>VDFB02373365.1:156311513-156498987 GCA_007258455.2 Sequoia sempervirens
TGTATGTATGTATGTATGTATGTATGTATGTATGTATGTATACCAATTAATAACATTAACACTATATAACATATATATATATATATATCCCATGTCAATTAAGTATGTATACATATACTAATATATCCATATGGACATTTCTATTTTTCAAGCATATGCATATATCGATACATGTATACATATGGATTTATGGATATATCTTATATATATATAGACACACATTTGATTTCACAATCAAACACATACACAATTACCATCGTGTTGATAGGGAATAGATGTGTAGTGTATTAATACATATACACATTCATGTTGTATTGTACATTAGATAGCTCCATGCTCATAAGCAATCCATTCATAAGCATGCATAGGTACATCTACCTATGCACTCTCATGTACATGTTCCTTCATGTGTATGGTCTATCATTGACATGCATATGTATACATTTACATATATCTCATTTATATTCACCACATTAATACAAGCATAGTAATATAAGGAAGAACTCATAAGATTTAAACATATAAACATCATTATAGCATGCATTCAATAGTAATTATAACCTCTAAACATAATCCTTTAGGTTTTTCCAAGTATACTTCTTCCTCCAATTCACCATTCATAAATGTTGGCTTGACAACCATCTAATATACTTTGAAATCCTTGTGGGAGGAAAATGCTAAAAACATTCTAATAGCTTTCATTCTATCCACAGGGGTAAATGTTTCTTCAAAGTCTATGCCTTCAACTTGTGATTATCCCTTGCATACAATTATCGCCTTATTTCTTATAATATCACCATTTTCATTCAGCTTATTCCGGAACACCCATTTTGAACCAATTACACTCTTATTCATAGGTCTAGGAACTAATTCTCATGTCTAATTATTTTCTATTTGCTGCAATTCTTCTTTCATAGCTTTCATCCAACTCTCATCTTCGCATGCTTCACTCACAGACTTAGGTTTAATTTTAGAGAGTAAACACAGATATACCTCAACTACTACTTTAATTCTTGTCTTCACACCTTCACTCTTATCTCCAATTATTTGTTCCTCTGGATGATTCTTATACAATAGTTAGGAGTCTTAATAGTAGGTTCCGCTTCATTTTCTTCTTCAATTTGTTCTTCTTCTTCTTCATCCTTTTCCTTATTCTCTTCAGGTACCTATCAACAGATAGGATCATTAGTTTGAACTTCACTTATCTCAATGGGTCTGTGCATGTCTTCGTCAATTTTCACATTAGCACTTTCAACAATCTTCCTCAATATTTTATTGAAGCATCTATATGCTTTGCTAATAGTAGAGTACCCAAGAAAAATTCCTTCATCACATCTAGCATCAAACTTCCAATATTTTCATCATCTCTTTTAATGTAACATCTTCTTCAAAATACATTGAAGTACTTCACCGTAGGAGTCTTACCAATCCATAACTAAAAAGGATTCTTTGTGCTATTACCTCTAATCTAAAATCTATTAATAACATAAACAATAGTGTGTATTTCCTCTCTCCAGTACACATCCAATACATTTGATTCTTTCATCATGTTTTTTACAGCTTCTTGTACCATCTACTTTTTCCTCTCAATTACCCCATTGACGTACACACTTTCCAACAAGAAGATAACACATGGACAATGCAAAAAGCTTCATTATATACAAGAAAACATCTCATGTTCCATCAGATACATCTACAGCAAGTGCACCAATCTTTGAACATCGAACTCCTTCCTTCAGTCCATCCAGACTGTGCAAACACATACAACAACTCTAAAACTTGACTTTCCAGTCACCAAATCACATGCATCTTTGCAAAAACCAAGAGAAAACCATTATAAGACACATTCTAGATCCGCAAGATCTAAAACAGAATAGTAGAGGACTGTAGAGAAGAAACATTTCTCCCAGTCACAGAAAGCTAACTTTGACATAACAGTTTACACACCGGTGAATGTAACTTTCACATCCCATCAAATCAAAAGCTACAACTTAGGATATAACACCACTAGATCGCCATTAGAAAAAAATTAGATTTGTACAAGCATAAAATCAAAATAGGAGAAACATGGAGCACATGCCAAAGTAGATTTTGAACACACTCATAACTCTAACTTCTCTATTTATTAATTTTCTCAAAAGCACTTGGAAACTCATCAATTCAACACATTTGCAACATACTAAACTATGTTGACATCAATGACAACATTAATGAAAACACCACCAAAATTTCTCATACTTGTAACAACATTCTCCCCCTCTTATGAATCATCTATTGGTTAATTTTTCCAGCAAAACCTTAAAGTCCTCTAAAGGGTAGCCAATCCTTATGCTTAAGAATCTTCAATGTCAGTGGCCAATGAATGGGAGCTTGAAGTATAACCATTTCTCCCCTTCACTTCAGGCTCTATTAAACCTAAGAGGGTGATCCCAACAATGTGCTTTTAGCTACTTGTGTGGAAAAGTATCAAACAAAAAGTAAATAGGTAATTCTCCTTCGAATGCTTAATAGAAAAAATACCCTAAAGGTTTGGTTGACCTTTATGGTAATTTCTGGTTTTAAACATGAGAGATATAAATCATTGAATTCCACACACACCCACAACAAGATTGATAAGTAAATTGATTATAAATTGTGATTAGTTGTTGAATTAACCAATAAATGTAACATGAATAGAACACTTAGATTAGTGCCTCATCCATGGAATATATTCAACTCAAACAACTACATAATCTAATAACTATTTTCACATCTAACATTATATGAAGCTCTAAAAAATTTTGTTACAGTATTTTAGCATTGTGTCTTGACCTTTACTTCTTACTAGCATCCAAGCACTTATTTTAATATAGATTTATAGCCATATTCAAGCACCTACATTAATTCTTTGAATTCATAAACAAGAATAGAGCCACACATCTATTTGAAATTGACAGATACAAATAAGATAACCTTGATTACATTATTCATAATATGTAAAACCAATACATAGGAGAGTAAAATGGTGTCGAACTTGCACCATTTAGTATTATTTTCTAGTATTGCAATAAAAAGTACATAAATATTGATAGACTCTAACCCTATGGCTTGACTCTAAAATGCTATGTATTCTCATTAAAATGTTCTCTGTGATTAATTACAAAACAACCCATCCTCCCAAAAAATGGAGCAGAAAACAACACTTAAAGGAAAATGCAAAAGCCTAAGTGGAGATATCCTACAAAAACCTTGCAAAATCAGCTCCGTAGATTAATAATTGTCCACCACTTGAAGGAAAGGCCCAATCTACCCATTGATTCATGCCCCTTACACTCACTGAGCCAAAAGAAACTATTCCTTATCATGATGACCTTCCTCATTATGCCTTATAACTAAAAATATATGTTTGTAGAAGCCCTCCATAAAAATATTTTGCACTTCTCTTTGCTTTACTCCACATATGAAAGTAACTTTTACTTTCATTGAAAGAAAATCCTCATTCATTCCTTATTTGCTGCAAAAAAATCATGCACTTATGCTTTCACCTTTTATCACTTTTTTCACTTCCCAACAAAAAAGAATTTTTCATTTAACTTTGTGAATAATCCCTATGAAATATTTTATTTAACTGCCCAACTCAATTTTTTTATTTTAAAATATTTATGAAGATTTTAAAATTAAAATGGCTATAGAAAGCCATTCACCCATGAGTTTATAATTTAAATACACACCATTTAAATATTACTTTATTTAATCCTAGGGCTTTAATTTTTAAATTACTAGGCAATAAAATAATTTACCCACATGTCATATTTCTCCTATAGCAAAGAAAGCTATTGTTTTTACCTGTGAGAGCTTTGATTTATTTATTGCTTGCATAAAACCATAATACCCGTGATTCTCACATTTTCATTGGTACTCACCGTGAATTTTTTTATCAAATAATAATATTTTATATCAATTGTGGACCCCACTGCTACTTTACCCCATCATTTGTTGATCACCATAGCACATCTCCAATTCAAAAAGAAAATGAAGATACAAATAGCGATGTGTGATGGGGAAAGCACATCATCGCACATCTCTAATGTGAGGAGAAAAAGAAAATAAAATCAGCGATGGGAAAAATAAAAGAAGAGCCATCACACATCTCCAATATGATGTGGAAAATTAAGAACTTAATAGCAATGGGCGATATAAGAGAAAAACCATTGCTCATTGCTAATAAATTCAGGAAAAGATGCAACAAAAAAATGATGGGAAATATCCATTATTCCCATTTGAAACCCTTGTTCCTCAAGTTTTGCAACTTATGAATAAGCCTCAACCACATCCATCAAATCTTTTCACTAGTCAATAGGAAATTATATCTTGGGTATGTGCAGGATCATCATGGAAAAAACAGGCCCTTAAGTGGCAAAAAAAATCAAAAAATTAAAAGTTAGGCAACTTGACGTAAAAATTTGAATAAGTTATCTATATTTATCAAAAATATGTAAGAATAGAATCTGTAGAAAATTGAATGTAGTTTCTAAACTACTACGTTTCTTAAAAAAAAAAGAAATCTATTTGGTAAAAACTTGAAATTTCAATGCAGTAGTACTTAAATTTCAGGGGAAAAATAAGAAGTAGGTTTCTGTCTGACCACCCTAACCACAATAAAATGATCATATATTTTATAAGGTATTAGATATAAGTAGATGACTCATGTCCTGATGTGATGCATATGTTTTTGTAAGTTTTTTCCAAGTAAATAATTAATTATGAATTTTTTATAAAATTTTTTAAAAAATATAAAAAACTTGTATGTCTGACCACCTTAACTTGGTCAAAACTTCATGAAATTCAATTTTTCTTTTTATAATCCTATAGTATGCAAATAATAGAATGTGACGCATGTTTTGGATTCAAAAAATGTGATACCGTTTGAAAGCTATAGATGTTTTTCAATTAGTCTATCAATCAGGACTTAAGTCGTAATTTGAATAGAAAATGAATAATAATTACTTATTAAATTCAAAGTAAAGCATAATTTATATTGGTGGAAATCTGAGAATCTCCTTTAAAAACCCTTTTGTTTCATCAATTTTGGGTAAAAAAAGTCGCCAGCCACATACCCATCATATTGCCACTTTTTGGCCCATCATGATCCTGCACATACCCTCTTCCTCTTTATTGAACTGATGTGTATGCTAGCTCACCATAACTAACAATGGTCGAAATACACAAAGTACATTTGTTCCTTTTCCTACTGCTCAAAGAATCCTATCGGCAACATGTTCTTTCTTTTTGAAGTGTTGAATTGAAAATTTTCTACATTGTAGCACCACTTCACAACATGTTCGAGCCTATCACATCAAGCACAATCCCTCAAAACATCTTTATACTTTAGGGCATGATGGGAGTGATAGCCTAGCTCTAAAGCACCAAATGATGCGAAAGGGAGGATGCTCATAAAAATTGAGGGACTGAACCTCCACCTTCTCATTCCATAGCTTATGAGTGTCTCAACGTTCTTCTTCCCATAAGAGAGCTCATGTGCCATCTTTCAGAGATCATGATGCATTCAAGCAAACAATATTTGGGTGGGTATGTGCAGGATCATCTTGGAAAAAATAGGCCCTTAAGTGGCAAAAAAATTCAAAAAAATCAGAGTTAAGAAACTTGATGTAAAAATTTGAATAAGTTATCTATATTATTTCAAAAATATGTAAAAATATAATTTCTATAAAATTGAGTGTAGTTTCTAAACTACTAGGTTTATATTTTAAAAAACTCTATTTGGTAAAAAATTTGAAATTTCAATGCATACTTAAATTTCAAGGAAAAATAAGGTCTATCTGACCACCCTAACCACAATAAAATGATAGTATTTTTTTATAAGATTTTAGATATAAGTAGAGGGCTCATGTCCTGATGTGATGCATATTGTTTTGTAATTTTTTTCTAAGTAAATAATTAATTATGAATTTTTATTACAAATTTAAAAAAAATAAAAACTCATATGTCTAACCACCTTAACTTGGTCAAAACTTCATGAAATTCATTTTTTTAATCCTATAGTATGTGAAGCATAGAATATGATGCATGTTTTGGATTTAAAAAATGTGACACTGTTTGAAAGATATAGATGTTTTTCAATTAGCCTATCAATCAGGACTTTAGCCGTACTTCAAACAAAAAATGAATAATAATAATTTATTAAATTCAAAGTAAAGCATAATTTATATTGGTGGAAAGTTGAGAATCTCCTTTAAAAACCCTTTTCATTTCATCAATTTTGGGTAAAAAAAAGTTGTTAGCCACACACCCCATCATATTGCCACTTTTTGGCCCATCATGATCCTACACATACCCAGGTGTCAATGCCAAAATGGAAACTCCTCTAACATTTTTTATACATCAATATTACAAGCACAAACTATTCCTATGCTAAATGATCACATGCCTGATTCACCTGTGCACTAGGCCTTTGAATAAAATGCTTCCTATACCGGTTATTTGCACCTGTGCAAATATCTTCTTTGCAATGTCTAAGTGACTCCTCTCGCAAGCATAATGGTTACCCCTTCTAGCATTACCACTCACTAGGTTTTGTGCCAACAATTTACACTATAGCTCCTAAACATTCTCAAGATGTGTTGCTCTGTACATTGGATCCCCCCTCTCCTAGTGAAAGTTTTTTTCAACTCCAGTTTCCAAGTGAAAAAATTGTAAGAACTGCTCACACCTGATTCACTTCAAGCAACATCAATGGTTTCATTTACTCACTACGATTCATCTTTTTCCTTTTAAATTCCATGTCACCAAGCATACTCACATTCAAGGAGCTTGCTTCCACCATAAGTGCATCCCATATCAATTCTAAACTCAATCACATTTGATTCGAAACTTTGATTCATGGCTGCAAAATTTTATATGCGCCCTCATAATCAGGAAACCATAAATAATGATAGCCTATGTAAAATATTTTCCTTTTCAATATCATGTAGTTGTTCAAATAACTTAGGAATATCAAATAGTGCTATTATTGTATCCTACAATAGCTCAAGTAAAACACCACCTTTATTCCTATTCATTGTCATAAAAAAACCTAACACAACAAGATGATACAAGGACTATTGGATAACTAATAGATCTATCCTTTGAAAAATGCTTTGGAAAAAGGCTTGAAAGGTTCACAGTACACCCTATTATCAAAATGTTCACCCTTATGAATAGCAATATTGTCCTTTGTTATCAAATATATGAAACTTGTTTATCTTCAACAAAGTACATACTTTTATAAAAGGTAAAAATTTATGTTTCCACCTTGTGGTCATGTTCAGTATAAATAAATTATTCAACAAATTCATCATCTATACACAATTGTCCATTTTCATGTAAGTGGGTATCTTGTTGGTGTAAGACCAAAACTTTCATTTCTACTTCATATACAACTTGGATACAACACTAAATGCATGTTTTCTATTTCATCTTCATCAATACCTTCAAAAGGATCTTCCTTTTCTTACTCAACCTCCATGCATTTTCCCTTTGGGAGAAATAAAAATATAAGGTATAGCTCCCTTTGTTTCCTCTCATGATCCAACTGGTTGACACATTCCATAAATTGTGTGATACATATCGGGTCTCCTTGTGGGCTCAACTAAATTATTTTTTGTTTTGATACAAGTTTCATAGCCTGAATTGATATGAGGCTTCCCTTATATGCATCTCGAATGAAAATTTGAAGTGGGTAACCATCAAAATCCACTTCCTAGCATAATTGCATAGTGATCAAAACTAGCCTTGTATGCTTTGGAATCGCCCCAAGAAACTAGTCAAACGACCTCTTGAAGTCGTGAAAATTTATAGGCATGTAGACATTTGACCCAAGAACTCAGTGCATTAAACAGTTTGGAAAAATTCATCCTAAGGTGCAAGATATTAAATTCCAAAGCAACTTACTTAGACATTTCTACAACTACACGGGTGATCCCATAATAGTGGTTTACAATTTTTGGCCTAACTGGACACTAAAATAAATTTTTTTAACTAAATCTTCACTTTCAAACACCTATAATGGCTAAACAATGAAGAATTTGAAGATGATGCAAACTAGAGTTTCATGAAATTTTGTCTGTAGATTCTAAATATATTTTTTTCAAAAAGTTTGGAATCAGATTGCATTTCTTTTTCCATCTCCCTCGAAAACTAGTTTTTCTTAGAAAACAATATTTTTAAAAAGTGATTTTCATTGTATAACGCGTAACTTTTTTTTTCCATGAAGGATAAAATTATAATTCTTTCAAATTTATATTTGTAACTCTGATATCTAGTGATTCCAATTGGTTAGATTTTTTTTATGGAATATTTTTCTTTAATCAAGTTTCGAAGTCAAACAAATTACAATTCAAACATAGCACAACTGTATAATGCGTAACTTTTTTGTATGCATCAAAATTCAAATATTCTTTTTTGTTGGATCAAGGACTTCAATATTTGGTGCACTCATAATTTTCAAAATTTTATTTTGATAATCTTCTATTTTTCCACACGTGGAGAACATAGAGCTCGATTTTCAGTGAAAAACCTAAATTCACAAGAAATAAAAAATAAATATAATAATAAAATTAAATTTATTTAAAATTATAATTTTTGGGAAGCTTATAATAAGAAATAACTACTTACAAAAAAATAAATTAAATGAATTAATTTGATCCCCAAAAAGGTAAATCAAAAGTGGTTTTTTATCAACATTTTGATTGGTATAAAGGTGATTCTGTTATAGGTATGGTTTAAAACTAGAGGGGTTTTATCCAAGGGGGTTTGATCTAAGGTAGTTTTATCAAACCATCCTCAATTGGAATGCTTTAAATGGAACTTTTTAAGGCTTAAATCATTATATTTTATAAAAATATGTGATTTAACGAAAAATCAAAATCTCCCAGAAATTGTAAACCAGCTTTTGGGATCACCTACACCTCTCAAAAACCAATTAGGGCTCATGGAGTCACCTCCTTGAAAAATTATCAAATCACCTCTTGGGAAACTACCACTAGAAACATTAAATAATTTAACTTCATTGAGCATGTGCGCAAGAGAGTGTTCATTCAATACACATTATTCACTAGATATTAAGGGTCAAACTTGACCTTCTAGCAACATTTAGGAAATGCAAATGTAAAAATAGAGAAAACTACATTTTGTTTTGATCTGGTAAAAATATCAAATCTAATCTTGAGACTCTGAAATAAGACTAGGGAGCATATGAATGTGAGGGGAATTTAGAGAACCAATCTGATTGTCATGAAGATCATTTAGCTGTGAAATATCAGTTTGAATAGGAGGCCACTTCGCAAGCCTAGGAATTTGCAAACAATAAAATAGTCCCAAAACCCTCCAGCTTTGCATTTCAAAACCCTGTCAATCCTCATCATGGGAAGCTAAAATTTAACATACATGTTTAAATATGTCAAATGAATACACTTACTGAAGTATTTGACATGAAATTCAATTGGCTCTGAATTGCAACCCTCCAAAGTAGGTCATTGGGGCAGATTTTTCAAGGGCACTTATAAGTGTGCAAATCAACTTTTTTCATCATGGGCACTCAAAATTGAAAATTTTGAAGGTGTCATCATCATATTCTCTGATGATTTTTTATGTAGCAACATAAAATAACTAAACAAACAACATATTGTTTTCATGTACTTTCAAATGCATCTAAAACATGTAGAAACTTTTGTTGTATCTCAGCATAGTCTTCCCAAGTGGCAGAGTCTTCGGCATATTGGTCCCACTATACTTTGCATTGCAATACTTCCTTGTTATGAAAGTGAAGGTTACATGTTCTTAGCACCTTGATAGGATTGAGTGTTACCACTACAAGGTCATGTACCTATAAAGAATTCCAATCAATCACATGATTATTACCTGGTATATACTTCTTTAGGTATGACACATGAAAGAAGTTATGTATCCTAGCAAGCTGGTGGCAACAAAATTTTATAAGCTATAAGATTGACTTCCTCAAGAATCTTGAAAGGTACTACATAACATGGGGCTAATTTGGAAGAATTCCCAAATTTAATGGAAATGTTGTGAGGTTTTACTCTCAACAACACCTTGTCACCTACTACAAAATTTTGGGGCACTCTCTTAGCATCAACATAAATTTTTTGTCTACCATTAGCTTCATCCAACCTTTTCTTAACAATATTAACTTTCACTTCCATTTCACCCAATATTTATGGCCCAAGACTCACTCTATCCTCAATTTTATCCTAGCTTATAGGAGTTTGACACTTTCGACCATATAATGCTTTGAAAAGAGCCATCTTTATTACAAAATGATAATAATTGTTGTAATAAAATTCCACTAAATGAAATTAATCTTCCTAGTTTTATTGGTGATCCATGCAATACATTCTAAGTGCAAAAATAAGGTTTTCCAAAACCTAGGAGTGACTCATCCATTCATATTTGAGATAATATTCTCAAGAGTTCCATGTATCCTAAACATTTCTTGCACAAATTTCCTAGCTATGACAGGTGCTCCATCAATTAGATTCTAAGGTATGAAATGTATTACCTTAGTAAGCTTATCCACAACCACAAGAATGGAATTTTTCTTATTCCTTGACAAAGGCAATCGTTTCAAAAACTCCATACTTATGAATTTCCACTTTCTCTTTGGAATATATTATGGGTATAATAACCTTGCAGGATGATGATGCTTCAGTTTTACCCTTTGACATTCAAGACACCCAACCAAAAATCTAGCAGTGTTTCCTTTCATGGAATTCCAAAAATATTATGGCTTTACATATGCCAACATTTTGGTGACACCAAGGTGTCAAAAGTATGGTGCTTCATGAAGTTATTTCCATACCAAATTTCTTTACTCTTTTGAGTCAGGTAACACATATTCTCCCCTTATACCTAATTATACCATTAGGTTCAAAATGAAAACCTTTATACCTAGCATTATGAAAATATCTAGTGAGTGCTTGCTTGACTTGTAAATAGTACTCATCCTCTTTGTCTTTTTGCAATACTTATCCTTTAAAGTCGATTGGAATTGTCACTATTGAAGCAATATGATGTCTTAAACTCAAGGAATCGACAACCCAATTTTATTTCCCTTTAATATAATTGATATTAAAGCCATAATAAGATATTAATGTACCATAGAAAAATGGATCTTTGACATTTTCATGGTCATTTAGGTCTTTTTATTGTGATTCTCGACATATTTTTCTTAGATTTAATGTTGCAATGTAACTTAAACATTATTAGGTCCTAAATATCCAAATTACGATGTCTTGTGAAGGTATTGTGAAGTGTTGTAACACATTTCTACAATTTTATAGACTCTTCTTATTATAATTCATCTAAATATTTCCTTTTTATCCCTTATCAAGTCCTATTTCAAAGTGTTGTAAAGTCTTGTAACAATATTTCATGCTTTTCTAGGATTGTCATCACTATTTACATCTTTCTTATCCTTTATTTGTCCCCTTTATGCACTTATAGGTCATAATTAAGTGTTTTTTTATACAAACCCAACAAACAACATTAAAAGAAATTTAATTGTTGACACCCACTTGCATGCCTTGAGTGGGACCCATTCACCATGGGTGGCGAATGAGTCCCTCTTGGCACAAAATTCAAAATAAATTCAAATTTATTTCAGGTTTTTATTCATTAAGACCTTATGTCGGCCTGTGATGTTGTATTCTTGGGTAATTAGGGCATAAGTGTGTATAAATAAGTGTTTTTTCATCCATTTTAACCCCCATTCATCTCATTTTCTCATTCATCATCAATTAGTATTCTTCCATTTAGTCCATCATAGCATCATTCAATCAAGTAATTATCAAGCATCTTGGAGCAGCCATTGACATATCTTCATACTTATACAACAAGGGTTTGGTGAGTTTAGGATACTTGCATGTTATTTATTCATAATTCATTTCTTGTTTTCATTTAATTTCTTTATCAAGGGTTTGATTACCAAAGTGGGATTTGACGAAGGAAAATCCGTATACTCTAACCCTTAACCATTTTTCCCATCTTTACACGTGTGTTCATAGGTCTTGTAGGAATATTTTTCAAATAAATAGGTGTCGAAAAGAGGTCAAAAAGTCATCAAAGTGATTGAAGTCAACTAGACCCTAATTCAAGCTTGGAGACAACATTCAGTCTATTTTCTGGAGATTTGACTCCAACAACTTGACAAGAAGACAAGTGTAGATCTGGACCCATAGAATTGAACCTTGAATTTGTAGAATTTTGTAGGAGGATTGATTCATAATCAGTGGTGAATGAGTCCCACTTTCAGGTTGAAAATTTTGATTTTGTTAGAATTCAGTTACCGACAGTCAAAAATTGATTCTAGCAAAGTTTACTAGGAGGACTTATTCGCCATCAGTGGTGAATGAGTCCCAGTAGTCATCAATAGTGATTTTTGTTAGATCCCAAAACCTTCCAGCATCAACATTCCATCTCCAGGTTTACTCTATTTAGTTTCATTAAGTTATGAGTTCATTTGTGCATGTTTCCAATTCATTTCTGCATATCACACTGTGTTTTCAAACACTTCATATTTATTAGTTTTGCATACATAATCAATTAATTTTATCATTTCACTGCATCTATATCATTTCATTTAGGCCTAATTCCATCTTTCATACATTATTTTGAGTGAACCACCATAGTTTTTGGGTCTATCTCTCTCCTTTTAGGTGAAAAACCCTAAGAGTGTGAGAGAAGTAAATAGCCCTCCCCAAAAATTGTTGGTTCATTTTGGTGAACCTACATATTGAACATTATATCTTTTTTATTTTCATTTGAATTTGCATCCTAGGACTCATAGCATTAGGTTTTTCATTTTTTTTACATCCCAGGGTTTACAAACTTGTATTAGTGAATATCTCATATAGATTTCATTTTTTCAGTTCAAAACATTACAAAAACTAAAATTCTGCATCTACATCTTCATTTTGCATCTGGAAAGCATAAAAATCACTTTAAATTTTCTAAAAAAGCATAAAAAATCTACCCCTAGACTCATTCACCACCTTGGTTGAATCATGTGATGCATAATTCTTCTCATAAGGTTTTAGCTTCCTTGATTCATATGCAATTACTTACCCTTCTTGCATTAACACACCTCCTAAGCCCTCTCCTGATGCATCCAGGATAACAGTAAAGTCACCCTCAGGATCTAGTACTTTCAAGATCGGTGCAATAGTCAATTTATCTTTGAGTAGGTCAAAGGCTACTCAACACTTCTTTGTCCACTCAAATTTCTTCCCTTTCTTCTGTAAAGAAGTAATGGAAAAAGGCTATTTTTGAGAATTTTGCAACAAACTTTCTATAGTATCTCAATAGAGCCATAAAACTTCTTACCTTCAAGACAATCTTGGGTATTATCCATTCTAGCACTGCCTTGATCTTAGTTGGATCTACTAAAATTCCATCTATTGATATCACATGTCCAAGATAATGTACTCTCTTATGAAATAAGTTATACTTAGAGATTTTTCCATACAACTTATGTTCTCTAAGTCATTGTAGAACCATCTCTTAATGTCTACAATTTTCCTCCTCATTCCTTGAGTAAATCAGGTTATCATATAGGAAAACCAAGATAAATTTATTTAGGAACTCCATAAATAAATTGTTCACAAGGTTCATAAATGCTATAGTTGCATTCGTTAAACTAAAGGGTAGAAATATAAACTCATAATGTCCATATCTAGTTCTAAATGCAGTCTTATAGATGTCTTCATCCTTAATTCTCAACTAGTGGTATCCAAATCTTAGATCTATCTTAGAAAATATGGAAACTCCCCTTATTTCATCAAATAGATCATCAATGTGTGGTAATGGATACTTGTTCTTTGCCATAGCTTTGTTAACGATGCAATAATCTATGCACAAACACAAAGTATGATCCTTCTTTTTCATAAAGATTACTAGTGCTCCCCAGGGTGAAACACTTAGTCTCATCAACCCCTTAGACAACAATTCATCCAGTTGTACATTAAGCTTCATTAGATCTGTTGTTGTCATTTTATAGGGTAACCTGGAAACTGGTTTGGATCTTGGAACTATATCAATAGAAAATTAAAATATCCTTTTTGGTGGTAGCTTGGGTAATTTATGAGGGAAGACATCTAAAAACATCCATAGTATATGATATCTCTCCATATCTGACATTCCAATTTCTTCAATTTCACCATCTTCCATCTCTTGGAAACTCTATGGTTTCAAGTTATCAAGGTTCTCTTGATATTTATATCCCTTATAATCTTCTATATTTTTCATCCTGACTACAAAGATCTTACATCCTTTCTTCTTAGCCCTTAACAATTGTGTTTCAAAGATTTGGCGAATCTTGACCTCCCTAGGTATCCCTTGTAACATCACTTAGTTACCAAGATAATTTAAGCATTTTATAGTTTTGGCATGTCAATCTACCTTGGATCTATGTCTCCAGAGCTAGTTCATACCTAGGATAACATCATAGGATCCTAAAGGCATGAAATATAGGTTCACTTCTATAGAAAAACAAGGTAGCTCTATCTTAGCTTCAAACAAACATTGTTCCACTATTACTCTTATCTAGTTTGCATACTCTACATCCCAATAATTTTCCATGTAACCATCCTTTCTAGATATTTTCTTAGCTACTCTAGGTGAAATAAAATATTCTATTGCACCAATATCTATAACTATAAGTATAGAAATGGGTAAGCCAAACAAAATACCTAGAGTTTCAATTAGATTCACTTTATATTTTCCTAGAAATCATCCACAACAACATGAATCTTTTGTTGGAACATCACTTGCTGGGTAAGAAGTGGATTACCATCAGATTGTGACCTAGAAGACCTATTGGGACATTGATTAGCATAGTGGTCTCCTCCACATCTAAAACATTCAGTAGCATTTCCACTAGCATTGTTGGTATTCCCACCACTGGAACCATTCCTCTTACATTCCCTTCTTGATTCTTTCCCACTTTTAGAAGATCCTTTTTCCCCTTGCTTTGGAACATTTTTCACAAATTCCACCTTCTTTGGAGTTGGTTTGTCTAGACCTCCTACAATATTTTATGGCTTCTATTTTCCTAGATGATGGAGATAGCTTTGAGCTTCTACTCTTGTTTAACTTCTTTCTCATATACAAGATCCATAGTAGTCAGACAATGAACATCTACCTCTCCTCTCATTTAACTATTAAGTCCCATGATGAAGTTTCTTATACAAAAATTTTCATCCTTCTGGTGCATAGGAACATAACGCAGCAAACGAGTAAACTTCTCCCAATACTCATTAACTGTCATCTCCCCTTGTTTCAAATTTTGAAAATTTGTGAGCTTTTGGTCAAATAGAGTTCGGGTAACCATATTTTATAGAAAATTTCAAAAAAATTGAATTCCATGTCAGTTTTAATGAGCTAAGGTCTAGTTCCATATTTTTATTCATCTACTAGTTAGAGGCTTCTCTTGCTAACTAGTATGCTCCCCATGCTACTTTGGTGACCTCGAAGTAATTTTGAATCTTGAAATACTTCTCCATTTGGACTAACCAAGCCTCAACTTCATCTCCACTAGTTCCTTCCTCAAACTTGGGTGGGGTTATTTTATTCATATCTCTAGAGAGTTCAGAAGCCATACGCTTCCTATTAGTTTGCTCAGATATAGAAGGTGATTTCTCTCTCATGGTCATGTGTTTGATCATGTTCATGAGAAGGGTTTCCTCCCTCATCCTCATTATTGAAAACTTCCTTATCAACTCTATCCTTTACCCTTATTTCTTGCTCTAGGTTTCCCAACCTTGCTAAGATTTTATTTAGTCTAGCTTCAACTCCTACTAAGTGTTTCCCAACTTCTTAGATTCTTCTAGAATTGGCTCATTTTCTCACCATCTTTGGAAGAAATTATTATACCTAAGTTCATCCATATTAGATTCATTCATGTTATCAATTATCTTATGAAAACATTAAAATGAGCTATCAATCACACATAAGGAATTTGAAACATAGCACTTAAGCACAAGATTTTTGATAAACACGTGATGTTATTAATTGACAAGGATTTCAATATCCTTTTGATTACATGGAGTGACTATTTAGATAGTCAAGTAGAGAGTATACCTCAAATTCACTCTCTAACATGTAACTCAATGGGGTATAACCTATAGATTGAGATTATTGTTCATCTCTCATTTGTTCATATCTATCCTAGAATGGATAGTAACCTTCAAATTTCTCATCTGATACATAGTTGTGAGGTACATAACCCTCAGACTCATTACTTGAGGAAATAACACTTACTTCTACCATTAGAACTCTAGGGTCTCTAAAGATAAATTCTAGACTGACACTTCCTTCCAAGGGCATATCCCTAGAAAGTGGTAAAGGCTTAGACTTCTTTGGTGAGATAGAAGGTAGATAGTTATACTTTACTTCCATCTTCATCTTTCTCTTAACATCATTGATCTAAGAAAGTGTGTGACTAAAGATTTCAGTGTCTCTTAACCAAATGACATTATCATACTTGGTATCCTCAATTGTTTAAACAATGTCCTATCTTTCCTTCTTGGCCTTTAGGTAGCGCTCATTCTGAATTACTGACTTTCTAACAGTTAAACTAAGACGTGCGATCCTGACACAAGAATTTCCAAACATTAGGTAATGTTGGATGGAAAGTATGATGAGATCATAGGTTCTAGACCTAAACTTGGTAGCTCTAATATAACATGTAACATGTCAACACTTCATTGAAGTAAAATTTCCTAAGTTTTCACTTTCAAGTAAATGAACTACATAACTTCACTATTTCCATACAAAATTTCTTTTCTTTATTGATATGAAATGAGCATAGATTTCAAAACAATAACCACCATTGATTGCATTCAAATATAATAATTCACATATTACAATATTCCAAAGAATGTGTACTACGTACATAAATAGCTCAACTGAGCTCCAAAGAAATAGAAATAGATGGTTTAGGAATCTCCTTTCAAATCTTGGTCTTTTGTCACCTATTGAGGAGGAGAAGCATCACTCAAGTACTTTTTGGCCAACCAAAGATTTATATGTTGTCCCCCACACATCTATCATGTGATAGATGGCCCTACCCTTCGAAAAAGAGATTGGTGGAGTAACCTCATAATGACAACCAATCTAAGCTTAGTTTTGTGTCATGCATGACTAGAACTTGTAAACCCTACAATATGGAACTAGCATGCATAAATGGATCATGATAAATTGGCAGTGGAGAGAAAGGCTAACATACTACTTTTTCCAAAGTGTTCTCACTCGTTACTTTGAGTGAGTCATCCTACTCACATACACTACTCAAGCTTGATTTGACTATAGGGAACTATAATCTATACATAGGTATTTCCTCCAATTGGTAATCTTTAAGCCTAGAAACATCCTATTCCCTTTCCCAAAAACTCTATGATATTTCTACCCACAAAGCATAAATACAAGTTACCCTCCCTTCAAAGGATGATAAAATCCTAGGAGTAACTCACTAGCTATCTAATATAATCAAATAACTTAGCTATGAATAACCCTTAAGCTATCTATGTTTAATCAATCCTAGTATCTTAATACTAACGAAAACCAATTCATCTTATTATGGAGTAAATACAAGCACTCTCATAGAAAAGCATAAAACAACTTCTTTTTCCTTTCCAAAGCGAACGCTATATTTTCCTAATGCAAGTAATCTCAAAACTATTGAAATAAAGCAATTCAATTCTCAATCTTTCATAAATAAAGAAAAAATAAGAGAAGACTAGATCCTCATGCCTATAATACACTTAACTAATTAACTTACTTGATGCACAACCTTCCTACGATAGCTTCTTAGCATTACTTTATCAACCCAAATTAATTCATCACTATAACCTCTTACTCAAAATAATGCAATGATCTTAGAATAATTCTAATCTCTCACAAAATATCTCTCAACTCTCACATGATACAACTTTTAGAATAATGCAGTAGAGTAAGTTTTGCAAAAAGGTGCATCTAAATGAGAGAACTAGCCTCTCTATTTATATAGAAAATGGAGACTTTGTATCCTATAAAAAAGGAATGCTAATTGACAGCTCTCTCCATGCAATTTGACTCATAACGCACAGCTAAAAGGTGGCAAAAAATTAAGTGCAAACTCAGCATAAAATGCTACAGATTGACCAGGGGCTTCTAATTGACAATGCAGTAAAAGACTATTTCAAATGTACACATGCCCAAATGATGATAGTCAAATTGTAACCAAGATATAATTATACATATTTAAGAGCTTTCATAAGTTGGCACCATGTTGCAACCAATACTCCTATCTTGTTAGCATAGTTTGTCTCTTTGAAATAGTCTACAGTTTATAAGAAACACTCAAACAATGTCAGCTTAGTCATAGTTTTACTGAGCATCATATCTCATGGATGATTCGCCCTTCAAAATAACGTTTAAAAGTGTTCTTGGAACATTTCATATTGTTTTTTTTACATTTCCTATTATCATGCATTTTACACTTTACAGTACAGCCTTATATTCCATCACTCTACATCTTAACATAGGCATTCCAAGTTTAATGTATTTGCTGCTATAAAATAACAATGTAATTTATGTTATATCGACTATGTTTTACCTCCATATCGGCCTTTATTGTTGCATATTACTTTTGCACATGGTTTGACCTTTATCTAATGTCAACATATGTATTATTTGACCTTTGCATACATTGCATATCTTATATACAAATTGGCCTATGTTCATATATATAAATCGCCCTCAAAGCATCACATATATTTATAAATATATATTTATATATGTACATATACATATATATATGTATTCCAATTAATAATATTAACACTATATCACATTTATATATGTAAATGTATATATATATACTAATATATATATCTATATCCCATGTCAATCAAGTATGTATACATTTGATATACAAACGAATATGAACAACTTAACATTCACATAACAATAATAACCATATCAACTAAATATATATATATATATATATATATATATATATATACATATATACATACATACATATTATACATATATATACTATATATATATATATATATATATATATTCCTCTATGTACATGTATACACATGTATACATATACTTATATATTAATATGGATGTTTATGTTTGTCAAACATACACATATATTGATACATGTATACATATGGATATATGTTATATCTCATATATATATATACACATTCATGTCGTATTGTTCATTAGGTAGCTCCATGCTCATAAGCAACCCATTCAAAAGCATGCATAGGTATGTCTATCTATTTACTCTCATGTATTTTTTCCTTCATGCATATGGTCTATCGTTGACATGCATATGTATACATATACATACATCCCATGTATATTTTCCTCATAAATACAAGCATAGTAATATAGGAAGAGTTCATAATCTCTAAACATATATAAAGATCATCAAAGCATGCATTCAAATAGTAATCATTACCCTTATTAATGAAAACACTTCTTACTAAGGATGACTTAAAAATTCCCAACATAATAACTTGAATCAACCATTCTACTATGAGTGTGTGTATAAGCTCAGTCAGGTTATGTTACTAGTTACTCAACCAAGATCTTATCCCGAGTGATACTTCTCGCACCTGGAGGATTGAACCTATACCTGCATCAATCTAACACATTCCTATGGCAGTCAGTTGCTCAAAAAAATATGATTTCACATAATATATATCCATAGTTAGAATATATAATTAAATAACCATCCATTTCACATATATGCATTTATCCACATATCATTAAATGAAATAACATTCATTCATAATTCATTTTTTTAGACTACAAGAATTGGTCAGGTATCCATCCCCCTATAAACTACAATGCACCTGGAAAAAAATTTCATGTGACTGGTGGTGTTGATGTGACACACCCTCTGGTACCACAAGGATGGTGGGGAGAATAGACGTCTTGACCTCTTTCCTGCAATATGATGCTTTAGCCAATTCATTCATAATTCATTTATAACAAAATGCAATCAAAATTTAATCTCAATCAAAATTCAAATTACATTCACATTTACCCTATATAGTAATATTAAATAGTAAATACACAACTAGGGTGTAGTAGTTTCCTTGAGTGAAACTTGTGGGAAATAGGCGGAAAGGTCCTAAACCCTAGTTCTATCTCTTAAAAAGATAGAGCCCCCTATTTTCTTGGTTTTCATTTTGGTGAACCTAGCCCTTAGAACACCTTTTGTTCTAATTTGGAGTGCATCACAATTCTAGATCTAGCTTTCATTAACTTTTCATTAGGTTTTGTATTAGTTAATTTGCATCTAGGGTTTCTAAATCTTTCATTAGTGAAAGTGCATATAGGTTGCATTTTTTCATCTTGCATCATTAAATTTTATTTGAAAACTATAATTTCACTTAGTATAGACATCATTCAAACTAGAAAACCTAATATTCACTTAGAATTTTCTAACATTTGTGCAAAAACCCTAATATGAGACTCATACGCCCCTCTGGGTGATTTAGTCCTAGTACAAGTGGTTTTGCTTGATTTTTGGGTATTCTATATTGACGGTTTATCAACATTTGAATCCCTAAAAAACCCTGACTAGAACTCATATGCCCCTCTAGGTCATTTAGTCCCGCGTTAGATCTTTAACTATATTTTATAACTTTAAAACCCTATTTTTGTGTTTTAGTTTTTTTTGTTAGATTACTATTTTAGTTTGCAGAGTTTTTGTTTCATTCATTTCATTGCATCTAAGCTTGATTTGGTTCATTTTGACAATTGCATAATTTTAAAATTACATTTACACCTTTCATTCTAAATTATTACATTTCATTGCATCGTGGATATGTTCTTTGGAAAGCTTTTGATGTCCTTGAAATCATTAGTGGATGTGTGAAGCTATACTTTTGGAAATGACCATAATGAGATTGAATTTACTCATCCTCACTCAAATCCTAATGCATGTCCTCCTCGTGATATTGACATCATTGGAGAAGATGATGAAAACATGAACAACTTCATAAATTATTTCCTTAACAGCCTCGAGACTAATGTATCCTTTTATCCTTCACTAAAAAAAAAAATGCCTCCCATCATCCCACCACTTGAGATGTTTGGTCATGAAACTAAAACACAAGCTAAGCCTAAGTTCCCTACAATAGGTGATCCTAGTTCCTCTTTTCAAGAAAACATTCAACCATTTTATGTTAACAAAGTAAGAAACACTCCTATCAACCTAGAAGATACATATGAAAAAGGATTCACAATCTTAAGCAAACAAGGATGTGATATAATGAGCGGACATGAAATTCATCAAATTTTAGAGGAAAAACCAATTGAAGATGTGAAAGGGTTAGGATATCAAGATCCTCCTCTTGACATAAGTGTACTCCCTCCAAAAGAAAAACCAATTCCTTGTAATGATCATAGGGATGATAGGATTGTCTAAGGTCCTCCTCCTTAACATATAGCTCAAGAAATTGGTGAATCTAGCAAGCATCAAAGACCTTACAAACTAAAGAAACTACTATTTCCTTTTCTACCATCTACAACTGAATTTTTTTTACCTATACATCTAATTCAGGGACTTATTACATTAACACCCATGCGAGAAAATCAATTTCCAAATCCTAAAAACAAAAACACATCTAATTGTAGATATCATAGATTTTTTGGACATAGAACTGATGAATGTCATGCTTTATAAAAAAATATTTAAAAATTATGATAACATATAAATAGTTCATTAGAGCATGTCCTTCTGCTCCTTTCCATGTAATAGTTGTAGGATCACAACATTCTCACTAAATTACATGCTTTACATTGATTGTAAATCATTTCAAAATTCAAGGAGCTCTTTCTCATCACCTACCTTATCTCCTTCTTGTCTTGCACATAGTGGGGACAAGAATTAGATAGCCTTGTCCTAGTATCACACTTGCTATTGTCCCTTTGGCTATTTTTCCACCTTTTTTATATGATGAACAAGATTGGGATGTAGACAACCTGCTAATAGGTTGACACGCATGTGCCTTACTAGTCTTTTCATTATTTTCTTTTTCATGTTTTATACAATGTGATTGCATGTGTTTAATGTGATCTCCCCTATACTGTTATGTTTGATTTATCTCTCTCTTTGTGGAATTCCTCTATTCATACCTACATTCTTCCCAATGTTGTAAACCTTTATCTTTTCATTTGTCTTGTATTTTACTTTTGGAGATGACACAAGGCATCGAGACATTAGGTCTCTTCCATGTTGACGTGAAAGGATTTTCTTTTTTTTCGTTCTCTTGTGTCATTCTTCTGGTTCCATGAGTATTTGGGGAATGGTGACATTTTCAAGCTCTATAACAAAATTGTAGCAAAGATATACTAACCCAAAATCCATGGGATCCCTCATTTGTTTGGAGTTTCATTTTGGGGGAAACACATCCCCTTTTCATGACAACTTTATTTAGAAACATATGACTTGGCATAGGGATTTCCATATAAGCTCTCATGTCCTCTTTATTGTTAGCATTTATCATTTTCTACTTTAAAGTAATTGCTCACAACATGGTATTTATAAATTTCTTTAAAGTGGGGGCATACATTGGCATTATTCTTTTGCATCTCATGTTTCATTGTGTAGTATTCTTACTTCATGTGATGAGTCTTTCTCTTTGTGGTGACATTGGGTGTGATGTACTTCAAGAGAATGATCTATCTTAGAAAATTATATTCCTCTTAGTGGCTTGATGTGACACATTGCATCCCCTAAGTTTTGAATCTTCTATTATTCGATTGGTCTTCTCTTGGAGACATTAGGCACAATGCTGCCTAAGTTAATACCTTACATGAACTAAGAAGCACTCCTATGAACATTCCTTATACTACTTTCATATTTACAATATCTATTTATGGCCACCTTGCATAACACACTTTGCTTTCCTATGTTGCCATCTTGTTTGTTCATGAGTATCAAGCATATGAAGCTTTTCTTGCCTCATAAAGCTCAAAGTTCATTATTTTGTGGCACCTTATCAAAGTTATCAGGAGGTATAACTTTGGTATGGTTAATGTATGGGAGTTGAACTTAGGTGTGACTTTCCCATATCCACTTTCTTATCTATGTGAGCACATACCAGAAGCATGCATATGTGTCACACCTCTCTGGAGGCTCATCTAGTGGATGGCCTGAGGTCACACTAACCCTTGTGAGCATGCATTGGTTTGCATAGTGGACATCGTGTTCAACTTGTAAACATTCTTGGACAAACAACATAGATCTAATCCACAACATGTGGGACAAACAGTCGAAGCTTTATCCACCCTGTTTTTTATTTTTTATTTTTCTTTCTTTATGTCTTTGGTAGTGTATGCTTGTAGCTTTTTGGTTCTCCTTAAAATATTTTTATGTGTTTTCTTTTGTGCCTACATTGGTTTTCCATAGGATCTTGATCCTAGGGGCTTGATCACCCCTATTGACCCTTGTCATCCTATCTTGCTAGCACTGGTACGTTAGAACCCCTCTTGATGCAATTTTTTCTACTTTAGTGTGAGTTTCAAGAAGGTTCCTCCTCTCACTAAATTGGGGGCTAAATGTAGTGTAGAAAAATGTAGCCCTTTACATTTTCACACTTGTTTAGGCCCTTCTTGCTAAAATTGGACTTCTTTATGCCTTATTTTGCATCCACAAGCCTTATTTAATGCATATTTATTAGGGTAATCCTGACATATATCAATTGACTAATTAGAATTTAACGATTTTTTATTATATGGCTAAGATTTAGTGATTTGGGACTCATACACCACCTTGGGCATATGGGTCCCATCTAAGTTTTGGGGCCTAAATATAAGTTTCAATTTAAACTAATAATTTCTTGAAAAATGTGTCCCAAGCTTAACCTAATGGGACTCTAATGCAAAAGCATCCCAAGTTGCAAACAATCTTGCATCAGCCAAAAATATTTGCATTCATGTTTTCTTGCATTTCAATAGTTAACTGTTAGGACCCAGTCTCATTATTCCATACCGCATTATACCACATTGTAATATTAGAGCTTGTGGAGTAGGATATATGATATTAATTGCAACATCTACATCATATCCAGAATTCAAGTGTTTTGGAGATCTTAGTACGAAGATATCAATAACAAAATATCAATTGTAATTAGACAGAGGGAATTCATAGACCAGTCTTGGATTTTCATGTGTGTGGACCTATTCCATGACTTGCGGAGCTCACGAAATCATTTCATAAGGATGCACATCCATTTAGAAACCTTCATTCTGATCTGCATCATGTTTAACCAAGGATCAAGGAGAATCATATGTTTTGGCCGACCTTCACACGTTTCATCAAATTCAAGGTTTTGGGACCTCTTGAGGCCAACACAGACCTTTTCCAAAGTTGGAAATTGATATATATAAACATTCTATAATTGCATTAGGTAGCAGTGCTAATGATAGAGAGATTTTTATTTGCACTATATTTCTGGGCTAAACGCCATATCATTTTGTAATCTGTAATCTAGAAGGTAGGGCATGTTTCCTATGAATAATTCATCATTACTTATATATGCATGTTGGATTGTTATTCAAATTCTTTGAGTTTCTATTATGTTTACTCTTGTTGCAAGGTTGGATAGTCTTATTCCTAGACCTTCCATCCTTGACTTCATCAAGTGGTATCAAAGTGAGTTGCAGACCTTCGGAGAGGAGACCAAAGTTGAGCAAGACATTCTGAATGATCTTTGTGTGGAAAAATTGCTAGCTTGAGGTAGCCTACTTGTGTTTGTCAACATATTGTCGATTGTGAGGCAGGTCCAACCCTGTAGCTAGATTGCTGACTTGAGGCAGTTGCACCAGATCCTAGGAAGAGTTGCCACCAAGGAGAATTCATAATAGTATTAGTGTTGTTTGAAAGATGGATGAGATGATGGAAATGATGTGAACAATGAAAGAGATATTGGATGCTATTGAAAAAGATAGAAGAAAATTTTTAAACCCTAGACCTAATGATGACAGTGATGATGATGAAGTTCAAGCTATAGACCTAACTGAAGAAAACAAAAAAGAGGAAGAATTGGATTAGATTAAGATGTTGAAGGCTATTTCAAAAATAGGAAAGTGACCTAGAATGGAGATTTTGAACTATAACGATAATCTAAATCCTGAAGAGTTGATTGATTAGATAAATGACATTGAAGAATAATTTGAATATGAAGAAATTGAAGACCCAAAGAGAGTAATATTTGCAAAGACTAAACTGAAAGGACATGCTGCAATATGGTGGAAGGAAGTTCAATTGGACAGAAATAGAAAAGGTAAAGAAAATATTATGAAATGGGATAGAATGGTGACAAAATTAAAGAACTAGTTTGTACCTATGGACTATGAGTTAGTGTTGCTGAAGAGATTGTAAAACCTGAGACAAAAGGAAATGACTATGAAATAATACACTAAGGAATTTCATAAGATCATCATCAGGACTGGACATAGTGAAGAAAGCAAGGAGAAAGTGGCAAGCTATATCAATGGGCTGAGGATGAAAATTTAGGGAGAGTTGAGTCTGGTAAGGATGAATTCAGTTAGTTTGCATTAAAGGTGGAGGAAAAGCTAAACAAAAGACATGAACAAAGGTAGAGAGGAAGAGGAGGTCGATTTTAGAAAGGAAGGTCACATTTCAGAGTAGAAAAACCATATGCAAAGCAAAAAAAGGACAAAGATTCATACCGCAAGCAAGAGATGGATTCCAATTCATACCAGAAAGGGAGAGATGACAGAAATTATTATTGCCACAATGGAGGAGGCTACAATTCTTACCAAAATGATGGATACTAGGGAGATGAGAAAGGATATAACAAGATAAATTTCAAAGGAACCCATTTTAAGTGCAAAGGAGAAGGACATAGAGCATTTGAGTGTCGCTAAGAAGGTAATAAGATTGAAAATCATGCAAGAACTGAATATGCAGAGGAAGAAATAGTGGAACCATCGAGTTCTAGAGGAAGTCCTGAGAAGGGAGAATTATTATTAATGAGGAGAGCACTATTCCAAGAGAAAGAAGTACCTAAGGAAGCACCATAGAGGAAAAGTTTGTTTTGAACTAGATGCAAAGAAAGAGGTAATTGTTGCAAATTTATCATTAATAGTGGTAACACATATAACCTCGTTTCTGAGGAAATGGTGACAAAGTTGAATTTGGAAAGAAGAAACCATTTGAAGCCTTATAGGATAGCCTAGATTCAAGATGAGCACAAGATACTGGTAAGTGAGAAATTTCTAGTAAAATTTCATGTAGGGTCATATCATGATGAAGTACCATGTGATATTATGTTGATGGATGTATGTCATATGTTGTTGGATAGACCTTGGAAGCATGATGAGAAAGCTATACATGATGGGAGAAATAACACCTATACCATAACGCCCAATGGAAAGAGAATCACCTTGACACCTTTGGAAGAAAAACATAAAAGTGAAGTAAGTGGAATAGCTTGAATCAATTTGGTAGATGGAAGGAAATTTCTGGATGGATTGAAACATGAAAACCTATTTTTTTCTTTGATTCCAAGGAAGTGTGGGGCCCTAGATGTAGAGAGAATCACCACAAGAGAAGAGGGATCACTGGAGAAGGAAGTCACTGAACTATTGACAGAGTACCAAGGCCTTGTATGAGAGAATGTGCCTAATGGATTACCACCAATATGGAGTATTAGTCATCATATAGATCTTATTCCAAGAGCTAGTTTTCCAAAAAAAGCTACACATCAGATGACACCAATAGAGAATACAGAGCTAAATAGATAGATACAAGAACTATTGAAGAAAGGATTGGTAAAGTATGAGCCCATGTATGGTAATGGTTGTACTTGCACCTAATAAAGATGGAGAATGGAGGATGTGCATAGATTCAAGAGCTATCAATAAGATCATAGTGAAGTATAGATTCCCACTGCCTAGTATGGATGACATCATGGATAGTCTGAGTGGAGCAAAGTATTTCACCAAGATAGACCTAAAGAGTGGATACCATCAAATGAAGATCAAAGAGAGAGATGAATGGAATATTTCTTTCTAGACAAATGAGGGATTGTATGAGTGGTTGGTCATGTCATTTGGACTAACTAATGCACCTAGTACATTTATGAGGTTGATGAATGAAGTCTTGAAGAATTTTTTGGGCAATTTTTTCATTGTTTACCTGGATGATATTTTGATTTTCATCAATACTAAGGAAGAACATTTGAAGCACAAAAAACAAGTATTTCAGAGGCTAAGAGAAGAGAAGTTGTTGATAAACATCAAGAAATGTAGTTTCATGAAGGAAGAACTAGTATATTTATGTTTTGTGATATGTGTAGAAGGATTGAAGATGGGCCTTGAGAAGGTTAGAGTAATAGTTGAATTTCCTATTCCTGTGAATGTTGGAGAGGTAAGATAATTTCATGGACTAGCAAGCTTTTACCGGAAGTTCATCATAAATTTTAGTAGTATTTGCACACCTATGACAGAGACAATACGGGGTAACCAAAAGGAATTCAAGTCGACATTAGGAGCACATAAGAGTTTTGAGTTGTTGAAGAAAAAGGTGATAGAACAGCCTATGTTAGCACTACTAGACTTTAATAAGGTATTCCAAGTAGATTGTGATACTAATGGAAGTGCAATAAGAGCTATGTTAAGTTGGGAAGGGGGACCAGTAGCCTATTTTAGTGAAAATTTGAATGATGCTAGGAGAATATATTTAGTTTATGATTAGGAATTATATGCAATAATACAAGCCTTGAAGAAGTGGAGACATTACTTGTTACTAAAACATAGATATTTGGGTCCATAATGGCTTATCTTGCACTTCTAGGGTTTTTCACCTAAAAGGAGAGAGATAGGGCCAAAAATTCTAATGATTCACTCAAATAAGAATGTATGCAATGTTACCTAGGTTAGATGAAGTAAAATAAATGCATTAACTAATCTAAATGAATGAAAATGAATGAAAAATAGAAATTTATGCCTTGTTTGAAAACACAATGTTGTTTGCAAAAAAGGTTAAAATAATGAACAAAAATGAGATTTTTAACCACACAGAAAGCTATTTCTCAAAATATGTGCACCTGGAAGGTTGTAGAATACTGACAAACAATCTGGAAAGATGATGGAATCTAAACTTTGGCTAACTGGGACTCATTTACTACCTTGGGAGAATCAGTCCCAGATCAGGACTTTTCTGCACAGAACATGTTTTTTGATAGTTGGGGATCTGAAATTGTATCTAACTCAAATTTTCACCTTAGGATGGACTCATTCACCATGCATGGTGAATTAGTCCACTTTCTGATATTTGCAATCTCAAAACTCAAATTTGTACCATAACACATGCACATCAAATTATGACGAAAACCCAATTCCGTATCTCAAAAAACTCCTACAAAACATCTTAAAAGAGTTAATATAATGGGGGGGTTTTCCTTAATCAAACCCATAGATAGGTAATTAAACCTTAGATGGAGAAAAAATTTCATAAACCCTAGCCTTAGATGTGTTAAAGACTAGGAATTTAGGTGAAATGTAAGAATGGCCCTAATCTATTGCTCTAGAACAAGACATGCAAGAGTGATTGAAATGATGCAATATCTCAACCCTATAAACCTTACAACACATGAAACATTAGAATAAAATGACATGCAAATGCTAAACAAACACAATTCAAACATTAATATAAAGATAGAGTGAAAATGGAAGATGGAATCAATAGGAAACCAAGTCGTTAGGCATGGTTTGGTGGCTAGTTACACCTCCTCACCCTAGATTTATTCATGATTCACCATAGGAATCCATCATCAACCTTTTACAATGTTGGATCTTAACAAGAGAAGTGAGCTTCAAGACCTGCAAAAACCCTAGTTTGTTGTCCTAAAACTTCAACTTGTTCTTATGAAACTTGTTGTAGAATACTTTTCTTAGAAATTACTCTTTAAGAATGATAATAAGATGATAAGAGATTATAGAGATTGTGTAAAATGACTTGAAATGTGGGTAAAAGCACAAATTTTTTCACACTTTCAGCCAACTTATCAAAACAACTAAATTTAAGTATTTCTAACTAAAAATCAATTTTGGTCAAACAAATGATCTAGTAAGATTAATTCTAGCTAAGTTAGATACTTCCACAAATTTTTCAACCAAAATTGTTGGCTAATAATGTATGGAGCACCACTTTAAGTCCAATTTACCAAAAATTAAAATTATTTGAAAAACTTGAAGTTTCAATAACTCCTACTAATGTAAATACCATTTTTTTTTTAAATATAAAAATACCCTTTTGTACATCCATGAGTGTAGTTTTCAAAAATATATTTATTTTAATAGTTGAATTAATATTTATATTTATTTTTTATTTTTACTAAAAGTAGGTTATCAACACAAAATATTAGGTTGATTACCATTCCATGGAAAAATACTAAAACTTATTTTATTTTATTTTTAAATATGATGCACTAGATAAAAGAATCTATTTCAAGATGGTACAATATTTTTTCCACTTTAGATAAGTATTTATTATGAAAGTTGACATCTGGTGGAAACAACTATGTTTTGATTCACACACATTTTAATATTTATTTAAAAATATATATTTATCAAAATTTGAAAAAAAATATATACATGCACTAAAGTTTTAAGTTATAAATACACAAAAAATTTAAAAGAAAATAAAATAAAATTTACTATAAAAAGTTTGACGTCCCATGCAACTTCACTTTTCAACATTTTATCAGCAACTAAATTATAGTGTTAATTTATTAAAAACTAGTTTAAAATAATTTTTTTATTTTTTTAAAAAAGAACAAACATAAAATATACTAAAAAATACACATTTTACTAGTTTATATCATTTCAAAATACAAAACATATATGCCACTTTTTAGTGATTCAAGTTTAAAAGTTGGATCAGTGTTGGTTGTTTCCTTTATAAAGTGTGAAATAGCTTTTTGCTTTTACCCATGTGTATTTATAAGCAACAACACCTTATTTTCCCATTAATTAGACCTAACAGGCCAACATTAACTAGAAATAAAAATTGAATTGATTAAATTCATGCTTAATTTTGAATTTTCCCTCATAGGGGACTCATTCACCACCCTTGGGGAATGGGTCCCACCAAAGAGGACTCATTCACCCAAGGTGGTGAATGGGTCCCACTACTATTGTTTGAAGGTGTGTTGTCAGGGTATGATGTCATTAAATGTTGGTTTTCAGTTTTTATGTGATTTCTCATGTGAAACAGGCTTCTAAATCAAAATTAGTAGTTCTAAGGGGCCTATAAATGTTGTTTTGAAGGAGAAATGATGCGAAGGGACTCAAAAGTGGGTCCAATTATGCATGAAATTATCTCTTTTCTCAAGGGCATCCAATTTTCTATGGCACATTTAGCCCCCACTTTAGTGCCCATACGACTCTATGTTCATATGTAAGCTAAAAGACTCTAAATAATGCACCTTACTACATAAAAGGATGCCCATTCAATAGATGGGAGAATGAAGCCCCCAGTGTAGTTATGTTCATAACCATAGCATTAGGAACCACATCCTACAACACACATTCATTATTTGTCCAAAAATCCTTTTATCTAACTCTTAGGAATCTCATTTGAGGTTAGATGTATGCCCCCCTTGATTCTTCTTGCTTTATGGAGGTGGAATCAAGGTAGAAATATAGCCATGTTGAAGGAGAAATACCATATTGTAGGTCATTTCCACGTACCATGCCACATAGCAATAGGTGAATGATGATGTTGGGTGTGGAATCGTGATTCCAACACATCAAATGGCATCAAAAATAGATTACCCTGGATCCCATTATGTTAAGTTGAAGAATGGAAATATTATAAGTTCTTTGAAAAGATGATAACATGAGGTTAATATGTGAAAGTGAAAAGAGATGAAAAGTGATTAAAAGGAGTGGATGAAAGTAATTTTTCACTTACTATTCATTTTACCTTCGTGTTGCTTGAGAGTGATGAGTAGGAGAAGAACATACCGAGCAAATGGGATTACACACCTTCACGGCTGGATGATCTTCATAAGCAAGTGGCACACAACGAGCGATATCATGAGGTGAGTCGATTATACAACCATCTCTATGTGATTTGATGGTATTTTAATGACTTTTATGCATGGATAGGTTAATTTAGGGTTCTTGGAAAAATAGTTCACAAAGTGTCCTCTTCTTTTGCAAAGTGTCCCATTTCTTCGCAAAGTGTCCCTTTTGTTCGCAAAGTGTCCCTTTTGTTCGCAAAGTGTCCTATTTCTTTGCAAAGTGTCTTGTTTCTTTACGAAGTGTCCCTATTTCTTTGCAAAATGTCCAAAAAGGGGTGTAAAGTGTCTAGGTCCATTAGAAAAGCACACTAGATTAACTTTAGCACTCTTGCATGATGAATAATATGAAAATTAAAGATTTTAGATGAAATTTAGAGCATTTTGTGATGATTTTGATAGGTTCCTACTCAGTCATGGTAGCGGCTGGGGGGAAGATAGCTATCATTTTTTAGAGATCTATCACCATTGCTTTTAGCGGAAGAGACAAAGCATCTATAGTCAGTGGGTATTTATTGGGCATACATGATGCCACCCATGAGATACCATGATGCCATGCTAATGGCTTTGTGTGAGTGTTGGGATGCAGATACCTATACCTTTCATCTTCCCATCGGGGAAATGATGATCATGCTCGAGGACATACACCACATTCTCCGAGTTCCTATTCGGAGAGCACAAGTGTATTTTTCAGGGGATCAGTCATTTCAGGAGAAGAAGAGAGATATGCAGTATTGTTTGGGAGGATCGATACATGATAAGAGAGCTAGAGAATGGATCAAGCTGCCTATACTGCTATATTGTCAAGCTTCAATTGTGAGATGGATTATGATGCACACAATGGAACTAGTACTCAATCCAGATGGACAAGCAACACACTTGGATGGGGGACTGATACACCTGATACGAGGGATGTATGATTATAAGATAGTCTATACATGGGGTCATTACATTCTATCACATTATACTATGATCTTGGGAGATTTGTATATCGAGAGATTGACAATGTAGTCCATTGTATGCTTCTAGAGGTTTGGTGCCTTGAGCATATCACATGTACTAGGCCTGTCGGATATCCATGTACTATAGTGACGGAGTACCCATGAGCATTCAACTACCCTTTGCGACGGCTATGGTAGTATGGTGATTTACACTTTTGGAGAGTGAGATTCGACCAGTTGGAGGAGGATGAGATCCTATGGAGACCTTATCTACTCTTTCTTCAGTGGCCAGATCCCACTGGGTAGTTACAAAGGATGTAGATGGATAGATATCTAGCAGGGAGACATGGATACATCGTATGACCATTCTATTACGAGCGAGTCATGCGACAGTATGGACAAGTTCAGACACCACCGAGGCATTCCCCTTCATTAGATGATCATTTCAGAGTGCCCAAAGGCTAGGGGATACTGTTCGACTGACTATAGATCATGTTTGTGAGAGTGGTTTCAATGATTCAGATCACGACTAGCCACTAGCATTCGATGTTGATGATGTCAATAACATAGATGAGTACGAGGAGTGGTGGTCATATGCACGACCAGCTCCTATGTTCCCCATGTATTTTCCTCTAGGTGATGTAGAGTAGTAGAAGATGAGGGTGATGAGCCAAAGGAGAGAGCAGAGGAGGTACAATATAGTCCAATATATATTTTTATGGATGTGATCAATGATGAGTACCAGTCTGATGTTGATCCTAACTATGAGGATTATGATGGAGGAGAGGAGGAGGAGGAGGACTATGAGGAGGATTACTATTATGAGGAGCCACCCTTGGGTGAGAGTGATGAGGTAGCTATTGAGGATCAGTATGAGCATAGAGAGTCCTCACATACTTATAGGACAAGATCACTCTCCATGCCCCCAAAGATGAGGAGGTTGATATTCCTCATGCATCTAGAGACATAGGTGATGACATTTGATTTTAAGCATGTCCTTTAATGATTTATGATTTATTTGTGTATATATATATCATGATGATGTGTTACTAATTGTGTACATGATCTATCTTGTAGGAGTGATGAGAGACTAGCGAGAGTTCTATTGTTAGGCAGCCACAGAGATAGTGCCAACATCCCTCGAGGAGGATGAGATAGATCCTAACTGTGTGCCCCCACTGATCATGGAGGAGGAGCCAGAGTCACTTAGACCATTCACAAGGTTGTGAGCAACATACAAGTGTGTGAGGAGGTGACTTCGTCAGGCTAAAAGTGCACTACAGTCAGCATAGACCTCGACAGAGGTAGAGCTAGACTATGTGCAGAGCTAGCACATGCACGAGCAGAGAGGGACCAGATGGCAGATGAGTGGCTTATAGCCCTTGGGAAAGTACAGGGTTTGGAGTATGCACTTAGACTCAACAGTTCGTGATCATAGTCACACATGACCATCTCACGATGTCTAGAGATTGGATCATGAGTGCCATATCCTAAGGGCTTTAGCTCCCATAGACCATTATGATATTGTATATGATTCTGAGATGTATATAAAACTTTGATAGATATATAGACATGCACCTTTGATATTATGATGATGTATCTCTTTTTATGTTAATGTTAAATGTTATGTGATTAATTAAATGACTTATGGTAAAAGCATTTAATTCATGGTTTCATGGTTTAACAGAATTGATGTGATCTAGTGTAAAACATATTTCAGTTTTAGCATAGATACAACATTGGTAATGAGAAAAATGATATGTTGAATTAAATACACTAAGAAGGATTTAACTTAACATGATAGGAAAGGGGCGGATAGTATGAAACCTAAAGCAATTATAAAATGATAATAATTACCTTAGTGTTTAGGACAAACAAAAATTTAGTGGTCAAGAACAGAGAAATGTGAAAGTTAGTTACAGTAGAATCAAACAACTTTAATCAACACTGCCATACCAATCATACTATTCAATGTGGATTAGATATAATACCGACACAAATGTGTGGCATTAATGGGTTCCCTAAGGGGTATTCCATCAATCTACTTTAAGAGATAAGCACCAGAACCAAAATTAGTATCAACTATATAAGGTCCCAACCAATTAGGGCTAAACTTATCTTTATCTTCATTGTCAGCACTAACATTTCATTGATTTTCAATAAGAACAAAATCTCCCTAATAAAATGATCTAGGGATAACATGAATGTTTTGTTTGCATTGTAATTTTTTGATGTGATCTTGTAGATGTTCGAGAGCGTTAATGTGTTGTTTATCGAGCATCTCAAGTTGATGTAATTGTTGAGCTTTATAAGTGTCACCATCAAAAATATCTCAAAGAGCAACTCGCAAAGTAGGAATTTCTAACTCCAAGGGCATAATTGCATTAGTATCGTAAATAAGGCTATAAGGGGTATTTCTAGTAGATGATCAAACATTAGTTCTATAAGCCCAAAGCGCATAAGAGAATTGTGTATGCCAATCTTTATGATTATTACTAATAGTTTTCTTATGGATTTTTTCAAGAAGTTTACTAGTATTTTCAGCTTGTCCATTGGATTGTGGATAATACGGCATGGAGAATTGATGTTGACTATTGAAGAGTTGGAGAAATTGTTGAACTTTATTATTCTTAAATGGAATTCCATTGTCTGAAACAATTGTGGAAGTTCAAAGTGAACAATTATGTATTCCAATATGAAATGAAAAATTACTTCAACAGCTGTTGAACGAAGGGGGATAGATTCTACCCATTTTTTGAAATAATTGGTTGTGGTGATGATAAACGTATGTCCAGAAAAAGAAGGAGGTAAAATTTTTCCAATAAGATCTAACCCCCATAATGAAAATGGCCAAATGGGAACATTGGCATGGAGCTCCGCAACAGGAGCATGAATCAAATTGATATGTTATTGGCATTTGTGATATCGTTTAACATAGGTGAAAAAATCCTTCTCCATATGTCTCCAATAATAACCCATATGAATAAGTTTTTTCACTAACGTACGACCTCCAAAATGACCTCCACAGGAACCAACATGATCCTGTTCAAGCACTAAAGGGATTTTAGAGTCTTTAAGACAACATAATAGGATACCATTGAAAGATCTTCTATACAACGCATTTGTAAGGATCACATATTTAGTTATGAGTTTACGTAAGTGCTTTCGAGTATTTGTTGTGTTAGGTTCAGGAATGGAACCATCCTTTAAGTAGTTGTATATTGTATCATACAATCCACATGAAGTTGCTTGAGTTATCGTCAAAATGTCTTATAACAAAGTATCGATCGAAGGTTTCATGATGGGGTGAATAACGAATGTGAAACTTGTAGAAGGATCATGTGGGGATATGAGAGAGGCTACACTTGCCATTGCATCCACATGTTGGTTATCTTTGCATGGGATGTTATCAATGGTGAACGAATCAAATTTTTCTAATAGTTTCATTATAAGTTCCTTGTATTTTAATAATTTTTCATGTTTAGTTTTATATGTACCATTGATTTGTTTGATGACTAATTGTGAATCACCAAAGATCTTAATATGTTTAGCATGAAGAGATAAAGTAGCTTGCAAACCTGCAATCAATGCCTCATACTCAACTGTATTATTTGTGCATAGTAAATTTAAATAGTAGGACAAGGGAATATGTTTTCCATCAGGTGCAATTAGTACCACTCCAACACTGGAACTTGTTTAACACTTAGATCCATCAAAAACTAATTCCCATGGTTTAATATAAGTGGTTAAGACATGATCATCAGGAAAGGAATCATTAGTAGGTAAAGAAAAGGGAGAAGGAGCATCAACTTAGTGATTGGTTAAGGCTTGACCTTTGATTTCTTTTTGTGAAACAAATTTAAGATCAAATTTAATTAACATCACCCACTTAGCTAAGCGTCTAAAGAGATCATCTTTGTTGAAAAGATATTTAAGAGGATCAAATTTTGTGACAACTTGTACTTCAACATTTAGTAAATAATGTCACAACTTAGTCGTAGCGAATACAAGAGCCAAAAATTATTTTTCAATTGGTGAATATCATGTTTCATAATCAATTAAGGTACAACAAATGTAATAAATAGGGTGCTCTTTACCATTATTGTCGTGTTGAGCCAACAATACTGCAAGACCATGGGTAGATGTGGAAATGTACAAGATAAACAGTCTATGTGGCACAACAAGTTGTAAAACAGGCGGAGTGGCTAAATATTCCTTTAAACTCTCAAAATCCTATTTAAAATCCTCATCCAAATCAAAAGTGACACCCTTTTTAAGTAGATTCATGAAAGGTAATGTGTGATTGGCTAAAGATGCTACAAAATGATGAATAGCTTGAATGAGACCTTGTAACGTGCATAACTAAGAAATATTCTTTGGAGGTGGCATGCTAATAATTGCATCAATTTTCTTTGTATCCACCTCAATGCATCTATGAGATATGAAAAACCCTAGGATTTTACCACTATATGCACCAAAGACACACTTTTTTGGATTCAATCGCATGTTATATTGTTTGATTCTTTCAAATATTTTATGAGGGACATTTACATTGTCTTTTAGAGTTAATGATTTAGCAAGAATATCATCGACATAGTTGTTGTGCATTCTCACAACATGCCCTAAGGATGAAAAGACTTGGAGACCCAAGTGAAAATATGACTTCTATGGCAAGAGCTAACAAATTGGATGATCGCCAGAAGTGAAAAGAGGAAAATAAATCTTTAGTTTAAAGGAAAGAACTTCATATAGTGAGTGTTACGTGCACCGAAAGTTAGGTATCAAAAACACAGAAATGATAAAAAGGTAATGTAAAGTCATAATGAGATGCTCTGGTAAATTCACATCAGGTAAATTGGAGTTTCGATATAACTGAGGTCTAGGAATGTAAGTGGGTAAAGCTAAAACTAGGTACCGGTACTAGGTTGAAATGTGAAGTAAAATGCTAAGTTTAAATATATTTTTATGATCCCGTAGTCTAGTATACATGCAAGGATTTGTGATATGTTTTTTAAAGTGAATTTTGTGAATTTTTTGGTTAATATTTGAATATTGGTTTTATTTACATGAGATATGATAGAATAATTGTTTAAAAAAGGATTTAATATTGGAATTTTGTGATTTTCAAGAGATATCGATTGTGATGCAAAGCTCAAGTATGGATGGTCAGGAAAACTATACCAAGCTTGATGATGCACTTAAAGGAATCATGTTGGAACAAGGTTTGTTGCATAGACATGCCAGTTATCAGGATACCAGGATGGTAGAGTACAAGCATGTAGTTCCAAAGTGTATCAATTTCGAGGGTATTTTATTCTTGGAATGCTCAAATTGGGAAGCTTGAGATATAGGAGTTTGAATTCCACCTGATCACTCTATTATCACGGGTGGCTCCTATATATCTTTGTTCGGATAATTTTGTTCAATTTTAGAATGAATCCTAGCAAAGATTAAAAAGTAGAACCCAAAGAGCTTCAATGAGTAATTAGAGCTGACTTCCATTGACTTCAATTTCTATTCTCTTATTGGTCACAATATTCCATGTGCCTTGATGAGATTGGTCCTTTAGATTCCCTCTCATGTAAATATCCTATCCTATCTAAGCCCTGTGTTCTATAAAGGGCCAAAGGATGTTCAATTTTATTTTAAGTTTGGAATTTGTGGATGTCAGAGGAGCAAAAACTTTTTTTGAGTTTTTTTTTTCCTATCTTCTGAACCATTCCGGTGTAAAAAAATTTATGCATGTAGACATTAATTTATATCAGATTTTTATGGATAGCTACCTATCTAAGCATTTTTTGTAGCTGGTTTTGTAAGTTCTTCTGAACAAGACTATATGTTGTGCCATTTAAGGGTGCATATAGAACCTATTCGATGTCCATAAATGAAACCCTCTCCTTAAAAGTTTGCATCGTTTTGTACGTAGCTGTGAAGCAATCTCGTGAAGTATTATAAAGTAGTTTGCTCTATTTCAATTGTTTCTTTGGGGAATCCATGGAGAATAACCAAAAGAAATTTTTATGTTTTGGTTTAGATTATAAAAAAAAATTATTTTTTTTAGATTAGATGCCTAGAATTTCAAAAAATGTTTTTTAAAAAAATAGGAATATACAAATGAATGGAAATTTTTTCTTTGAAAATATTTTATTTTCCATGAGATTGTTGAATGCTTAATGCTAAATTTACTTAAGTGATAGCAAAGGATTCATTTTATTCATGCAATATTATGATAAATCTTTTGATTTCATGATGTTATTTGATGGTAAGAGTTGAAGTATTGTTCTTATGTGAAATCTTCATGATCCTTAATAAGACTAGAAATAACCATATTTCGTTGAAATTAATAGCAAAATTGTCACATCATTACCTGAGAGCTATGTTTAGTGCAATCATGACCTGGTTTACAGAGACTTGGGATTAAACAAAAGTCAATCTTTTTTCTGTGAATGCAAAATATTTTCTTACGTTGTCTTTGTTTCATATCTTTCAAGAAAGGTAGACTTTTCACGGTTTTGTCTGTGGAGAATCTATACAATTTGCTTGATGCGAGTGAAATCATTGTCAACAATAGTCTTCCAAGATTTTGTGAATATAATCATGAAATATTAATTTCATTGCACATTGATAAGTTGCACCAGCGTTCTTTAAACTGAATGGCATCACAACCCAACAAAATGTTCCCCAAACAGTTGTAAAGGTAGTTTTGTATTGATCTTGAGGGTTACTAAGGATTTGATTACAACCAGAGAATCCATACATGAATGAAAACAAAGCATGTCTAGTAGTTGAATCCATGATCATGTCGATATTAGGAAGTGGAAAATCATCTTACAAAGAGGCTTTATTCAAGTCTCAAAAATCGGTGCATATCCTAATACGATTATGGGTTTTACAACTATTATAATATTTGAGATCCAAGGAGAATACTCAACAAGTCTAATAAAGCCTGCATCAAGAAGCTTCTCAATTTCTTCTTTAATGCTCAAGACCACATTAGGATGCATTTTGTGAACATTTTGACAAATGGGTTTAGCATTGTTATCAAGGACAATATTATGCATTACAATTTTTAGGTCAATTCCTAGCATATAAGAATATTTCCAAGCAAAATTTTTAGGAAAATCATGAAGTAAAGTGGCTCTATCTTATTCTTCCTCATCATCAAGGAACTTCCAAATTTTAATAACTTTATCTTTATCATGAATGTCCATAAGCACATCAATTGTATCTCCTAAAGGGAGTGCATTGGATTTAGGACTTTTAGATTTAGAGAAGTCTTCAGTGATATCACTTGCTTCTTTCATGGTACCATTCATAGCACGAGTAATGTTTTTGATGGAAGTAGATGAGGATGGCGTATCATAAAAACCTAGTATATGTTTCAAAGCCTCATCACCATCATCATACAACCATGAAGGTGGCAGGGTTGGATCAAGATGGTGAATGGTAAGTTTTTGTTTTGGTTGAAATGTGATCATGTTAAAATGTTTAAGGATGGTCGTTGAGTATTTTTTTTGTTTTAGAAAAATAATATCCCAATCACATTTTCATTTCTTGCATATTAGGTTCAATAGGTACTTTTCATGTTTTCCACACCTTTTTCCAATATAGCCTAATTGGGGTTGGTGGGGATTGATAATCTATCCCATCAAAATTTGTTTTGTATGTTTCATTTTCATCCATATTGTAAGAGATAGATATTTGGGATGATTGTTCAAAATTTTGAGTGGACATAATTGCTGGTTGTTTATGTTTCTCATCTCTCCTTTGCGTAAGTATGTATTTTCCCATAAACGAGGGTGTGAATTCTAAGGATCCTCAATCATCACCAAATAATTTAGAGATTGATTATGTATCGTTGTGTTCAATTTCAAGAGGGTTAATGTTAGAAGTTGGAATCAATGTTTTCAAATGACTCAAAGTGTAACCCCTTTTTCAAGCGGCAAGCAACTTTTAACCTCAGGGTCTATTTTAATTTGATATATGGGTATGTGCAGGATCATCATGGAAAAAACAAGCCCTTAAGTGGCAAAAAATTTAGAAAAATCAATGTTAGAAAACTTGACATAAAAATTTGAATAAGTTATCTATGTTATTAAAATATATGTATGAATAGAATCTATAGAAAATTGAATGTAGTTTCTAAACTACTGTTTTATTTAAAATAAATAAAATCTATTTGGTGAAAATTTGAACTTTCAATGTAGTAGTACTTAAATTTCAAGGAAAAAATAAGAAATAGGTGTATACCACCCTAACCATAATAAAATGATAATATTTTTTTAATAAGATTTTATATATAAGTAGAGGACCATGTGATGTATATTTTTTGTAATTTTTTCAAGTAAATATTTAATTATGAATTTTTATTACAACTTTTAAAAAATATAAAACTTGTATATCGACTACCTTAACTTGTTCAAACTTTATGAAATTTATTTTTTCTTTTTTAATCCTATATTATGTGAAGCATAGAATGTGACACATATTTTGGATTCAAAAGCTGTGATATCATTTCAAATTTATAGATGTTTTCAATCAACCTATTGATCGACTTTAGTAATTCTAATAGAAAATGAATAATAATTATTTATTAAATTCAAATTAAAGAATAATTTATATTGGTGGAAAGTTGAGAATCTCCTCTAAAACCATTTTCTTTTCACCAATTTTGGGTAAAAAGTCATCACATACTCTACAAATACCCATAATATTGCCACTTTTGGCCCATCATGATCTGCACATACCCATATACAATTTTTATAAACATACTTCATGATACATTGAAGGGTGGAAGGAACTAAATTCATCTCATAAATCCATGGTCAACCTAAACGGAGATTGTATGAAAGATCATAAGGAATGACATCTATAGGAGTCTACAAAGTAACCACCCCAACCGTAATAGATAAAGTAATTATCCTAAGTGGTTTCTTTGTTGTATTATCAAATCCTTGAATAGAAATGGGATCAGGTATTATTTATGATCTATCAACTTTTAATCGATCAAGGAGACATACACTACACACATTAAGGGTAGAACCATTATCTATGAGAGTTTGTTTAATACATCTGCAATGGAATTGAGCAATAATCTTAAAGGAATCATGTCGTTTTTGTAACTCCAAAGGAGGGAGCTCATGTTGATGAAAAGTAATATCGAGACTATGTTTTTGGACAAGAGCTACCACATCATTTAGAGTGGTTCCAAGAGGAATTGTGAGTTTTTTTAAAGCGGTTTGAAGAATGGTGTTGTAAGTTGGTGAAGTTTGAACAAAATCCCAAAGAGAAATTTTGGTAGGAGTATTCTTTAATTGTTCAACAAGATCATACTCCTTTGTAGGTGGGTTATAACGAGGAGCACGAGGAAGATTGGGTAAAGGTAATAATGGTCTAGTTGGTTGTGGTGGTTGTGGGTTATTTCGTGCGTTATATGTATGAGAAACAGTATCATCACTAGATTGTTGCAATAAATTAGTGTTAGGTGGGTATAAAGTGTAGCATGATCAATTAGAGGGATGAAGCAGATGTGAGGGTGGGTAAAGGATAAGTTTAGGTTGAATTAAATTAATGTCCTTGATTTTAGAGGTGTCACAACAAACCATAGCAGATGATTTGGATGAGATGAAGTCCTGAAGAGACTCATCAAGAAAATGCAAATCATCACTACTAAAAGTTTTTAGGGGTAAACGATTGTCAACTGGTTTAAGATGTTCAAGAAAAGCATTAGATGTATGAATGTTTTTTATCACAAGTTGCTTACCAAAAACTTTAGTGGATGACTTATACGAGATGAAGTCTTGGAGGGATTCATCTAACAAATCAAATTCATCACAATCAAAATGTTTGAGGGGCGATTTATCATTAAGGGTGTTACGTTTCTCATTACAAGCTTGAGAAGATGGAATGAGAGAGAGGATTCCCTTAAGGGATTCATCTAAGTTATTGACATCATCACTACTAAGTGGCTTGGATGAGATGTTTCAAATTTGAATCATGTGTTTAATTGGATAATTTGATGTGTTTTTTGATTGTTTTTGGATATTTGCTAGAGTTTCCTCAATTTAAGTTGATCTAAAAGGACTACGAAATATGATTGAAAATGGAACTTGTAAAATTCTAAGACTATTCATAAATGCCATGAAAAGAAATGAACTTTATGCTAAGAAAACAAAAAGAACTGAATTGAAAAAAAAATGTAATGACAAAAAATAAAAAGATGCAATGCAAGAAATTAAAATCTTGAAATTCTAATGAAAAACTATAAAGGGACCGATTTACCCTAGGTGGCGAATGAGTCCCAAGAGATGACTTTTTTAATGTTTTTCTAATTTTTTTGTATTTTCAATAAAATTTCAACTCTGTACAATGCAAATACAAAATGTAGATGCAGAGATGAGGAATAATGGAATAAAATGCAATGATGTAAAGTAAAGAATGCTTCCACTAATGCAATGTTTTTAATAACCCTAAAAAAATTAAAGAGCATGAAATAATGAAGACCTAAGATGCAATTAGAAATTTAAAATAGAAGGTTATGATGATAAAAATTCAAGTTCACCAAAATGAAACATAGATTTTTGGGTCCCTAATGGCTTCTCTTCCACTTCTAGGGTTTTTCACCTAAAAGGAGAGAGATAGGGCCAAAAATGCTAATGATTCACTCAAATTAGAATGTATGCAATGCTACCTAAGTTAGATGAAGTAAAATAAATGCAATTGACCAACCTAAATAACTAAAAATGAATGCAAAACTAAGATTTATGCCTTGTTTGAAAACATAGTGTTGTTTACAAAAGGGTTAAAATGATGAACAAAAATGCAATTTTTAACCAAAAATAAAGTTGTTTCTCAAAATATGTGCACCTGGAAGGTTGTAGAAGATTGAAAAACAATTTGGAAAGCTGATGAAATCTAAACTTGGGTTGACTGGGACTCATTCACCACCTTGGGTGAATTAGTCCCAAATCAGGACTTTTCTACACATAACCTATTTTTTGACAGTCGGGATCTGAAATTGCATCTAACTCAAATATGCACCTTAGGATGGACTCATTCACCATGCATGGTGAATTATTCCACTTTTTTATTTTTGCAATCTCAAAACTCAGATCTATACATTGACACCTACATAACAAATTCTGACAAAAACTCAATTCTAGATCTTAGAAAACTCCTACAAAACAACTCAAAAGAGTTGATATAATGGGGGTTTTCCTTAGTCAAATCCCTAGATAGGTAATTAAACCTTAGATGGAGAAAAATATGGATAAACCCTAGCCTTAGATGTGTTAAAGACTAGGAAACTATGAAATGTAAGAAGGGCCCTACTCTGTTGCTCTAGAACAAGACATGCAAGAGTGATTGAAATAATGCAAGATCTCAACCCTAAAAAGCTTACAACACATGAAAAATGGGAATAAAATGATATGCAAATGCTAAAAAAACACAATGCAAACATTCATTTGAAGATAGAGTGAAAATGGAAGATGGAATCAATAGGAAACCAAGTCCTTAGGCATGATTTGGTGGCTAGTTGCACCTCCTCACCCTAGATTTCTTCATGATTCACCATAGGCCGACATTCAATCGAAATAAAAGTTAAATTTATTAAATTTCTGCTTAATTTTGAATTTTCCCTCAAAGGGGACTCATTCGTAACCCTTGGCGAATGGGTCCCACTAGAGGGGACTCATTCGCCCAAGGTGGTGAATGGGTCCCACTATTGTTGTTTGAAGGTGGGTTGTCAGGGTATGATGTCATTAAATGTTGTTTGTTAGGTTTTATGTGATTTATCATGTGAAATTGGCTTCTAGATCAAAATTAATAGGTCTAAGGGGCCTATAAATGCTATTTTGAAAGAGAAATGATGTGAAGGGACTCAAAAGTGGGTCGAATTATGTGTGAAATTGTCTCTTTTCTTAAGAGGGTCCAATTTTCTATGGCACAATTACCTAAGTAATTTTTGTTGTATACGGATCATCAAGCTTTACAATATTTGAATACTCAAGGGAATTTGAACTAGATACATATGAGGTGGGTAGACTTCTTGTACAATTACACATTTGTGTTGAAGCACCGGAGTGGAAAGTCAAACAAGGTTGCAGGTGCATTGAGCAGGAGAAGAAGTTTGTTGAAAGAGATGAGAATTGAATTATTAGCTTTTGAAGAACTAAAGCATATGTATGAGGATGAAATTGATTTTGTTGAGGCATGGAAGGATTACAAGGAACTTGTAGAGACAGATAGAAGCAAACGGTTGGATTATTTCATTTAGGAAGGTAAGTTATTCAAGAACAACCAATTATGTATCCATAGAAGTTCAATGAGAGATAATTTGATCAAGGAAAAGAATTATAGAGGATTAGAGGGAAATTTTGTAATTGATAAGACCGTAACATTGGTGAGTGAGAACTATTTTTGGCCATAGTTGTATAAGGATTTCAAGAAATATGTTTAAAGTTGTAGGATTTTTCAAGTTGTAAAAGGAATCAATCAGAACATTGGAATGTATACACCATTAATAGTACTAGAGAGACCATGGGAAGACATTATCATGGATTTTGTGTTGGGATTAACTAAGACACCAAGAGGATTTGACTCTATATTTGTGGTTGTGGATAGATTTTCTAAGATGGTGCATTTTATAGGTCTTGTAAGAAAACCAGTGATGTAGTACATGTTTCAAACCTATTTTTCAAAGAAATTATGATATTACATCGACTAGCAAAGAGTATAGTATCATATAGAGACACTAGATTCATTGGATATTTCTAGAAAATATGGTGGAAGAAGATGAAGATAGATTTGAAGTATAGTTTAGTATTTCTCCCATGGACAGATGGACAAAAAAAAGTGGTAAATAGGAGTTTGGGGAACATCTTGAGGTGTTTGAGTGAAGGAAAAGCAGGAAATTGGGACTTAATACTACTACAAGAAAAATTTGCATACAAAAATTCAGTAAACCGGAGCACAGGGAACACACCATTTCAAATTATGATAGGACAAAAACCAAGAGGAGTAGCAAAATTAAAAGATATCAATATGGAGAATAAAAGGAGTGTGAAGGTAGAATAATTTGCAAGATTCATGGAAATAATGCATAATCAAGTTAAGGAGCATCTGGAGAAGATTAACAATACATACAAGGAGAAAGCAGATGAGAAGATGAGACATAAGCAGTTTGCAGTAGGAGAGGAAGTTAATGGTATATCTGAGAAAATAGATATTTCCAGTTGGGACATATAATAAGTTGAAGATGAAGAATTTTGGACCTTGTAAGATCATCAGGACGTTTGATTCTAGAAATGCATATGAAGTGGAGCTATAGGAGAAATTTGGCATATCACCTATATTCAACATTGCAGACCTATACCAATATCATGTAGGAGAGTCACTAGAGGACAAAGAAGTTGGTTTGTTGGGCCAAATAGCACATCATCCAGAGGAAATTGAGGAAATTTTAGACAACATATTTGGACGTAGTACTAGAGGAAGGCAATACAAGGAGTATCTAGTTATATGGAAAGGAAGACCAGAGGAAGATTCATCATGGATTTCTCAGGCTAAGGTGGACTGCATTGGTTTTCCTCTAGCCCCAAGAAAGTGAGAGGATCACTTTTCATCAACTTCAGGTGTCTAATGTAGGAGCATCCCAAGTTGTAACAAATTTTGCATCAATGAAAAATATTTGCATTCATGTTTTCTTGCATTTCAGAGTTAACTATCAGGACCTAGTCTTAGTATTTCATACTGCATTATACCGCATTGTAACATCAGAGCTCGCAGAGCAAGATATATGATCTTGATTGCAACATATACATCATATCGAAAATTCAAGTGTTTTGGATATCCTAGTATGAAGATATTGCTAACAGAATATCAGGTGTAATTGGACAGAGGTAATTCACCAACCATTCTTGGATTTTCAAGTGTGCCAACCTATTCTATGATGCATGGAGCTTAGGAAATCATTTCATAAGGATACACATTCATTGAGGAACCTTCACTCTGAATCACATCATGTTTAATCAAGGATCAAAGGAGAATCATAAGTGTTGGCCGAACTTCACACGTTTCATCAACTTCAGGGTTTTGTGACCTCTTGAGGCCGATGCAGACCTTTTCCAAAGCTAGGAATTGATATATATATAATCATTGTATAGTTGCATTAGGTAGCAATGATAGTGATAGAGATATTTTGATTCACATTGTATTTCTAGAATTGGTGCCATATCATTTTGTAATCTATAAGCCAAAAGACGGGGCATGTTGCCTATGAATAATTGATCATTACCTATATATGCATGTGGGATTTTTGTTCCAATTATTTGAGTTTCCGTTGTGTTTACTCTTGCTGCAAAACTGGATAGTCCTATTCCCAGACACTCCATCCTTGACTGCACCAGACTCATATGCCCCAACTAGTGTATGAGTCTCGCTTAGCTTAGACCTAATTTAAATTCAATTTTTTGGTGGGATTTTATTCTTTTAGATCTTATGTTGGCTTGTAGTGTTGTAATTTCAAGAAATTTGGCATAAACAAGTATAAATATAAATTTATTTCACTCATTTTCTCCTAGCAAGTTTACAAATCATCTATCAATTCAAATGAGAGCATTATAAAGAATTAAAGAGCATTCAAGAGTGATTATCAAACATTTTGGAGCATTATTCAAGAATCAAGCATACTGTCAAATTCATCATGGATAATATTTTTTTTTGAAAAAAAATTTGTAGTGTAAGTATCTTATGATTCAAGCAAACATTCAAGTAAAGATCCATATCCTTCAAGCAAGATTCAAGATCTACAATCATGCTAGCCATTACATACAATATTGCAACCTTCTATTCAAGGGTTTGGTGAGTTGCATCATTGCATATTTATTCATTCATCATTCCTTCATTCTATTTGATTTCATTTCAAGGTTTGATTACCAAAATGGAGTTTGACCAAGGAAAACTCTTGTCCACTAACAAAAAAAAAATTTCCTCTCTTTGATGTGTGATTTGTAAATCTAGGTTTGAAGACCCATTGAAGAGGAAGGTTACAAAGCTGTCAAAGTTGACATCTTACTTGCAAGACCATGGAAAGTCACCTATAAGTTGCAATTTAATGTTTTAAAACCAGAGATTTGATAGGAGAGAAGCTACAAGATAACATTAGAGGATATAAAAGTTTCAGATCAACCCTTATACTAGGACTAAATTGCTACTTGTGGTGTATGAGTCCCAGTATACCTATTTTTTATGGCATTTTCTATAGATCCTGGCTTACAGTTCCAAATTCTAATTTCTATCAGAAACCCTAAATTGGGACTAAATCGCACCTACTGGCATATGATTCCTAGTGTGCTTCAAAAGTCAACATTTCTAGGATTTCAAACCTCCATTCAAGCCTCTTCAGTTTCCAGGTGCACCTCTATTCTTTCTTACTCTATTATTCTAATTTTTTAATTTCATAATCTAGGTCATATAGATAGGTTTTTCATATCATTTACATTCCTATTCTTTCCAATACCTTGCCTATTTAGTCCTTAATCACACCCTAGGACACCTTATTGCAAATCTATTTCCCTTATTCTATCCTTGGGTTGAGGTCTCTAAGGTTTCCTTGAGTGAAACTTGTAGGAAATATGTGGGAAGGTCCTAAATGCTAGTTCTATCTCTCAAAAGATAGAGCCCCATATTTTCCTAGGTTTCACCCTCAAATATTTATACAAGCCTAAAAATCTTTTATTAGGTTTCATAGTGTATTAGAATGAGTATAATTTAAAATTTAAATACAAATATAATATAATTTATCTATAATTTGAAATGTTTTGATCAATCAATAAAATAGGTTTTGGAGGAAATCAAAACCCTTATAAATAGGTTTTGAAGGGACTCAAAACCATTTTAAGGAAGGTTATGAATTGACCTAAAACCCTGCTACAAACAGATAAATCACAAACAACAAGCAGCCTAACAACATCCACCAAATAGAGAGACTATACTACCTATGTTACAAAGAATAGGTTTTGAAGGGAACATTAAACCATCTACAATCAGGATTGTACAACGACCTTGAACCCTAACAATTTACAAACACAACCTATGTTAGCCAAGCAACAACATAGCCTTGCAACAACCAAGCCACAACAAAAAATCTGCTCAGAATAGACATCACTGAGCCAAGAAAAAGCAACAACCATAATGATGTAGAACATCCACATCACTTAAGATGGTTCTCTCATAGAGAAAACATGAAAAAGAGGGTAACATGAGATCCGTTTTAGATCCTTGATGCCAACAAAACTCCCTACCACACTAAAAGAGTAGAAAAGGAAGATTGAATACATGGTACAAAGAGTCCCCTTGAAACACCAGGTAGAGCAATAAACCAGCTCAGTATCCACCTCTAAAGGAGAGAGCTCCCATATATTAGAGAGGATGTAATGAGTACCTCTTCCACCAAAGCAATAGTTTTCCAACAACCTCAAACTCCACCTCAATAAGAACAAATGAGGGAACAAATAAAAAGAGTTTCCTAACACATCCACATAACCAACTCCACCTTAATAGGAGAGGCTCAACCTCCATAAGAGTATTCTTCACCTCAATATAAGACATTGAATATAAAAGCCAAAAGAAATTCATCACTCCAGTAGAAAGGGGAACCACAACATCCTTTGGTAGCCCAGGATTTAGGAACTTCAAAAGGAACATCGAAAGGATTCAAACCATCAGAAAATAGGCTCCCTTATACCACATAACCATCTAGGACAATAGATATAACTTCATATGTAGCCCAATTTTCAACATCAAATTAGAAACAATGGCAGTATAACCTGCCTTCAATTCCAAGAACAACTAGGTCTTTAAAATAGGCTTTGAGAGTAGCCTAGTTAGTAAAAACTCTAAAATCTAGACATTAAATCCTCCCATAACAACCTTAAGAATAGAAATTAGAGAACTAACATTCTCCAAAGTGAAAACTCATCCCCTCTACAACAAAATCTTCACATACCATTGGGGGTTCAAAACCACATAGGCCAGGCTAAAAATCCATTTACCAAGCCTGGACAAACAACCAAAAGCCTTCGAAAACAACACTAAAAAATAGATCTTCAGAGATCTCATCATTATACAAAAGGTTGTATTCAAAACACTACTCCATAGGGAAAACACCCCATAAGAGCCAGAGACACCTCCTCTACTATAAAAAATAACACATTTGCTAAAAACAGAGGCCAAAATTTTAAAGCCCTCTTAGACCCACAACACCTAACCTACAACCTTGACCCAAAAAAGAGGTCAACTTCAATAGTCGGCTATGTACAGGATCATGATGGGCCAAAAAGTGGCGATATGATGGGTATGTGTAGGGTATGTGGCTAACGACTTTTTTTACCCAACATTGATGAAACGAAAAATAGTTTTTAAAGGAGATTCTCAACTTTCCACCAATATAAATTATGATTTACTTTGAATTTAATAAATAATTATTATTCATTTTCTATTTGAATTATGACTAAAGTCGTGATTGATAGGCTAATTGAAAAACATCTATAGCTTTCAAACGGTATCACATTTTTTGAATCCAAAACATGTGCCACATTCTATGCTTTTCATGCTATAGGATTAAAAAAAATGAATTTCATTAAGTTTTGACCAAGTTAAGTTGGTCAGACACACAAGTTTTTTATATTTTTTAAAAGTTATAATAAAAAATTCATAATTAATTATTTACTAGGGAAAAAATTACAAAAAAAAAATGCATCACATTAGAACATGAGTCCTCTACTTATATCTAAAATATTATAAAAAAATATTATCATTTTATTGTGGTTAGGGTGGTCAGATAGACACCTACTTCTTATTTTTTCCCTAAAATTTAAGTACTACTACATTGAAATTTCAAAATTTCACCAAATAGATTTAGTTTTAAAACAACAAACCTATTAGTTTAAAAATTATATTCAATTTTCTATAGATTCTATTTTCACATATTTTTGAAATAATATAGATAACTTATTCAAATTTTTATGTCAACTTGTCTAACTTTAATTTTTTTCCACTTAAGGGTCTATTTTTTCCATGATGATCCTGCACATACCTAGTCCATAGCACCCTAACTCCCCAGCACAAAAACCTAGCATATGGAAGAAGTATCAACAAAAGAAGCCAAGAAATAGGTTACAAATAGCTAGAGTAGGAGAAAAGTAGGTCATGACAACAAGAGTCCAACAGAGGAGAAACCAAAAACCAAGCTGCAAAAGCAACTTCCACCAACGCGCCAAGGAATCTATTGAAACTAGAGGATATGAGCATAGGTCTCTCACCAAGATGTAGTCCCAAACGAGCAAAATGAGCAACCATAACATATTTCAATGTTAGGCCTTCAAGAAATAGGACCAAACACCCACAAACAAACAACACACTACTCTAGTGAAGGGAAGAAAGAAAGCTTGAAAACCTCAAAAGAATCCTACTAGAGAAGCTCCAAATATTGGACAATGAGCTGAACCCTCTACCCATGACCTCAAAATCCTCATCTTCACCATCTCCTACATTCTCATAATTTAAAATTACGCCCCCGCTCCCCTTATTGCTCACTCTTGTGCATTCCATTTACCATTCTTTCTACAAAGTGTTTTTAGGTATACAATTTGAAATGTTAATAAAAATAAAATAAAGACTTTTCCAAGATATTTTTCTCAAATTCTACCTCTCTTAATTTAAAATTTAGAATATTTATTTTCCAAGTAAAGAGAAAATATCTCTATCTTTTTCCCATCAAATATGGTGCTAAATTACACTCCTAGGGGTATGTGTAGGATCATGATGGGCCAGAAAGTGGTGATATGATGGGTATGTGTAGGGGTATTGGGCTAACGACTTGTTTTTTACCCAAAATTGATGAAACAAAAAGGGTTTTTAAAGGAGATTCTTAGATTTACACCAATATAAATTATGCTTTACTTTGAATTTAATAAATAATTATTATTCATTTTCTATTTGAATTATGACTAAAGTCCTAATTGAGGCTGATTGAAAAACATCTATAGCTTTCAAATGGTATCAGATTTTTTGAATTCGAAACATGTGTCACATTTTATCCTTCACATACTATAGGATTAAAAAAAAGAGGAATTTCGTGAAGTTTTGAGAAAGTTAAGGTGGTCAGACATACAAAGTTTTATATTTTTGAAAAGTTGTAATAAAAAATTCATAATTAATTATTTACTTGGAAATAAATTACAAAAAAATATACAACAAATCGGGACACAATTCCTCTACTTATATCTAAAACATTATAAAAATAATTATCATTTTATTGTGGTTAGGGTGGTCAGACAAACACATACTTATTTTTTCCCTAAAATTTAAGTACTACCGCATTGAAATTTCAAATTTTCACCAAATAGATTTTTTTTAAATAAACATAGTAGTTTAGAAACTACATTCAATTTGCTAAAAATTCTATTCTTACATATTTTTGAAATAATATAGATAACTTATTCAAATTTTTACATCAAATTTCCTAACTCTAATTTTTCTAAATTTTTTGCCACTTAAGGACTTGTTTTTTCTATGATGATCCTGCACATACCCCTAGCTAACTTCAGAAAACTAATTTTTTTATTACTCATGATAGCCTATTACAAGGATTAGAGATTGCTTAATGGTAAAATAATTATTATGTTTAAGCTAAAATTTGTATATAAGTATTTTTTCCTTCCATTACTCTATGATATTTTATTGAACAATAAGTGAAATTTCTTTTCTTCAATCATAGGTGGATAAAATTGAATTTAGCTATTTAGACATCCAAAGTTGATGGTCATGTCGAACAAGAAACTCCTTCATTAAAAAATGCCAATAGTAAGTTGTCTTCAATTATTTCACAATATTTATATGCACTGCCCATTTTCTTAAAGAAAAATAAACATTAAACACATATTTTAGTGTTACCATATATATTTAAAATATATATTTGATCAACCTAATCATTTATTTTCAATAAAAATCCTAGTATTTTTAGTATAAATTGTCTTGGAAGAGTGTATTTCTTGGTTGAAAGGTTTCAAAGAATATTGTGTTGATTTTTTTAATTATAAATCATAATTCAATTCATACGGAAATCAAGGTGTATTTTTTATTTTCAACTAAAATTCTACCTCTTGTAATTAAAGAATGGTTTACAATATTTATTAAGGAAAGAAAGAGAATATATATTTATCTTTGATCCCAAAAAATTATGGCACAAATTTATTTAACAATACCTGAAGTAGTGATCTTGGGAATTGAAATTTGATATTGTTCTTTCAATTGTGTATCAAAATTTCTTAAGATTATATTTTTTTACACTATTGACAATAATATAATGTTTTTCTATGCCTATAGTGTATGATCATCACACTTATGTATTTTTATGTTCTTACAATACATGTTATGCCATCATCATTCATTATTCTTCATGATACTTATTTGATAGTGTTTGTATTAGAAGGTCATTTAATTTTATGAAATCTTATTAATAATAATTACATTCAAATGATCTTCACATATTCTTTGTATAGCTATACCTCTATTGTAGCTATCATGAGTCTACTAAGCCTAAGAATACAAGGAGCACATAAGTTTTAGTTCAAAATCAAATTATGAACATATTATACTCGTGTATATACTTCTATTACAATAATTATTTTTTAATTGAATAATAGATTTCCATTCAATGCTACTAGTAATATTTCAATTTTGTAACTTTTTATTGTGTGCAATTTTTGGCATAAAATGTATGTTGATATACAGAGTTTTATTTTTTGCTTCAAGCATGCTTATAAATCTCATGTTTTCTTCACAAGTATGTGACTAGAAAAATAGAGTCTATAGAAAAAAATTATTGCTAAATATAGATACTGTAGACAAATATTTTGGCACCCTAATGTTCTCAAGTGCAGTTCTAGGGTTTTTCACCTAGAAGGAGAGAGGTAGGCCAAAATGGGAAATATCTAGACTCAAGATTAATGCAAATATGGATGAAATGTGTATAAATGTAATGTCCTAAATTTAGAAAAATAATGAAATACATTGATTATTAAATGGAAATTAGACAAATGCAAGTTGTTGGAAAACACATTATGATATACGAAAACACCTAGAAATGTAAACAAAACTGAACAGAAATGGATGGAAATAAAAGTGTGCACTTGAAAGCTTGTTGGAGATAGGAAATGACTTTTGAAATTTTTTTGATGCTAAAAATTTGGTCTACTAGGACTCATTCGCCATTCTGGGTGAATTAGTCCTAGATCTAGGAAATTGTTCTGGAGCCTATTTCAGACAAATGGGTATCCAAAACTGTAGAAAACCTTTTTTCAGTCTTGTAATGGGACTCATTCATCACTGATGGAAAATCAGTCCAATTTTGAATTTTTGATAATTCAAAAGTGGAAATAGAAGCCCTCGATTTGCACTTCAGTTATTGACAGGCGTCTGCCTCTGAAACTCTGATTTCTGGCACTAAACGTGACTTTAAGTTTATATTTTGGCTTTTCAAGTAAGGGTATTTCTTCAAAAGTTCTTCAACTTAATCTTCAATTATTTCCAAGTCTTCAAGATGCTTAAATCTAAAAACACACAAGACAAGAGAGAAATTTTGAATGTTAGGGCATGGGGGTTTGCCTTGGTCAAACCCCTTTTTAGGTAATTAAACTAGAATAGCGAAATAATATAATGAAGCATGAAATAATGGAGTTAAAACCTTTCCATGATGTTTTCTTTTTATTTTCTACAGCAATAGAAAAATATTCTAGCCTTGAATGTCTTTGGAAGCTATCTTGATGACTTAGAATGCTAAAACCCTAGCTTGCTTGTGAAGAACAACGCATGGTGAGTGAAGAATGAATGAATTGGTTCTGAATTATGGTTTAGAGACTTATATTTATAAGAAATTCACCTTATTTTCTCATTAATTAGATCACTAAGGTTGACATGGAGAAAAATAAAACTTAAAATCCAACTTTTCCTGCTTAAACCACAAAAATGGCTCAAATGGGACTCATTCGCCATCAAGGGTGAATGGGTCTCTCCTGGATGGGATTGAATCGCCCCTAATGATGAATGGATCCCATAGGGGCCATACTACTAGCTGGAATGTTGGGAGATAAGGAAATCATGTTTATATGGTGACTTTGTCAGTTATTTCATCAAATTATGCCTTAGGATGCACAATATGGGGCAATAGGGGCCTATTAATGATGATATAAAGTTCAATTAGGGATTGAGACACAAAATTCAATGTGAAAGTGTGATTAAATATACTTTACAACATTAAAATGAGGTCCACATAGCTGAGAAAGGCACAACATCCAATGTGAATGTGTCAGACACATTACAACACTAGATTAGAGTCAAGTTTAATTTACAAGATTCCTAGATTAATGTGAGGATACAATAAATACATTTAATAATGTTGAACTAGGGAAAGATAGGTCTATTAAGTCTAGAAAAGTGTGAAATTCTTTTACAATACTTTACAACACCTTTGCAAGACATTGTTAGATGCATTTTATTCTATTTGCAAGGGTCCAAGACCTAGTGTGGATGTGTAAAACACCTCACAACACCAAATCAAGGGCTCATTGAGTCCAATTTCTCATCAAATAATCCAAAATCAAGCAAGAAAAAAGGGATAATTTTCTTGTGTCCACAGTTAGCCCCCGCTTTAGTGAGAGGATGAACTTGCTTCAAACTCACACTAAAGTAGACATTCAAGAAGGGTCCAATCGTACCAATGTGGATGATCTACATTAAAAAATATGAAGGAGGAAGTCAAGCCCCGAGGATGCAACATCCTGAGTCAAACCAACATAAGCACAAAAGGAAACACACAAGGTGAATGATTTCTAGCAAAACAAGATACACGATCATGTAATGGCAAGAACTAGAAGGAAGATAAATGAAAATGAGGTGGATCAATCTTTGACTGTTTGTCCAACATGATGCAGATTAGATCTATGTTGTTTGTCCAAAAATAAAATGCATACTCACTCTAGGGTGATGGAACTCTTGGCTATCCCCTAGGTGAGAAGTCCTAAGTATACTCACTCTGGGGCCATGGAGCTTCTGGTTGTCTGTGAGGTGAGAAATCCACAAGGTGGCTATGGGGAGTAATGCCTCATAATGGGATTCCCACTCAACCATACCAAATTTATACCTCCTAATAAATTTAATAGAGCACCACAATGAAAATGATTTTTGAGCTCTATGAGGTAAGCAAAACTTTGTATGCTTGAAACTCATAGACATTGTGAATGCAAAATGGTGTAAGGAATGTTTAAAGGAATTTTTCTTAGTTTGTGCAAGGTCTCATCATAGGGAACATCATGCTTAATTTTTCCAAGAGAGGATGTGTCAAAGAAGTATCATGCTCTTGGAGGGAATCAAGCCCAATGGCTCCACCAAGAAAAGGATGCATCGCAAGAAGAAATAAATTGCATAATGAAATGTGAGTGGTGATGTATGCCCCCACTTTAAAGTAGTTGTGAACACTAGTACTATGAGAAATTGCCTTAAAGTAGAAGAAGAAGACATGAGAGCTTATTCAGAAAGCCCTATACCAAGTCATATGTTTCCGATAAACTACGTCATGAAAAAGGGTACTATGTCACATGTGAGCCAACTTAAGGCATGCCGTCCACATCCCAAGCTTGCTCTTATATGTTCATGAAAAGTTAACAGCTAGCCAAAAGAGCCAATGAAAGATGACATACAAGGACAAGACTAACCAACCCCTTGCCCCCACTTAGTGCAGGACAAGGGTGAGCCGAAATGATTAAGGAAATGCATTCTAGAGTGAAAATCAGTATCAATTAGAAGGATTAGGTTCCCCCACATAAGGAAGAACACTAAACTCCTTAATATGTTGGATTTTACTACTCAGAGCATTACACTCATTAGTGGAATGACCATGAACTCTATGATAGGTACAAAATGAAGTCTTTTAATAGAAATTATTGTAATTTCATGGAGGAATGGTGATCAAGTGATCTTGAAGAAGTATTGACAAGATACCCTCTTGATCAATGGGAGAAGGTGATCTTGTAGTTTGTGATAAATATGTTTCTTTCTTAGTACAAGATGTCATACTTACACAAGAATCTATAAATTGTGAGATTTTGTTCCCTCCTTTATAAGAGGTTGTAAGATCTAATGAATTCTAATCATTAGTGATCACACTGAGTGGTTGTGTTGCTACATTGTCAAATCCCTTAATAGATAAAGAATCTAGTTGAATTTTTTATTGATCCACACAAAGCTTGTCCAAGAGGTTTATGCTACACACATTAAGAGTGGAGCCATTGCAAACAAGGGTTCACTTTATCCTTGTTGTATTGTATTAAGCAATGATCATGAAAGCTTCATTTTGTTTTTGCACATCCAAAGGGGGGAGTTCACTTTGGTGGAAAAAAAATTCAACATTCAATCCTTGAATCATGGCTGCTATGTCAATTGGTTGTGCATTAGAAGGGATAGGAACTTGATCTAAGGTCATTTGAAGCGTAATGTGATAGGTAGGTGAAGTTTGAAGTAAATACCAGAGGGATATCTTGGTGGGAGTGCTCTTAAGTTGCTCAACAAGATCATATGCCCTAAATCGAGGAGCACTAGGCAGTATAGAATTAGGAAAAAGGAAGGAGGGTTGGTTGATGTGGTTGCAGATTGTTTCTAGTTTTATATGTATGAGGAATGATATTATGACTTAGTTGTTGCGACACATTATTCTGAAGTGAGTAGAGGGTGAATTTGGGTTTGTGTTGAGGTGAAGGTTTGTGTGAAGGTGGGTAAAGAATGAGTTCAAGTTGACTAAGAGTTTTTTGTTTGTGTGAAGGTGGGTAGAGAATTAGAGGGTTCTTAGGATGTCCCACGGGGTATGAATGAGGTCCATTGGTTGAGGGGGATCTAATGGACACTTGTGCATTCATAACCTCAGCGGTCTTAGTTTGATGTATGTCTAATAAAGAAAAATCTATAATAACCTTTTGATCTAAGGAAGACACATTACTATTGTTTCCCTTTTCTAACACCATGATATTCTACCTAGGAGGAGGGTTGTTAGGAGAACTAAAAATCAAATGTTCTTGACATTCATGGATTGGTTCTTCTAAAATGACTTCATCACAAGTAGGGGAATGATCAATGGTTGAATTTTCTTGCTCAATAAGTGTTTTCCTAGGTGAAGGGGGACAACTAAAATTCTCATGACCATCATTGATTGTGTTTTCTAACAACAAAGTATCCTCTTCAAAACTAGGAGAGATAGTAGGAGAAAGAAAAATGTTAGTGTCATGATTACCTATGGTTATGTTATGTTGATTATGAATTTTTTTCTACTAAGAGAGGTAAAAGGAGAGAAACAACTAGGATTCTCAAAAATCTCATTAATTGATTCTTCTACCAAAATATCTTTGTCACCAAGAGGAGAGATATTATGAAAAGAACAAGTATGATTGTTAGGAATGTCCAAAGTTGTATTCTTGTGCACTAAAACACTCTCATAGGGAGGAGATAGGAAATATTGCTTAACATGTCTAAATATGTAAGACACTAACATTTTGTGAACAAAAATGAAAAGAACTTGTAATCATTTCATGCAATGTTTTAGAAATGTAAACAATGTATATCCAAAGATCCAAAATACTTAAATATCCAATGTATGGAAAACTTGAAGAATACAAAAAATGTGTATGCAAGAATGAAAATCACTTTTACCAAACTTATGCAAAGTTTTATGAATAGAAATATTGTGTAATAAAAAGTACTTTTAGCCATGTGATGCAAAATTTTAGAAACATGAACATTTTCAAATCTAAGAATGATGGTAATTGAAATGATTTCCAAAAAAATGACTACCTTAAATTGATCTTTTTGAGCTAAATACATAAAAAAAATGTTACTAAAACTTTCTAGACTTATAGTATATGGTACTAGGAGGATTAGGAAGCACACAAATGAGGTTTCTAAGACTGTAATAGATAGTGAAAAATCTAGACAGGGAATAATTCGCCCAAAATGGCGAATGAGTCTCAGTAAGGGTTTTTTCCAAAATTTTCAGAAATTTTCAATTTGTTTTGATGCTCTTGATGTTGTATTGTGTAGACCTAAAATTTAGATGTATAATTTCAAAAATTTGTAAGGAAATTATATGCAAAAATGCAAGCTAAATGAGTTTTTCACTAATGCAAGTTTTTGAAACCTTAGAATGAAAAACAATGCCAAACCTAATGCAATGTTGATGCAAGCTATTTCTAGGATGATGATGGACACTAAATTAGACAAGAAGGTATTTGAAAAGTAGGTTCACCAAAATGTAGACAAATATTTTGGCACCCTAATTCTCTCTTGTACTTCTAGGGTTTTTCACCTATAACGAGAGAGGTAGGCCAAAATGGGAAATGTCTACACTCAAGATTAATTAAAATATGGATGAAATGTGTATAAATGTAATTTTCTAAATGTAGAAAACTAATGAAAGACATTGATTATTAAATAGAAATCAAAGAAATGCATGTTGATGGAAAACACATTGTGATATGTGAAAACACCAAGAAATGTAAACAAAACTGAACAAAAATGGATGAAATTTAATGTATACACTTGAGAGCTTGATAGAGACTGGAAATGACTTTTAAAATGCTGATAATGCTAAAAATTTGGCATATTGGGACTCATTCACCATTCTGGTCTAATTCGCCCCAGATTTGGGAAATTGTTCTAGACCCCGTTTCGAACAAATGGGTATCCAAAACTACAGAAAAAAAATTTCAGGCTTGGTAGTGGGACTCATTCAAGACTAATGGTGAATCAATCCACTTCTGAATTTTTAATAATTCAAAAGTGGAAATAGAAGTCTTCGATCTGCACTTTAATTCCTGACAAGTGTCTGCCTCTGAAACTCTTATTTCTAGCACTAAACGTGACTTTTAGTTAATATTTTAGTTTTGCAAGTAAGGATATGTTTCCAAAAGGTCTTCAACTGAATCTTCAATAATTTTCAAACACACAAGACAAGAGAGAGAAAATGTTAAATGTTAGGGCATGGGGGTTTGCCTTGGTCAAACCCCTTTTTAGGTAATTAAACAAGAATAGAGAAAGAATGTAATGAAGCATGAAAAAATGGAGTTACTACCTTGTCATGATGTTTTATCTTGATTTTCTACAACAATCGTTGAATATTTTTCCCTTGAATGTCTTTAGAAGCTATCTTGATGACTTAGAATGCTAAAACCCTAGCTTGCTTGTGAAGAATAATGTATGATGAGTGATGAATGAATGAATTATTTCTGAATTAGGGCTTAGAGACTTATATTTATAGGAAATTCACCTTATTTTCCCATTAATTGGATCCCTAAGGCTGACATGGAGAAAAGGGGTTTGCCTTTGTCAAACCCCTTTTTAGGTAATTAAACAAGAATAGAGAAAGAATGTAATGAAGCATGAAAAAATGGAGTTACTACCTTGTCATGATGTTTTATCTTGATTTTCTACAACAATCGTTGAATATTTTTCCCTTGAATGTCTTTAGAAGCTATCTTGATGACTTAGAATGCTAAAACCCTAGCTTGCTTGTGAAGAATAATGTATGATGAGTGATGAATGAATGAATTATTTCTGAATTAGGGCTTAGAGACTTATATTTATAGGAAATTCACCTTATTTTCCCATTAATTGGATCCCTAAGGCTGACATGGAGAAAAATAAAACTTAAAATCCAATTTTTCCCACTTAAACCTTGAAAATGGCTCAAATGGGACTCATTCGCCATCAAGGGGGTCCCACCTAGATGGGACTGATTCACCCCTAATGGTGAATGGGTCCCACATGGTCCATTCTACTAGCTGGAATGTTGGGAGATAAGGAAATCATGTTTATATGGTGAATTTGTCAGTTAGTTCATCAAGTTATGCCTTAGGATGCACAATATGGGGCCATAGGGGCCTATTAATGATGATATAAAGGTCAATTAGGGCTTGATACACAAAATTCAATGTGAAAGTGTGATTAAATATACTTTACAATATTAAAATGAGGCCCACATTGAATGTTTAAGACACATTACAACACTAGATTAGAGTCAAGTTTAATTTACAAGCTTTCTAGATTAATGTGAGGATGCAATTAAATACATTTTATAATGTTGAATTAGGGAAAGATGGGTCTATTAAGTCTAGAAAAGTGTGAAAGTCTTTTACAACACCTTTACAAGACACTGTTAGATGCATTTTATTATGTTTGCAAGTGTCCAAGACCAAGTGTGGATGTGTAAAACACCTCATAACACCAAGTCAAGGCCTCATTAAGTCCAATTTATCATCAACTAATCCCAAATAAATCAAGAAAAAAGGGATAATTTGTCCCTGTCCATAGATACAAATATAATAGACATGCAAAACTTACAACTTCATAGATACATTTGTCGTATTACTAGGGAAGACTTTGGGGCTATTGTCAAAGTTTGTTAGATTGGAGATTCATTATTTTGAAAATGTATAACAATCAAAATATACTCTAAATTTTTAAATGTTTTATTTAGATGTATGGAAACTTATTTTTAGATTATATTACATAGTCGAAGGGTACTACTTATTTATGATATTATAATTCTTCTTCCAATAACTAGATTGGAGAATTGAAATACAACTATTAGATATTAGAGAAAAAAAAACTAATTTAATAAATGATAAAACAGTTATAATTCGATTAATAGACTCATCATAAAGAACACTAGAATATTGAAGCCACTCATAACCAAAGATATGCCTATGATGTGCAGTGCATAACATCTATGTTTTGCTATTTATTAGAATTAGAATATATTGGTCAACCTTTGTTGTTTGCCTATGTATAAAGGTTTGACGCGCATTCATCAATTCTAAGGCAAATGCATCTTGCATAGGTACAAGTTGAACGCATTTCGAGTATTCAAATGCTGGGAGAACAATTTAAGGCATTTCCGCTTCTTGTATAACCAATTGTATACTACTACAAGCCCACAGCATTTGAACCGTGTTTAAAACGTCTCCCTCCTTTTGAGACCTGGATTAGTACCTAACTAGTCACCTACTAAATGTTCGAGAAGCACTTACAGGTTGCATCTATCTATCACCAGAAGACCATTTAGGCAACTTGTCCTCTTGTATTATTTTTAGATATAGCATTGCTCAAAGGCCATTTAGACTATTAAATTTATGATTACCAATTATTGTATTATTTTTTTATCGCACAATCCATATGAAAAGCTTGGCTGCATGATTAATGAGACACAATAACGTTCAAATTTAATCATCGGGAAGAAAGACATTAACGGTTACTCACAGTTTGAAACGACCACCCCAGACATTTCATTTACTGTGCGCCGACTACGATGTTATCGCTGATGTTAACTTAAAAAAACCCCGACTGATGGGATAAACCTTACCCGTCACAGTTCTGTTAGTTTTCTGGGTCTAGGGCGAACATATATGAACATAGTCAATATAATTATTTGAAAAAATAAATTATGTATGAGAATCCCGCATCATACATATCTAAAAGGGATATTGCGTACACAATCCATTAAAGCAGAAATATAGGAATATAAAAGTTTCGGTTTTAACTGAATTTTGTAGTGTGGAGCTGGGATAAGATATAGAAGATATCAGTGGTCATCCAGAAAACATCAGACATGAATTGTAGTTTTTCCCCAGCTATCGTTCATTGTGAAATTCACTATTGGAAATGGAAATAGTAGAAGAATGAATGTATTTTATGGTTTCTTCAATTTATTCCAAATCTAGCGTTACTTGTTTGAAGACTGAAACAATATCATTTATTTCAAAAATGTCAATCAGTCTATGAATTGTAACCTATCTACTCGGTGGATGTGAAATTTGGATTATAACAAGAGTAAATGCTTTCAAATTCAAAGAATTCAATATAAACTAAACAAGCATTTATGATAGAATAAATGAAGACACAAAAGAACAAACAAATGAATTAGACAAAAGCATTATACTTTCATCATGTTTGAGATATGTTCTTTGATATGGATGAAAGATGCATATGTGCGGAAATTGTGGTTGTCTATGACTTGACCTAAGATTGGATGGTTAGGATTGGTTTTCATATGAGGTGGATGAGAAAGATGCATAGATAGGACTAGATCAAGTGAATGGAGGCCTATGATTGCTTTAGTTTATATGGGGAAAGGAGATACAACCAAGCTGAGTTTTGAGGAGAATGTATGTGCATAGTTAAAATTGAATCTTAATGGAGGATCAACATGAACATATATGGATGCTTTGAAGGGAGTGTGAGTGAATGGTCAAATTTGAAACATGTGATGGATGAATGAAGGGTCGCAAAGGGTTGATTTTGGATTTTAGTGGTGAGGTGTAAATGATTTAATATGTATTTTGTAAAATGATATGATGAATGTGTAGCTGCCTAATTAATTAGAGAATTTTTATCTAATTAATTAGTTATGGAGGAAGGTTAAGATAATTAAATAAATATGATTTAATTAATTAATGAAAGGAGGTTATTTTGATTAATTAAATAAATGCCACTACAAGAAAGATGACCTAATTAACTAGCTAGTGAAAATATGATACAAGAGTAGTGATTTGGATTGATGTAATTGTGATAATGTTATGTTAAAATGTGGAAGTAGATTTTAAGTATCTACTTTTTTACTTTTGTTGTGATGGTGTTGCAACTAAGAGAAGTGATACCATTTTAAATAAAATCAATGGACATTCTCAATGAGATAGAATAAGGGTAGGATTCCCTAGTCATCAATAGGAAATGATGTTAGAAAACAAGAAATAATTCATCATAATTAATCCTCACATCTTACAATGTTATAATTGCATTAGATTCTCATATAATTTTTTATGAACATTACAAGATGACTAACATATGGCCAAGAGTGTCACCTTAAAGTGATATCTCCCTTCCCCATTGAGGGAAAAATAATAACAAATACAAATAAATAAATCATATAAAAATTATGACTTGCAAGGTGTATGACACACCTAATGCCAACAATTGGGAGAGCCAACAATTAGAACAAAGGAATGGGATTGAGAAAAGAGGACCTATGAGATACATGTGTTAGTGGCCTAAGGGAGTAGTGTCACTTGGAAGCCATCAAAGGTCCCTCACATTAGAGAATCCCTTGACATATTGTCTTTATTAGCTAAATGTAGAGGTGGACTATGAGGTTATGAGTTGGATTGGATTCGTGCACTAGTTGTCTAACTTGGTGAGTTAGAGTATCTTAGTGATGTGACCATCAATTTCATGCAAAGTAATGGAGGTTAGAGGATTTTTGTATGTTCATTTGTAGAGTGTCAAATATAGTATATTCAATGTAGCTAGAGAAGCTATAAATAATCTAACTAATTAGGGATCTAAGACAACTAATCAAGCTAGAGGGTGGTTTAGACATCTTGATTCAATATTGCATATTAAGCCAATTAGTTTGATGTAAATATATTCAAAAATCTTGTAGTGTGGACATAAAATATTATGTATACAATATTATGCTTCATTCCACATAATAGAGGAGATGCTAGTCATTGTCATATTTACTTTAGTATTATAAATATGAGAAGCTTGTTTTGAGATGTAGAGCTCTATGAGATAATGAGGTAATATACTCACATGTAAGATTGAATGATAGTCACGTGGTAAGCATAGCTAACTCTTTTAGAAAATTTCTACCCATTTTAGAATTTCTCTCATATTATGTTGTCTTTAATTTATATTTTGTGTGAGATTTTTTATGATTAGATCAATATGAATCTAACTAAAATCTAACTAATCTAACAAATTATCTATAAATTTAATTATTTTCTCTCAAATGCAAGAACATTTAGATTTCCTTGAAACCTAGGGGAACTTGTCAACTAGTAATTATACTTGATAATGAATTCAATACAACTACTCATACAAGTAATCATACGATTTGGTTGGATATAGTTTTTCTATTTCATGAATGCTTCTTCAATTTTACTCTTAATGGCTATGCATTTATCCTCTTATGTTGGTTTGGCCATTCAAAAAAAATTTGAGAGGTACTCTAATGAATGCCAAATTTTGATGCCAAGGATCATATGTTTAATAGGTCATGCAAGATGGAGATAAACCACTATGATATCTAGGGACCATGTCAAAACTTGATTAAAAACTATATAGATAGGGATATATATGACGTTATAGGAATGTACATAAGATTTTATATGAGAAAGATTAATGAGAGAAATATAGAACTAAAATAAGAAATATAGTTTTATTTATCTATTTATCCTATAGATGACATAATCTTGAGAAACATGTATGATTTTTCTATCTGTGTGTGTTTGTGTGTGAAAAATTCATTCCATAGATTTCAAGAGTTACTATGAAGTTAAATTATTTCTTAAATAAGTGGAACTATTTTCTTGTATTCCTTCTCATCTCTTGAAAGATATAAGCATGAATAGTTTTATAGTAGATTTATAATGTGTTGATAGATGACCTAGCATGTCATAATCCTTCGGAGTGTCACATAGATGACAACATTGACTATGTTTTCAAGAGTCCTCAATGTGACCTCCAAAATAGTACAATAATAATCTGTGTGAATTATACTTTATAGTTTTTCTTAGAGGTATATTGGAGGCTACTAAATGATATGGAGGATCTTCATCAAAATTTGAAGTTTCTCATTTGTCTCCAGAATTGGCATCACCTGGAAGAGCTCAAAATTTTGACTCCAACACAACTCTAACAGAGTTAAATGTAGCTACGAAGCTCAAGTTATGCTCGGTCAAACCTTGGTCAACTTAGGGCTCAGGTCAAAGAGAAAGGAAAAAAATCAAAGTCACCAAAAGTGGTCAATACTAGTCTCAACACGAAGAGCTTGTTGAGAGCTTTCCGAGGGTGTTCGTTTCACATGAATTAGACTCTATTTGCCTGAGTTATGAGCAGTCAAAGGTTGGGTAAAAATGTTGACCACACAGACGTTAGCATGATGTCAGCATGGTACAGTCAGCATGATGACATAGATGCATAGTCAACAGTTGATGATTGCATGGACCAATCCAACAACAATGCATGGCATAATAGACATAGTTGGCACTAATCAATTACAAATTAACACGTGGCACTACAAACCAATCAAATCATGACACGTGTCCCATGTGCAACCAATCAAATTGTGCCATGTGGCACATTCTAAGCACTCCTCCAGTGGCTAGTTGTTGCATCAATTCACAAAATCAAGGGAAGAGATTGGAACCACTCACCTACCTCTTGCAAGAATTCCACTCCACCACTAGGCTACATGATGTGGGCTTGTCATATTTGGGGCAGCGAATATTTTTCTTATCTTAGAGTTGGTAAATGGGCTATAAATAGAGGGGTGGGGGGTTTGAACCATTAACCTACCCATCCCAAAAATTAAGGCCTACCACTACGCCACCAACTACTCTTAAAATATGGCAAGCTATGGTTGTTTTTAAACAACTTCAAATATCCGATTACCCCTTTATTTAAATAATTACCCTCAAAAATTAAAAAACAAATCTCCTAATTTTAAAAATATATTAAAAGTAAATCTCCTAAATCCCGAAATATAAAATTTAAAGGGCTTATAATATATATAAAAGATCTTTAAGATTTTAAAAGGAGATTATTAATATTTTTTTTAAGGGGATTTAAAAGATTTAGGAGATATTTTCTTATGTAAATAAGAGGGATTATGAAGGATTTCAATGTAAAAATGGGAGATAGGGAATTTTTTTGTAAATCATTTGGTTGAAGGCCAAATTGAGTAAATTTCTTGTATAAAAAGGGGGGTAGCTTAGGAGTTGGGGTAAGTGGTGACTTAGAGGGAATTATTCTTGGTGAAATTTTGCTCAAATTATGTGTTTTCAAGGAGATTATTCTTGTGCATTTTGAACCTGAGCTTTTCAAATTTCTTGCAAACCAAGGAGAAATCATGCCAGAGTGATGTATTGATTTTCTGAAGAATTAATCGGATCAGTCCACTCATTTGAGAGGGGCCCAGAGACATTCGTTTCCATGGAAAACTTCATTATCAACTCTGTTTTCATTGCTTTCTTCTCTCTTATTCTGAATTTCATCACTTTGTTATTACATTTATTTAATTAAGGTTCATGTGTTAATTTCATTTGTAAAAATTGAAGCAATCATTGTAATTGTTAAAGCATTCAAATAGCAATTGTCATAGATCCTAAAATAGATCAAGTTTGGTATCAGAGCTTTGTGTGATTAGTATTGCAGAATTGGATGCTAGTTCACGTTCCAAGAAATAGCGAGATGAAGGTGAGCTAGAAGAATACAATTCTGAGATCGACAAACGAAGGACTTTGCCAATGATGGAAGAAACTAAAGCTAGTAAAAGCACTAAGCAATAGCTTGATGATAAATCTTTCCAGCGATCCTTTCTTGACATGAAGGTTATGGTGGAAGAGCTTTATGCGGAAAACAAGAAGCAGGAAAAGGGATATTCTTTGATGCGAGGAAATAAGGAAGATCGAAGGACAATGAAGGAAAACATCTAGAAGCTCCATATCCTCCATCTTCCCCTTCTTATTCATCTTCTCCTTCTTCCACTTCTACTACTATTAATCCTTTCACGAGCAATTCTAAGCCTATTATTAAACTGGATGTAAAATTTGAATTGCCTAAGTATTGCAGTGAGTTAAATGTTGAAAAGTTAGATGATTGGATCCAACAGGTAGAAGTGTATTGTAGGATTCAAGGCCTAACAAAAGATGCTTCTATGATCTAGTTAGCCACTCTCTGGTTGGGAGGTACAACTCTCACCTGGTGGGAGAGTCAGACTCGAGAGGAAATTGTTCATGATGGTAAGGTTAATATGACTTGGAATTTTTTGCTGCCCTTAAAAAATAGTTTTACCCTTTAGGTTATATTCAACAATTAACCATGAATTGCCAAACCTTTAGGCAAGGTAAGGGTCAGTCTATCCAAGATTACACCCATGAGTTTAGAAAATGAGCTATTTCTTTAAATGTTCCATTGTATACTCAAAATACATTACTTAAGTACATAGGTGGTTTGCATTATTACCTAAGACATACTATTCTAATGTTGAGTCCTAGGAATCTGGACGAAGTGTCAGTCCAAGCCACTCTTTTAGAGTCAAGGGGTAAGAACACTTTCAGTAATAATTTCTCAAATAAACCATCTAAGTCTGAGGGGAAGTCTAAGGGTAAAGGTAAAGACAAAGATAAAGGAAAAGGGAAAAAGATAGCTACAGTTAAGAAGGAGGGTGATAATACCACATGCTCCCATTGCAAGAAAGAAGGGAAAGACAATTCAAAGTGTTGGAAGTTGCATCCCAAATTAAGGTTGAAAAGATATAGAGGAAAAAAAGGCAAGAAAAATACTGCAGCAATGATTCAACAAGATCTTGGATATGATTCCAGAGATGAAACACAGATTGCTACTACTGGGATCTAACATAAAGGGAAAGGTATAATTCTCTCATTTGATGTAAATGTTTCTTATGCAAGTACAAGTAAAGTATCTACTCCTCCTAAAGTTGATAAACAATGAAATGAATTATTTCATATTTGAGTTGTAACTAAGCACACTAAGATTCACACATTGTTTGATACAGGTTCTCAAGTCAACTTAATATCTGAAGAGGTGGTAAAGAAACTTAAGTTAACTACAACACCGCATTTGAAGCCATATCCGCTTGGATGGGTTTGCAATGATGCTCAACTACAGGTAACGAAATAGTATAAATTGAAATTTTCTATCACTGCAAACTTTGTTGATGAGGTAGAAGTAGATGTTATTCCTTTGGATATTTGTGGGCTTGTGTTAGGGAGTCCTTATCTGTATGACAAAAAAAAAAAATTATAGGGGGAAGAATAAGTATCATCTCTTTAAGGATGGGATAGAATACATTGTACATGCACACAGAGTTAAGACTAATCTTGCACTAGTTAATGTCGGACATATGAAAATATTGGTCAATTCTAATAAGAACTTTGTATTAATGCTTGTAAAACCCAAAGAGGATGAAAAAGCTGAAGTATTTAAAGGGTGTGATCAAGAGCGTAAAATTGAGATGGTCAAAGTAGTTTCTACTTATGATGACATATTTCAAGAGCCAAAGGGTTTGCCACCTAAGAGAGAGATACAACATGAAATCCAATTGTAGCAAGATGTGCCTCTTGCAAACATTTGCATGTACCGTTTATCATTTTTGCAGAATGAGGAAATCAAAAAGCAAGTTCAAGAGTTGGTGGAAAAAGGAGTCATCCATCCTAGTACATCTCCTTGTGGTTCTCCAATTGTGTTGGTTCCAAAGATGGATGGGTCTTAGAGCATGTGCATCAAATATCGAGCCTTGAACAAGATAACGGTAAAGAACAAGTATCCTCTTCCCCGTATTGATGATTTACTTCATTAGATAGACATGTAATTTATTTGACTAAGTTAGACTTGTGTAGCGGATATCATCAGATAAGAATTGTAAAATATGACATTTGGAAAATTGTATTTAAGACAAAACAAAGACTGTTTGAGTGACCCTTCAGGCTTTGCAATGCACCAGCTACATTTATGAGAGTCATGAATGATGTCTTTCATCCTTTTATTGATGATTTTTTCATAGTCTATCTAGATGATATTATTGTATTCAGTCTGACTTGGGAAGATCATGTAATTCATGTAAATAGAGTTTTTGATGTATTGAGAAAAGAAAAACTATTTGTAAAGATGTTTAAATGTGAATTCTCTAAGACAGATCCTTAGTGTACTTAGGTTATGTTGTAGGTGGTGGTCAATTGAAAGTAGACCCTACGAAGGTCGAAGTTATTGTAAAATGGCCTAAGCCAAGTACAGTCACCAAAGTCAGAAGTTTCTTAGGTGCAGTCCAACACTAGAGAAAGTTCATTGCAAACTTCTCCTATATTGCATCACCATTGCATGCATTGACTAGTACGAAGAAATTTTTTTAGTGGGGATGTCCATAGCAGAAGGCCTACAACACTTTAAAGGAAAAGGTGAGTACAACACCAATTCTAGCTTTACCAAATTTACACCAACCATTTGAGATTGAGACATATGCAAGTGGATTTTCCATGGGAGCAATGCTAATGCAAAGAGGTAAACCAATCTACTATCACTTTGAAACCTTTTTAGGTGTAGTAATTAACTATCCTACTTATGATAAGGAACTTTATGCATTAGTTCAGAGTGCTAAAAAATGGAAACACTACTTAATGGGAAAAGAAATTGTAATCCACACTGATCACAAACCACTTCAGTACTTGCACTCATAGTCTAAACTGCAACAAAGTAAGCACTTTAGGTGGGTGGGTATTCTTCAACAGTTTCATTTGGTAATTAAGTATAAGAAAGGTTCCCATAACAAAGTAGCAGATATGTTATCTAGGCCTCCTGTTATGAATGATTTGATTATCCTTAAAGGTAGTTCTGTGGTACATGAAATTTTTTAGGAACAATATAATAACAATGAACACTTTAAGGAAATATATTTAGCTCTAATTGCAGGAAAACATGTAGAAGAGAAAGATTACTATGTGCAAGATAAACTATTGTATCACTTGGGAAAATTATGCATTCCAAAAGATGAACAAGCACAGGTAATTAGAGAAGCACACACCTCATTGATTGTAGGACATTTCGGGGTAAGCAAGATAATTACTTAGCTACAAAAATATTGTTATTGGCCTCATATGCAAGAAACTGTAACTAAGTATATTAGAGATTGTGTTATGTGTGCAACAAGTAAACCAAGTAACAAAAAATTGGGGTTTTACACACCATTACCTATTTCATCTCATCCATGGGAAAGTGTGTCTATGGATTTTGTTGGGGATTTACCTATGTCTAGGAAGGGTAATGATTATGTTTATGTAGTAGTTGATCGGTTTAGTAAGATGTGTATCTTAATGCCATGTAGAAAGCAAGCCACTGTTGAACTGACAACTCATATGTATTTTCAATTTGTATGGGTCCATTTTGGGTTACCTACTTCTATTGTATCAAATGAAGATTATTGCTTCCTAGGGGAATTTTGGTTAGCTTTGTGGGAACTCATGGACACCAAATTGAAGAAGACTACAACCTTCCATCTACAGACCGATGGACAAAAAAAAGTAGTAAATAGGAAAGTTGTGCATCTACTCAAAGGTTACTACAGCAAACATCCCAAGTTGTGGGATGAGAGTTTTCATTTTGTGTAGCATGCTTACAATCATGCAACACTCTCTTCTACAAAAAGGTCTCCTTTTGAGACTTGCGTCGGTTATGTGCCCAAAACACCAATGGATTTTTCTTTTGGGAAGGACAATGCTCAAGATGGACGCCATGATGCAGAGAAGGATTTAAAGTTCATCCATAAAATCCAAGCAATTCATCTGGCAGTGGAAGTACAGTTGGGGAAGAGCCAAGCCAAATACAAGGCTCGACATGATAAGCAACACACCGATCATCATTTCCAAGTTGGAGACAAAATTTTGTTACATATTAGCAAGGAAAGAATGTAGGGTAAAGGAAGGAAGCTCAAGCCGATTTTGTATGGTCCCTTTGAGATCTTGGAAAAGATTGGAACCAATGCTTTTTGCCTCAATCTTCCTCCATACATGCACATCTATTCAGTTGTCAATGTTGAGAATCTGAAGTTGTACAAGCCTCCAATAATATTGGATGAAGACACAGACATTCAAGTTCCATCAGTTGATGATCTTTCACCAGAGTACATGTTAGAGTTGCTAGAGGATGTCATCTTAGACATAAAGGTCAAGACTTCATGAAGAGGAGTTGTTGAGTACCTTAGAGTGGGATTGAATGGGATGAATCCAATCAAGGAAAGATGGATAGAGATTGGTAAAGTGAGGGAAATTTACCCTCACTTTCTAAGTAACCAACTTTTAGAGGTCCAAAAAATCTCCAGTGGGGAGGACTGATCCATAGGATCTTCTTCAAAATTTGAAGTTTCTCATTTGTCTCTAGAATCAACATCATTAGGAAGAGCTCAAATTTCTAACTCCAACGCAACTCAAACAGAGTCAAATGGAGCTACAGAGCTCGAGTTATAATTGGTCAAACCCTAGTCAACTCAGGGCTCAAGTCAGAGAGAAAGGAAAAAATTCAAAGTCACCAATACTGGTCAACACTAGTCTCAACATGAAGAGCTCATCGAGAGCTTTTTGACTACATTCATTTCGCGCGAATCGAACTCCATTTGCCCGAGTTACAAGTAATCAAAGGTTCAGTAAAAATGTTAACCATATTGATGTTAGCATGATGTCAGCATGGTATAGTCAGCAGTTGATGATGATGTGGACCAATCTTACAACAACACGTGTCATAACATACACAATTGGCACTAATCAATTACAAATTGACACGTGGCAGTACAAACCAATCAAATCATGACACATGTCCCCCGTGCAACGAATCAAATTGTGCCATATGAGACATTTGGAGCACTCCTCTAGTGGCTAGTTGTTGCATCAATTCACAAAATGAGGTGAGAGATTGGAACCCCTCACCTACCTCTTACAAGAATTCTGCTCCACCACTAGGTTGCGTGATGTGCACTTGTCATATTTGGGGCAACAAATATTTTTCTTATCTTACAGTTGGTAAATGGGCTATAAATAGAGGGGTGGGGGGTGCGAACCATTAACCTCCCTATCCCCAAAATTAAGGCCTACCACTACGCCATCAACAACTCTTAAGATATGGCAAGCTATGGTTGTTTTTAAACAACTCCAAAAATCCGATTACCGCTTTATTTAAATAATTACCCTCAAAAATTAAAAAACAAATCTCCTAATTTTAATAATAGATTAAAAGTAAATCTCTTAAAGCCCAAAATGTAAAATTTAAAGGGCTTATAATATATATAAAAGATCATTAAGATTTTAAAAGGAGATTATTAATATTTTTTTAAGGGGATTTAAACGATTTAGGAGAGATTTTCTTATGTAAATAAGGGGGATTATGAAGGATTTATTGTAAAAATGGGAGATAGGGCAATATTTTGTAAATCATTTGGTTGAAGGCCAAATTGAGTAAATTTATTGTATAAAAAGGGGGGTAGCTTAGGAGTTGGGGTAAGTGGCGACTTAGAGGGAATTATTCTTGGTTAAATTTTGCTCAAATTTTTTGCTTTCAAGGAGATTTTTCCTACGCACTTTGGAGGAGCTTGTCAAATTTCTTGCAAACCAAGGAGAAATCATGCTAGAGTGATGTACTGATTTTCTAGAGAATTAATCAAATCAGTCCACTCATTTGAGAGGGGCCCAGAGATGTAGTCATTTTCATGGTGAACTTCGTTATCAACTCTGTTTGCATTTCTTTCTTCTCTCTTATTCTAAATTTCATCACTTTGTTATTACGTTTATTTAATTAAGGTTCGTGTGTTAATTTCATTTGTAAAGCTTGAAGCAATCATTGTAATCGTTAAAGCATTCAAATAGAAATTGTCATGCATCCTAAAATAGATCACCAAAGTTGGGGTAGAAATCAATTTTTTTTTTATGAATTGTGGCTACCATAAAAACATTTGATCTTGTGTAGAGTGTTTTATGCCATTATTGGTGTCTATGCAACACTTGCTAGGGATGGGTGAATGGTTCTTGTGTAACCATAAACATTAAGGAGGTTGTTTGATATTTTGTAAACCATGGGATTCTTTTCCACAACTCATGATAATGGTCTTGGAATTACAATAGGAACCTTATTAGTATATCATCATAGATCTTTAGTATCCTTAGGTACATAATTATTAATAATATCAATTATATTACTCCTTAGGATGCTTTTGAACATGAACACCACATGAAGGGAAACAATAATTTTATCATTCAAAGACCTAATGTTTCCATAATCAATTATGGGATGTAAAATGATCTTCTTGTAGAAAATCATGTTCAAGGTTTTGAATCAAAAGATCAAACATATTTCTCAAATAGAAACTCATTTTATAAATTTCATCTTTCGTAATCCTTTTTTGTAATAAATAACTAAAATGGGACTAACCTTTGATGAAAGAACTCTTTCTTCCTACAAGTTGTTTTATATACTTTTCTACAAAAGAACTATCTTTCTAGGTTTGGAGAGCTAGTGGGTCAACTATGCATCTTAGAGGAACCTCAACCATATGAATTTATAGAGGCCAATTTATCCCTCAAGTGGTCTTGTTTTGGGGATGAACTATTTTTCAACATCAACACCTAAGAAGAGGGTGATAGGGTGATATCTTCTTTCATGTTTTTGGAAATCAATGGCATGGTGTAAGAATCCAAAATTATTACAAGTCCCACTATCTCAAAGGTGGTTAAATATTTTGGCTTCATTAATTAGTTGTTTATGATTGTAAAAAAAATAAAAAATCATGCAATTATCTTAACCAACTTCTAATCTAAATTATTTTAATTCTTCATCAAATATACTTGTGGAGGAAGTATATGGAGCTGCTAGAGTCATTCCTAATCTAAGGCAATAAATAATTTCAAATTCATACGATAAAGAAAAATGAATTAAACCTAGAATAATTCGGTTCAACTATATCATGTATGCTCAATGTATTGTTTTATTTTGACATTAAGCCATATAAAACCTATTAATAAGTATTGAGTTTCATATTCTTAAAGTAGAATGGTCTATAGACCTTTTAAATTTTTTAAGAATTTATATGAAAATTTGATCTTGAAGATGTAAGATATCATTTTTTGTTATCATATTATCATTAATCTCCTTTTATTTGAATAATAGATATTAGAAAAGAAAGTAGCTATTAATATTCATTAAAGTAAATTAAAATAATTAAAATAAGATATTAACTTACTTAAATTTGAAATAAAATATTTAAATCTTATTTTGTTGTCTTATATAAAATATTACTTATATATAGCTAGCATGATAGGCTAAGTAAACTCAAAGCACTTGAGTATGACTAACTACTATAGGGCAATCATACGCGCATTTTTAAGTAATATTGGTAAATATAGAGGGCAGAGGAAGTTTAAATCAATAAATAACTTAAATAGAAATACAATCGTGGGCAAAGAGAAGGTGATTGTGCATTCTCTTTTTTTCTTGGATTGTTTGGAAGAGGAACCGAAAGGACAATTCATGCTTAAAGCAGGCCTCCATCATAGGTTACTAATGTTTCTGGTATCCATGAGTCGCCGGAGATAAATGAAGTTACAGTGTAATTTTGAGCATCAGTGATGTTCATCACATGATAACCAGCCCATGTAACTCGTTGTGAAGTATCTGCCCCGGCTCCGCTGTTGTCATATTCACCATAATATAACGTGTCCAAGGCAAAGTCACCAGACCATGCTAACCATCCGGCAGGCTGGATAAAACTGTCTAAATAAGACTGCATGTAAACAGTACGAGAGTACAGCTTCCATGGCCTACCCAGGTATGTGGGGAAAGAGCTGATAACAGGAACAAGATCCGGCGCAGCAGTAACATTACAGTTTTGAAGGGACGTTCCAGTGTTTTGATTTGGATCCGTTCTACCTTGAGCTGTATAAAGATTCTGTTGGTTGTCCATGGGTCTCCGTGCAAGAAGAGTGCAGTCCTGAAAAACTACTGCGCCGTTGCCAAAGATGAAATCCACAGTGCCGTATATCTCGCATTCTCTGTAGAATTGGCGAAGTGAGTGTGTGTAAAGAGTGTCTTGGTATCCCTTGAAGCTGCAGCGGTAGAAAACCGACAGATCCGCTCCCACTCGTAGAGCAACGGCCTGGTGCTTCACTGCGCCTGCCGTGTTCTCAATTGTCAGGTCCCTTGCAATAAAGCCTTTCCCAACTGTGGCTGCATAGTTTTCAATTCCTCAAGTTTAGTATGCCAATTAAAAACTGTAGTTTCCACAGAAATATGATAATATTTATTTACAAACTAATGCGCTGTTGTTATCACTAGAAGAATCCCTGAGAAATTAAATAAAAAATAGAGAGAGAAATCGCTCAGTAACTTACACAGAGTTGCAGAATTAAATGTAGTCCATCCATCCACAACGCTTCTATTCCCGGTAATCACAGTGACATCTATTCCATCTCCGATTAGCATAATATTGTATTTGTTTTTTGGAATCTGGACGTATTCTTCGTAGACTCCTCCGGTAACATATATCACGAATCTGTCCGCGCTTTTGTTGGCAGCAGCGTTGATGGCATCAGTAATAGTGGTGTAATTACCGCTGCCGTCCTGCGCCACCGTCACCACGTTGCCCGTTAAGCTGACGCCACTCGCAGTTTGTAGAAGCAATCTTCTGTCCCTCCGAGACACCCACGATGGAAGGCCATCGTCCACCGATCCATACTGAGACAAGAAACCATCGTCCACGCGACGAACTTGACGGTTGTCAGATAACAGGCGTCGGTTATTGGCTGAAGTTCGGACAGAGCCCGTGCCACCAATCCAATACTTTCTTATCAAAGCAAGAGAAGTACTTACAGAGCGCGAGCAGTTAGATATGTGATCGGGGAATGAATACGATCGGAGGTTTACGCTTGCTTCTTTGAGCCCGTCCAAGCAGGTGACCTGGTTGGTCAGGGCTGCACTCAAGTAACTCTGAACATCCACTGCTTGCGTCGATTGTGAAGAGATTTCATTCAATTTTGACAGACCGTCCGTCAAATGGTCCACCGTAAGGTCGTACAGTTGTTTGCAATCTTGTAGCGCTTGGCTCTTTTGAGAGTTACCGGACGTGCTAGGAATAAACTGCCGAACAAAATTTGCTTCAGCTATGCTGCTCTTGATAGCAATTTGACTCATAAGTTTAGGACTTGCTCCTACTGCTTTTGAATTTGCAGAGAGACTGGACTCACAGAAGTTACGATCAGGAGCCAACTCGCAAGCAGATTGAACAACAGTGGCACCTTTACTTTGACAAAATGAAACAAATACCAGCACAATAAACGCAAGCTGCTTAAGAGCCATCAGTTCAACCATGGAAAACACCAGATTTAGCTTGAACTGTATTGCGTTAATTGTTACGCGCACACACTGTTATTTATAGGGTCGACTGATAAATAGAAGTAAACAGAGTCCCTACAAGAGGTGCCTCACCGCGTAAGCATCCGGGTCCAACCTTTGTTGTTTTGTCACTAGATTTCAGCAACCATTGTTCAGCACAACTATGTTGACCAACGGCTTTTCAACTTTTATCCTGCAACTGGCATTGCTTAATTTGTCAATGTCAATCCAAAGTTCGGCCGAATTGTTTTGTATTATATTCTTTGCTGTGAACAGCTGGGCAACAATCAAATTTTGTATACGCGGTTACCTATTCCACATATGTTAGACTCCACCGACGCCTATCGATCAATTTAGTGTTAATGTGTCAATCATTCGGGTTAATACACTTCTAATATATTTTTAAGTTGGCAGTTAAACTATTCTTCTCTATAAAATAAGAATGTAAACATTTCTATAAAACAATGAAATGTACTTTCTTGATATATAATAAAATATAATATCTATTTTGCTTCCATTTGGTCTAACAGTTGTATTAGAGTGGTTCTATTGTAGAAGTGTGGAAGGAAAAATCACAAAGACCATGTTTCAACACACCAAACATAATTACAGATTAGCAAGAGTATTTGAAATATTTGAGGGTAGATTGAAAAGATTATTTTCCGGGTGTTAAATCTCTTTGTTGGTTGCATACTAGGCATGGGAAAGAATGGTGTCATTAAATTTCACATAAAATCTTAATGTTGAGTATCATTCATTGTTTGGTGTTGCAAACTCAAGAATGGAGTATTTCAATTACTGATTTCTGGCATTAGAAACTAAATCTGCATCAGTGGCATTGAATTGGAATATATGTTATATTGCCATCAAGATTCAACCATGTAGTTTTACGAGTCAAACTCATTAACCCATGTTTCATGAGTAGTAGTTCACAAGAACCCATCTCTCATGATAATTAATGGTCCACTTAGCACTCATTGCATCTAGGTGATGCTCACAGAGGTGAAGCACTAGGCCTTCCCAGGAGGTCACCCATCCCAGTACTACTCCAGCTCAAGCACGCTTAACCACAAAGTTTTCTCCAAGGTTAAGACCACTTAGCTTGCAACCCCATTTGCAAAACCTTCAACAAGCGTTGTGTCTTATGAACCATTCATTATGGAGCCCCTTTAACTCATGAATTGATAAGTAGGAGGTATTTTCCACAACATGTCAAATTGTGATATTGCTATTAGGCTTCAACTGTGTAGTTTTACAAGTCAAACTCATCGACCCATGTTTCTTGAGTAGTCTTTCACAAGAGATCGTAGAGTTACAGAGTTGGTTTAATTTATTTTCTTTCTTATATATCGAAGCAAGGAGTATGATAACAGAGTATATGTTGCATTGAACATTGCTTAAGCCATGGAATATATGTTGAATGGTGTTACACGCTACAAAAGATCTATGGTATAATATTTTTTTGGTGCCAATTTAATCAAAAAAAATTGGGGTTGAAAATTTATATCGTATAGTTTCAAATAATGTGATAAAAATATAATTTGGCATTAGTGTGAGATTTAATTTTGAAAGGAAATAAGGGTTTAATTTATAAATTGTTTGAGGAGAGATGAGATGTTGATTTATAATTATAAAGTGGTTTTTGTGTGATAAGAAGAAATAAGGGTTTGTATAAAATTTTTGAATATTATTGAGCTTGCATCGTGGGATCTACTTTGTATCAAGATGGAATTTCATCTTTACAAGTTAAGATTGACAACTTAGATGAAACTAATCAAATATTTGAGTATTGGAGGCAATTTCAGCCTACCTTTATGTAGTTTTATACTCAATATGTCTTGCTATGACAAGAGATAGATAGGTTACACAATTAGACACTCAATGTTAAATCACAAAAGAAATATGTTAAGAAAAATTATTTTAAGCAATATTTACCTTCTTCTAGCATTTTAACAAAGCAAGAGAGTGAAACAAATATGTCTTTGAAGAAAAGTGTTGTGTCTTCTCTTATGTCACAAAGACCAAATGTTGTATCTAAGCCTATGGCACAAAAATGCTACAAACCGAAGTCACAAAAGCATAAACCCATTGTGAGAGTTTAAGAATCTTAGAAAATAAATAGGGGAAAATGTTGTCTTAGTTACAAAGGTTTTCTTGGTTCTTATGTCCTAGAATATTCTAAACCTACAAATTTTATATTAGGGGGACATATGAATAAATGTCATGTTGAGTCAACATTTGTTGATGATGATTGTGCAGTTCAAACATCTAAGCAAACAAGATAATTATATAGTAAGTCTAGTAATAAAAAAAAATTATTCCCATTGTGGACATCAAGGTCATATTTCTAGTACTTTCTTTGATCTACATCCTTGTTCTTCATGTGGTCAACATACTCATGAGTCCTTTCATTATTTTCAAAAGAAAGCAAAAAATCCTATATTATGCATTTCTAATCCTTTGTTTAAACCAATCTCAAGGAAGAAATTGTATTCTTTAAATATTGCAACTGTGACATCTTTGACATAGATTGAGCTAGATGCTCCAAATAAGGTTATGTTGAGTGTTATTGAAACAACTATTGCTGATGACAATATTGTTGGTGATGAAAATTTTATTGGTGACGATAAGAATGATTTTGTTAAGAAATGTGATTGTGTTGAGTATGTTGGATATGCAATTTATGATGATTATGATGATGGTGGCCTTTACTAATGTATTCCAATTATGTTCCATCAAGGATATCACATAGTTGATATTTTCATCTCTCATCTACCAAAGGGGGTAGTATTTTGTATATGTCAAATTCAAGTGGAGACTTCATAGATTGTTGACACATTGTAATTGGTGTTGTAATTACACTTCAATATTACATTGCACCTAATGTATGTTATTTCAAAAAATATTTTCAATGATTGCACCCAATGTGTGCTATTTCTAATATTGTTTTCAATGATAATGTAGAGTTTCCTCGGATTGATAGTAGGTGACTACTCATATTGGCCGCTAAAATTTGCTTATTTTTTTCAAATTGCAACATGGATAAAAAAATTCCCTATTTGAGACATGTCAAAGTAATAGGATCGTTAATAAAAGTTGAGTTGTATGAAAGTAACAAGCTCATTATCAAAATTTGAGACCTATCAAAATAATAGGCTCAATATCAAAGTTTGAACCTTGTTAAAGTAATAGGCTTAGTCCAAAAAAATTTAAGACCTATCACAGTAATGTGCTTTTTAAAAAAAGACAAATTAGTTAACGAATATTCTCATCAAAGTGCTTGGCCAAGAGAAGTTTGGGAGGTTCAACACATTCCTTAGTTTCATAGTAACCCCTTCAAATTAAGGGGGGATATTAATGTGTTAATCATCATGAATTAATACATTTGTAATACATTTTTTAGCTTAGATAGTTATGGAAGTTAAATTATTCTTCTACCTATAAAGTAAGAATGTGTACCATTGTAAATTATCACCCTTGACAATTTCACACTAGATTTTCTCCCTCCTATGTGCATGGACCTAATTGTATTCCTAATTTCCTAAATTGTACATTTCATGGCTCATTTAGTTATTTATCAAGGAATCAAATGTATAAAATAAAAGTAGGCATTTAATATTTTTCCTCCAATGCTTAACATCCCAAAACTAGGGCTTGGACAAGGGCACCCTTGGCCAAATTTTAATATGTTGGGGTTGGAAATTTATTATTTCAATTTCAAATTCTAAATGTTGTCTATCAGGATTTAATTTATGGGAAATTTTATTAATTACACATAAATACCTAGTCTTTTCATCATTTCAAAACTAACTAAAAGCATTTGGTGATCAAGCACTTTTGATATAAATTATCATACTTCAAAGTCAATTCAAGAGTAGTCAAGAGTAGAAATATTGCATCATGTCAAGTTTTATGTGTGTTTTTTCATGTTTATATGCATACATTTCATTTTGAGGACTAACACTTGTAGGTCTTCAAGTCAAATTGCAATCAAGCCTTGAGGAGATGTGAATGACTTTAGTCCTTCAAGGAATTAGATTTGAGTGGTGATTTGCATCCAATTTTTTATTCATCATTCATTTATCATTTTTCCTCTATCCCTCAAAAGGATAAGCTTTTTATTATCAAATTTTTCCATTGTGGAGGTGGAAACACCAACACGGGGTTTCACCGAGGCAAGCCCCTATATGACACAACCCTTCCTCTCTCTTCCAATGTGCAAGTTATAGATATAAATGAGATTGAAGGAAGATTGAAGGCCATTTGATCATTTATGCATTGAAACCCTACAACTTGAAAAGATACAGAAGCTCAATTATCTCAGCAATGGACAAAGATTCGACAACAAGATCCAGAAAGAAGCCTTTGATTAGGTACCTGAGGACTATGAAAGAAGATTTTAGTTTTAGTGATCTAGACAAGGGAACCCTTGGTGGCCTTGTCTAGTCAAATCAAGTCAAAACTCAAATCATAGGTGCACACAAGTCTTCTTTTTCTATTTTTGGTCATTAAATTTGTTTATCAATTTCTAGATTATCTATTTTCATATTAGAATAGTGCATTTTCAATGTTAGCTAGTCGCATCATTGCATTTCATCAAAGATTCATTTCAAATCCATTCCAAACACACACAAAGTCCAGATCCCAAGGGTTGAATAACTCATATTTTAGGTTGTAAGTTAACCTTATTCCTTTGGCCAATCTAGACTCCAATGGTTATGCTTGGAATAACAGTGAAATCCTAATTAAACCCTAGGGTTTCACTTTTCCAACATATTCATTTTTGGTGAACCTAACACATTAACATTATAGACCTTTTAAAATCTAAAGCATATCATCTTAGATCTAAGATTAGCATTTCATTGTTTTGCATTCATCATTTAGGCATCCATTGTTACATTAAAAAACATAAAATAAAAAATTCACATATCATATTACATCATAATTTGCAATAGCATTAATTTCAATCATCATAGGTCAGATCTACATCTTAATTGTATTTATAAATTTGAATTAGGTCATATTAGGTCTGAAATAAAATCTGAAAGTGTTCATTGCATTCATTTAGGCATTTTGCATATAGTCAAAGCACGTAATATCAATAAATTGTTGTATTTTAGTTCTAAAAATTACATCTGGAATCACATTTTATTGCTTGAACATTTTGAAAATTGTTTGCACACTTGCATTTTGTATTGCATAATCATAAATTGGATAAATTCTAGAAAAATATTCATTATCACACCTGCACTATCATAGAATAGAACCATTAAAAAATATCACAAAAACTCAAACTTTGAATTTAGCATAAAACTATGCCAAACAAGGGTTCCCTAGGTGGCCTTGTCCAACTAGTTTTGGCTCAAAATTTTACCAAAAATCTATCTCTATTGTGTTTTTTTGCTCTCTGATTTTACCTCCTATGTGTTTTACTATAACATGCCAATTTCTCTACCTAAAAGTTTTACTATATTTTTAACCACAAGTAAATTATGATCACATTATCATCAATATAATTTTTCTTTTCACATTAATAATAACATGTACATTTGAAATAAACATCATTCCAAACTTTTCCATTACATATAACGAAGTGTTACAACTTTCATATTTGATATATTTCATGTTTACAACTTTTCCATAAGATGGATAAATAAAACATACATGGCTTTATCAAGATTTCTTGCATTAGGTATACAAATAGTCTAGGAAATCCCCCATCCAAATCTTGATCGCTAACTGAAGAGGAGAAGCATCACTGAAGCACTTTTCCACCAACCATGGACTTATTGTGGTCTCCCACACATCTACCACATATGGTGATATGGAACTCCCTTCAACAAAGAGATTGGTTTCGTAACCTCGTAATAAATTGACCTTATCTGAGCTTGGTGTTGTGTCCTAAATATCTAGATATGTCACATAGTGGGTACAACCTACCATATGACACTACCTACCTAGTATGTAAGTCGCATCACTGTGAACTGACAATGTAAACAGTGGAAACTTACACTAATTTGGCCAAAGTATTCATCACCCACAATTTAGGATGGACATCACATGTTCACCCACCTTCCTAGCTCGATTTGTATTGATGATTCATATCATAAGCCTAGGTTATCCCATTTCCCATGGATTAATCTAACCCCAAAAATAACCTAATACCTCTTTCATTTACTATGACACTTCTATCAAATTAACTTAAGCATTTTCAACAATTCACAATTTCAAACTAACCTAGTTTGTATAACTTCTATCTTAATCATAGTATAATACCATATAAACACTCATTCCTTAATATGGAATATATATATATATATAGCAATCAATTGAACAAATTCCCTAATCTAGATTCAACATGAATCTATCTCATATAACCAAAGAAATACATCTACCTTTTCTTGCTATTCAAGCACATTTTCCAAATAAAGAAAGAAAGGAAACCAATCTTTTCTAGAAACATAGAAACATAAAAGAGTAAGAATCAACATGCTTGTTTATGCAACTCCAGTTGAACAAATTGAATTCTTAGCTTAGCCTGCTCCAAAGTTGGCTTGGAGCTCAGAAACTATTACTTCCTCTCTCAAAATACCCTTCACAATTCTCTCACAAATCCTTCACAATTCACTCACAAAATTCTCACTAAACTCTGAATAATGATATTTAGCAACTCAAAAATTAGCAACAGAAAGGCAAGTATGAGTGTACCTCAAATGAGGTAGCACTATCCTCTATTTATACAAAATTATGAGCATCTATATCCTACAAACAAGCTTTTCAAGGTGACACTTCTCAATTCAAAAGCTTGACTCAACAAACTTAAAAGTAGGTGGCTACTAAATTCATTAGATAGAGAACACCTACACAATCAAATATTTCCACAATGGACAACAAGAATTATAATTATAAATGCAAGGATAATGTCTCCTATAGGTCGATCTATTTTGGCCACGTTAATGCTTAAATATTTCTCTCATTTCAAATTACTTCATATATTTGAATTCATATTGCAGGTTTAGACTTCTATTTAATTCACACCATTCTCAGTTTGGCACCAGAAAACATCACGTGCCCCTATTACCTTGGTCATTGTTTACTTATGACCAGTTCAATCTTTCATATGCACACTTATTCATTTTTCCTTTTGTGTTTTGACTTAGTCATTAGAAGATTATAATCCACATTGCTTTTTCCATAATTTTTAAAACTTATGCACTGCCCATTTGGTGTGCTATTCTTTTATTTTCAATGCCATATACTATATAGTGTATGCTATGTTCATAGTATTTACCATGTATTATATAGTTTATTTTGTTCAATATAATTTATGCACTTAACAATGTGCATACCATGCGCTTCATATCAACCATGTGCTTTAATGATATTAGCACTATCTAAATCATTATATTGTATCTATATAATATATATGTAATATATATATATATATATATATATATATATATATATATGTATGTATGTATGTATGTATGTATGTATGTATGTATGTATGTATGTATATATCTATATATACATACATACATATATATATAGATATATACATAGATACATACATATATACATACATACATACATATATATATATATACATATATATATGTGTGTGTGTGTGTGTGTGTGTAAAATGATGAATTTGTGGGATGGTGCTATCATATGATTTTGGTCATAGAGCATACCCACTCCTTCAATTTCGTTCAAGGGTAACCCTAAAGAGCTCAATGGAAAAATGGAAAGAAATCATATAGTAGGGTTGTCCTAGGGGATGAATGCAAGATATAAAGGGGTTCACCACCAAGTTTAAACTTGGAAAAGACAATGAAATGCAAGATGTAACACAAAACCCTAATTGAATGCAAAATAGTACTAAATGACCTAGAAAAGTGAACAAAACAACACAAAAAAATATAAAATAGAAAGTGTGGACCTGGTAATCCAAGGAAGACAGGATGGAGATCTAGAATTCTAGAAAATATACTTTTACTATTGACTAGGACTCATTCACCAAGCTAGGTCAATCATTCATTCTTTTAGGAAACTGTGTAGGAATAGGTTTCTACCTAAAGGGTATCCAGATTTGCAAAGTCCTAAAACATGACTGGAACTGGAACTCATTCACCAGAAGTGGTGAATCAGTCTAGTTGGTATTTTTTGAAGCTTTAAAAGTTGATCATGTCCTTCTCTATCTTCCCTATCCTTCCTGATTGGTTTCCAAATCCAAATCTCTAATTTGCAACCTGTAGGTCTTCTCCAAGGTTCTCCAAGGCTTGATGACAACTTTGACAACTTTGAACAACTTGCAACTTTCCTCCAATCTTGCTCCTTAGGAAATCTACAACCTAGACTTTCAAATCACACAAAAAGGAGAGGGAAAATGTTGTGAGGCTAGTGGATAGGTATTTTCCTTGGTCAAACCCCTTGTTGGTAATTAAACCTTGAAATGAAAGCAAATATGAATGGAGAATGATGAATGAACAAATAGCAACGTTGCATCTCACCACACGCTAGCAATAAGGTGTTGCAAATATGCTTGAGATGGTTGCAATGGATATGACTCTTAACTCTTTATTGAATGATGTTGATCTTGCATGAAATACTTGCTTGAATCATAAAATCCTATATCACAATTGTTAGCACAATAACAAACATGATGGATGAAATATTTGACATGATGATTGACACTTGAATGTTGCTCTAAAATACTTGATAATATTTCCTTGAATGCTCTTGTGAATGCTTGAATTCTCTTGTGAACTCTCTTGAATGATAGGTGAGAATATGAGTGAAAGAACCTTGTATTTATACTCAATTATGCAAGAATTCCCAAAATTACAACACTACAAGCCAACATTGGATCTAGGAGAATAAAATCCCACCAAATATTGAAATTATTTTTTATTTTTAGTTAAATGGGAGTCATTCGTCACTCTGGGTGAATGAGTCCCACCTAAGGGGACCCATTCATCCAGAATGGTGAATGAGTCCCACCTTAGCTTTTTGAGGTGGTTTTTCAGGATTTTGATGTTTTAAAAGGTTTTGTTAGGATTATCCTTGAAATGACACATAAATGAGGCTTGTGAATGTAAAATAGGGCCAATTAAAGCATAATAAAGCCTAATTATTAATGACAAGCCTAGAAAAGTGTGAAAGTGTGTTACAACACTTTAAAATAAGGCAAGATTAATGCACAAGAGAGGTTTATTAGGTGTATTTCATTAACAAGACCCTAGAAAAGTGTGAAAGTGTGTTACAACACTTTACAACACTTAAGCAAGGTACCATTGATGTTCATTTAGCTCACAAGGACCCAGGACCTAATGTGAATATGTTAGGCATATTACAACACTAAATCAAGGCCAAGTTAAGGGGACCTTTTTTCATCATTATAGTATGTATGTATGTATGTATATATACCCATCAACTCATAAGTTTATTAAACACATCATTTTATTATTTGAATGCGTACTCATATTTTTATATTCCATAATATAATATTGCATGTCTATATACATACACATACACATATGTATATATATATATATATATATATATATTAATATATTTGTATGGATGTTTCCATTACATCAATACATACGCGTATATATTAATATATATCTATATACATACACACACACACACACACACATATATATGCAGATCTATATATATATGCATAATATATATATATGCATAATATATATATATGCATAATATATATATATGCATAATATATATATATGCATAATATATATATATATGCATAATATATATTATGCATATATATATATATTAATTATGCAGATATATAAATAATATATATTATGCATATATATATATATATATATATATATATATATTATGCATATATATATATATATATATATATTGTCATAGAAAATTGGTCCCTTGTCATTTTCATGGCCTTTTAGGTCTTGTTTCATGGTGTTGGGACTATGTTGCTTTGATTTTATGTTGTATCATGGTTTGAACATGCTTAGTTAGGTACTAAAACTTAAAGAACGACGTCTTCTGAAGGTGTTGTGAAGTGTTGCAAGACATTTCTACATTCTTCTAGACTATGCATTTCACCTAAAAATCACCTTTTCACTCATCAAGAAGTCCTATTTTGAAGTGTTGTAAAGTCTTGTAACAAGCTTTCATGCTCTTCTAGGCACATCTTCACTATTTACACCCTTCTCATGCTTTATTTTGTCTCTTTATGCCCTAATATGACTTAATTAAGTGTATTTTTGAATGTTATCCTGACAAACAACATTAAATACAACATTTTTCCTGACACATGTTTTTAGGTCCTAGGTGGGACCCATTCACCATGGGTGGTGAATGAGTCCCCTTTGACCCCAAATTCAAAATATTTCAAATTTCCTTTCGGGATTTTATTCAAAATCTCTTGATGTCAGCTTGTGAAAAAGTATGAACGGATACTAAGGCACAAGAATTGTATAAATAAGTGATTTTCACCTCATTTTACATCCTCCAACATTCAAATATCATATTCAAGCAATCTCAAGCAGTCAAGCATTTTTACATCAACAATTCAAGCACTTTGAAGCAACCATTGACATTACTTCAGACTTACATTATCAAGAGTTAGGTGATTTGATAACACTTGAATGTTATTAGTTTATCTTTCTCTTTCATTACATTGTCTTTTCAAGGGTTTAATTACCAAAAGTGGGGTTTGACCAAGGCAAACCCCTATTCACTAGCCCCTAACCATTTTTTCCCTTTTGCTTGTTTGTTTGCAGCCCTTTGTTTATAGATTTGACAAGTTATTAGGCATTGAAGAGTGATTTTAAAGTAAACTAAGTGCTTCAAGTTAACTTGAGTCGAAATCAAGCTTGGAGAGAATTATTTGTCCATTTTCTATAGATTTGACTTCGGTAACCCGACAAGCAAACATTCCCAGATCTGGTGTTGCAAAGTTGTCTCCTAATTTTTTAATAATTTGGGAGAGGAATAATTCACCACCTATGATGAATGAGTCCCACCTTAGGACTGGAAACTTGATTTTTGTCAGATTTCAGATCCTGACAGATAGGAACCAGCTCCTAGCAGTTTTTCACCAATAGGTGGACTAATTCACCACCCTAGGCAAATGAGTCCCACTGTGAAAAATTAGTGAATTTCACCAGAATCCATAACACTCCAGAAAGCTTACATTTCATCCAGGTGCACTCAAATTCATGTCTATACTTTATGTTCTGCATAATTTCTTCATTTACATAGTTGTTTGCATATCACAATGTGTTTTCAAACATAGTTGTAATTGCACTTTTGCATTCATTTTTAGTCACCTAGATTAATCTATTGCATTTATTTAACTTCATTTACATCACATCACATCACATCACACACATCCTAATTTGAGTGATACATAAGCATTTTTTGACTCTATCTCTCTTCTTTTAGGTGAAAAACCCTAGAAGTGCAAGAGTAGTCCATAGGGTCCCAAAAATATATGTTTCATATTGGTGAACTTGACTCTTGAACACTTTAAGTTTCTTATTGCATTCACATATTTCATGTTAGTTTCCATTTGCATTAGGATTCAATGAAGACATTGATTTGTTATTGCATTCTAGGACTTTTCATTTTGCATTAGTGAAACTTTCATTTAGCTTTCATTTTTGCATTAAATTTAATTGAAAAAAGTCAAAATCTGCATGTTGCATCTGAAACTTGCATACTGTAGAGCATTTAAATCATCTTAAAAATTTTGAAAAACATTAAAAAACTTCATACTAGGACTCATTTGCCACCCAGGGTGAATCAGTCCCTCTACACTTTTTAGATAATATTTTTTGCATTTTTCTGGCATTTTTTTGCATTTATGTTCTCTACAGTTAGCTCTGTATTATATTTATTATATTTTCTATTATTTTCATTTTAGAGCTCTTAGATTATCTTGCATTGGCCTTCACCCCTCCTTTGTGGTACTTGCATGAGTGTTTGGTGCCCTCTTGATAATACTTTAGTGAGATGAAGTTCTAGACTCATGGCATCCCATGATAGCACTTTCGTTGTGGACCTTGGGATCTCACGAGATCCTACTCCTAGTATGGACAATGGTGCATTAGGCCCTGAAAATACCACTTCCATACCTTCACCTTTCCATCCAATGAATGTTGACAACCAAACCAATTCCCTCTCACAAGAAAAGGTCATTAATATTCATGAGGACTTTGCACATTTACAACAAGACTTGTCACTTGAAAACATTTCCACAACTGCCATACCTACCATTGAGAATCTTCATCGTTTGATTGAAAGTGATGATGGCTTGCAAGTAATGAATAAAATTGATGAGATTTACAATAAACATTCCTCTTCACACATCCAATCCACAACCATTCATGTAATCCAAGGAGCACCTCAAGTTTCTCCCCCTTTAACCATTGCTTCCATCCCAACTTATACCAACCCGCATGTCCATACAACTATGCATCAGGCTACTTCTTTCCTAATTTCCACTAGCATTCCTACTTCCTTTGTGGCATCGCAAGTCCCTTCTACAACTTTCACACCTCTTAGCATTCATTTCACTTCCCCCAACATCACTTACACTCCATCACCATTTTCCCTTCCACCTCCACCCACATACCCCGATCCTCTTCTCACACAACTTCTCACTACTGTTTCATCTATGCAACATAAAATTTCCAACATTAGTCAAGGTCAACCTGCTCCAACCACATATCATGTCCATAGTAGTCCCTTATCCTTAGAAATCTTACGTACCCCGATGCCACAAGGGATAGAAATTCCTAGGTTTGAAAAAGATGGAGGAAAAGGAGATCCTATCAACCATAGTAATGCTTATATAGCTTTGTGTAGTGACTTTGTCCTTGATCATAAACTTTTAGCAAAAAAATTTCCATGGACCTTGAAAGACACTGCCTTAGAATGGTTTTCCAACTTTCCCAATCATTCCATCTATTCATTTAATGAATTGGTGGATGCTTTCATTAGTAACTTTCAAGTTCACATGACACCTAAAAAGACAATGGTCGACCTTATGAGATGTAGAAAAAGCATAGATGAAAGTGACAGATTTCATCTCACATTACCAATCCTTATATGCTCAAATTGATATCAAAATTCCCAATGCACATCTACAAAAGATGTTTATCAAAAATTTGCAGACCAACCTTCAGGATAAACTCACCATGATGAAATTACCTTCATTCATGCATTTATGTACAACTTTATGTGATTACCAAAATTTGGTTTCAACTCATGATTCAAAATCCACTTCCAACCGAGTTGACAAACTAGAAAACACCAATCAAAACCAAAACAACACACAAACCTTCCACAAACCTAATAGAGGCTTTTTACAATTTAATCTGCCTCCTCAACCTCAACCACAACCAACCCAATCCATTATAAATCAAGTGGCCCATGTTAGGGCAGTCATGCCTTATCATTATGGAGATTTGAAAAGACATTTCACTCCTTTACTTGATACCCTCCATCACACAATGAACCAATTAATCCAAAAATGCATGCTCACTTTTCCACTCATTCAACCACTTGATCCAAATCAGCCATTACCACCTACATTCAAACTTAATGTTTATTGTCACTTTCATTGTCAAAATGGCCATGACACCGAACATTGTAAGTGTCTTAAACATTTAGTTCAAGACCTCATTGATTTGGGTGAATTGACCATTGCGGGTGTTAATGATCAAGGCAATATGTCCATTGCACCTACTAACTAGAATTTACAAATTTTCACCAATCCTATGCCGAAACATACTACCTCGTTTGTTAAGGCTAGTGAAACTTCCAAGCCTGATGTAATGATTGTTGATACTAATAATGAACAACATGATACAGCTGGGTGATCCCACAAAGCTAGTTTACAATTTCTAGGAGATTTTGATTTTTGTTGAAATCACATATTTTTAGAAAATATAATGATTTAAGCCTTTAAAAGTTTCATTTAAAGCATTCCAATTGAAGAGGGTTTGATCAAACTACCTTAGATCAAACCCCCTTGGATATAACCCCACTATTTTTAAACCATACCTATAATAGAGACTCCTTTACACCTATCAAAATGCTAATAAAAATTAACTTTTGATTTACCTTTTGGGGGATCAAATGAATTCATTTAAATTTTTATTTTTTTAAGTATATAGTCCTTATTATAAGCTTCCCAAAAAGTATAATTTTAAGTAAATTTTATTTTATTATTATTTTTATTTTTTATTTCTTGTGAATGTAGGGTTTTCACTGAAAATCAAACTCTATGTTCTCCACATGTGGAAAAATAGAAGATTGTCGAAACAAAATTTTGAAAAAATATGAGTGCACCAAATATTGAAGTCCTAGATCCAACAAAAAAAAATGAATTTCGATACATAAAAAAAGTTACGCGTTATACGGTTGTGCTATGCTTGAATTGTAATTGGTTTGACTTCAAAACTTGATTAAAGAAAACATATTCAATAAAAAACTATCTAACCAAGTGGAGGCACTAGATATCAGAGTTAAAAATATAAATTCAAAAGAATTAGAATTTTATCCTTCATAGAAAAAATGTTATGTGTTATATAGTGAGTGCGTCACTTTTTAAAAATGTTGTTTTCTGAAAAAAACTAGTTTTTGAGGGAGATGGAAAAAGAAGTACAATATGATTCCAAAAAATTTGGAAAAAAATGTCACAAAAATCTAGTTTGCATCATCTTCAAATTCCTCACGGTTTAGCCACTATAGGTGCCCAAAAGTGAAGATTTAGTTAACAAAAATTATTTCAGTGTCCAGTTTGGCCAGAAATTGTTAACCACTATTGTGGGATCACCCAAATCCTCTTGTTTCCCAATCTAGTCCTATGGATAGCCTTGTGGCTACAATAGACATTATCCCTCGTAAGGGCCAAACCACAAAATCACTTGATATTAATTTTTCTACTAAAGACACTCCAAAAGCTTCTCGATGGTCCTATCTATGTAGTCAGTCGAATCTATGATAAGCCCACTAATGGGATATTAATAGATCTCGCTTGTGGTGTGAATGTGATCACAAAATAGTTTTTGGTATTACATGAACTATATCAAGATGATTACCATAAACCCACTGCATGGATTAAAACACATAATGGTTTTGCATGCCCTACGATTGGATTGATTGTGCTACCATTACAAATGGGACCTAAGACCTTGGAAGTAACATTTTCAATTATTCCACAATCTAAACAATTTCATTTGCAACTAGGCCTCCCCTGGCTTCTCTCAATGAAATCGGTCCCATCAATTGTTCATAAGTGCTTGAAGTTTCCACATGACAACGAGATAGTCACCATACCCCATAGTGGCTTTAATCCTTTATCTTCCAAAGGTAACCTCTCATTAGAATCCTTCTGGCCTGAACCCATAGAACCTATCACCCCTCGCAAGGACTTCTTTTTCATAGCCTATGAAAGGTTTAAAGCCAAAAAATAGATGAATTTTCCCTTAGGAACTCGTCTCCGTCCACTTCCACACCTCCTATCATAGATGAAACCATGCTTCAACTTGAGTCTAACATTGAGCAAACCATACAACCTCCTGAACAATCACCCCTTGAGATTTCCCAACCATCATTTAAACAACCAAGGGAATATGAAACAAACCCTGGGAAACCTCCTTGCCTTAAACAAGTTTACAAAGCAAATGAGAAAGTGGTTGATCTCTCCTCTTTGGTTTCTTCTGTTCTTCTCTCTTCGGAAGTAGAAGAACCTATGATGACTCAATCCACTCTTACACCTCAAAAACTCCAAAACAAAAATAAAGGGAACCGCAGTGCTAGGGAATGAAGGCGTCATCATCGTCTCCTTGCTCATCAATCTCACCTAGAAGACAATAATGAAAATAACCTTTAACTTTGATAGAAGTAATAGATGACCACCCTCCTTCTCTTGACCTACCACAAGACAGTATAGTACAACAATCGCAGAAAATTGAACCAATCCAACAACTTCAACTTTTAATACATCCATTTTTAGAAATCACCCTTCGTCCTCCTATTGTCATTAATCTTCATGATAATGATCATGGTGATGACGATGTGGAAATTTTCAAAATCGATGAAGAAGCGCATAACGATTTAAATTCTTTATTTTCCTCTACAATGAGCTTAAATGATACATCCTCTCCACCAAGTGAAGAACCTGGTACAACTCTTGGTTTGACACTTGCAATTATTCCTTTGGACAGTCAACTGCCCTTGCATTACACTGAACGTGATTGGGAGGCGGATGACCTGTTATATAGTTGAATTGCATTCGCCTTGTTTGTCTTTTTGATTTCTCTTCTTTCTTATTTTCCTTTTCATGTGCGTATCGTGTGTTTGATGTTCTCTCTCTTTGTACACTTCTTCCATTCATACCTCTATTCTTCTATTCGTCGTGCATTGTATTTTCTCTTTTTGTTTTGTGTTTTCCTTTTGGGGATGATGCAAGGCATTGAGACCGAAATGTCTCCTTCATGTTGACCCAAAAGATTTTTCATTTTCCTTTTCATTTTCATTTTCTTTTCGCTTGTGTTTTCGTTTTGGGGATGATGCAAAGCGTTGAGACTGCAATGTCTCTTCCATGTTGACCCAAAACAGACTTTCTTTTTCCTTTTTTTTGCTCTCTTTGTGTCATTCTTCCAGTTCTATGTGCTTTGAGGAATGATGATAGTTCTGAAATCTTTCATTAACACATTGCAACAACAAACATACTGACCCCAAATCCATAGATCCATTATGTGTTTGGTGTATTTTCCTTTCTGGGGGGCAACTCCCTTTCTTTTCTTTTCATTTTCCTTGACATTGACACAACCTAACTTCGAAACATATGACTTTGCATAGGGCTTTCAAATTTGGCTCTCATGTCTTATTTTCTTTTTGGGCTAATGCAAGAAGTTGGATACACAAAAAGCTCAAAAAGTGGAAGTGTTTTTGCTGTTTTTCAGAATTTGTCACACTTGGACTGAAAATTTAAGGCACTTACACAATGAATCTTTAAAAAAATTAGTAATATGAAAGTTTTAATTTTGAATCTAGTTTCCAAATATGTAAATTATTCAAATACCCAGATTATAGAAATTAAATTTTTATAGGGATCTATAAAAACCACTTTTTAAAAGTCCTTTTTATTTACAATACCAAGCACGTGTAGAGACAACACTTTTTGACGTAAATAAAAGTATTTTTCTAACTCCTTTTGGGAAAAGAGAGCTAACAACATGAAGTTTGGTATAGAATTTTTTTTGTAATTTTTGGTTGAATATTTTTTTTTATTAAATTTTTATTGGCCTTAATTGCTGTTTTTAAAACTCAACGTGTACGGACAGCGTAATTGGACCTAAACTAAACATTTTTTGAATATTTTTTTTTTCATTGTGTAGAGAATTGTCTAAAGTTTGATGCCACATAATTTTTTTTACAAGAAACTTAACTTAAAAAAAGTTATTAAAAAATAAAAAAAGCCTGATATTTCAAGTTTAAGGACTAGTTTTCTTAGAAATTCATTAAAAAATAGCAAAAATAATCCAATATTAATAAAAGTTATATATTTGGAAAGTAGACATCGTGTTCTCTAATGGGTTTTAATTTTATAGATTGATTCAGAAAAAAAGTCCATCAGCCATATTGCCAAAGTTTGACATTCTTCTTCAATCTGCCTTAGTTTTTTTAGTTGCAGGTCAAAGGCTAAGGCTCGGATTGCCAAGCCTTTTTCAAGCTAAAACCGAGGCAGCATGTGGTTTGAGAATTTTGAATTTTAAAAATGCATACGTGTTTTTTAAAAAATGTGTACGCGTTACAAAATGCATGTGTTCTTTATTTTCTTGATTATTTAAAAAAAAAAAAAAATTAGAAACGGGTACCCGTTTTAAAATGCGTACCTATTTTGTGTTACAAAACAGGTATGCATTTTAAAACGGGTACCCGTTTCTAAAAAGTATTTATTTTTTTAAATAATGAATTTTTACATGCTATAAAACATGTATGTGTTATATAACGCGTACGCGTTATAACGCGTACAAGTTTTTTAGTGCATACGTATTTTTTAGGCTCGGGTACCCGAAGCATAACGCATACGTGTTTTTTTAATAACGCGCACAAGTTTTCCGTGAGAATTTTTTTTTTCCCGAAACTTCCCCTCTTCGTGTACCCAACTTCTTGCTTTTACCCTTTTGCATTTTATTTTCTTCTCTACTTTAAAGTCATTGCTCACAGAATGATGTGTAGCAATTCCTTTAAAGTGGGGGGCATACATTACCACTATTTCATTTGCATTCTTGGTTCCTAGTGTAGCCTTGTCATTTGTGTGATGCGTTTGTCACTTTGTGGATGACATTAGGTGTGATGTACTTCATAAGTGTGATCTATCTTAGCATATTACATTCCTCTTGGTGGCCTAATGCGATGCACTACATCCCCTAAGTTGTGAGTATACTATTCTTTGATTGGTTCTCTCTTGGATACATTAGACACAATGTTCCCTAAGTGACTAACCTTGCATAAACTGAACAAGACTCCTTCGAACATCTTTTTATGTTTTACATTTTTTTCATTTTTACATTTTACATTCCTTTTTACCACCTTGCATAACGCAGCTTGCATGACTGTGGTACCTCTCTTTTTGTTCATAGCATTTTTCTTTGTGGCGCCTTGTTAAAGTTATCGAATGGGTATTGTATGAACCTTAAATCTGCATTTGCTTAAAAACAAAAATCCCTTAGCATTGTTAGTGAACCAAAGCAAACAAAATATTCGCTATAAGATTCATTTGAACACAAGAATAGTAGAAAAGATGAAAAAATCAAGCAAAACATAAGGAAACATTATTCTAGTGATCAAACCAGCATCTTATAGTGGATTGGTGCTTCTTCAATGTTGAAAGAAGGCCTTTCCCAATCCTTGCTAAGCTCCATGATGAAAATGATATGAAAATGCTATGAAGATGGATTCAAATGACAATGATATAAAGAAAGATCTAAAGATTGTGGAGGATTAACTAAATGGAGATGATCTCTATTTATAGAATATAATGATAAAAGAATGCCCAACATGGAGGTAGTGGGACTAAAGATAATCCAATGAGAAGAGGCCACTTGTCAACTTGTGATAGGTTGAGGAATGAGCACATTTTGGTCAATGTGCCAAAGAGGGGGAGATTCAAATTTGAATTTGAGAGTTAAGATTAGTTAAATGCTAAGCTTGACTTGTGCAAGAGACATGTAAGAGCCATGTAAGAGCTCATAAATGCTTTGTTGGATGTACATGTCAACTTGTCTTTGAATTCAAATTTGAGGGAATATTCCTCAAAGATGCCATGTTGATGGAAAATGATGATTTTATAAATGAATTAAAATGATTTATTGGTACAAGTGGGAAAAGCTAGAGGATGTGATGGGTAGTTAGATTAGTTTAATAGGGATTAGATTAGCTTAGATGATGATTAGGTGATTTTGACCCATTTGACTTAGTTTTAGGGATTTATTTAAATAAAAAGGGGGATGAAAGGTGATTTTAGACTTGATTAAATGAATATTTGATTTATTTAATCAAAGAGGATATTGTTAAGATCAAGTTGATTTATTTAATTTTAAATTGATGACTTTAGAAGATTGACCAAATAAACTTGATTTATTTGATGAATGGATGAATATGACCTAATCAAATGCATTATGCCAATTTTGCATGTCTACATTTTTCTCCTCTTTGAAGCAATGTACTTGTTGCGTTGGTTCAAAGAATAAACTTGCCGTGATCAAAATTCAAAAAATTTATGATTTTTTCGGATGCCCCAACTGAAAGAAGTACACTGGTACATTGCCCCCTTGAGAGATCGAGCGAAAAGATTTGATTTGAAGGTAAATCTCGCAATAAAGAGGTTCAAAATGGATGGTATGGATGGTTATGACGATGATGCAAATGAAATGGTTGAGATGGATGATGTGATATGCTATGATTATGCAATGGATGTTTTATGCAGATGCTTAGACTAACAGATCTATATTATGATGATGATGCAAATGCAATGCATGTGAAATGATCGTTGTTTCCTATTATGTATGATATGAATGATATGTGGCATGCTGACAGTTTGTGGATGCAGGATGGATGCATGATGGATGCATTGGTGATGTTATGTTAGCTAGAGAAGAAAGAAGAAATGAGATGATGACAAGAGGATCCAACAAGTCCATGATCTGACGAGACTTTATTAGAGATTATGATGATGATAGATGATGATTTTCTTATCAAGGATTGGGATTTTAAAATGGCTACTTACCTTATGTTTGATAACACATGTAGGTACGATGCATCAAGGTATAAAGAACCAAGATGGCATTGTACCTAGTGCGATGGAATTTGACTCGACAAACAGATAGGAGTATTCTTGTTCACACTTAACATACGGAAACCTTGCTAGGACATACCTAGCAAAGAAAGTATTCACCAAGTTATATTACAAGAACGTCCAACAAGCACAACAGACAAAAGATAATGATCGTTGCCCCATTCCTATCTCTCTAAATCCTTCATTCGGGTATCATCAAGAGGTCCTTGGAATGAGTGCAATAAGATAAATCAAAAGAAGAGATCAAGTACGCAAACAAGCCAATGTTCTTCATACCTTTAGCCAAAAGGATTTGTTTTGATAGGATAAGAATCCAAGGTGATATCCAAAATGATGCCCATTTTCGGAATGATATATCCTAGGACATACATTATATAGGATGATGATGGGTTGATAATTTGATTGATAGGCTATTGATATAAGGTCAATTCACATGTCTGAAAATGATCAAGAGTTTGATTTTTCCTTTAGAAGTTTGTTGTTTCGATTTTGATTTTACGATTGAAGCTTTGCTTTTGCCAATTGTTGTGATTGTTTCTGTTTCTTTTGCTAAAGGATGAAGGTGACAATCAGTTTATTATGGATGATTGATTATTGCGGGTGAAAGCGAAATGGGACGGATGGATTTTTTCAAATATTTGGATGTTTTTTGATGCTTTTGGAATGTTTTGAGGCTGTTTTTTGGTTTTTTCGAGATTTTACAATTGTTTTGATTTTTGATTTTTTGAATGTTTTGGGGTTTTTTGAGATTTATGGATGTTTTTGGATTTTGTGTTTTTTTAATGTTTTTGTGTTTTTGTGTCTTGGGGGCTGATCAAAGATTAGCCTTGCCTACGTTTAAGCTCAGAGACGACGTAGTTCAGATAACCATGTTTTTGATGTTTTTCTGACTTTTTGAGTGTTTTGGGATATTTTGGATGTTTTGGATGTTTTTGGATTTTTTGATGTTTTGGATGTTTTTGGACTTTTCGCACAATTTTGACTATTTGGATATGGACATGTGTGATGATATCAGTGCTCTGTTTGGGATATTGTTGAAATCCAAGCTAAGGTTGATTGATCGGATCGATGGATTGATGATGATAACATTGTTGAGGATACACAACAATGCAAGGATAGTGTTAAAAGCAACACAAGGATTGAGATGTTGATGGGATTAATGATGATAACATTGTTGAGGATGCACAACAATGCAAGGATTTGATTGATCAGGATTGATGATGATAACATTGATGAGGATGCACAACAATGCAAGGATAGTGTTAAGCAACACAAGGATATCCTGAGATGATGATTTTTTGATTGGATTTGATTGATCATGATTGATGAAGCTTGATTTGGAACAAAATTTGTTTGAATGATTTGACATGATGTTTGAAGTGTAAATTAGATGCGACTGATAATGATTGTTTGGATTGATGTTCGATGAAAGATAAAGCCTAATAAGGAACATCTTCTTGTCAAAATATGCCATGGGCTAGTGATTTGGATTTTTCCTCACAAATGGTTTGACCAATTTGGTTTCACGTTTTCCAATGTTCAGATCACCACATAAGTTGGAGGATATAGATCAAGATTTATTCCCAAAGCAAGATGTAAATATCTTCCCCCAGTGTCTAGCAATGTACAAAATGTCATGGGTGGATGCTCAGATAGGTGTATGGATGGATGGATATGGTAAGTACGCAAAGGATGCCAAGGATTGTCTTGTGATAAGATAAGGTGTTTGGATAAATAATTTTGATTTGGATAATGTTTCATGGCTCAAATAATGTTGCATAGCTTAGATAACGTTAAATAGGATAGGATCAGTGAAAATAACCCATGTCAAGATGTTTACCATAAGCAAGTGTAAAGTGTGCACCAAAGTTTTATCAAGATCAAAATAACTTGGATGATGGATGAAGATGGATGAAAATGGATTGGATCAATGGTTTATGGATGAATGGATTTATTATGGATAAGACGGATGGAATGCTCAATTTATTACAGATGGGATGAGATGCTTCCATCTCAACTAGCGCACGTAGATGCTCGATTCTACACATGATGCATGTTTTCTAAGTTTTCATCATGGTACCTGCCCAAAGCGCCGCCCATGCGGTTTTCACTAGAGGATGATTTTTCTCTTTACTATTTTTAATCATTTTTCTGATTTTTTTGGATTTTCATATTTTTTATTTTTTGGATTTTTTTGAGATATTTTAAGCTCATACTGAATCACAAGGTGTTTCTGATGTAGATGTTTTTTTCATGATGTGCCATTGATATCCTACTTGAAGAAGCTACTTTACTAAGATATGTGCACTTGAATGCAACTTTTTGGATTCTTGATTTGCTTTATTGATACCAGGATTAATCTATGTGCGTACATCGTGATAGAGTGCCTTCAGAATCCTTATGATGAAGGGTCATTTCCAATACATGGTCAATTTGAGAATTATATATCATGCGTGGAGGCGTGGATGGAGTTTTTTTAGGGATAAGAGATGGATTGGTTGATAGTTTGGAATCTTTGACTCTCCAAACTTGGGAAGATGAGCAATGATGGGTGGATACGAAAGTGTGTGTGGAATTAGGACCAACTACTTGATACACTTTATACGTCACTTGAAAAGCCTGCTTTTTCTTTTGTGGACATGTTTGATGGATACTTTTCCCTTCTTCTTTTTTCCCCATAGTTTCTTTGACTGATGGAGTTTGATAGGGATGATCTTTCTTTGTATTCTTTGGTATCCATTTGTATTTGATTTGTCCATTATGCTTTCTAGCTTCTTTTTCTTTGATAATGTTCTTTGTACTTTGATTAAATTCTTTCTTTTGACATTGGTCCCAATTCATGGATGGGGTGATGGGTGGATGAAGATTCGTGACATGGCTGGTTGTAGTATTGACACTAGTTTCATCATAAGGACTCTTCGTGCTCCCTATGTTGATGTTTGCTTGAGATGAAGTTGCCCCTAGTATGGCGGTAGTAGTACCTTCATGCTTTGATTCCTCCTATTCTGAGAGCTCTTTTTTAGAATGCATTCTCTGATAAATGACCACCATAGGTGATGTTTCAATTTTCTGCTCTGCTAACTCTGAATTATACTATTATGTCTGACTCATTTCCTTGAGCAGATAATGTTGGATATCTTCATACATGATGTCTTTAGTCTGGATTTTGGATATATTTGATCTTGATGTTGGCAACTCTGTTTGACTATAGGAATCAAGAACCTACTCTTTTTGTCTAACACTATCAGGAGTAAAGGAATCCTCTTCTGAATGAAGATCATCTACATGTCCATCCGCAAAAATCATCTCATGGGTAGATGGAAGAGTATGTGCTACATGGATATGATCATCTTGCATAGATAGGAGAGTGTCAATTAGATTATTGTAGTGTCTTGAAGATACAAATTCTTGATCTTGAATGATTTCAGAGTTGCTTTCGACATACTTTTGATCAAGTTCTTGACATGGGTCAATTTCAAAGGATCCTTGGATATCTTTATTAGGAATGGGAAGTTTCTCAATATCCTCTTGATATTTGAGTGGACTTGGATCAAATGTTGATTTGAGGATTCCCTCAGTATTTGTAACCATGAGGTCAAAGGGTGTCAAAATGTCTTGGAAAAGACCATTGCTAGACCTTGGTGAAAGACGATGATCATGCTTTGGAATAGATTCTTGAGATATGTTCTCTAACTCATTAGGTGATGTAGAGACATTTTCAACATGATCATTGGTCGAGGGATTGTGGATTATGTCAATAGGATCAAATCATTCTAACACTCCTTGAAATAGATCACTAAAAAGTGGCTCTTGATGTATGGTGAGTTGATCATCAGATGCGGTCAAAACATCTTGAATGTGCTCCTTAATTGAGAGATCTTGAACATTGTTTTCAATAATTGTGGCAAAGAGATTGTGAATGTCTTCAACCATAGGGTCAAGTGATGTTGAAATTTCTTGAATTGGATCATTGTCGAGTATTGTTGGTGGATTTTGATCATGATTGAAAAGTGACTCTTGACCTATGTTGATTTGATCTTCGAATGAGATAGAAACATCTTCAATGTGCTCTTTGATGGATATATCTTGATTATTTCTTTTAGAAATTGTGGTGGGGAGATTGTCAATGCTGTGATTGAATGTTCATCGTTATCCCCAATAGTTATCATTTTTCATGTTTGTGCTTGTTTTTTTTGGGTAGCTTGAGAGGCTTGGGAAGCTTGAGAGGCTTGTTGTGTGGCTAGATATTGTTGGATGGACTTTTGGTAGGTCTAGTGAGCTTTTAGTGTAATGTTATATTATCTTGCTGTGTTTGGTTTTGGTGGTAGTGGTGGTGGATTTGGAATCATGTTGGATGTAGTGACAATTCGTTGAGATATGTTTGGAGTGATTGTGAGGGTTTGAGATATGATGGGTGTGATAGGGGTGGTTGGAGTGATCAAGGTGATAGGAATGGTTGGAATGACTGAGGTGATAGATCCTTGGGATACCATATTTTGATTTGTCAGGATTGATGTTGTCATTTGATTAGATACCATTTGTTGGTGCGATGTCAATGGTATATTTAAATGATTTGATGTGATGGCTTGATTGGTGTTAGGTGGATTGATTTGGATGGAGTGATTGGTGCTAGGTAAAGGGGGAAGCCCTAAACCTAGGAATGATGTTGATATGGGTAATGGTGGTGGATATGTCTCTTGGCGCAATGACTCAACTATTTTGGTAAGGGTAGCAATTTGATCTCGCCAAATTTGATCTTGATTTCGATCTTGAATCCCTTGATATAGTTGATTTGGTTTTTTTTCAAGCAGATTTGGGATGCATAGTTGTGGTTTTTGAATGGGATCATGGAAAAATTGATTTTGGACAATGTTCTGATTTGGGATGATGTTCAGTTTTGGCATGATAGGTTGAATTTGAACATTGTTGATGTTGGGAATCACATTGCCTTGATTTAGGTAACTCTGATTTTGCATGGTGTTACCTTGACTTGGATTGATACACGAAGTCATTAACATCTTGTTTGGACTTTGAACAATATTTGTATGATTCGTAAAAATATTTATCTCAAAGTTTTTCGGATTCATGTTTGGTAAAGTTGTACTTGGTACATTCACATTTGGCATGTTGGGATTTGATGAGATGACATTGTTCGTTTGAAGGCTCATGCATTGATTGTTTGATTGATAGATTTGTAGTTTTGGATTTAGATCTACCATCGGGAAAGGTGTTCCAACCTTTTGACTAGGCATACTCACATTTGTTGTACCATTGAGGTTTGTGGGAGATAATGGTCCCACGTACGGATTGTATAAATGTGAGTGTTGATAATCAATCGGCACTGTAAGGCTTTGAAAGTTAAATTGATTTGGATTACTCATGATGTATGGATCAAGTTTGTATTCCATGTTCTTCTTGTGTTTTGACCTTGTTGTAAAAGTGACCTCTAGGGTGTTTAGGACCAATGATGAGATGAAGGATGAAAAGGGATGAATGATATGAGTGTTGAACATTTAGGGACTTTGTATCAATGCTAGACTTAAGGCTTGATTTTGATTGTTTGATTTGGATAATGAACTTGTAAACCCTAAGATTTTAGATGTGATCTTAGGATGAACTTGTTCAAAGGATTTCTAATTCAATTAAATGTATGAGAAAGGATACATTCCCATACACCTAACTAAACAAGGTGATTTTGATTTTGATGATTTACCCAAGTCAAGAATGATGTTTCCAAAGCTCTAAAGTTGTTTGGTAAGATGGGATGATAAATGTTTGAATGAATGAAGTGTTTGATTTGATCCTAAATGAACTTGGGAAGGACTTGTTTTTGAGACCAAGATAGTGAAGAACATGCCTTTCTCTAAAAGCAATTCAAAATCAAAAGATCAATGTTTGCATGAAAACCATATGACCAAAAGATGCCAAGCACATATGTGGGGTCCAATTGATTTAATCTTTGCTTAACGGATTCTTTTTACCATTAGCACACTCTTGATTAGATTTTGAATCTAGATGTATAATGTCTCAACTTTCCCCTTATCCCACAAAGTTTATTATGCAGAAACCAAGGAAATTTGAGGCAAGAGTTACCTATTGTTGACCTTAGTAGGAGCAAATTGTGATGAAATCCAAATGCTTAGAAGCCTCTAAGGATATGAATCCCAAGGGAAAGCAATAACATGTGAATTTTTTCAAGGATATTTGCTTCTCCTAAAGGGTTTGAGATTTGATGCTTATGTTGAATGTTGGTTTTCCAATGTTTTTGATCAAAGCACTATGTTTTCAAACTGACTCACAAGCAATATAACACCCTAGCTCAATTGGTACGTTTTTCTTGGTGGGCTTTCCTCATGCCCTTCATAGTAGAAGAGATGATTTTACATGCAACGAAGGACAAAATATAAAGGTATGTTAAGAATGAAGTCTTAACCTCTATATTTCAACCAAGATCAGACATGGCAAGTAACTTCTTGGAATCTAAGTTCCAATGCACCACTTCAATAAACTCGTTGGATGGACTGGTTGGTCACTACAAACAAAGGTTTTAGTTCAGACTTTCCGTTTGTGGAGATTGACTTATACAGAGAGAGTCCCTTTTCAGATCCATCTCGTCGAAGTCAACCGCGTGATACTGGTGTTTACTCTAGTACCCACATTTATATCTCGGTTGGAAATACTCTCGGGTTCAAAGTGTTACCGGTTGAGTCATTCCCTTGGGTGAGTACTTTTTACCCAAGGTAGGCCATCTAAGATAAACAAAAGCAGATAAACTTATTCATAGTTCGATCAACCCTTTTTTAGAAACAAAGGGAGAACACATGCAATAAATTTATTCACACTTGAACAAGATTTTGTTCAATTTTTAAACCCAAACTGAAGTGTGTGGGAAATATTTTATGCAACTTAATGTTATCAAAAAGACTTTTGATTCTCAAGATCGTTGTGAAGCGCGAGAGAAGTGCATACACCTTTTTAGATGAGATTATTTTGCAAAAAATATTACAAAGCATAAAGGAAACATGTTCATTTTAAATCCCAAAGCAATGATGAGTTTTTTTTAAAACACCAATATCATGTGTGAAGTTGCTAGTTCATTTTTTTTAGCCCAAAATTAAAGACTAGTCAGTTTCTAACATTCAAGTTTAGACCAACATCAAAAAGATCAAGACAATGATTGATTTTAAATCCAAATTGAAAGAAAGTTGTTCTAAAACAAAAAATGAAATCAAGAAATGAATGCCTCCAGTTTTCACAATAAGCATTAAAAAATGCTTTTTCCAAGTTCAAGTCCCCACTTTCCAATTCAAACCTACTTGTGATTTATCTTCCTTGATGAAAAGTAGATCATTTTATAATTAAGCATGAAGAACCAATCAAACTTAATCAATAGACTCCACCCTAGCAAATCTGCACCCAAAAAACTTTAAGTTAGGAAAACAAAACCAATCAGAGGTCAACAAGTTTATTTAAATTCAAATAGAATTTTTTTTTCCCTTTTCCTGATGTAAAGTATGGTGGTCAAATTGCAATGTTAACAACCCATCATGTCGATGATATGCTTCCAATCCTAGAAATATTTTGTTACAGCTAGTAAAGATTATCAACACCAGCAAAGTATCACTTTCTCACTTTATCCAGTCCTCAATTCGCCTCCCTCTTTTCAACATCACTCAATGCTAATTCCTCGTACTCAAGACTTGCTTTGAATAAACCTCAGATCTTCCACCAATTCTGGTTTAGTGATATCCTAGAAACTACCACTTAAAAGTAGCTCTATTGTTCTCTGACAGAGTGTAATGAATGCAAGACCTGTGCCAAAAGGATCTATCTTTGACCAGCATTCATTGAGATTTTTTTGTGTGATTTGAGTGAGATCTCAACATATCTTAGAAATCAGTCGAACAGTTGATCATTACCTCACATTATAATGCATGCATTGATTCTCTATCTAGTGTAGAGCTGCTCCCATCAATATTTTAATTCCCCATTGCCCAAACATTAATGATTATGATGCTTGAACAATCTTCAAAGAGGAGAGGCTTGGGACCCGCCTTGCTCGCAAGTCTTCTATATTTATATATATTCATCATGCACGTTTGTCCTTCCACTTCTCCAATTTGGTGAGCTACAGCCTATTTTCGATCGCCATTTACAAACACCACTCCTACGTCGTTGTGTAACTCATGACACTAAAATAATTTATCTTATATATAATTAAAAAAAAGAAATTGTCAGTGCAGCTCATCATTGAAATGATTTATCTTATTAAAATACTAGAGTACACTCATGGACCTTATGGAATGAATTATTTGGCTTTTTAGAGTTGCCACTAAAAAAAATGGCAAAGAGAATACAAAGTTGAGCTCTATTGCAAAGATATATGAGAGATAACCTCACTGAATCTTGGCTCGATATAATGATACATAAGATAACCCCAGTCAATTATATTTTCAATATCAAATGGACAGATTGACAGCTTTAACCAGGTCAAGTTGTACGTCTATAAGAGATTTCCTAATTGTATATTCTCTATTCATCAATCCACCTCCGCTTGAAAATTTGCACGCGCCTTCTTCCTTGCAAGGCTACGAACAAAACAAATTGGAGGTACAGGAATGGGTCTGATTTCACCATGGTGACTGGTGTCTTTAGGTCTGGTGAGTATAAAATTCTAAGTCCACAAGAGAATTCGATTATTCCTTCTATCTCCTTAGATCGACCGCCATCAGAGATTTGACTCAGTAATTTTCTATTTTGTGCTGCAAAACTATAACTAAGTAATTCCAATGGATGAAGATATACTTGCACACAGACACAACACAAGATTTAGCGAATCTAGAAAAAAAATGTCAACTTGTGTCAGGTTCTAAATGTGTAATAACTGAGGTTGGTATCTTTTGCAAGAACAAAAGAAAAAGAGAAGCCAGTGGTCTAAAACAGACTTAGACAAAATATGGAAAAATTTATAGCTTAATGGTACTGATAAGACTGAGTACGAATAAAAGAATTTTTTTTTATTAATATAATATGGCTTGTTTGCAAGCGTATCTGTGAAGGCAGCAACGATTGTGAGACAGAGATAAATGACCTACCATGTGCAACATGGTGATTTGAAAGGCGATACAGATATTTCACTATACTTAATCTTAACAGGCTTGCTACCTAATGAAGGCTCAAAGGCTTGGATTTATATGCAGACACAGAATCTATTCAAGAGAGATAAATGAGGCATTTAGTGCGATAGATAGGGGATTTTAAAAGTAATGTAGATTGCTCTATTTGACACAAGGAGCTCTTGAGAGGCATCCATTAATCTTAAAAGCGATGGTTTTAAGACATTGAATCAATTTCACTTTAGAGGCAAACAAATGGTTATTTTGAAATATGCAACTTTAAACAATAATATTGAGATAAAAGCAATGAACTAAAGCGATTAAATCAGGCATTATCGAACAACAAAATTCCTTCACCCTTACAAATAACCTGCAATGATGATTTTATAAATGAATTAAAATGATTTATTGGTGCAAGTGGGAAAAGCTAAAGGATGTGATGGGTGGTTAGATTAGTTTAATCAAGATTAGATTAGCTTAGATGATGATTAGGTGATTTTGACCCATTTGACTTAGTTTTAGGGATTTATTTAAATCAAAAGAGGGATGAAAGGTGATTTTAGACTTGATTAAATAAATATTTGATTTATTTAATCAAAGAGGATATTGTTAGGATCAAGTTGATTTATTTAATTTTAAATTGATGACTTTAGAAGATTGACCAAATAAACTTGATTTATTTGATGAATGGATGAATATGACCTAATCAGATGCATTATGCCAATTTTGCATGTCTACAGGTATAAATTTGACATGGTTAAGCAGGAAGCCCACCTAGCAGCATGACTTTTCCCCGTAGCCACCTTTGTGTTTTGTGAGTGCATACCAACTAGCATATGTATCTTAATTTCTGGGCCTTCTCACCCCACAGAAAACTAGTTATGTGGCCCCAGAGTAAGTATACATTTGGGTTTTCTCACCCCACAGACAACCTGAAGTTTCATGGCCCCAGAGTGAGTACACATTCTCTTTTTCAAACAATTAGCCTAGATCTCTTTTCACAACTAGTTGGATTGATGATCGAAGCTTCGTCCAATTCATCTCAACACTTGTGTGTTCACTTGTTCTTATGCTTAGTTTTCCATGGGATCTTCATCCTCAGGGCTTGATCATCCCTCTTGATCGTTGTCATTCCATCTTGCTAGTGTGAGTACATTTGAACCATCCCCTTGATGTGCATGGCTACTTTAGTGTGAGTTTGAAGCAAGTTCATCCCCTCACTAAAGTGGGGGCTAAATGTGTCATAGAAAAATGGTCCCTTGTCAATTTCATGGCCTTTTAGGTCTTGTTTCATGGTGTTGGAACTATTTTTCTTTGATTTTATGTTGTATCATGGCTTGAACATGCTTTTTTAGGTACTAAAACTTAAAGAATGATGTCTTCTGAAGGTGTTGTGAAATGTTGTAAAACATTTCTACATTCTTCTAGACTCTATGCATTTCCCCTAAAAATCACTTTTTCACTCATCAAGAAGTCCTATTTTGAAGTTTTGTAAAGTCTTGTAACAAGATTTCATGCTCTTCTAGGCACATCTTCACTATTTACACCCTTCTCATGCTTTATTATGTCTCTTTATGCCCTCATATGACTTAATTAAGTGTATTTTTGAATGTTATCCCGACAAACAACATTAAATACAACATTTTTCCTGACACATTTTTTTAGGTCCTAGGTGCGACCCATTCGCCATGGGTGGTAAATGAGTCCCCCTTGACCCCAAATTCAAAATATTTCAAATTTTCTTTCGATATTTTATTCAAAATCACTTGATGTCGCCCTGTGATGAGGTATGGATGAATACTAAGTCCCAAGAATTGTATAAATAAGTGATTTTCACCTCATTTTACATCCTCCAACATTCACTTATCATATTCAAGCAATCTCAAGCACAAAAGCATTTCTACATCAACAATTCAAGCACTTTGAAGTAGCCATTGACATTACTTTAGACTTGCATTATCAAGAGTTAGGTGAGTTGATAACACTTGCATGTTATTTGTTTATCTTTCTCTTTCATTACATTGTCTTTTCAAGGGTTTAATTACCAAAAGTGGGGTTTGACCAAGGCAAACCTGTATTCACTAACCCCTAATCATTTTCCCCCTTTTGTTTGTTTTTTTGCAGCCCTTTGTTTGCATTTTTGACAGGTTATTATGTTTTGAAGAGCGATTTTCAAGTCAACTAAGTGCTTCAAGTCAACTTGAGTTAAAATCAAGCTTGGAGAGACTTATTTTTCTGTTTTCTATAGATTTGACTTCAATAACCTGACAAGTAGACATTCCCAGATCTGGTGTTGCAGAGTTGTCTCCTAATTTTTCAAGAATTTGGGAGAGGACTAATTCGCCAACTATGGTGAATGAGTCCCACCTTGGGACTGGAAACTTGATTTTTGTCAGATTTCATATCCCGACAGACAGAAACCAGCTCCCGACAGTTTTTCACCAGTAGGTGGACTAATTCGCCATCCTGGGTGAATGAGTCCCACTATGAAAAATTAGTGAATTTCACTAGCATCCAAAACACTCTAGAAATCGCACATTTCATCTAGGTGCACTCAGATTCATCTCTGTACTTTCTGTTCTACATAATTTCTTCATTTACATAGTTGTTTGCATATCACAATGTATTTTCAAACATAGTTGTAATTGCACTTTTGCATTCATTTTCAGTCACCTATATTAATCTATTGCATTTAGTTAACTTTAGTTACATCACATTGCATCACACACATCCTAATTTGAGTGATACATAAGTATTTTTGGACCCTATCTCTCTCCTTTTAGGTGAAAAACCCTAGAAGTGCAAGAGTAATCCATAGGGTCCCAAAAATCTATATTTAATATATAGATATATATACACACTTTGTATATATATGTCAGTCAATGTGATTGTTAATATATGTGTTTGATTATGAGGATATGATACGTATATATGTGTGTGTGTGTGTGTGTGTGTGTATCATATTCTCATAGTCAAACACATATTCACAATCACATCGACCAACATATATATTCAAAGTGTGTATATATTTATGCCATATTTTCCATTCGATATCCCACACATATGGGTAATCCATCCATGAGTATGTGTGGATACGTCTGTCTACATATACCTGTGTGTATGAGCTTATCACTATCATGTATATATACATACATATATACATTTTATGTGTATATTTCATCGATTCAGTATAACATATAAGGAAGAACTCACACAAATCAAGAACACTCAAATACTATCCCAAATTAGGAACATTCACAATTTAATCCACAAAATTCTAATTCATGCACAAACAAGACTAAGGAAACCTACCATTTGCCAAAACCATTGACTCAACTTGAGTGTGTGTGTGTAAACTTAGATAGATCTTATTAAAGGTTACTAGTCCAAGTTCTTCTCCTAAGTGATACTTCCCCTCTCTTTCAGAGGCTCAAATATGTGCCTACATTCATCTTAGCACATTACGAATGTAGTTATCCATTCACAAAACAATAATTTACATGATCATAAAATTCATAGTTAGAATTCATCATAAAATTATCAAATTGAATCAATCATTTATTCATCATATTTCCAATGGTACATTTAAAAAAAGTACAAACACATATATTTTCAACTAGATTATAACCACATTCATATATTCATGTATTTTAACCAGCATGGCAATAGTAAATAAGTAAATACAGAATGGGGTGTAACATTTAGTGTGACTATTTTTCTCCTTAGTTTTCATAGTGGGCACACCTAAGTGTTTTAAAACTCATATGATCTTTACAACTTGGTGTCCTATTTCCAATACTCATGTGACATGTAGTTGTAGACTTATGGCATCTCGCATTGTTGTTACATCCACTATGGATCCCAAGCCCTCCAACTCTTTCACACAAGGTATTTTCAATACCCAACCCATTTTGGAATCCATTCATAATCCTACAATACCCATGACATATTCACAATTAAACATCTTTGTGGACATTGAGACTATTGTTTCCCATGTACCAGATGAGAAATTAAAACAATTAGACAAATATTTAGAGGGGTTTCAAGACTATTTAAGCATTGAATCTTTAATAAGACAAATAGTTCCCATTGTGGATAACATTAGGAAATTCATCAATGATGCTCAAGGAATAGAGGTTTTGAATAGTCTATCTCATATAGTAGATGCTAACATCCCTATGGCAACTAGCTGCACCCAAGCATTAGAAAATGCTCAAAACCAAGGAGGAAAACAAGTTTCCCTCCCCACAATCATACCTTCTATTCCTAAATTTACATTACTAACTGTAGCTTCAACAATACAAAACACCAATGGTATTACTCAAAGTTTAGGGATTCCTAGTGGGAATCCTTGTAGTTTTGTGGCATCACATGTAACACCTTAATATTTGTCACCTCTCATAAATGTGCAACATAGTAGTCCACCAAAAATTTACACAATCACTCCATATTCACCAAATTATCAAAACATATCAAACAATGATTTCATCATAAATCAACTCTTGCAAAACATAACATCACTTCAAAAACCAATCTCCACATTGAATGAAACTCAAAATGGAAAACCACCACAATATCAATTGAAATTTTTGAAACACCCATGCCTCAAAACACAAAAATACCCTGATTTGAGAAGTATAATGGTAAAGGAGACCTAACAATCATGTATCAACTTTTACAACATCGTGTAGTGATTTCATTTTTTAAGATAATCTCCTAGATAATATTTTTTCTAGGTCGTATAAAGACACAACCTTAGAATAGCCTTTTTAATTACCAAACAACTTGATAAATTCATTCACTAAGCTTATTGATGCATTCATCCAACATTTCCAAGAAAATATAGGTCCTCAAATAATATTAATTGATTTAGTACATTACAAACAAGGACCCAAAGAAAACATAACAAAATTTATAGGAAAATACCAATTTCTTTATTCACAAATATCCTATAGTCTTCCCAATGTTGATGTTCAAAGGGTAATCATAGGAAATTCACAACCTAAAATTTGAGATAAGATATTGTTGATGAAGTACCCATATTTTGCACACTTGTGTATGGGTATTCATGACTATCAAATATCGATTAGTTAATATGAAGGTACACCTTCATCAGATCCTACTAATCAATATAAACTTGTACCTCAAAGTTAAATTATCAATCATTCAAGAAATAAAATAAGAGCTTTATCAAGATAAACACATCTCAAAAAATTAATAACATTGATCCATAGAGCAACCATAAGTTCAACTCCTTATCAATTTAGGTAGAGAGATAGACAATTTACCCAATTGCCTAACTCCTGTCGTTCAGTCATGTTATAATTGTTAAGAAAAAATATAATCCAATTACCTATGATTAAACCCATGGACATGACTAAACCTTTACCTATAAATGTCAACTCAAAATCATTTTGTCAATATCATCATAAACCTAGGCATGATACGAAATAATGTATGTGTCTTAAAAATCAAGTTCAAGACCCCATCAATTCTAATCACATCAAGTTGGATTATTTTAATGATAAAGGAAACAAGTCTACATTTCCACCCAATCAAAATTTACATATTTTCACAAATCCAATGCCAAATCATACATCCAACTTTGTGCAAGAAAGTTGGGATGTGAATGATGATAATGATGACCTAGATGATATTGTTAATTCAATATATATTCAACATCATAAGGGTCAAACCACTTTTTTACTTGACATTGATTTCACACATATTGATGCATCTATACATGCACCAGATGGTCCTCTCTATATTGTTGGACATATTAATGACAAACCTACACTAGGGATACTCATTGATCCCATGTGTATATAGAATGTGATCACTGAGGAATTTTTTTTTGTGCATGAACTTTATCAAGATTCTTTTGAACAACTGAAAGTATGGTTAAAAACTCATGATGATTTTGCTCACCCTATGATAGGTTTGATAACTCTTCCACTCAAATTTGGACCGAAGTAGCTATATGTATCATTCACCATCATTTGAACGTGCGGGCCAATTCCATGTGAAGCTAGGATATCCATGGATATGCCCCATGAATTTAATCCCATTAGTAATCGACAAGTGCATAAAGTTCCCATTTTAGAATTAAATATATATAGTTCATCATATTAGTGGTTTAAGCCTTTTTCTTCCCATGAAAATTTTTTATTGGAATAATTTTGGCCTCAACCTATGGAACATGTTAAACCTCGTGAGGATTTATTTTTTAGGTCATATCAAAAATTTATAGCAAAGAACATAAAAAAATTGTCCCTTAGCAATATCCTACCTAGGAATGATCGTTCTATGGTTGTTCCTCTGATCCTACAAGTTGTGGACCAACCCATGTCGAAGGAAAATATCCTTCCAAGTACACAAGGCACGTATAATTCAGTTCCTCCACAAATATCATATAAGAGACCAAGAGACAACCACATAATTGCCTCCATACCTCCAAACTTGAGAAACAAAATTATAAACCAAAAAAGAAAACGGTTTCCCCACCGCTGATGGTCCCTTCAATTCCTCCTCTAAGGGAATAAAAGAGACCAATGGTAGAGAAACCCACTCTTACCCCTTAAAAATTTGAGATCCATACAAGAAGAAATAGAAATTCTTTAAGGACCTTAGGAGTAGACATCATTTTGTTGCAAGTATGAAGGTGTTGTCATTAATGTCAACTGGTTGCTATTGTCATTGATTTCAACTATGTGTATGGAAGTTGGTTATTGATTATATATTGAGGATATTGAGAAAATTGTAATAGAGAAGGTTCATGGTTTGTGCATGTATAGCTGAGATTTTGAAGAAGTGCTATGAGTACATGGATTTATCCTTATGTTTCTATGTTTGGAAGAGTGTTCGAGTTATCCTTATTTTCTCAGTTGTCTTGTTCAACAATTGGTATCAGAGCAAGGTTCCTTGGAGAAGATCTTAACTTCTTAAGGAAGGTCCAGGATGGAGAACAAGATCACTATTGAGTGTCTTAGGCTCGATGGCAATGACTATGCATTCGATAAAAAAAAGATGGAAGGATATCTATCATATTGTGGATATGAGATCAAAAAGTCTATTTAGAACTAGAATGTTGCTCCTGCAAATGGTCCAAGTACTGTTGATGAGATCAAAGCTAATGAAATCAACAATAAGATAAGGTTTATTATTGTAAATAGTCTTTCACATTCTAAATTAGTTAAAGTTATGAATTTTAAGATTACTAAAGAGGTTTTGGATAATTTGGAAATTATGTATGAAGGACATGAAAAGGTTAAACAAGTAAAGTTGCAGAACTTGGAGGCACAATTTGAGATCATGAGAATGGGTGAAGATGAGAACATCAAATTCTACATGCAGAAAGTTGATAAGTTGGTAGGTGGAATGAGAGGACTTGGTGCACAAATAGATGAATCCAAGATATTGAAGAAGGTACTCAAAACTCTCTCTAATATATACAATGAAAAGGTATTTGCTATAGAGAAAATTGTAGTCTACAATACTTATACTAAAGATAAATTGATTGGTACTCTAACCATATTTGAAATGAGAAAGCTTGGTTTGAAATATGGAACAAAGACAAAAACTAATTTTAAGGCTACAAAGGTGGAAGATTCGAATGAAGAAAATCTTGATGAAGTGGAAGCAAATTTTGTAAGAAGAATGAAGAAGGGCTCCAATAAGTATCAAGGTAAATTACCATTCAATTTTTTTAGTTATGGAGGAATAGGTCATTATGCTTCAAGATGTCCAAAAAGAGTTGAAAGAAATAAACATAGAGAAGGTAAAGATAATAAATGTAAGATAATCAAAAGAGCATATTATGTCAATGAATATGCTAGAATTTTTTATGATGAGTTTGATTATGGAGATTTTGATGATAATGAATGCTTGTTCCTATCTTTAAAAGATGAATCTACTACTACTAACACTGAAAGATGTGTGAAGTAAAGTGCTCCAAAGAAATTTGAAGGTGTTGTGGTTTCTTTTCTTCATGCTAAAAAAGAAAAGAACTACTGGGTCATTGACAGTGGCTACTCAAATCACTTGACTAGTGACAAAAGTAAGTTTGTTAAACTTGGAAAATATGATGGAGGCTTAGTTAAGTTTGGAGATGATTCTAGTGCTAAGATTTGTGAGATAGGTTCAATCAATTTTGATGGCAAGAATAATACTGATGGTGTCTACTATGTTAAGGTTTTTAGACATTATCTCTTGAGTGTTGGATAGATGTGTAAAAAGGGATATAATCTTGTGTTCAAGGATGAAAAATGTGAAATCAAAAAAATGTCTAGAACTATGATTGTTGTTGGCAAGAAGACTAAAGGAAAAATCTATCAACTTAAAGGTGTTGATGGAAATTGCTTTATGTCTCAGATTAATGACATTTGGTTATGGCATCGGAGGATGTGTCATATGAATTTTGACAACATTGTAAGAATTAGTGTAGTACAAGTTGTGAGAGATTTACCAAGAATTACAAAGCCTGTTAATGTAGTCTACAAGGACTATCAATTTGGAAAGCAACTTAGAAACAACTTTAGGTCAAAGGAACAATCTATTACCAGACTGCTGGAATTGATTCATACAGATCTTTGTGGTCCTACAAGGGTGAGAAGTTTACAAGGCGATAGGTATTTTATGCTTTTGATTGATGATTACTCTAGAATGACATGGGTTACTTTTCTTAGAGAAAAATATGATTCATTAAAAAAATTCAAGGCAATGGTTGAGAATGAAATAAGTTTGAAATAGGTGGTGAATTCACCTCCAATGAGTTTAACATGTTTTATGAAGCTATGGTGGTAAAAGATTCCTACTATCAATTATTTCAAGGTATTTTTAAGCAAATGTTATATCAGGAGAGATGAAGAAAATATAAGAAATTTTGAGGCTAGATGTGATGAAGGTATTTTTCTTAAATACTCTACTAGAAGCAAAGCTTACAAAGGCTACAATTAAAGGTTGAGAAAGGTTGTAGAAAGCACAAATTTCATGGTTGATGAAGCATTGAAGAATTCAATTGAAGTTGATGGATATGTGCCAGATGAACTTGATCATAGAGAAGTATAAGAAATAGTTCGGGAAGAAGAAGTGCATAATAAAGAAGAAGAAGCTCCAGAAAGGGTTCCTAGAACTCCTAACTATGTGCAAAAGAATCATGTAGAAGATCGGATCATTGGATACAAGAGGAAAGGTATATTGAAAAGAAGCAAAGCTACTAAAGTTGAGGTAAATTATTTCTTATTTTATGAAGTTGAGCCTAAGATAGTGAGTGAGGCATGTAAAGAAGAATATTGGATGAAAGCAATGGAAGAGGAACTTATGCAAATTGAGAAAAATAAAACTTGAGAATTGGTTCCTACACCACAAAACAAGAACATAATTGGAAGTAAGTGTGTTTTTAGAAACAAACTGAATGAGAATGGAGAATTAGTAAGAAACAAGGCAAGGCTTGTGTGTAAAGGGTACTCACAAGTTGAAGGTATAGATTTCTAGGAGACATTTTCTTTGGTGGCTAGAATGGAAGCTATTAGGAGCATTTGTTGCTCATAAAGACTTTAAAGTTTACTAGATGGATGTGAAGTCTGCATTTCTGAATGGCAAGTTAGAAGAAGAAGTTGGCATGGAACAACGGGAGGGATTCTAGTTGTCAGATCAACTGGATAGGGTTTGCAGACTGAAAAAGGATTTAGATGGTTTGAAGAAAACTCCCATATCTTGGTATGCAAGATTGCAAAAAAAAAATATTTGATTTAACAAGGTTTCGGAAAAGGTACTATAGATAGTAATCTTCACTCCAAAATTGAAGATGATAACATATTGATAGTAGTTGTGTATGTGGATGACATTATTTTTGGAGTAAATGAAACTATGTGTAAGTTGTTTGATGAACAAATGTAAAAAGAGTTTGAGATGTCTATGTTTGGTGAGATGAATTCCTTCCTTGGACTGCAAATCAATCAAACAAACGTGTTGGAATAAAAGAAAAATCTCTAATCCAATTGTTAATCACCAAATCACTAAGATATGATACCAATTGGTGAGATACAAGGATTTGACTACTACAATATAGAAATCTGAAAATTGTATGCAAATCTGTAAATAACTTTTCTTAATCCTTGAAATACCATGAAGAGATTCAACTTCTTTAAGATGCTAAAATCAGCCACTCTAGAACATGCTTGATAAAACCACCTTAGATGAAATTATAACAGCAATAACATCACCATAAGATAGCATCAACAAAGAGGCACAAATCAACAACATAAGAATGCAAGATCTCACAACACAAGGTAGCAATGGAATAGAAGAATAAACTCATAACACAATGTTTACGTGGAGAAAACCTTGCGGGAAAAAATTCCACCAAGAAGAGAGGCCCAAGTTTTATTATCTTCAAAACAAGATTACAATACATCCACTTCCAATCTCCTCTTGAGTCTTCAATCCTGTAGCACCCTGTTACTCTCGTTACTCTCACAAACTTCTCTCTCAAGTCTCATATTTATACAAAATGAGTACCCACCAAAGGAATTCGTGGGATATGGACAAAATCCAATATTTCTATAATTTCTTGGGATACACCAAAATAATCTTCTTACATATTCCCTTATACTTTTCATAGGCATCTTCCCAATATAGGCACCTAGAACCAAGAATAGGAACTTACAAGACAATAATAGCTGTCATATGTTGTCATAGAATCTCTTACACCTTATGATAGTTGTAAGTTTTCATAGATGCTCTTACAAACTTATGACATGCGTCATAACAGCCCAAGAATACATTTCCCTAAGCTAGGCACCAAGATTCTCCACCTCACCTCATCTACTATTTACCAAGATTCTTTGAGAAATAAAAGTAACTCTGTAATAAACTGTCGATGAAACTTATTCATCCCTTATGGGTAATTACAAATTAAAAATAATAAATGGAATAAATACAATATTGGGATTTACAAGGTTAATGGCACCTTATCCCAACATTCTCCCACTTGGCATTATACATTGTAAATCAACCCATAGGAAATCTCAACAAGGGAATAAACATCCCTTAGCCAACCATGTACCATTGATTCTTCAACATGCTTTTGTGCTCCAACAAGATATTTGGAAAAGGAACCATGATAACCACCATCTCAAGCAAGAAATCCTCACATCATATTACCCATGATAGGAAAAGTAACATGCCATGGTGAAACATATCAACTGTTACTAAAACCTACACCAATCTATACATGAACACAAGCATCAAATTCAAATGATAACAAAAGACTCTGAGTGACTGCCACACTCATACCAAAATTGGAATAGCAACCACATCAAGTTGCTAGATCATCCAAAACTATCCATACCACAAACTAGGGTAAACAAACTATCATAGGTAGAACTTCATGCTATCAACATAGCAACCAAAAACTACAAACAAGTCCCTGTATATCCACCATCCTGCAAAAGAAGACTCCAAGGTAATAACACGCATAAACATGCGATAAAAAACCTCTGAAGTAACTCATTGCAGTAAAATGTAACCAGTCCAAGAGAGGTGCCCCTCTCATACATAACACATATACCTTCTGGAACTCCCACTACACAGGTAATGTCAAATCTGAAAACAAGATCAAAGCATTAACAAGTCCTCCTATAACACTTCACATAGAGGATGTGGCTAACTTCTCTATCATAGTGTCAAAGAAGCATACAATGATATGCAAAATACATCTCTCATTACTAATCCAAATAACTCTCCAAATTCCTCCAACCAATGAAGAAAGAGATCAAGGAGCTACCAAATTGTTGCCAAAAAACAATGAAGTACAAACAACAACTCATAACTCCATTCATGAACCTCAACTCCATAAACATAAGAACCTTCAAGAAGAAGACAATATTCCCATAAAGAGAGAACCTGCAAATCAAACTATGTCCTTATACCACACTAACATGTGCCAAACTATGTAAAGTAAGATCTCCTTCAACACTCCCAAACTGAAAGGATATCAACATCTAACCATTCAACTTATACTGAAACATGGCAGAACTTAGATGTAAACCTCTCACAGAAAGTAGATCAAACTTAGCCAAACATTCCCACAACATAAGGGAATATTCCCAGATCCACTAATCACCTCCTGTACCTGTCCTACCAAATCCCAAGTTCAAGATTGCAAGGAGAACAACAAAAATACCTAAAATCATGCATCTACTTCTCAAAAATTCCTCAAAACTCAACTTTCAAGATTAATGCATAAGAGAAGACAAGATACATATAAATAATGCATCTAATAATCAGGCGGGAAACACCTCTTAGATCATTTACCTGCCGAGTAGACCAAGAGTGGGATACAAGATTGTCCTATGCATACAACACCAAGCAATATAGGATTTCAATAAAGACAACCTTCTCATCAGGTCTATGATAGACTCACATCCATTTCCAGGTGTAGGCTCCTCAGTCTTTACTATTGAAAAACTTTCATAACAAGTAACTATTCCAACACATATCTCTTAAGATAAAAAAATATCCAGCCTAACCCAAGTCTCTCTAGTATCCATGAGCACCAACTAATCAATCCATGCCAACTTCAAATGCAACTTGCAAAATCATGAAGCTCCAAGAAAATGATTAATACTCAAAACCAAAGAGAACTACATCCTCTCCAAAGGAAGAACAATAACACTTTTACCAAAGACTCTAAAGGTCCTCCATGAAACAAGATGTTAAAACCTCTTCAAATCACATGAAGATAACCATATCCTACCAAAGCTCCCACTAAACTATGATACCGAGCTATACATGGCAACAAGAAAAACATCAAACCATCACTGTAAAAAGCTCCCACTGAAACATGTAACCAAGCTATCCATGACATCATGATAACCATCTCCTAAATGAAGATCATCCATGGCCTCAACACAATCAAAGAATCCGTTGTAAATGACACAACTCCCAAAAAGTCAAGAAAACCATAATCTCCAAACCAAGAAGATAGAACACACTATAACTGCACAAAACTCCCACTGAAAGTGGTATTGATTTGCATACATGGTATCATGATAAATATCATTACCAAAACTCCACTAAAAGTGAACAGAGCTTTTCATGCACCACAACTTACTGTTATAGATTCTAATGAATAACTATATCAGGTACTCTAAATCATCCTTTTGTCTCACTGCAATAAACATACCAATGTAATCAAGGTGACCAACCAAATAAAATCCTCATCAGACACTTTACAAGATCTGTACTCATATAATATCTTAAAGGAGAAAAACATGGTCAGTGCTCCAATCTCAAATAACTAAAAAATAGATTCAACCCCACATTAGTAACATGCAAAATAGAAGTAGCCAAGAAATAACATGTAGATTTCCACGACTCAAACACCAGGATCAATGGCAGACCTAATTTGCCAAATAAATCCACATAAGAGTATCCATAGATCATAAGAACCCATCAAGCAGCCCTGCAAATCTGAAATTGTTTCCATCCATAATACTCTAAGAGTCTGAATACAATCTTTCCATAGATCTACAAACCACAAATTTTTGTTAACATGTAAAACCAGCAAAACTATCTCTTTGTAAATCTGAAATCACTTAAATATCCAGATATTCACACCATACATGTCATCTGAAAGAATGAAATATCACAGATCTACAAATCCACAGCTTTTGTAACAGGAAAACTGTAAAGCCTACATATCCAAAATAACATGAATATGAAAAAGGAGGAACCAGGTTGTCCAAGAGTTTCCATATCACTAAAATACCAACTCCACAACCCACATGCAACCCATAGCAAATCATCCAATTCTTTCATGTAACCAAGGGCTAAACCCATGAATCCAACATAAGCACTCCATACTATAGTCCAAAAAATGTTTTTTTTTCCATGTAACTAGGGCACCATAATCAACCACCCAACATGAAAACCCATTCACTTCACATGACCACAAGGTAAAGGAACATAACCACCATGCAAGAGGATACTCACATATTTCCAAACCGGAGCTCCAGATCACTATCACAAGATCAACTCCATGAAGATACATAACCCTAAGCCTCAAGAGCCCACTGTGTATCTCATTGAAAATATCCATCGGAGAGTTAGATACCATGGCTTCCAATCTCACAAATCTGCAAAGAAATTTCAACATACATAGCATCCACTGCAGCCCAAAAACCTCCAACATTCTACAATTCCTTCCAACAAATTCACAAGCTTTAAAAACTAAATTCAAAAAAGAAGGAATACCCAGAACCAAATCACCATGAATCCATCACATGCAAGAACATGCAAGAAACATTCAAGTCCATGCAAGTACATGCAACTCACATGCAAACACATGCAAGCTCATCCAAGCAACATGCAAGTACATGCAACTCACATGCAAAAACATGCAAGCACATACGAGCACATGCAAGCCATGGAAAAACGTTAAGCTCTGATACCAATTGTTGGAATAAACGAACAATATATAATCCAATTGTTAATCACCAAATCACTAAGATGTGATACCAATTAGTGAGATACAAGGATTTGACTACTACAATATAGAAATCTGAAAATTGTATGCAAATTTGTAAATAACTTTTCTTAATCCTTCAAATACCATGAAGAGATTCAACTTCTTTATGATGCTAAAATCAGCCACTCTAACATGCTTGATAAAACCACCTTAGATGAACTTATAACAGCAATAACATCACCATAAGATAGCATCAACAAAGAGGCACAAATCAACAGCATAAGAATGCAAGATCTCACAACACAAGGTAGCAATGGAATAGAAGAATAAACTCATAACACAATGTTTACGTGGAGAAAACCTTGCGGGAAAAAACTCCACCAAGAAGAGAGGCCCAAGTTGTATTATCTTCAAAACAAGATTACAATACATCCACTTCCAATCTCCTCTTGAGTCTTCAATCTTGCAGCACCCTGTTACTCTCGTTACTCTCACAAACTTCTCTCTCAAGTCTCATATTTATACAAAATGAGTACCCACCAAAGGAATTCGTGGGAAATGGACAAAATCCAATATTTCTATCTTGGGATACACCAAAATAATCTTCTTACATATTCCCTTACACTTGTCATAGGAATCTTCCCAATATAGGCGCCTAGAACCAAGAATAGGAACTTACAAGACAATAATAGTTGTCATATGTTGTCATAGAATCTCTTACACCTTATGACAGTTGTAAGTTGTCATAGATTCTCTTACAAACTTATGACATGTGTCATAACAGCCCAAAAATACATTTCCCTAAGATAGGCACCAATATTCTCCACCTCACCTCATTTACTATTGGCCAAGATTCTTTGAGCAGTAAAAGTAACTCTGTAATAAACTGTCGATGAAACTTATTCATCCCTTATGGGTAATTACAAATTAAAAATAATAAATGGAATAAATACAATATTTGGAATTACAAGGTTAATGGCACCTTATCGCAACAAAACAAAGGGATCTTTATTTCACAATCAAATTATACTAAATAAATGTTGAAGAAATTTGGGATGGATGGTTCCAAACTAGTATGCACTCCTATGGTAATTGGGTGAAAATTGAGTAAGGATGATGACTCACCTAAGGATGATCAGAGAAAATAAAAATCAATGATTGGTGGATTGTTGTATTTAACTTCTACTAGCCTGGATATCATGCATGCAGTTTGTCTTGTAGCTAGATTTCAAGAGGATCCTAAAGAAACACATGTAGTTGTCAAAAGGATATTCAGATAGCTAAAAGGCACTCTGGATCATGGCTTATGGTATCCTAGGGATACTGATTTTACACTAAGTGCTTATACATATGCAGAATGGGAAGGTTGTACTGATGCTAGAAAAAGTACAAGTGGTGGTGCATTCTTTCTTAGATGCAAATTGGTATCATGGTTAAGCAAAAAACAAGATTCAGTTTCCTTATCCACTGTAAAGGCTAAGTATATTGTTGCATCATCTTGTTGCACACAAGTTTTGTGGATGAGAAATACATTGAAGGATATTAGAGTAATGTATGATGATCCCATCTCTATTTGTTTTGATAATACAAGTACAATTAACATTTCAAAAAATCAAGTGATGCACTCAAGAACAAAGCATATATCTATCAGGTATCACTTCTTCAGAGAGAAGGTTACAGAGAATGAAGTAAATCTTGAGAATGTACCTACTTAAACAACAAAAAATGGGGTAGGATTCTTCCATATGGTTTAAGAAATAGAGCACACCCACTTTCCAATTATTGCACTCAAGGATAATCCTAGAGATCTCAATGGAAAGGAGAAAGAGATCCTACAATAAGGTTGTCCTAGGATATGATTATAAACTAATGAGGGGTTCACCACCAAGCTAGGGCTTGGAAAGAAAAATGAAATGCAAGATGAAATCCTTAACCCTAATATGGTGCAATGCTTCACTAAATGACCTAGAAAAGTATGTAAAACAAAATAAAAAGCTGCAAAATGAAATGTGTGCACCTGGGAATCTAAAGATGACTATAAGGAGCTCTAAAATACTAGAAATTATGATTTTAATGCTGATTATCTAGACTCATATGCCAGGTTGGGTGAATTAATCCCAAATTTTGGTTTCTATGCAGAAAAAGGAATCTGGAAAATGGATATCTGAATCTATAAAAACCTAAATTTTGAACTAAATTGGGACTCATACATGAAAAAATAGAAAATCAGTCCAATTATGGTTTTCTATAACTTCAAGGTCTAAATCTAATCTTCAAAGTATACTTTGTGCTTCCCAATTGATTTTCGAATCCGAAACCCTAATTTGCAACCTACAAAAATTCTCCAACTATCTCCAAAGCAAGGTGACAACTTTGAAAACTTTCTCCAGTCTTGCTCCTCAATGTATCTTCAACCTAAACCTAAAAATCACATGCTAAAGAGAGGGGGGAAAAACTTGTTAGTGGAAAGGGGTTTGTCTTGGTCAAACCCTGTTTTGGTAATCAAACCTTGAAATGAAATGAAATAGGAATGGAAAATGATGAATGAACAAAATATGATGTTGCAACTCACAAAACCCTAGCAATGAAGTGCTACAAGCATGTGTGAGATGGCTCCAATGGATGTAGATATTGAATCTTGCTTCAATATGATATATCTTGAATGGAATACTAGCTTGAATCATGAAACCTTACATCATAATTGTTAGCTCCAAAACAAGCATGATGCATGATGCTTGAATAATTCTCTAAAATGCTTGATAATATGCTCTTGAAGACTCTTGAATGCTCTTGTGAACTCAACTTTTCTATAATAATTCTCATTCCACTTGATAGGTGTAAAATGAGTGAAAGAAACTTGTATTTATACTTAATTATGTAAGAATTTCCAAAATTACAACACTACAATTTGGCATCAAATCTAGGAGGATAAAATTCCACTAAGAATTTGAATTAATTTTAATTTTGGGCCACTTGGGACTCATACGTGCCCAAAGTGGAAAATGAGTACCATTTGGCATAATTCATGGGACCAAATTCAAAAATGGTTAGAAAGGTGTGAAACCAAGATTGTGACCCAAAAACATAGGTGGGACTCATATTACCAAGGTGGAGTATGAGTCTCAGATCACTAAATCTAGACCACACAACCTGAAAAAAACCTAAATTATGATTGGATGTTGATTTGTGTCTAAATTATCCTCAAAAAGATGTATTAAATGAGGCTTGTGGTTACAAAATAAGGCCAATTAAAACATAAAGAAGCTCAATTATTTATGAAAACCCTAGAAAAGTGTGAAAGTGTGTTACAACACTTTACAACACTCTAAATAAGGCATGATTAATTTTAAAAAGAGGTTTATTAGGTTTAGTTAATTAATAAAACCTTAGAAAAGTGTGAAAGTGTCTTACAACACTTCACAACACTTTAGCAAGGTACCATTTATGTTCATTAATTCACAAGGTCCCAAGACCTAATGTGAATGTGTCAGACACATTACAACACTAAATTAAGGCAACCTTAAGCTCAGTTAACAAGGAGGTCCCAAATAAGCAAGAAAAAGTAAAAGGGATACTTTTTTTTTCCACATTTAGCCCCCACTTTAGTGAGAGGATGAACTTGCTTCAAACTCACACTAAAGTAGAAAAACGCACATCAAGAGGAGTCCAAGTGTGCCAATGTCGATAAAATGGGATGACAACAATCAAGAGGGGTGATCAAGCGCCCAAGATCAATATCCCATAGAAAAACAACATAGACACAAAAGAACACACATGAAAATGATAAAGAGAAATAACAAGGCACAAGCATACACTACGAAAGATAAAATAGAAAAATAAAGGTAAAATAGGGGTGGATCAAGCTTTGACTATTTGTCCGAAAAATGCATGCTCACTCTAAGGAAACGAAACTTCAGGCTATTTTTTGGGTGAGTAATCCAAGAAGGTGAGACACATACACACAAGGATGGTATGCACTCACATACACATGCAAGTGGCTAAGAAAAATTCATGCCATCATTCGGCTTCCTGTCAAACCATACCAAAGTTATACCTCTTGATAACTTTAATAAGGTGCCATGCAAAAATGATTTTAGAGTTTCATGAGAAAAGAAAAAAATTGTATGCTTGGATCTCATGACAAAAAAAAGATGGCTCTATAGGCATGCAAGCTATGTTATGCAAGGCGGCCATATAATTGAAAATTTGTAAATGCAAAATGTAAAGAATGTTCAAAGGAGTCTTGCTTAATTCATACGAGGTATTAACTTAGGGAACATTGTGTCTAATGTATCCAAGAGAGAACCAATCAAAGAATAGAATATTTGCAACTTAGGGGTGTAAAAGAATTTTGGCTTCCTAGCCCTTTCTAACACTTCTAGGGTTTTTCACCTAAAAGGAGAAAGAAGGGCCAACATGGGAAAAGTTACACTCAAATTCAATGCAATATGGATGGAATATGAGTGAAATATGTCTAGATGAGCTAAAATAAATGTAAATAACTGAAGAAAGATATTGTTTATTGAATGAAAACTAGAGAAATGCAAGTTGTTTGAAAACACATTGTGTAATGCAAAAACACTTAGAAATGTGAACAAAACTGGATGGAAATGGATGAGACTGAAATTATGCACCTAGAATATAGACGGAGACTGAAAAATGATTCTAGAATGCTGCTAATGCTGACTTGTAGGGTTGGCGGGACTCATTCGCCATTATGGGAAAATTAGTCCCAATTATGTAAAACTGTTCTGAAACTTGTTTCGTACAAAAGGGTATCTAAAAATGCAGAAAACCAAAAATTGACCTAGAAGTGGAACTCATTTTCCACCCATGGTGAATGAGTCCACTTTTGAATTTATGAATATTCAAAGGTGGAATCCAAAGCTTTTAATTTGCACTTTCTGCTTCTCCAAGTGTTTGGTTCTGAAATTGTTAGATTTGGGTCTGAAAATGCCTTTTTGTTGATATTTTTCCTTATCCAATGAAGGGATGACTTGAACAACTTGAAAACATGATCTTCAATTATTTCAAAGCTTCCAAGATACCTAAATTTTTCAACACACAAGAAGAGAAAGAAGAGTGTTGAATGTTAGGGCATGGGGGTTTTCCATGGTCAAACCCCTTTTAGGTAATTAAACCAAAATAGAGAAGAATGTAATGAAGCATACAATAATGGAGTTGATTACCTTACCATGATTTTTGATCTTGAATGTCTACAACAAAACATGAAGAACTTTCCCTTGAATGTCTGAAAATTGCTATCTTAATGACTTGAAATGATGAAACCCTAACTTGCTTGACTTGAGATGGAAGAATGATGGATGAATAATGAAGAATGGTTAATGAATTGAATGGGAAGATGTAAAATGAGAATAAAAACACTTATTTATATAGAATTTTGTCCTAATAATCCAATAATACCTCATCACAGTCCGACATAAGGTAATTTTGAAGAAAAACCCGAAAGAAATTTTGAAATATTTTGAATTTGGAGCCAAGAGGGACTCATTCGCCACCCATGGTGAATGGGTCCCACCTTGGACTTGAAAGTGGGTGTCGGGAATTAAGTTGCATTAAATTTTATTTATCAGGTTTACATTCAAAAACACACTTAATTAATCCTGATGAGTGCATAAAGGGGTCAAATAAAGCATAAGAAAGGTGTAAATAGTGAAATTAAGCCTAGAAAAGCATGAAATCTTGTTTTTGATAAAGGAAAAAATGGGTTTTATAGGGACCCGAAACCACAAAGTTTACAACATAAAATAGGAAAGGAAAAAAAATTCCTCCGAATTAAACAAGCTGCAAAGAAAGAAAAACCCTGAAAAAATAGCAGCCAACCAAAAAAAGCCAGAAAGGACCACCAAAAAGCCAGCCGAGGTGCAGACCAAAAAACCAGCAGCAACTAATGCGGAGTCTTCATAACTTTCTCAATCTCGGCCTCCAGATCTTGCATATCCTGGACTCCCTTCTTGAAAGTTTGAATCATCTGTGGCATGGGGGGTGCCTTCCTTTTTAGATTAGCCCTAGCTCTCTTTGAAATCCCTATGTCTTCTTCTTGGTTTTTATCTTTAACTTCTTCCGAATCCACAACCAAGGACCCTTGTTGAGCTTTATCCAATTTTTCAGTCATTGCATTGATAATGATAGAATTATGTCTTGCCATTCTATTATTATGTTCAATAATTGTCTGCACAACATTTTTTATTTTTTCAAAGTCAATTTTTGTCCTTTTGTCCTTACCCACATTATCCTAGATCTCCTTACTAGCAATGTTCTCATTACGCTCTTCATCCTTCTTGCACAACGCGAAAACCTTAGCTTCCACTTCTTCCAATTTACTCTAGAGGGCCCAATTTTTTATTTTCAAGTCATTAATTTCATGAAAGACCCATTTTGACATTCTCAAGTGGTCCATGGAATTATTCCTAGCTATGCCCAGAAAGTTAGTAGTAGGTTCCCTATCAAGATTAAGGAAATTTTTAGTAGGGTCAGAGGCTCTAGGGGACCTAGTTCTATCATCTTTGTCTATCGACGGGACCGAAGAGGAAGATTTGTTATTTGCATCAAGTTCCTCAGAATCAGGAGTATCTTCAGAGTAAGAAACAAGGTTTTTAATAGGGAAATTCTTTCCGACACCTTTGGCTTTGAGGGTAGAACTTCCAGGCTTAAAAGCACAGAAAAATTTAACAAGCTGGGGATTACGGACTTGGATTTTCTTGCCATTCTAGACAATGGAAGGGTCTAGGACTATCCTTACAAGGCTCAAATTAGGTTTATTCCTTGAACAACTAGATTCAATGTCATCATCCTCAGAAGCTAAAGAGGCATCCGGGTTAGCAAGGGCCGACATTTTTTGGAAATGTTCAAAAATTAATCTTATCATACCAGTATGTATAGGATATCTTTTAGGGTTTTTCTTATGGTCTTCCAAACTATTTCTTAAGGAACAGAGTAGGTAGTAAGGGAGAGAAACCCCTACCTTATAGCAAAAATGATTGAGCAAGGAAAAATGATAGTCGTAGACCCTAGTGAACCATCCATCCAGGGTGATATACTCCATAATTATGCAAAGAACTTTTCTCCAGAGAACTTTAATGGAGTCGGCCTCGAAGTAACTATTGGAAACTTTCACAAGTTTCAATTTTTCCTTGTCTTTCTTCAGAAATCTAACCACTGCTTCATCAGAGAATTTCCTATCCCAGAAAAATTTGTGTCCTTCAATGGGCATACCAGTCACTTCAGTGATAATATTTTCATCAAGCTTAACTTTCCTGCCAAAAAGGGTTATTTCACCATTGTTCCAATTCTTCTCAAAAAACTTTGTAGCTTCTTGATTAGACCCATGGAGTTTCTCTAGAAAAGGGAGTAAACCCCCACTTTTAACTTTGTTCCACACTTTAGTGTCTCTTGTGTGCTTCTTGAAGCTTTTCAGCTCAACTCTTTTTCTTTCTCCTCCCATTTTAGCAAGCACAATAATATAGTCAAAGCCATAATCTTGGTACAAAATGGTCCCACCACACTTGTGAACCCACAAAGCATGCTGAGAAAACTTACAAGACAAGCTAATTAGCTCAACCCCATGCAATCTAATGATAGTGATGTACTTACCATGTTCTATCATCATGATTGAGGTGACACACATCTTTCCCATGTGACGCATCATAGTTCAATAAGGCTCGGACATCAACACCTAAATCACTGATATTCAGCCATGTGCGTTGTCCTTTACTTTTAACCCCTTCATTCACAAAAATGTCTGCCACAGCATTGGATTCTCTATAGGCATGGGAAATATTTATATTATCAAACTTAGTTAAGGTCAAAATAGCATCTTCAATCCAAGACTTTATGGTCCACGAGGGGGGAACCTACCTAGAAGACATTCAATAATATATTTGGAATCCCCTTCAAGCCAAAGGTTTTTAAAATTCAAACTATGAGCCAAATTTATTACATGAAAAGCTCTGACAGCCTCAGCCAAATGAATGGTTTTTGAGCCAAGGGGGGTAGAAATCACACCTAGAAAATTGCCAAAAGAATCCCTTATAACTCTGCCACATCCCGCCTCTCCAGGATTTCCTTTTGTCACCCCATCAAAGTTGGCTTTCATCCAACCGTTAGGCGGAAAATTCTAGTAGACACCCTCCTTATCCTTCTTAGCATGTTTAGGAGTACAAGAAATATCATAACTAATTTTCCATTCCTTAGCAATCATTAGATCATAGGAAGAACAAGCCACTTTCTTGAGATTACAATCCTTCTGAGGGATTGCATTGAAGTTTTCTTTCATTAATCTAATTATTTTATCAAACACTATGACCTTTGAAGATTCCTTATCCCTTTAAATTGTATTCTTTCATTCTTTCCAAAGACCCCAAGCAACATGAGGGAAGGAAAAATCCCACAGCTTCCGTAGTGATGGGTTGTGAGTAGGGGCTTTCCATTAGATTAAAAAATATTCAATTGACGAGGGGAACACCCAAGAGAATTTCCAAAAATAGAGATTTTTTTCCTTAATCGAGGCAACAAACGACCAATGAAGAAACAAATGACAAACTGACTCTGCCTCCATCTTGTAGAGATAAAATCTATTGGGTATTTGAAAGCCTCCCTTGCAGAGATTATCAACTGTGAGCACTTTGATTTGAAGAAGGATCCAGAAGAAGATGTTAAATTTAGGTAAGAGGTATTTGATCCAAGAATTCAACCAGAAAGGGGGGGGAACTTGGGTAGAAGACAACCTAGCAAAACCCGAGGAAATAGAGTAGTTACCCGAGGGTTCATCTTTCCAAATAAGACAGTCTTTTGTCTGACCATGGAAAAGTATGACAGCCAGTATGGAGGATTGAACAAGAGCAAGAACCAGACTAACAAGACACAGATCCACCCATTTTCCATTCTTCCAATAATCTTTAACATACGAACCAAAAAGAGCTTTGCAAAGCTCAGCCCACCTGCGAAAAGGTTCAATTTTAGCAAGGGGATCCTTGAACAACCATCTATCATCCCAGAATCTTGTTTGATTTCCACTCCTAACTTGCCAACCCACTCCTATTTCAATCACCTTTCTACCAACAATCAAGTTATTCCAATAGGTTGAACCTCTGGGTAGAATATTGGATTCCATCATGATCATAAGAGATCTGTTATTCTCCATATATTTTCTTAACAAAATTTTAGTCCATTCCCCTGAGGATGAAAATAATCTCCAAATTTGTTTAGCAAGAAGAGTCTTGTTAACCATTCTGATTTTTCTAAGACCTAAACCACCGGCCTTTTTAGGTCTACACACCAAATCCCACCCTATTAAAGGAAACTTTTTTCTTTCTTTAACACCCAACCATAGAAATCTTTTTGAAGCTTTTCAATAGCATCAGCAAACTTGGTAGGGATTTTTAAAAGGCTTAAGGCATAAATCAGAATATTCTGAAGAGTAGCTTTGAGGAGCTGTAATTTTTCGGCTTGAATTAGAAGAGCTCCTTTCCATCTAGCAAGCTTCTTGCTAAACCTCTCAACCAATGAAATCCAAAAGGACTCCAGGGGTTTAAGGCTTAAAGGTAAACCTAGATAGGTGGAAAGTAAAGACTCCACCCTACAGGCTTGGATTCTAGCAATTTTATTTTGTCTGTATCCAGGAGTATTAAAGAAGAAGAGAGAGATTTTATGTTTGTTAATCACCTAACCAGATGCCCTCCCATATGCATCCAACAAATTTTTTAAAATATTTCCCTCTGAAACAGTAGATCTACCCAAGAGCATGGTATCATCAATGAACTGTTGATGAGAATAGATCAAATTGCTAGAAGACGGTTTAAGACCAATGAGGGATTTTTGATCTTTCAGCCTTTTCAAATTTCTTCCAAGACTTTCAACCATAATAGTAAATAAAAAAGGAGAAATAGGATCTCCCTATCTTAGTCCTCTGGAGCTTTGAAAGAAAATCGAAGGAGAGCCATTAACCATGACAAAGATTGAAGCAATATACACAAGCTGCTCCACCAACTGAAGAACCCTATTACTGAACCCAAATGCCTTTAAAATTTTAAACAAGAATTTCCACTTAACTCTATCATAGGCTTTTGATATATCAAGCTTTAAGAGGAAGCCTTCAGTCTTTGACTCCACTAGGGAATGGATATTCTCATGCACTATGACTATTGAATCAAGGATTTTTCTGCCAGGGACAAATCCATTATGTTGAGGTGAAATCAGAGTAGGTAATAGTAATAGAAATTTGGAAGTCATAACCTTCGAGATGATTTTGTAGATCGAGTTATAGAGGCTAATGGGTCTTAAAGCATCAAAGTCCACCACTCTAGGCTTCTTGGAAATAAGGACCAGAAAAGTAGCATTTAACTCTTTTAGGAGACTTTTGTAGCTGAAAAATTCTTTAACAGCATTCACCACATCCTCTCCAATGATCTCCCAAAATCATTGAAAGAAGAACATAGGAAACCCATCAGGACCCGGAGCTTTACTCCCTTCAAAGGAAAAGACAGCCTTCCTAACTTCCTCACTAGATAGAATAGCAGTCAACTTAGAATTATCTTCCGATTTAATCACATTAGGTATAGCCTCTATCAAATAATCCTGATCATTTTGGTTAGTTCCTTATTCTTAGAAAGGATACTTTTGAAGAAAATAACAGCTTGCCTTCTAATATCCTCCTCCTCAAACCGGTTGCCATTAGCTTCAATAAGAGAGATTTTGTTAACCGCCCTGTGTTTTGAGGCTAACAAGTGAAAGTACCTAGTATTTTTGTCACCAGCAGATAACCATAATGCTCTAGATCTTTGTCTCCAGAACTCCTCTTCTTTAGAAATAATGTCATGCATCTTAATAAGGAGCTTGTTCTCTTTTTCCTTAATATCATTCAAGTATCCTTCCTTCTGGATTTTACTTTGGATCTCCCCCAATTCCATTTGAAGATCAGATTTAATCCTAAAAATGTTACCAAAAGACTCTTTTTTCCATTTTTTTAAATTGAATTTAACTTCCCTGAGTTTTTTGGCAACTCTAAACATAACTATCCCAGAGATATTAATGTTCCACCATTTCCTAATTTCCTCTTTAAAAAGAGGATGGGAAAGCCACATTTTTTCAAATTTGAAGGGGGTGTTTTTCTTTATCTTTAAAGGATCAGCAACAAAACTTATGGGACTTGATGATGAATAAAAAGGTAATATTTAAATTAATTATAATGAGAAGAGTCTAGAAAAGTGTAGAAATGTGGTACAACACTTCACAACACCTTCACAAGAAATTAGTAAAAGCATGTTTATTCAATTTGCAAGGGTCCAAGACCTAGTTTGGATGTCAAAAACACCTCACAACACCAAATCAAGGCCTTATTAAGTCTAATTTATCATGAATTATTCCAATGTAAAGCAAGAAATGTCCATTTTTCTATGGTACATTTAGCCCCCACTTTAGTGAGAGGATGAACTTTCTTCAAACTCACACTAAAGTAGACATTCAAGAGAGATCAGAGTGTATAGATGCAGATGAAAAAGGATGCCAAAGATCAAGAAGGTAGTCAAGCCCGCAGAATCTAAGATCCTAAGCCAAACCATCACAATACATAATCATCCAATGGAAAGAAAGAAAAATGGGGTGGAAAAGATGTGCTCACTCTGGGGCCACAGAACATCAAGTTTTCTGTAGGATGAATTGTCCCAAAGAAGTGGTTTAGTGAGAAATCCATGCCAGTGTGTCGGCTTCCCACCATGCTAACCATATCAAATTTATAATGCTCTTGATAACTTTGATAAGGCACCACAATGTAATTCTTTTATAAATGTTTTGAATATGTAAATAATTTTTCTAAAGGGGATTTTGCTTTGTTCATGTAAGGTCTTCTTCTTAGGGAGCATTGTGCCTAATGTCTCCAAGAGAGGACAAGTCAGGGTGTCATATTGTTATACATGGGATGCCTCATTCACATCAGGCCACTTCAGTTGATCATTATTCCCTTGTTAGATAGTTATACATGGGATGCTTTGTTCGCATCAGGCTACTTCAGTTGATTGTACACTCTAGGAAGGCATAAAACCCAATGACACCACCAAGAAGAGGACACGTCGCAAGAAAAATTAAATCATACCATGAAATTTGCAAAAGGATGTTGTCTATGTATGCCTCCACTTTAAAATGGTTTCTAACACCATTACTGTGAGCAATTTCTTTAAAGTAGAAGAGAATATGAAAGATTATTCAGAAAGCCCTATGCCAAGTCATATGTTTTCAATAAGTTGTGTCATGAAGAAAGGAAGTATGTCATATGTGATTCAATCTTAATACATGTCGTCCACATTTCAAGCTTGATTTTATATGTTCATGAAAGGTTAATGATTACTCAAAAGAGACAATGACAAGTGACATATAGGGATAATACTTTCCAACCCTTTTCCCCCACTTAGTGCAGGACAAGGGTGAGCCTAGAATGGATGATGGTATGTTGCCCCTTGTAATGGATGAAAAACATGCAATAGTGAGTATGTGATGATCCTACAACTATTGCATGGAAAGGAGCAACAACTAATGTTATTTATGTGGATAAGGAAACAATTTTTTTTCTTGATACATGTTTAATGAGATATCTATCAATTTAGGATGTACCAATGGAAGAGATATCAAGAGAAGAACAATTATGATTATCATCATTATCGATGCTTGCATCCACTTGTGTCAAACCTTTAGTGGATGAGATAGGAGAGATGAAGTCTTTAAGGGCTTCATATAACATGTCTAATTCATCACTACAAAAAAATTTTGGGGATAAGTTATCGTTGGTTGGTTTGGGTTTTTCATTACAAGACCTAGTGGAAGAACTTAGAGAGAGGATGCCCTATAGAGCTTCATCTAATATGTCTAAGTCATCACTAGTAAAGGGCTTAGATGTTATGGTTGTTCAAAATTGAATCATTTTTTTAATTGGATCATTTGATTTTATTTATTTTTTTCATTTTTTCTAATGAATATGAACTAAATGAACTAGGAACTAATGCTAAAAAATGAAAATTGAAAAAGTCTAAGTGCCATGAATGTAAACAATGCTTATTTCTAATGGTTTAAATGTAAGAGAAGCTATGCAAACTTAAAATTCAATGTAAAGACATAGGATGAAATGAAACTTATCATATTTTAAACAAAGGAATTTACTGATGACACTATGCAATAATCTGAAAGATGAATGATTTGAAATGCAAATGTGAATTTTAACCATGCATGAAATGAGCTAATATAAGCTAAATATAATGAAATGTATGATACAAAAACTCAACCAACTAATATAGATAACTAATGGCAATAAACAGAAGAATAAACACAAGGTTTTCATCTATGTAAAAGGCAGTTTCAGGGATCAAAAGGGACCGATTCGCCCAGGGTGGCGAATGAGTCCCAGTGGGGATGTTTTTGAGATTTTTCAAATTTTTATGACGGATTTTTATGTTTTCTAGGTTCTACAATGCAAACCTAAGTTAAAAATGCAGAATTTCAAAAAAATTACATGAATTTAGATGCCAAAAATGCAACCTAAATGCACTTTTTATGAATGCAAAATTTGAAACCTAGCATGCAAATTAACCAATGCAAACCCTAATGCAAAGTGAATACAAGGATAGATCTATGATGAACGACCCCAAAATAAGACAAGAAAGTTTCTAAAAGTAGGTTCATAAAAATGTAACAAAGAATTTTTTCTTCCTAGTCCTTTCTAACACTTTTAGGGTTTTTCACCTAAAAGGAGAAAGAAGGGCCAAAATGGGCAAAGTTACACTGAAAGTCAATGCAATATGGATGGAATATGAGTGAAATGTGTCTAGATGAACTAAAATAAATGTAAATAACTGAAGAGAGATATTTTTTATTGAATCAAAACTAGAGAAATGCAAGTTGTTTGAAAACACATTGTGTAATACAAAAACACTTAGAAATGTGAACAAAATTGAATGGAAATAGATGAGACTGAAAGTATGCACCTAGAATATGGATGGAGACTGAAAAAGGCTTCTAGAATGTTGTTGATGCTGAATTTTAGGCCTAGTGGGATTCATTCACCATTCTGGGTGAATCAGTCCCAATTCTATAAAATTGTTTCGGAACCTGTTACGGACAAAAGGGTATCTAAAAATGTAGAAAACAAAAAACTAACCTAGAAGTGGGACTCATTCGCCACCCATGGAAAATGAGTCCACTTTTGAATTTTTGAATATTCAAAGGTGGAATCTGGAGCTTTCGGTCTGCACTTTCTGCTTCTCTAGGTGTTTGATTCTAAAACTATCGGATTCAAGCCTGAAAATGCCTTTTTGTTGATATTTTTCCTTATCCAATGAAGAGATGACTTGAAAAACTTGACAACTGGATCTTCAATGATTTCAAATCTTCCAAGATACCTAAATATTTGAACACACAAGAAGAGAAAAAAGAGTGTTGAATGTTAGGGCATGGGGGTTTTCCTTGGTTAACCCCTTTTAGGTAATTAAACCAAAATAGAGAAGAATGTAATGAACCATGCAATAATGGAGTTGATTGCCTTGCCATGATGTTTGATCTTAAATATCTGCAACAAAACATGAAGAATCTACCCTTGAATGTCTGAAAATCACTATCTTAATGACTTGAAATGATTGAACCCTAACTTGCTTGACTTGAGATGGAAGAATGATGGATGAATAATGAAGAATGATTAATGAATTGAATGGGGAGATGTAAAATGAGAAGAAAAACACTTATTTATACATAATTCTTCCCTAATAACCCAATAATACCTCATCACAGGCCGACATAAGGTAATTTTGAATAAAAACCCGAAAGAGATTTTGAAATATTTTGAATTTGGAGCCAAGAGGGACTCATTCGCCACCCATGGCGAATGGGTCCCACCTTGGACTTGAAAGTGGGTCTCGGGAATTAAGTTGCATTAATTGTTATTTATCAAGTTTACATTAAAAAACACTCTTAATTAATCCTTATGAGTGAATAAAGGGGTCAAATAAAGCATAAAAAAGGTGTAAATAGTGAAATTAAGCCTATAAAAGCATGAAATCTTGTTACAAGACTTTACAGCACTTTTAAATAGGACTTGATGATGAATAAAAAGGTAATATTTAAATGAATTATAATGAGAAGAGTCTAGAAAAGTGTAGAAATGTGTTACAACACCTTCACAAGACATTAGTAAAAGCATGCTTATTCAATTTGCAAGGATCCAAGACCTAGTGTGGATGTGAAAAACACCTCACAACACCAAATCAAGGCCTCATTAAGTCTAATTTATCATGAATTATTCCCATGTAAAGCAAGAAATGTCCATTTTTCTATGGTACAAGGGGATGCAATGTGTCACATCAAGCCACTAAGAGGAATATAATATGTTAAGATAGATCACGCTCTTAAAGGAAATCACACCCGATGTTGTCCACAAAGTGAAAAATGCATCTCATGAAATAAGAAGACTGTACCATGAACCACGAAAAGGAAAAAAATATAAAAGAATAATGCCAATGTATGCCCCCACTTTAAACAAATTGTTAAACATCATGCTATGAGAAATTACTTTAAAGTAGCAAATGATAAATGCTAACAATAAAGATACATAGGATCCAACTTGGAAATCCCTATGCCAAGTCATATGTTTCCAAATAAAGCTACATCATGCAAAAGGAAAAGGTAGGGGTTGCCCCCAAAATGAAAACACCAAACACATAAGGGATCTATGGACTTGGGGTCAGTATGTTCTTGCTACAATGTTTTTTAGAGAGCTCAAAACTGTCATCATTCCCCAAATACTTGTAGAACTAGAATAATGACACAAAGAGAGAAAAGGAAAAGAAAAAACTTTTTGAGTCAACATGGAAGAGACATGAATGTCTCGATGCCTTGTGTCATCTCCAAAAGGAAAATAAAAGACAAAGAAAAGAGAAAGAAAAGTAAAGGAAAATATTTTGGGTAAACATGGAAGAGACATGAATGTCTCGATGCCTTGCATCATCCCCAAAAGGAAAACACAAGATAAAGAAAAGATAAAATATTTATGACATAGAGAAGAATGAAGGTACAAATAGAGTAATTCTACAAAGAGAGATACATCAAACGAAACAATATGGGGGATGCAATCACACATAAGAAAAACATATGAAAAGGAAATAATGCAAAATAATAGTAAGGAACATGTGATTCAAACTATTAGCAAGTCATCTACATCCCAATTTGTTCATCGTATATAGGAGGAAAAAAACTAGCCAAAGGGACAATAGCAAGTGCTAAACTAGGGCACACACTACGTTCAACACTCTTCTTAGGAGAATTTTCATTTAAGCTCATGGAAGAGGAAAAAAATGTATTCAATTCATTATGCACTTGTTCATCAATCTTAGCAACCTCATCATCATCATCCAAATTAATCACAACAGGAGATTGAATGATAATTTCCAAAGAAGGATTTAGGTCTTGTTACAGTTGTGGTATAGGATTGTTTTGTTTCGACAACTTTTCCTCTTGTATTATTTTTAGATTATTCAATATATGAACACCAATTATTCTATTATTTTTTATCACACAATCCATATGAAAAGCTTGACTGCATGATTAATGGGTAGAAGCAAGAAGTTGGGTACATGAAGAGGGGAAATTTTGGGGGAAAAAAAAGTTTTGCAAGAAACATGTACGGGTTTTGGAATAAACACGTATGTGTTACGGATCGGGTACCCGAGCCTAGATCCGAATGTGTATGCATTCATACTCAGGTACGCAAACCTAAAAAGCATACGCATTTTTTGAAAGTATTTATTTTTTTAATTAAATGACTGTAATTCATTTTTCACCATTCTAAGCCGAGTCTGAGAAGAAAAAAGGAGAGTGTGTATGCATTTTAAAGGCCTTAAGTGAACAAAATTTTGACTGCCACCTCCTCCCATCGACACTAGCGACCTCATCGGCCTCTAGGTTGGTTGAATTCTTCATTATTTTTTTGCTTTATATCTTTTTTTTTCTGTTTAGTGTGTTTTAGTTCAATGTTTTATAGTTTTTAATTGCATTTAAAAAACCAAAAACGTCAACGAAACAAATAAATTTAAATTGTAAATTGAAAACCATAAAAACTAAACCTAAATTGAACACATTTAAAACTTAGAAATTTCAAAACCCTAGAAACCCTAGGTTACAAAATTTACATAGGTCCCTAAAAACTAATTTACATAGGTTAATCCTTGGACCTAAACCCTAAAACATAAACCTAAAACCCTATTTACCCTAATTTACGTAAACCTAAAATGGGCTATTTATCCTAAAACATAAACCTAAAACCCTAAATTAGGGCTCCTCAAGGAGGTTTAGATTACATTTTATATTTGGCATAACCTTCTTTGTATTACTTTTACTCTCACTCATGGTTCTTAGTTTATTTATGGTAGAAGTGATGAAAAGTTCAATATTAGGGGCATGTGATATAATAGAAGAGGTAAAATAAGGATGTGTAGTAACATTTGATGACATAACATGTAGGGAGGGATCACAAATTATAGTCCATATGTTAGGTACACTTTGGTATGTCGTTGGTGATCCACACAACTACCAATGAAATTCACAATTGACTAATAAAGGAGGTACAAATAATCGATGCATAGATCTATATATTAACCAAAAAATTGATTTAATTATAATATGTTCACATTTAATATAAATTTGATAGCTAATTTTATCTCAGAAAACTTCGTGATTGTATAATTTAACTTGAGAAAGTGTACCAGTGAAGTAAAATAATGTACCTCATGTGAAACTATGTGCTTGATTTAATAAGTTCATATATCATGTTGCTAGTTGATATGAGCATGTAATCAGTCTATATCAATGTTGTTAGCTTATATAGTGTATGATGTATTCTCTTAAAAAAACATAGAAATGCAAGTCATACTTGTTAATAGATAGACTATGTGCAATATGGATAGAGCTAGACACATAAATGTTATTAAATCAAATAAATATTAAAATGTGAAGCATGAATGATTTCTACCCATTTATCTTATTTGGATGAGATCCTTTGTGAATTATGTAAGGATACATTATGATCATATTTAAGCCTTAATTTATAGGATGTTATTCATAAGATCTATAGGTTGTGTGTAATCTAATTTATTTAAATCATCCAAGAGTGCTTTGAGGTCCAAATAGATTCAAAATCCATCATAACTCAACAACTTACTTATAATTGAAATCTAAAATTCCTAATTGTTGATATATTGAAGCTATTCCTAGAATGTCACATATTTTATTCAAAGCACTAAGTTTAGGTGGTAGGGTTTCTCATTTACTTGTAAAAATTTATTCATGTGTCTTTTATATGTTTTCATGTCATCAAATCTCTAAATCTAAACCCTAAACCCTAATTTAGCATTCATTTTGTTATAGGACCTTAAAATTAAATTTGGTTGCCTTTCAATTCTATAACCAAAGGTTTATTTTCTAAGATTATTTATTTATTGAATTGATCAATTGATTCCTCACTTAGTGGTAGTTAGGTTCTTTTTTTGAAAAGCCATGCACATCTAGAATTTATATAAATATTCAAAGGAAGAGTCTATGTCATAGAAAAGTTTCAAAAAATATATGATTAGAAAAAAAATTGGGTCTAGGGTTTAGGGTTTAGATCTCCTCTTCCTTTTTAAATCATCCAAGAGTGCTTAGAGGTCCAAATAGGTTCAAAATCCATCATAACTCAACAACTTACTTATAATTGAAATCTAAAATTCCTAATTGTTGATATATTGAAGCTAAATTCCTAGAATGTCACATATTTTATTCAAAGCACTAAGTTTAGGTGGTAGGGTTTCTCATTTTCTTGTAAAAATTTATTCATGTGTCTTCTATATGTTTTCATGTCATCAAATCTCTAAATCTAAACCCTAAACCCTAATTTAGCATTCATTTTGTTGTAGGACCTTAAAATTAAATTTGGTTGCCTTAGGCAACTCCACCAAATTTTATTCCCTTAAGCCATGGAACATTTTTTCCTATTCCACCTTACTAGACATATATCCCCTTAAGCCATCCTATCACCCTAAATCATAAATCGATATCTTAAGGGGTCCTAATATGACATTTCTTAAGGGGATCAAAGAAGTTCTCAAAATTTGGTGAATAGAGCTCAAGCTCATCTTTGTTTATTTTGTACATTGCAATTAGGTCACTAGCATATATCTATGTCTCCCTTTGAATGTATTCTATTAATTTCTCATTCTTATCTTTAGTATTCTTTGAAAATAATGAATGAGATTATAAATTTTAATGTTAGTGTTAAACTTATAATTTCTTCTTAACTACTTTGTCCCACTATAGAGATCTTGTGTCTCTTATCATGAAATTTGAAAATTTAGATAAATCAATTTATGTCCTCGGATTTAATTAAATTCTATCATACTTGATTAATACATCTATTCATTTTGTTGTAGGACCTTAAAATGAAATTTGGTTGCCTTAGGCAACTTCACCAAATTTTCTTCCCTTAAGATATGGACCATTTTTTCCTAGGACCTTACTACACATAGATCCCCTTAAGCCATCCTATACCCTAAATCGTAAATCGATGTTTTAAGGGGGAATTTGACATTTCTTAAGGGGATAAATTTGGTGAATAGAGCTTTGTCACTCATCTTTTTTTATATTTTGTACATTGCAATTAGGTCACTAGAATATATCTATGTGTCCCTTTCAATGTCTTCTATTAATTTTTCATTCTTATCTTTAGTATTATTTGAAAATGATGAATGAGATTAAATAAATTTTAATAAAACCCCATAATTTCATAAATCTACCCTTCATATTAACAACCCCACACTAGACTCAATTTAATGTGTGTGCATGCTATGAATTTTTAATGTTATGGATTTTATAATGTTAAAAATCAAATGGTCTTCAAATGAAATATATTTTGAATTTGTGCATGTTCAATGTGATTTTTAAATAATTTTCAAATTGTGTGCATTATTTAATTAGTTTGTTGATATATATTTTTTAATTGTTTAACATGCAGTTGCCATATCATTGCTCACATGGATCCATTGTTTAATTTAGAGGATTTTATTCCCAATCAAGAAATTCCTATAGATCCCATACATCCCAATCCACCACATGAACATAACCCTAACACACCTCCACATTATCCACTGCCTAACCCCCCACCCCCTCCTATAGTTGATGAAGATCAATTAAGAGAGAATATCTAAGAAAACCTCATTTTCATTCAAGGAAATATAGATCTCATAAAAAATGAGCCTAGAGTCCCTCCCCATCTCGCACGGTTTGCATCTACGATGCAAAATATTGTCGATTATGTTCGATCTATTGATGCGGACCTAGTTAGGTTCCATCAATGGAGAGAAGAGAGGAGATAATTCTATGCGGATAGATTGTCATATAAATAAATCAATGACCTGAAAATTACCAAACAAGCCATGTGCCAATATTTTATTAATCCCCAAATAAACCAACCCATTCCACCCACGAAAAAATGAATTTCAATTTTATGGTGTAGGCACCTGCAGATAGCTACACATTTTTGGGATAGATGGTGGATGGTGTTTGATAGTCCACCACATGGCAACAGTGAGGTGCCCTTATACTTTTTGAGAAAGTTATGGGCTGAGTTTGAGTTGGGTAAAAAACCCAACTATTTTTATATGAGGTCATTTCAGGGAGTTGGGCGTGGCATGCCCCAACATAGACTAGGAGCACATGTCGATCCCCAGTGACATGCTCCAATTGCTCCTATTTTTCCTCTTCCTTCTCCTAGTGTTCTCGCTGCATTTCAGTAGTAGACCATGTTATTGACATTAGGAGAATTGAGTTCACTTTCAGGACATCTCACTCAACAGACTACACACGCGGCCACTGAAGTGGCCAATAGAGAGCATGGAGGCTCAGGCTATAGGGATACTTAGACATCCACTTTAGGCGACGCACATGCATATGGGATGGGGTCATACCTGAATTTACTATATTCTGAGGATCGTCCTACACAGGTATGTTCATCTTTTGAACTTAAATTTAATTCAAGTTTGAAATATGAAAAATTCATGTAAATAATAACATCAAATTATATATATAATATAATATTACTTCAATAATTGTTTGGTGTAGACGCATGATCATGTGATGCCTGAAACTCAATATGATCATCGTGTGCATATGTCGAGTGTTGTAGATCTGGGGTCACCTTTTGGACAGGTACTTGAACCAATATATATTAAATAATTTGTGTGGATATATATCTAATTTAATTTGAATTTGTACACATGTTTGAATTGATATATTATATCTAGATGCAGGGAGGTCATACAATACCTAGTACTGACCAACCACAAGTTACAGTGGTGAGCGCTCCTAAGACATCATCAGCTCAGGTGTGTGGTTTCAAAAGTTTGTTAAGTTTAAATTAAATAGACATCATAGATTTAATTTAATTTTTCATTTACATACACATGTGTCAATGATCTATACGAACTGTTGTACATCTATATGCAGGAATTTCATGAGATACCCATGGTGGGTCACGCACCTGAGACATCATTGGCATTTATGCATGGGAAATCTCAGGTGCGTGATCATGAGGTCATATCATTCAAGGTTGTAAACTTTACTTTAAATCTCCTATATAATTTTTACGGACCTTTTAAATATATATATTTGAGGTTTTCACATATTGTTTGCTTTATATGAATATGCAGGATATAGTAGATCAGGCATTTGCATCTTCTCAAGTGACAGTTATGCTACACATTGAAGAAAATGTGCCAGTTATAGATTCACATGATCATACGGTAATTTATGCATACTAGAAATCATTTTTACTATATAAATACTAGATATTTAATTAAATTTATTTTTATCTAAAAGTTTATATTTTCAGGTTTAAATATGTTTAATTATATCAAAATTTCTAAATTAAATTTAATTTAATTTCAAGTTTCTTGTACTCTTTTACAGCATGATGCGGGTACATCTAGTCAACACGGAATGGATGATGCAGGATTAAGGGGAGTTGACAGAATGGATTAAAGGGATGTAAGATAGTGGATTAAGGGGGTGCATGTCATGAACCTTACAATATGGATATTAATAGGCCCTAAGAGGATGGCTTAAGGGGAATTATGAGAGTCCTTTAAGAGGATGGCTTAAGGGGATGTAAGAGGGTGGATTAAGGGGAGTTGATAAAATGACTCAAAGGGATGTAAGAGAGTGGATTAAGGGGATGTAAGAGGGTGGATTAAGGGGAGTTGATAGAATGGATTAAAGGGATGTAAGATAGTGGATTAATGGGATGCATGTCATGAACCTTACAATATGGATATTAATAGGCCCTAAGAGGATGGCTTAAGGGGAATTAGGAGAGTCCTTTAAGAGGATGGCTTAAGGGGATGTAAGAGGGTGGATTAAGGGGAGTTGATAAAATGACTCAAAGGGATGTAAGAGAGTGGATTAAGGGGATGTAAGAGGGTGGATTAAGGGGAGTTGATAGAATGGATTAAAGGGATGTAAGATAATGGATTAAGGGGATGCATATCACGAACCTTACAATATGGATTAACAGGCTCTAAGAGGATGGCTTAAGGGGAATTATGAGAGTGACTTAAGGAATGCAAGATTATGGATTAAAGGGATGTAAGAGGATATGACTTAAGGGTGCTTTAAGAGGATGGCTTAAGGGGATGGAAGAGGGTGGATTAAGGGGAGTTGATAGAATGACTTGAAGGGATGCAAGATGGTGGATTAAGAGGAGTTGAGATAATGAATCTATACTATCAATTAAATGTATCTAGAACTATATATAGTTACCTATCTCTATATTTGAATTCCATTGTAATATATGTGCATCTCCTCTCTTGTTTGTAAAGCATCTAATTTTGGGAGACATGAAATAAAAAATGATATAAAACTTTAATTAGGAAATGATTAAATACAAATATATCTATCAATTAACAGTTATATAACAACTAGATATACTTACCAATATTTATTTACTCTGTTGTACCATCTGCATCCTCTCTCTTTTTTAATGCATCTATGATTTTCTCGTGATCATCCATTGAAAGTGTCCATAAAACTTTATTAGCAAGCCTCCCTTGATATCTAACTAGTTTTATATTGGTTGCCAAAATCAAATGTGAATAATGTATAATCTTCTTGTGTCTTTCATAATCTTCAAATGTAGGCAAGCCATTCTTTCTCATCAAATATTTTTGAAGCCAAGTGCCAACGACAACCACTGAACCAGTTGTATACTCAAATTTGTCATCATCCACTCTAGGATGTGCCAACTTATGTTTTCTCTCAACACATCTAGCCAACCAGTAATCTATATCCTCTTCATTCCCCTCAGGTGCAACAACAGCATACACATGTCCTGCAAAAATAAATACAAAATTCAATAAAAAGTGACTTATATTTAATTCACATATAAACATCCATACATACAAAATTCAACTCAATAAATAATGTACCTTCTTGTACAAGATCCGAAACACGATCATAATCATCTGATGCGAACACTTGATTATCTTCAATTATCATTCCATGTTGAACATTTGTCGATGTAGGCGTTAAGGCTCTTTGTTGCCATTGTTCGACCCATTCCGTATTTTCACATGTCTCCCAATCACCTACAATAAAAAATTGACAAAAACATGCCAACTCCCTTGTCCATATTGTCCACGTGTTTTCATTTGAACTCTTAAAGAATGCCATTTTGGGATCCATTAATTGTTTCACAATCTTGTTAGAGAAAAATATCATTTTCTTCAATAACGAAAAGAAGCGTTGAATTATTGAGCTCTCACTTGTTCTTGTACAGATAATTTGGTATTGCACCAATCTACAATTGCACATGCATCTCTAAATTTAAGTTGCATCCTCAAAATTTTAGTTGCTCTCTAGCAGAGCTCTTTTCACACATGCACCTACTCCATCGTGTTCTCCCTTACCATGACCAGCTTCAAAAAAACTCCATATGTGTTGGATATTATTTTCCTTATGAACTCTACATAACCAATAAAACATTCTAGCATTTTTGAATTGACCCGTGTAATTATCTGACCATATGAGATGTTCTAGCATTTGAAATCCTCTCTTTTAAATTTTTATAAAATATATCAAAACAATATTGTACAAACTCAGATGAATGTGATTGATTATCACTTACATAAAAATGGTACTCTCTCAAAAAAATTCTATTATCTTTTGTACTATCTTCTGCATGTCTATAAACAATGTGAACAAATATAGCTACTTGCATTGAATTATAATATTGTGATTGAATTTCTTCTTGTGGAGCAAGAGTATAATTTTCAGAAAAATAAACAACTGACAATATACTTCCAATTGGGATTGTGTTTTTACATAAATGAAATTGATTATCAATCCAATGAGCATTATGAGAGTGTTGAACATATTTAGGTACAAACTTATCTTTAAATTCATTAATAAAAGCATGCACACTAACTTTTTCCACAATTAGCTCAACACGTTTTCTAGTTTTTCTATCTTTTAAAGAATAGTCAACATTTTTTATTTTTTTTACATCCACTAATTGTTGTCCAAATTCATCTAAACTACTTTCATGCATGCATTCTCCTAATAATGAAAAGTTACCACATCTATCACATTCTCCAAAAATGCATGCTTTTAAAAAAAATGAGTTTCCATTTAAAGAGGGATCACAAAACAAACCTGCTATAAAATCTTTGATTCTTTCAGGTGGCATATTAATGCCACAAATGTCCTGCATAATTTGGTTGTGCAAAGTGCATCGTATATATCAAAATATATCATAATAATAATGAAATTGTACATGATTCTTACAACAACAAGATATTTGTTGCTTATTAATTCTAACATACCAAGGTTTACACTTTTCGAATGATCTTTGACTCATGTTAATATTCAATGGTAAGATTGAAGCATCTAAAAAAAATTTATATAATTCAGTTTGAGTCATATCTAAGAGATGCTTTGGATGAGGTTCACGAATTTTGGAACCCACCCTTAATTTTAAGACATCTCTAATGTTAGGTGATACTCTTGTACTATCATGCCAAAGTTTGTGGATTAAATATTTAATTTCATTAGTTAATTTCATGTCTGATCTTGGGAGTCTACCACTAAAAATCCAACATTGATTAATAGGATCCTTTTCAATACTTTCTCTTCTTTTAGCAGCTCTTATCAAAGTTCTAGGATTTACTTTTACACATTTACTAATCTTAACATTCTTTTATTTGAAGTTCTTTTATCAACTAGAGCAGTTGTTATTGCACGACGAGCCACATTCTTATCTTTCGATTGACTTTTCTTACCAATAACATCAATAGCATTAGCTACACTAGATATGACTTGTTCTACTGAATCATCTTTCTTTTTTGATTTTACAAAAAAACCTAATTTTTTCATCACTTTTCTCATTTTCAACATTCTCATCAATTGAACCATGAGTTGACATTGGAATCCTAATTTCTTTCTATAAAAAAACATTTTATATATTTTATTTCCATAATTTCTAATTTGTCTCGAAGAAACTTTACCATGACGGTTATCTAGCACGTCTGTTTCAATTGTAAAAAAAGCATTTTCACCTTCATCCATAGGAGTTTCATTTTCATTCGCACAAGGGGTTTCATTTTCATTTTCAAATGTAAAAGGGATTTCATTATCATTTTCATCAATATGAAGGATTTCATTCTCATTTACATTCTCATAAGATATAATTTCATCATTTTCTTATTTTTGCATTGTTTCAACCCTAATATTATTGATCTTATCAATGGTGTATCCAATTTCATCTAAACAAGCAATATCAATATTATGAAAACTTGGGTTTGAACACATACCAGGATAGATTGTTTGAATAGGTGCATTTTCCATATCATTGGGAGGTGGATTTGAAGACACACCCGAAGTTGTTTGCATATCATTCAAAGTTGAAGTTGAAGGCACAGTTGGGTTTGTCTCCGTAATTGCATTTTCTTCTATATTCACCATCTCCACATTTGCATCATCTACATTCATTTCATCATTCATGGCTTCCTCTTCAACATTCTTGGAACTAGATGCTTCCAAATCTTTCATTTGATGATTCCTTTCTCTCCTTTCCCTTTGTCTTTTTGCCTCCTTATCTTTATTTGCTTGAACTTCTTCGGGTGTCATTAACTTTCTACATCTTTTTTTTTGTCTTTGCTTATCACCCATGGTTACCAAACCCTTTTTGATGAAAAAAACAATAATTCAAGAAACTTATTTTCAAATTTCCACCTCCTTCAAATATTCAAATTAAACTATGTACTATGAAGATCATTTTTTCTATAAACTCTGAAGTACAAAAACATCATGAGTACATCTAAAAATTCACTTTTTCCAAATCTTCTTGTAAAAATTTCTTGCACTTGATTCAACTTCAGAAAACTCAACCTGCACTTTGTCTCTTCCAACAATTTGAGTAGAATATGCCCTGCACAAGACAAATTTGCAATAAAAAATGTAGAAAATGACACTTTCGGACCATACTACAGAAAAGGAATGTTGCAAGAAAATCGTGTTTTACCAGAATTTTCTAAATTAGGGGAAAATGGCTATATTAGAAATGCATACGCGCTATGTTCAAGAAACGCATACGAGTTTCATAACGTGTACGCGTTGTGTTTTCCCAACGGGTCAATGTATGTGTTTCATTTGAATGACGCGTACGCGTACGTGTTATTTAAAAATTGAATTTCCACACCACATCCAGCCTTGGTTTTAGTCTTGGGAAAGGCTTGGCAATCTGAGCCTTAGCCTTTGACCTGCAACTAAAAAACTAAGGCAGATTGAAGAAGAATGCCCAACTTTGACAACATAGCTGATGGACTTTTTTTCTGAATGAATCTATAAAATTAAAACCCATTAGAGAACACAATGTCTACTTTCTAAATATATAACTTTTGTTAATATTGGATTATGTTTTCTATTTTTAATTAATTTCTAAGCAAACTAGTCCTTAAACTTGAAATATCAGATTTTTTTGGTTTTTTAGTACTTTTTATTGGTTAAGTTTCTTGTAAAAAAAATTATATGGCATCAAACTTTAGACAATTCTCTACACAATGAAAAAAGAAGAGTCAATTTTTTTTTTGTTTAGGTCCAATTATGTTGTCCGTACACGTTGATTTTAAAAAACATCAATTAAGGCCAATAAAAAATTAATAAAAAAAAATATTCAACCAAAAATTACAAAAAAAATCCACATCGAACTTCATGTTGTTAGCTCTCATTTCCCCAAATTAATTAGAAAAATAATTTTATTTGGATCAAAAAGTGTTTTCCGTACACCTGCTTGGTATGGTAAAAAAAATAGGGACTTTTAAAAAGTGGTTTTTGTAGATCCCTATCAAAATTTAATTTTTATAATCTAGGTATTTTAATAATTTACATATTTGGAAACTAGATTTAAAATTATAGATTTCATATTACTGAATTTTTTTAATATTCATTGTATAAGTGCCTCAAATTTTCAGTCCAAGTGTGACAAATTCTGAAAAACAGCAAAAACATTTCCACTTTTTGAGCTTTTTGTGTACCCAACTTCTTGCATCAGCCTTAATGAGACACAATAACGTTCAAATTAAATCATCAGGAAGGAAGATATTAACCGAGACTCATAGTTTGAAACAACCACCCCAGACATTTCATTTATTGTGCGTCAACTACGATGTTATCGTTGATGTTAACTTAAAAGGGATATTGCGTACACACACCATTAAAGCAGAAATATAGGCATATAAAATTTTTGATTTTAACTGAATTTTGCAGTGTGGAGCTGGGATAACCTATAGAAGATATGAATGGTCATCCATAAAACATCAAACTTGAAAAGTAGATTTTCCCCATTCCCCAGCTCTCCTTCATTCTGAAGTTCACTATTCGAAATGGAAATAGTAGAAGAATGAATATATTTCATAGTTTCTTCAATTTCTTGGTAAATTCCTCTTCCAAATCTAGCATTACTTGTTTGAAGAATAAAACAATATCATTTATTTCAAAAATGTCACTCAGTCTATGAATTGTAATCTCACTACTCGGTGGATGTGAAATTTGGATTATAACAAGAGTAAATGCTTTCAAATTCAAAGAATTCAATATAAATTAAACAAGCATTTATGATAGAGTAAATGAAGACACAAAAGTACAAACAAATGAAATATTAGACAAAAGCATTATAATTTCATCATGTTTGAGATGTTATTTGATGTGGATGAGGATGGATATGTGCAGAAATTATGGTTGTCTATGACTTGATCCTATATTGGATGGTTAGGATTGGTTTGCATATGAGGTGGGATGAGAAAGATGCATAGATAGGACTAGATCAAGTAAACAAAGGCCTATGATTGATTTAGTTTATATGGGGAAAGGAGATACAACCAAATTGAGTTTTAAGAAGAACATATGTGGATAGTTAAAATTGAACCTTAATGGAGGGTCAAAATGAACATATATGGATGCTTTGAAGGGAGTGTGAATGAATGGTCAAATTTGAAACATGTGATGGATGAACGAAGGGTTGCAAAGGGTTGATTTGGATTTTAGTGGTGAGGTGTAAATGGTTTAATATGTATTTTGTAAAATGATATGATGAATGTGTAGCTGCCTACCTAATTAGATAATTTTTTTATCTATCAATTAGCCATGGAGGAAGATTAAGATAATTAAATAAATATGATTTAATTATTATTGAAAGGGGATTATTTTTATTAATTAAATAAATTCCACTACAAGAAAGATGACCTAATTAATTAGCTAGTGAAAATATGATACAAGAGTAGTGATTTGGATTGATGTAATTGTGATAATGTTATGTTAAAATGTGGAAGTAGATTTTAACTATCTACTTTTTTACTTTTGTTGTGATGGTGTTGCAACTAAGAGAAGTGATGTCATTTTAAATAAAATCAATGGAAATTCTCAATGAGATAGAATAAGGGTAGGATTCCCTAGTCATCAAGAGGAAATGATGTTAGGAAACAAGAAATAATTCATCATAAGTAATCCTCACATCTTACAATGCTATAATTTCATTAGATTATTGTATAATTTTTTATGAATATTACAAGATGACTAAAATATGGCGAAGAGTGTCACCTTAAAGTGATATCTCCCTTCCCCATTTAGGGAAAAATATTAACAAATAAAAATAAATAAATCATATTAAAATTATGACTTGCAAGGTGTATGACACACTTAATTCCAACACTTGGGAGAGCCAAAAATTAGAACAAAGGATTGGGATTGAGAAAAGAGGGCCTATGAGATGCATGTGTTAGTGGCCTAAGGGAGTATTATTACTTGGAAGCCATCAAAGGTCCCTCACATTAGAGAATCCCTTGACATGTTGTGTTTATTAGCTAAATGTAGAGGTGGACTATGAGGTTATGAGTTGGATTGGATTCATGCACTAGTTGTCTAACTTGGTGAGTTAGTGCATCTTAGTGATGTGACCATCAATTTCATGCAAACTAATGAAGGTTAGAGGATTTTTGTATGCTCATTTGTAGAGTGTCAAATATAATATGTTCAATGTAGCTAAAGAAGCCATAAATAATCTAACTAATTAGGGATCTAAGATAACTAGTCAAGCTAGAGGGTGGTTTAGACATCTTGATTCAATATTGCATATTAAGCCAATTAGTTTGATGTAAATATATTCAAAAATATTGTAGTGTGGACATAAAATATTATGTATACGATATTATGCTTCATTCCACATAGTAGAGGAGGTGCAAGTCATTATCATATTTACTTTAGTATTATGAATCTGAGAAGCTTGTTTTGAGATGTAGAGCTCTATGAGATAATGAGGTAATATATTCACATGTAAGATTGAATGATAGTGACATGGTAACCATAGCTAACTCTTTTAGAAAATTTCTACCCATTTTAGGGTTTCTCTCATATTGTCTTTTGTTTAATTTATGTTTTGTGTAATATATTTTTTATGATTAGATCAATATGAATCTAACTAAAATCTAACTAATCTAACAAATTATCTATAAAATTTATATTTTTTATCTCAAATCCAAGAACATCTAGATTTCCTTGAAACCTAGGGGAACTTTTCAACTAGTAATTATACTTGATAATTAATTCAATACAACTACCCATACAAGTAATTATATGATTTGGTTGGATAGAATTTTTTCTATTTCATGAATGCTTCTTCAAATTAACTCTTAATGGCTATGTATTTATCCTTTTACGTTGGTTTGGCCATTCTAAAACAAGTTGAGAGGCACTCTAATGGATGCCAAATTTTGATGCCAAGGATCATATGTTTAATAGGTCATGCATGATGGAGATAAACCACTATGATATCTAGGGCCCATGTCAAAACTTGATTAGAAAGTATATAGATAGGGATATAGATGAAGTTATAGGAATGTACATAAGATTTTATATGAGAAAGATTAATGAGAGAAATATATAACTAAAATAAGAAATATAGATTGATTTATCTATTTATCCTATAGATGACATAATCTTGAGAAACATGTATTATTTTTCTATCTGTGTGTGAAAAAAAAATTCCATAGAGGTCAAGATTTTCTATGAAGTTAAATTATTTCTTAAATAAGTGGAACTATTTTCTTATATTCCTTCTCATCTCTTGATAGATATGAACATGAATAGTTTTCTAATAGATTTATAATGTGTTGATAGATGACCTAGCATATCATAATCCTTGGGAGTGTCACATAGATGAAAACATTGACTATGTTTTCAATAGTCCTCAATGTGACTTCCAAAATAGTGCAATAAGAATCTATGTGAATTATACTTTATAGCTTTTCTTAGAGGTATATTAGATGCTACTAAAGTTGGGGTAGAAATCAAAAAATGTTTTGATGAATTATGGCTACCATAAAAACATTTGATATTGTGGAGAGTGTTTTATGCCATTATTGGTGTCTATGCAACACTTGCTAGGAATGGGTGGATAGTTCTTGTGTAACCATAAAAATTAAGGAGGTTCTTTGATATTTTGTAAACCATGAGTTTTTTTTCCACAAATCATGATAATGGTCTTGGAAATACCATAAGAACCTTTTTTGGTATATCATTGTGCCATAGAAAAATGGCCCATTGTCATTTTCATGGCCTTTTAGGTCTTGTTTCATGAAGATTGGTCTATTTTTCCCTAATTTTATATTGTAATTCAGCTTGAACATGCATATTTATGTACTAAAATTCAAATAATGACATCTTGTGAAGGTGTTGTGAAGTGTTGTAAAACATTTATACACTCTTCTAGACTCTATTCATTACAATTCACCTAAAAATCACCTCTTCATCACTTATCAAGTCCTATTTTGAAGTGAATTATAAAGTCTTGTAACAAGATTTCATGCTTTTCTAGGCATAACTTCACTATTTACACCTTTCTTATGCTTTATTTGACCCCTTTGTTCCCTTATAAGCTTTAATTAAGTGCATTTTTTAATGTAAACCCAACAAATAATATTAAATGTGACTTAATTCCCAACACCCATTTTCAGGTCCTAGGTGGGACCCATTCACCATGGGTGGCGAATGAGTCCTCCTTGGCTCCAAATTCAAAATATTTTAAATTTCCTCTCGGGTTTTTATTCAAAATCACTTGATGTTGGCCTATGATGAGGTATCAATGGGTTACTAAGGCACGAGATTGTATAAATAAGTGATTTCCACCTCATTTTACATCTCCTACAATCACACATCACATCCAAGCAATATTTTCATTCACGGGTGATCCCACAATATTGGTTTACAATTTTTGGCCAAACTAGACACTGAACTAATTTTTTCTAACTAAATATTCACTTTCGGGCACCTATAGTAGCTAAACTGTGAGGAATTTAAAGATTATAGAAAATAGTAATTTGTGATATTTTTTTGTAGATTCTAAATATTTTATTTTTCAAAAACTTTAGAATCATATTGCACTTCTTTTTCCATCTCCTTCGAAAACTAGTTTTTTTAGTAAACACCATTTTTAAGGAGTGACGCTCACCATATAACACTTAACTTTTTTTCCATGAAGGATAAAATTCTATTTTTTCCAATTTAGATTTGTAACTACGATACCTAGTGTTTCCAATTGCTTTCATAGTGTTTTATTGAATATTTTTTCCTTAATCATGTTTTGAAGTCAAACCAATTACAATTTAGACATAGGCAGACTGTATAACACAACTTTTTTTGTGTGTATCAAAATTATTTTTTTTTGTTGGATCATGGACTTCAATATCTGGTGCACTCATATTTTTCAAAAATAATTTTGATAATCTTCTATTTTTCCACATGTGCAGAACAAAGAGCTTGATTTTCGGTGAAAAACCTACATTCATAAGAAATAAAAAATAAATATAATAATAAAATTAAATTTATTTAAAATTATACTTTTTGGGAAGCTTATAATAAGGACTACATACTTATAAAAAATAAATTATCAATAAATTAATATGATCCCCCAAAAAGTAAATCAAAAGTGGTTTTTTATCAGCATTTTGATAGGTGTAAAGGAGACTCCGTTATAGGTATGGTTTAAAATTAGTGGGGTTCTATCCAGGGGGGTTTGATACTTTGTGGGATCACCATCACTCGAGCATTCAAGCACTTTACAACATCAAATCAAGCATTCATCAAGAATTTTAAAGCATCCATTGACATATCTTCAGATTTTATTCAACAAGGGTTTGGTAAGTTGATAGCATTTGCATGTTATTTGTTTATCATTATCTTTCATTTCATTATTTCATTAAGGGTTTGATTACCAAAGTGGGGTTTGACCAAGGAAAAACCCTATTTGCTAACCCTCAATCATTTTTTCCCTCTTGTATGTGTTTTTACAGACCTTTGTATGTAGATTCAACAAGTCAACTAGGTGTTTCAAGTCAAATCAACCATATTTCAAGCTTGGAGAAGGTATTATGTCTATTTCCTACAGAATTGACTTCGGCAACCTGACAAGTAGACGGGTATGTGTAGGATCATGATGGGCCAAAAAGTGGCAATATGATGGGTATGTGGCTGACGACTTTTTTTTACCCAAAATCGATGAAATGAAAAGAGTTTTTAAAGGAGATTCTCAACTTTCCACCAATATAAATTATTCCTTTCTTTGAATTTAATAAGTAATTATTATTTATTTTCTATTCAAATTATGACTAAAGTCCTCATTGATAGGCTGATTGAAAAACATCTATAACTTTCAAATGGTATCACATTTTTTGAATCCAAAACATGCATCACATTCTATGCTTTACATACTATAGGATTAAAAAAAGAAAAATTGAATTTCATAAACTTTTGACCAAGTTAAGGTGGTCAGACATATGAGTTTTAATATTTTTTAAAATTTGTAATAAAAAATTCATAATTAATTATTTACTTGGAAAAAAATTACAAAAAAATATGCATCACATCGGGACATGAGTCCTCTACTTATATCTAAAATATTATAAAATAATATTATCATTTTATTGTGGTTAGGGTGGTCAGGACAAATACCTACTTCTTATTTTTCCACGAAACTTAAGTAGTCTTGCATTGAAATTTTCACCAAATAGATTTTTAATTTTTTTTAAACAAACCTAGTAGTTTAGAAACTAAATTCAAGTTGCTACAAATTCTATTCTTACATATTTTTGAAATAATATAGATAATTTATTCAAATTTTTACGTCAAGTTTCCTAACTCTAATTTTTCTAAATTTTTTGCCACTTAAGGGCTTGTCTTTTCCATGATGATCCTGCACATACCCAGACATCCTCAAATCTGGTGTTGCAAAGTTGTCTCCTGATTTCTTAGAATTTTGGGAGTGGACTAATTTTCCACCAATGGCAAATGAGTCCCACCTTAAGGTTGGAAATCTAAGTTTTGTCAGATTCTAGATCTCAACACTCAGAAATTGGTTCCCGACAGTTTTCATTAGAACCAGGACTAATTCACGACCCTAGGTGAATGAGTCCCCGGTGAATTTCTGTAATTCCAAAAACCATCCAGAATATTCTAGAATCCTCATCAGACCTCTAGGTGCACACTAATTCAACTCATTTATTTATTTTTTGCATTTATTCATTCTTTACTCATTATTTGCATATCACATTATGTTTTCCAGCATAGCATAATTCTTAGGTTTTCCATTCATAATTAGTCATTTAGATCACTTAGTTACATTTAGATCATTTCATTTAGACATAATAACATCCTGCATTACATAATTTGAATGAACCCTTTAGCATTTTTGGCCCTACTCTCTCTCCTTTTAGGTGAAAAACCCTAGAAGAGTTAGGGAGTCTTGTTGGTGCCAAAAATCTATGGTTCATTTTGGTGAACCCACATTTTGAACACTTTACATTTATACTTTTCATTGCATCTTGCATCTTAAGCTTCATTTGCATCAACATTCAATTAGATTATTGTTTTTTTTTTCATCCTAGGGATTCTTAATTTGCATTAGTGAAATACTCATTTAGAGTTCATTTTTGCATTGCATATCATTGAAACAACAGAAAATTTGCATTTGAATCCTTCATTGGCATCTAACAAACATTAAAATCACATTAATTTTTTTGAAAAACACAAAAAATCTCATACTAGGACTCATTCGCTACCCTGGGTGAATCAATCCACCTGCACATTCTACACACCATTTTCAGGCATTTTCTAGGTATTTCCTACATTTCTATTTTCTATAATTTCTTTTTGTTTTACTTTCCAAATTCTTTGTGTACTTCTATTTCTTGCATTTTAGTTTACTTGCATTCATTATCATCGTGGAATCTTCTTTTCATAAGTTTTGGAATTCATTGAAATCCTTAGTAGACATGTCCAACTATGCCTTTGCCTGTGATCCTAATGACCTTGAGCTGCCTCATGATCCTTCAACTCCTCATGATTCTCCTCCTCGTGATGTAGACATCATTGGAGAATATGATGATAGCATGAACAAGTTCTACAATGAATGCCTTGATAACCTAGAAGCCATTGCTTCCTTTTATCCATCAATGAGGACACAAGATCTTCTTACTATTGCACCTCCTGATCACTTTGGATACCTTCATCCTAAAACCCAAAACATGAACATGACATTCACCAACTTCTTGAACAAAAAAAAATAGGAGAAAATGCCACAAGATTAGGATATCAAGATCCTTCTCATCCTGATAAACCTCCTTTTGAATATTGGAGACCTAGAGATGATGGTATAGTGATCTTTGGTTCTTCTCCTAACTTAAACATTATCCTTCCACGTGAACAACCATTACATGATTCTAATGAAAAAGATTCTAGGATCCCCACGGGTTCTCTTCCTCCTTCCATTCAAGAAAAAGGAGAGTCTAGCAAACAAAAACAACCTTATAAATTAAAGAAACTCAAGTTTCCTACACATCCTGCACCTGAATGTGAAAGGAGACTTCAACTACTTTTGAACAAAGGTCTTATACTTTTACTGCCTATGAATAGGTTGGCCATTCGTCCTAAATATTCTAACATACCATTTTTCAAATATCATCATATTCTTGGACATCGAACCAAAGAATGTTAGACATTGAAAGACATACTGGATAAGTATCATTTCATTGATATCGATAGCTTTCCTATTATCCCATAACAACTAAATCCCTTTATCATGCCATAGTTTTAGAATTTACTATTCTTACTATTGCATGATCCTCTTTCCATCAACCACCTTGGCTCATTCTTTCCTTTACACTTTGTGCGAAGGTACGAATTTGTTAGTCTTACCCTTGTAATGCATTTTTCTTTGTCTCTTAACTATGTTATTCCTTTTCTACTTAACTATTTAAGACTGAGAAACCAATAACCTAGTTAATGGTTGAATTACATCTGCCTTACTAGCCCCTTTTCATTTCTCTTATATGTGTGTATTGTGTTCCCCTGTATCGTGTGTTCGATGTTTTCTCTCTCATCGTACACTTCTTCTATTTGTACATCTCTTCTTCTATATGTCGTACATTATATTTTTCATGTTTTGTGTTTTCCTTTTAGGGATGACACAAAGTGTTGAGACACCCTATGTCTCTTCCATGTTGACCCAATCGGTCCCTTTTCCTTCTTGTCTTTTTCTTGTGTTTTCCTTTTGGGGATGATGCAAGGCATTGGGACTGCAATGTCTCCTTCATCTTGACCCAAAAGATTTTCCTTTTCTTTTTCCTTTTCATTTTCTTTTCGCTTGTGTTTTCCTTTTGGGGACAATGCAAACCGTTGAGACTGTAATGTATCCCTCATGTTGACCCAAATTCTTTTCCTTTTCTTTTTCCTTTTCATTTTCTTTTCACTTGTGTTTTCCTTTTGGGGACGATGTAAAGCATTGAGGTCGCAATGTCTCTTCCATGTTGACCCAAAACAAACTTTATTTTTATTTCTTTTTTTGCTTTATTTTGTGTCATTCTTCTAGTTCTATGTGCTTTAGGGAATGATGACAGCTCTGAGCTCCCTACAAAACATTGCATCAATGAACATACTGACCCCAAATCCATAGATCGCTTATGTGTTTGGTGTGTTCTTTTCTGGGGGGCAACCCCCTTTTCTTTCATTTTATTTTTCGTTGACATGATGCATCCTTACTTAGAAACATATGACTTGGCATAGGGATTTCCAAGTTGGCTCTCATGTCTTGTTTTCCTCTTGCATCTTCTTTCCTTCACTACTTTAAAGTAATTGCTCGCAGAACGGTGTGTAGCAATTCCTTTAAAGTGGGGGGCATACATTACCATATTTCATTTGCATTTTCGATTCTTAGTGAAGCCTTGTTCATATGATGCATTTGTCACTTTGTGGATGACATTGGAGATGATTTCCTTCATAAGTGTGATCTATTTTAGCATATTACATTCCTCTTAGTGGTTTGATGTGACACACTACATCCCCTAAGTTGTGAATATACTATTCTTTGATTGGTCCTCACTTGGATACATTAGAAAAAATGTTCCCTAAGTGGTAGACCTTGCATGAACTTAAAAAGACTCCTTTGAACATCTTTTACATTTTACATTTTATACTTTTACATTTTACATTTTGCATTTTACATTTTTACATTTTGCATTTTTTGCCACCATGCATAACGCAACTTGCATGCATGTGGTACCTTTGCATTTATTCATGAGTTTTAAGCATACAAAGCTTTGCTTGTCTCATGAAGCATGAACCAACATTTTCCTTTGTGGCGCCTTATTAGAGTTATCAGGAGGTATAACTTTGATATGGTTGAGCGGGAAGCCAATTCAGCAGCACAACTTTCCCCATAGCCACCATTATGTTTGTGAGTGCATACCAACTAGCATATATGTATTTCACCTTTTTGGGTCTTCTCACTTGGCGGACCACCATGAGTTTTTTCGCCCAAGAGTGAGTATACATTCTCTTTTTCAAACAATTAGCCTAGATCTAATCCACAACTAGTTGGACAAATGATTGAAGCTTCATCTGATTGTATCATTTCAACACTTGTGAGTTCCTTTGTTCTTATGCTTAGTTTTCCATGGGATCTTCATCTTGGGGGCTTGATCATCCCTCTCGATTGTTGTCATTCCATCTTGCTAACGTAAGTGCATTTGAACCCTCCTCTCGGTGTTCATGGCTACTTTAGTGTGAGTTTGAAGCAGGTTCATCCTCTCACCAAAGTGGTGGCTAAATGCGCCATAGAAAAATGGCCCCTTATCATTTTCATGGCCTTTTAGGTCTTGTTTCACGATGTTTGATCTATTTTTCTCTAATTTTATATTGTAATGTGGCTTGAACATGCATATTTATGTTCTAAAATTCAAATAATGACGTCTTGTGAAGGTGTTGTAAAGTGTTGTAAAATATTTCTACACTCTTCTAGACTCTATTCATTACAATTCACCTAAACGTCACCTTTTCATCACTTATCAAGTACTATTTTGAAATTTTGTAAAGTCTTGTAACAAGATATCACACTTTTCTAGGCATAGCTTCACTATTTACATCTTTCTTATACTTTATTTGACCCCTTTATGCCCGTATAAGCTTTAATTAAGTGCATTTTTTAATGTAAACCAGACAAATAATATTAAATGTGACTTCATTCCCAACACCCATTTTCAGGTCCTAGGTGGGACCCATTCACCATGGGTGGCGAATGAGTCCCCCTTGGCTTGAAATTCAAAATATTTTATATTTCCTTTCATATTTTTATTCAAAATCACTTGATGTCAACCTGTGATGAGATATCAATAGGTTACTAAGGCACAAGATTGTATAAATAAGTGATTTTCACCTCATTTTACATCTCCTACAATCACACATCACATCCAAGCAATGTTTTCATTCACTCAAGCATTCAAGTACTTTACAACATCAAATCAAGAATTCATCAAGCATTTTGAAGCATCCATTGACATATCTTCAAATTTTATTCAATAAGGGTTTGGTAAGTTGATAGCATTTGCATGTTATTTATTTATCATTCTCTTTCATTTCATTATTTCATTAAGGGTTTGATTACCAAAGTGGGGTTTGACCAAGGCAAACCCCTATTTGCTAACCCTCAATCATTTTTCCCCTCTTGCATGTGTGTTTGCAAACCTTTGTATGCAAATTCAACAAGTCAACTAGGTGTTTCAAGTCAAATCAACCATAATCCAAGCTTGGAGAAGGTATTATGTCTGTTTCTTACAGAATTGACTTCGGCAACCAGACAAGTAGACATCCGCAGATCTAGTGTTGCAGAGTTGTCAGATTCTGAATCCCGACACTCAAAAACTGGTTCCTGATAGTTTTCATCAGAAGCAGGACTAATTCACCACCCTGGGCGAATGAGTCTCACTGGTGAATTTCTGTAAATCTAGAAAGCATCTAGAACATTCTAGAATCATCATCAGACCTCTAGGTGCACATTGATTCAACTCATTTCTTTATGTTCTACATTTATTCATTCTTTACTCATTATTTGCATATCACATTATATTTTTCAACATAGCATAATTCTTAGGTTTTGCATTCATAATCAGTCATTTAGATCACTTAGTTACATTTAGATCATTCCATTTAGGCATAATAACATCCTAAATTACATAATTTGAATGAACCCTTTAGCATTTTTGGCCCTACTCTCTCTCCTTTTAGGTGAAAAACCCTAGAAGAGTTAGGGAGTCTTGTAGGTACCAAAAATCTATGGTTCAATCATCATAGATCTTTAGTATCCTTAGATACATAATTATTAATAATATCAATTAAATTACTTTTTAGTATGCTTTTCAAAATGAACACCACATGAAGGTAAACAATAATTTTATCATTCAAAGACCTAATGTTTTTATAATCTATTATGGGATGTAAAATGAACTTCTCGTAGTAAATCATGTTCAAGGTTTTCAATCAAAAGATTGAACATATTTCTCAAATAGAAACTCATTTTATAAATTTCATCTTTCATGATCCTTTTTTGTAATAAATAACTAAAATGGGACTAACCTTTAATGAAAGAACTCTTTCTTCCTACAAGTTGTTTTATATACTTTTCTACAAAAGAACTATCTTTCTAGGTTTGGAGAGCTAGTGGGTCAACTATGCATCTTAAAGGGACCTCAACCATATGAATTTATAGAGGCCAATTTATCCCTCAGGTGGTCTCTTTTTGGGGATGAACTATTTTTCAACATCAACACCTAAGGAGAGGGTGATAGGGTAATATCTTCTTTCATATTTTTAGAAATCAATGGCATGGTGTAAGAATCCAAAATTATTACAAGTCCCACTATCTCTAAGGTGGTTAAATATTTTGGGTTCATTATTTAGTTGTTTATGACTGTAAAGAAAAAAAAACATCATGCAATTATCTTAACCAACTTCTAATCTAAATTATTTTAATTCTTCATCAAATATACTTGTGGAGGAAATAGATGGATCTCCTAGAGTCATTCTAAGGCACTAAATAATTTCAAATTCATACTATAAAGAAAAATAAATTGAATCTAGAATAATTTGGTTCAACTATATCATGTATGCTCAATGTATTGTTTTATTTTGACATTAAACCATATAAAATATATTAATAAGAAATGAGTTTCAAATTCTTAAAGTAGAATGGTTTATAGACATTTTAATTTTTAAAAAAATTTGTATAAAAATTTGATCTTAAAGATGTAAGAAATCATTTTTTGTTATCATATTATCATTAATCTCCTTTTATTTGAATGCTAGAAATTAGAAAAGAAAGTGACTGTTAATATTCATTAAAGTAAATTTAATTAATTAAAATAAGATATTAACTTGAAATAAAATATTTAAATCTTATTTTGTTGTCTTATATAAAATATTACTTATATATAGCTAGCATGATACGCCAAGTAAACTCAAAGCACTTTAATATGACTAACTACTATAGGGCAATCATACTTGCATTTTTAAGTGATATTGGTAAATGTAGAGGGAAGACGAAGTTTAAATCAATAAATAACTTAAATACAAATACAATCGTGGGCAAAGAGAAGGTGATTGTGCATTCTCTTTTTTTCTTGGATTGTTTGGAAGAGGAACCGAAAGGAGAATTCATGCTTAGAGCAGGCCTCCATCATAGGTTACTAATGTTTCTGGTATCCATGAGTCGCCGGAGATAAATGAAGTTACAGTGTAATTTTGAGCATCAGTGATGTTCATCACATGATAACCAGCCCATGTAACTCGTTGTGAAGTATCTGCCCCGGCTCCGCTGTTGTCATATTCACCATAATATAACGTGTCCAAGGCAAAGTCACCAGACCATTATAACCATCCGGCAGGCTGGACAAAACTGTCTAAATAAGACTGCATGTAAACCGTACGAGAGTACAGCTTCCATGGCCTACCCAGGTATGTGGGGAAGGAGCTGATAACAGGAACAAGATCCGGCGCAGCAGTAACATTACAGTTTTGAAGGGACGTTCCAGTGTTTTGATTTGGATCCGTTCTACCTTGAGCTGTATAAAGATTCTGTTGGTTGTCCATGGGTTTCCGTGCAAGAAGAGTGCAGTCCTGAAAAACTACTGCGGCGTTGCCGAAGATGAAATCCACAGTGCCATATACCTCGCATTCTCTGTAGAATTGGCGAAGTGAATGTGTGTATAGAGTGTCCTGGTATCCCTTGAAGCTGCAGCGGTAGAAAACCGAGAGATCTGCTCCCACTCGTAGAGCAACGGCCTGGTGCTTCACTGCGCCTGCCGTGTTCTCAATCGTCAGGTCCCTTGCAATAAAGCCTTTCCCAACTGTGGCTGCATAGATTTCAATTCCTCAAGTTTAGTATGCCAATTAAAGACTATAGTTTCAATAGAAATATGAGTATATTTATTAAGCCAAGAGGTTTCTACAATGAAAACACAGGATGTGTGTATATTTTTTGAAATGCAAATGTAATCGATATGTAAATTGATGTGACAAATTGATTAAAAAATAAAGACCTTAAAAAAATATCTATCCCTTTTTTTATAAATATTATTAATAAATAATATATATATACTAATTTACAAACTAATGCGCTGTTGTTATCACTAGAAGAATCCCCGAGAAATAAAATTAAAAATAGAGAAAAACTTACACAAAGATGCAGAATTAAATGTAGTCCATCCATCCACAACGCTTCTATTCCCGGTAATCACGGTGACATCTATTCCATCTCCGATTAGCATAATATTGTATTTGTTTTTCGGAATCTGTACGTATTCTTCGTAGACTCCTCCGGTAACATATATCACGAATCTGTCCGCGCTTTTGTTGGCAGCAGCGTTGATGGCATCAGTAATAGTGGTGTAATTACCGCTGCCGTCCTGCGCAACCGTCACCACGTTGCCCGTTAAGCTGACGCCACTTGCAGTTTGTAGAAGCAATCTTCTGTCTCCCCGAGACACCCACGATGGAAGGCCATCGTCCACCGATCCATACTGAGACAAGAAACCATCGTCCACGTGACGAACTTGACGGTTGTCAGATAACAGGCGTCGGTTATTGACTGAAGTTTGGGCAGAGCCCGTGGCACCGATCCAATACTTTCTTATCAAAGCAAGAGAAGTACTTACAGAGCGCGAGCAGTTAGATATGTGATCGGAGAATGAATACGATCGGAGGTTCACGCTTGCTTCTTTGAGCCCGTCCAGGCAGGTGACCTGGTTGGTCAGGGCTGCACTCAAGTAACTCTGAACATCCACTGCTTGCCTCGATTGTGAAGAGATTTCATTCAATTTTGACAGACCGTCCGTCAAATGGTCCACAGTAAGGTCGTACAGTTGTTTGCAATCTTGTAGCGCCTGGCTCTGTTGAGAGTTACCGGACGTGCTAGGAATAAACTGCCGAACAAAATTTGCTTCAGCTATGCTGCTCTTGATAGCAATTTGACTCATAAGTTTAGGACCTGCTCCTACTGCTTTTGAATTTGCAGAGAGACTGTACTCACAGAAGTTACGATCAGGAGCCAACTCGCAAGCAGATTGAACAAGAGTGGCGCCTTTACTTTGACAAAATGAAACAAATACCAGCACAATAAACGAAAGCTGCTTAAGAGCCATCAATTCAACAATGAAAAACACCAGATTTAGCTTGAACTGTATTGCGTTAATTGTTAAGCACATATACACACTGTTATTTATAGGGTCGATTGATATATTGAAGTAAACAGAGTCCCTACAATAGGTGCCTCATCGCGTAAGCATCCGGGTCCAACCTTTGTCGTTTGTCACAAAATTTCAGCAACCATTGTTCAGCACAACTATGTTGACCAACGGCTTTTCAACTTTTATCCTGCAACTTGCATTGCTTAATTTGTCAATGTCAATTTCCTAATTGTTTTGTATTATATGCTTTGCTGTGAACAGCTGGGCAACAATCAAATTTTGTATACGCGGTTACCTATTCCACATATGTTAGACTCCACCGACGCCTATCGATCAATTTAGTGTTAATTTGTCAGTCATTAGGGTTAATACATTTCTAGTATATTTTTAAGTTGGCAGTTTATTATTCTTCTCTATAAAATAAGAATGTAAACATTTCTATAAAACAATAAAATGTACCTTTTTGATATACAATAAAATATAATATCTATTTTGCTTCCATTGGGTCTAACATATATCAGAGTAGTTTTGTTGTAGAAGTGTGGAAGGAAAAATCGCAAAGACCGTGTTTCAACACACCAAACATAATTACAAATTAGCAAAAGTATTTGAAACATTTGAGGGTAGATGTTAAAGATTATTTTTCAGGTGTTAAATCTCTTTGTTGATTGCGTACTAGGCATGGGAAAGAATGGTGTCATTAAATTCACTACTACATAGAGGGGCAGTTTAAGACAATTTTTAAGTAAATTGTCTTAACTTGAGACAAAAAAAAAGTTGCATATTGTCTCAAGTATTGTCTTTAAGCGAGTGTCTTAAAGTATTGTCTTAAAAATTGTCTCTATAAAGACAATATGAAATAGAAGTATTTTTGTCTCTTTAGAGACAATTTCACTTTTGTCTCTTAAGAGACAATTTCACTTTTGTCTCTTTAAAGACAATAGTTGGGATTAAAGACATATTGTCTCTGTAAAGACAATATGTAAAAAATGTCTCTGTAAAGACAATATGTAAAAAATGTCTCTCTAAAGACAATATGTAAAAATTGTCTCTCTACAGACAATATGTAAAAATGCATTAAAAAAATATATATATATTTTAAATTTTTTTCAGTGTGGCTTTCAACATTCAATGTTTTCAAATTCTCGCCATCCTCCTATTTGTTGGAGTTTTTATTTTTATTTTTCCAAATGCGATGGAAAATTATAACAGAAATTATCAATGATTTTGAAGTTGGGAGCAATGAACAGTTGTTGAATACGCAAAGCTTAATGTTCATAAAAAAACAAAGAAAATAACACATCTTAATTTGAATTCATAAAGTTAATGCCAATAAGTACTTTTTTATTTATAATTTATAAAACTGTTCATACAATCATGAGCAATATGTACATCATAACATGGTGTGAGAAAACGATTCATTTCTATGAAAGAGAAAATGTTAATATTTTCCTAAAAGCAAGTGGAATATACCCAACTACCGGCATAACTCTTTCAAGCATGGCAAGGTATCTTTACAAAGAGTTGACTCAATTGTCTGAACTGGACAATTTTGCTTCAGAATGGGAACTTCCTCTTAGTGAAACGCTGCACTGGACTCATTACACATACCCCTATTTGTCTCACTTGCACTTTGATTGTCTGTCCAGCTACCAGCAATATGTACTCAATGACTATGGTTTTCTATCTCTTGAAGAGCAATCTTCATGGACTTCATTTCTTTTGTTTGTTCTTCCAAAGAATGTATCAGCCCTTCCAAATGTTTGCTATCTGGCAGAGAATACTAAACAAGTGTAAATTGAAGCATAATATAATTATAGAATACATATTGTTATTCTCTTCTAATGTCCACGTAGTCTAAAAAATGATTTTTATAGGAAACAATGCTCACATGAGTTTTGAAAACCACAAAAGCATCAATGACTGACCTTTGAGTTTTGATTTAAGCATTTCTCTGCTAGCTTCAGCTACTTCAGCTGCTGCAATGACAGTAGCTTTAGCTGCAGCCACAGCTTCCTTAGATGGACTAGGTACTACAGTCCTCTTTTCTTCAAACTCATCAGCTCCAGAAGCAATCTAACGAATCCAAGATTTGAATCTGGCAATAACTGTTTTCTATCAAAAGACAAAAACATCACAGAATTTCCTTTACCTCACAAGTATACTTAATTAGACATAAAATAGAGAAGACAAAAGAACTCCAAGACCTTACGAACTTCAAGATTGAAAAAAAAAAGCATCCAGGGTAAATTTTGAATCAGGTTAGAACATAAAAATAAAATTTCTCGATGGTTGACTCACTTTTCAACCCATTTGCTACCTCCTTTCCAGGCACTGCCGAAAGCTTGCCATGCCCCAGAAGCAATATTCTCCACTAAGTTGTCAAAAGCCTTGAGGCCAGGCAATGAGATCAGAATATAATTATGCTTACAAGCATAGTATATACATCTGTAAAATCAAAAAGAGAAGTTCAAATAACATAAAAAGCATTCAAGCAGGAAAACATCTCAAACAAGAAATATTTTCAACTTTTTCAAGTTAACATCAAAAACATGTAATCTAAAAATAACTTGCTTCATATAATTTTTTTTCTATAGGGCTTTAAAAGTAGAAAAATGAAGTTGATAAGGTTAGAGAGGGAAAGACATTAGCCCACTCTCTCCAAAACAAAAAAGTTATTTCTATAGATTAATAAAACATTATAAAGTATTATAGAGTATTTTTCTTTTCCAATTTGATGGTTTTCTCTATCATTCTTACAAGCAAAGTTTTATACTTTTAACAATTCCCTATATTGTAATAGATCTATAAAGACAATACCAAAAAATGAATGAAACTTACCTACCCCAGTAAAGATTCTTGGCTGGCCTTCTCCTACCTATTTCCTAACCAGGTGTCTTTTTCATGGACATAAGAGTTACTGATCCAGAATTGACCAGCTCCATTAGACAACATATCAAACTATTGAAACTTGTATTATTGGCAGAAGCAACTAATTACATCAATTGTAATAAAAATAATTTGGGCAAAGAGAACAATATCTGAATAAAAGAACTAACTACTAGTACTTTATTAGTTAGCAAAGTATGTGAAGCCATATTTGATAAGAGATCTAAGCTATTACTCTCTTCTTGCTACAAAATGGTTGCCTTCTCTGAATTATGCTTAAAGAGAATGAGCATAAACCCCTCTGTGCTATCATCATGTTACCACTAAGTGGAACTGTGTGTAGTTGCATAAGGAAGATCAAGAAGCATAATTGACTTCCAAACCTTCCATAATTCTCAATACATTTTGGTATTTTGCATTTTCAGGGCCCTTCAGATCATTATTCAGAAAATATGATGTCCCAAAGTGAAGATTAATAACTTGGGGAAATTCTTTAACTTGTTGACATATATTAGGTTTCAGCTTCCAAGCACTGGTAAAGAAGTTGCAACCCCAACAAGGTGACCATCTTAAGGTGAGGTACCTCAAACTGCCACCAGTATTAGTACTTCTACTAGTGCAAACAAGAATAGGAACATAAATTAAAAAAACAATACTAGGGCACCTATACTTAATCTCCTAGTATCAATTTATTACAGCCTATAACTAATCATCATAACAACTTTCTAGATAGAAACGCCCCACATACTTCTGCCACCAGCATTAGTACTTCTACTAGTGCAAACAAGACCAGGAACATAAATTAAAAAAACAATACTAGGGAATCTATACTTAATCTCCTAGTATCAATTTATTACAGCCTGTAACTAATCATGATAACCACTTTGTAGACACAACCATCCCACATACTTCTAAAAAATCTAATAGTTAAATACCACACACCCTAACACTGATAGAAATTTTGAGAGAAGAAATGGGTATAAATCATTCCATTGAAACTAGCATTAATAGAAAACCTTTTGTACTTGCATAAATAACAATTCTTGTGCCAAAGCTCCAAGAATATAAAGCACTTGCATGATATCATGATGATTGCCAAATTTCAATAAATTTTTACCTGACAACAAAATTGAAAATGCATTTAACATTACATTGATCATTTGCCTCATTTACCCTTGGAGTGGAGTTCAGAATCATAGGTCCCACAGCCCTATCAAAAACAACATATAACATTAGTAATATTGAAATTATGTTAACAAAGATTAAGGATTAATTGGTGAAAGCACTAGAATTTTCTCACATCATAGCTTACAATAGCTATCCTACCAGCTAATCTGTGATCATTGCTATCTTCCCCTACCTTAATTTATAAGTCTGTTGTACATAAAAGTTTAAATATGCATGCATTCATGAACCTACCTGAAAGGCTGGGAACAAAGCTGTAACTTCAGAGTTCATTGTATGGAAAAGCTGCCACCTGCCCTGCATTACATGGTAAGTCCTTTGTGATTACTGGCATCTCCCAGCACCCTCATACCCATTTTATTGAAAAATGGCATCCCCATACCAATACCTGTCTCCCATATCAATGTCCATGTGCTAGTGACCCTTACATTATGCCTTTCATGATTCATGCTAATACATTTATGGTTTCTTTAATACATAACAAGTGCAAACATAAGCCTAAATAACATCATTGTCGAAAAAAAATTGTAGATGAGTTTGATGAGATTGACCAAATACCTTAAACGGTGTTTGTTGAAGGCAATATAAAATGCAACAAAACCATTCACAATGCTTCATATAGCACGAAACACCTGCCATTCAGCCCAGATCAAACACCATCCCATTTTAGTTAGACAAATACACAGGACAAACTCTTGCGAATTCTTTTATTTGTATAGTTACAAATTCAATGTATGATAGGAAAAGAGTAAATTTTAAGCAAACCTGAGAGAATAGATCATTCCAAAGTGCACGGCACACTGAAACTGTATTTGTATTGGATGTAGGTTCTATATTAGATATCAGCTGGAATGTACCACTTAAAGTCTGCCATGTTCTTTGGCCAAAATCAACGATCTCAGATGATATCAGACCCATTGACTTAAGGAACATGAGGAACAGGCGAATGAGAGCTATAAGCAACTCCCAGAATGCAGAAGCTATAGGGTACATCATAGCCATTACTGCAAGATAACACATAAATGATTCACACTCATGAGTCAGAATTGTTTGGTCCAACGGATGTTAATATCATCTATATAAAAAATATGCCTGGCCTAAAGTATAGCTATATACTTATAGAAATCTCATAGTGCTTCTTATAGAGACTACTTGTTGGTTGCTTCTTACATAGCTGGTTGTAACTTTCATTTGACTCATGATGAAGACTTACTTATTTCTTACAAGAGAATTTTTTATAAAAGAAAAATCTTAATAAAAATTAGCGACAGCTTAACTAGAAATTGTCGCGCTGTGATTGGTGATAATGTGGCTATAAGTTGTAGGAATTGGCCTAATGCAACACTAATACAAAACACAGTTGAAGATGCTCTAGAAGATATGACTGCATTGTTCTATGACGGGGAAAGAAATGAAATCATTACTGGCAATAGCAGAGGGTTTGTACATGTCTGGTCAAGCTGAATGTTAAAGAGAAAGTAATGATTGTTTTGAGCTGTTGAACGTAAAAAAATGTTTGTATTTTCTTCCCTTAAGAATGTATCAAATTATATTTAATTTCCTAAAGTGGTGGAAAGGTCTCTTGCTTTGTGTTTAGGGTAGTATGATTAAAGCATTAACCAAAGAAAACTGTTTTAACTAGTAAAGTCTATAAAATTATATTCAGCTCTAATTTATTAGTATTAGTGATTGTTGTTTTAACTGGTATTAGGAATAAATTTACAAAATATCAAAATTTCACCTCTCCCCTAATTTGTAGAAGAAACATAGACTAAAAAGCAACAAAACAGTGGAAAACAGAGCAGATAAGAAAACAATATGCTACAGCATGCAAAATATGTCTTTGTTATTGATTGATCTGATATTACAATAGCCTTTGCATATATAAAAAAATGGGGTTGTTCTGCACTTCATTGAGAATTTATCCGAATCATAAACTGATATTGTGATGAGATAATTGTTTACCTTGTTATAGAACAGCCTTCAAATTAGTTCATGTGGACTTAAATTCAAGTAGGAATCCTTTTATTTGTGTCTCTATCAAAAGCAGCACAAAGATCGGATTGTGCCAAAGCAAATACAATACTGCGAGCTGTAACTATTTCTACAATCTTGGATGTTTGACTTCTACTCTGATAACAAGTATCAAACTCTTCCTCCAACTGGACACTGTGCAACTTTATCTGAGAATGGGCATTTCTGAAGGCCAAAATGTAGTAAAATTCTTAACAATGTTGGAAGAGAATGGGCATTTCTCTTCCATTGTCTTTAAAAAAATTGATAATAATTTGAGAATTGATGTTGTTTCTAACCCAAGATTTTCTATTAACTCTTGAGAAACTATATTCACTACAGAGTCATATATTATTATGTTGCAAAGAATGTTAAGGTGTTGTCAATTCTTATTTTTATATTACTTTGATAAATTGTGTGGAATCGTAGGACTAATATATGAGGAATTAGGATAAGTAATAAATTGTGTGGAATCTTAGGACTAATATATGAGAAATTAGGATTTGTGGTTGGTTACTATTGTGTTGCATAGGAGTGTATTTTTCATTTTTTTCATGCCATTGGGGTTTGAATAACAAGAAGGTATATTTCCTTCTCCACTCTTATGCTTCCTCCTTCATCCCTTCCTTATCCATGGTTGATAAGGTTAGTTTCGACATGCTCAAAAGTAAGTTGCCTCCAAAAGTCAGTACCTTTAATAGTTATAACATTAAATTATAAACTCCATATGCCAAGGTTATCATATATATACCTACACCCCACACAGTGGAGAGAATAATAACAAGAGGCCAGACTAGAATTTGCACTAAATTTGCAGCACCACTAAAAATAGAAAACATGACAATCCAAATAGCATCTGTGTAGTCAAAAGCTTCTTCAACACACACTCCAGAAGGGCAGAATTAACTCTCCAAGGTGTGCAAGTGGCTCAGCCATTGGTTTTGTAAGCAAAGACACCAATTGTTTAACAGTACCGAATGATTGTTAATGACCACTTAAATGCCTTCTCAAAGTTTCATAGAAAAAGCATCGTGCCCAAATATTTAATGTGAGATATCATCTCCCAGACTTCTATCCAATCAAATAGAGGACCACAAATGCGTGTTGTTGTAGCCTTTAGAACTGGAATATTTTTATATAGATCATAAAATCCAATTAGAACAGTAACGACGGAAATTAGTATGTAAAGAGTCCTTGCTAGAGGATGCATCCAGGGACAATATAACTGGCTGAAAATGGGATAGGGTTTGAAAAATATAACCCAGGATGGAAGCCCAGAATCCAATAATCTCAATAGCCACAGGTCAAATGTAATTATCTGTTTCAGTTCAAATGGCAGCCAAGCATCACTGAATTTAAAAATGACCAGTACATCTTTGTATTCAACAGGTTCACAACAAAGTGTGCACATGCGCCACTACAGAACTGATCATTCTTAGAAAGGCCCCTGATATATTTTCTGATTTTATGGAGGTCATCCATGAATCTATACTCATGATAGTTATCAACAAATTTGGTAGTGTCCTTTGCATAAGAAGAGTTGTAAACAGTTTTACCATTCATTCAATAGCATTTGTAGTTAGAATACACATACACTAATACTAGTTCTATGGAACATGTGATTAAATTAAATGAGACACCAATTCATTATATGCAGAGTACAAAAAATGTATCCTTGGTCAAAGCCATACCTAAGGTCATTCAATAACAAAACTGTGTTAACCAATGACTTGTCTAGAATTTTGGAAATTCAGTATATGTCAGTAGCTACTCCATATAGAATAGTGGATATTGAATCAGAGCAGGCCAAAGATGACATGTTGTCTAAATTATTGGAGAATATATGTTCTACATCTTGCTGAACTCTAAGATTAAAAACTTCAGTACATGAGTTTAGGAACCATACACACCACATTGCAGCCATATGCCATTAGATAACTGTCCTCGCTGATGACTACTTATCCTCCTTGTTTGGGGTCCAACATGGATAAGTAAGCCAATTGAGCATCAAATTCATAAGGTGCAACAATAAAATCAACACCTTCTGTTTTAAGAATCTAAAATCAAGGTTATTTACAAAAGGAAAATTTACAGTGTATTGTATAAAACCAGACAACGTTTTTCTTTTGAATGAAAACTAGGCAAGTTGCTTGCAATAATTGATGTAAGGAACATAAAAGATCTTGCAAAAAAACATTTTGTTAAGTTATTCTCTTCTTCCAATAAGTCCTAAGAGCTAAACAAAAGCATTCTAATCTATATATTCTATTCTTTTCTTATCCATGATCAATCCCACATGATTAGACAGTAATAGACTCAAAGACAAGAAGCAAATATGTCTTTTGTTAATTTGTTTCTATCCATCCTCTTCCTTTATGTCCTCTTTCTATGAGGAACTATACTAATACGAGGCACTATTCTAATTGTGGGTGTTGATTGTTCATCACATTGAACACCCTCCTCATTATTATTTTCTCCCACTTGCTCCTCATGTTCCTCTAGCTCATCTTCATGCTCACTACTTGATGAGTTGGATTGTTGGGCTTCCTATACACAACACAATTTAACTCATTAATTAATAACATATCAAATCACAGTTTTAGCTTTGCTTGTTTCATTTCTCTATGCAAAATAGAAACTATTGTAATTCTAGGTGTATCTATCTAGATTAATATCTTTATCATTTGTTTTGCAATGGAAATGAAAGAAAAATATGAAATTTTATTATATCCCATCATGCAAAAACCTTACCTCAAATTCATGAACAGTGACTAATTTCTCCCCTCGCTCTAGCATATGTTGTCAAAGGCCTTGGGAACCATGTAGTAAAGCATATTTTAGGTCCTCCTTTGAAGCTTCCTTTTGAAATTGGTGAACCTACATAAACAATTATAACCAAATTTATAAGGTATAATGACTCATAAGATACAATTAATTCACAAGTTTTTTCATGACTTTTTTATGAAATAAATAATACAATAGATGAAAATATTCACTTACCAAGCCACCACGAATGCTATTGTACCCACCAGATCCTAATTTATGAGATCCAATAGTTGACATCCTAGCTTGGGTTGCTTTTGTTGTATCTCGAATGCGTCTTTTAGATCCTCGTGCAGATGGCCTATAGTTTGGATTATTGTGGGCCTTCCTCTTAAATTTTGCATCTTTGAAAAGCTCATCCCATGTCACTTGGTCTGTGATCCAAGCTAGACGTGGATATCTTAAGTCTTTTGTCAGCTTCGACCTTAAATTGTCTCGTTTAGAGTGAATGTATTTTCAAGCAATATCTAAAATAATTCCCTTATTAAAACTAGGATTTCCAAATGCTACTATGACATCCTTAAATAGTTCATCTTTCTTAGCATTGGATCGCTTCCTCCAATCCATTTGGATGGTATTGCCAAATAACTGTTCTGCACGATGAAAAATGAAGTGAAAGAATTTCAACCCCATTTCATCCTTTAAGACATTTCCTTCTGAGGTGAGCAAGATTGTAACTTCTTGCGTTCCCTTTGTGGTCACTAAGGATATTGTTGAAGTCATAGGGGTTGAGGTAGACGCCCCTATAGCTACATCAGTCACATTTTCATTTATTTCCTGTATAAATATAAGATAATATTATATTTCCATATAATATTGTAATTATAAGATAATAAGATAATAAGAAAAGAATAAGATAATATTTCCATATTATTATACCTGTTCATCTAAAGTAAGCCATGCACTCCCCAACAATGTCCTCTCCCATAACTCAATTTATTTAGATAGTTCTCTCTTAATTTCAACATTTTCAGGACTATCTAGTAGGAGCCTTAGTATTATTGATTGCAACTCTCTAAGACTCCTCAAGGAAACTTGTTCAGGTGTTGGTGGGAGAACTCTGACTGAACCCAGACTTGATGTAGAGGGCATGCTATTAGGTATTGTGCTTGATGCCACTCTTGTGATAGATGTTTCCGATCTAGATGTAGAGGGCATGACACATCCTTTTGAAACATCCTACAAGGCACAAATATAAATATTAAAGTGGTATTATGGGGGAGATAATATAATCAAACCCACACAAACATATGATTGAATGTTACCTTTTGCACAACATTAGGTTTATCGAATGGCATAATTGGATCTTTCATGCCAACAAGATGCATTCTCGATGGACTTACTCAAGAAATATCCTATAGCAAAAACATAAATATTAACAAAACATAAAAGGTGAAATAAGTTAATTAAATGCACAAGAATCTAGATCAAATCTTACCCCTGGCATAATACTAGATGTATTAAAGGGTGTGATAGGGGTCAACACAACTTTAGAGATGGCCTACATTCCACAAACATAAATTAACATAATATAATATGAAACATAAGATAATTGAACCTATAAAAGATAATTTTCAAACTTACCTCATTCACCATCATAGCAATGTTTTTCCCTTGCCCGTTCCTTAGCATTTCAATTAGCCCATTTAAGATCAATGGATCCCCCATAGTAGAATCGGGAGTACCCATAGGCACATTCTTAAAGAAACACATAATGACATAAAATGACAAAATATTAATTAGAGAACATATGCAATTGATATTAGTAATATAAGTCAAATTCACTAGCACATGAACAATAACATACATAATTTTCATTATGTTTCAATACATAAGAAAAACATAAACAATCCTCAACTTCCAAAGTTTTTTCAGCTTTAGAGTATTGTGTTTCTCTTGCTTAGGTGTCAATTGCATAAAGTGCATAGGTGTTGATTGCATAAAGCTTCCAAAAACAAAAGTGTCTTCCAGGTAAATTGTTAAAGAAGTAAAAAAATAAAATGAAACAATTTAGCTAATTGAAAAAACATTGCAAGCTATATTCATTGACGTTACAAACATCCACTAATAGAACATTCAAAACATTCAAATTACTTAATTTCCATTACATTTGGTGTACAATTAAAAACACAATACTTAACCTGTAAAGAGTTAATTATATCAAGTATTGAATCCTCACAACCATCTTAAAGTGAACATGATGATCAAACAATGTCATTCTCACCTGAAATATCCTCATCTGATGGTATAAATGCACCATCATTAATGGGCCCTAAATCCACAAATAAATTAATACCATAGTTTTCATGGTCTTCTTCACCTTCAACTACAGGTAAATGAAAATCAATAAATTCATCATCTTCATGGACTTGATGCTCATGTGGTTGCTCATATCCTTTAGAAACTTCAGTAAACTCATCATGATCTTCATCTTGGTCATATGCATCATTACCAATAAAGTTTTCATCATCTCCATCTTGGCCATCTGTGTCTTCAAGGGGGACTTCTGCATCTTCAAGAAAATCATGGTCCTCTACATCTTGAACAAATGTTACTCTTCATCCTCTTGGATCATAATCAATCACGAATGACCAACCAGGTTGTTCTAAATTGGGAATGAGAAATATCTGCTCACATTGATTTGGAAACACATAAGGTTCAGAAGTGGCTTCAAACCTAAATTTATTGATCATATGGAATCCATTCTTGTGCAGAAATATAGTTTTTTCTTCACCCACTTTGATAAGCTTGTACCATTGAACATGAAAAATAACTTTTTTGAAAGATATAAAATCAAGCTCTATAATATCCTCCAACACTCCATAATAGCGAAGTGTGTTTGTGATTGGTTGTCTATCATTTGCATGTGAACGACATTCCACCTCAAATGATGCTGAAATTCCACAATCATAAGTTTGTCTCTTGTCATCAACCTTTTTGATGTGAAAATGATGACCAAAATTCCACATTCCTTTGTAATATGTTACCTATATTCATATAAATATTAACTAATTAGATTCAAGGATGAAAAAGTTAAAAGGAAAATCACTAAATACCTCAAATATGTTAGTATATATGCATCACCTCCCCATTTCTAGATCCTTTAACAAAATTTAGTTGTTGTTGTGTCACTCTATTCTTCCCCTTTGTTGCCTCATGTTCAATATTGGTCTTTAGCCAATTCCATGAGCATCTATCTGGCCATTTTCTTTTATGGGCTGCAGGAAGTCCTCGAGCAGTGTTTTGACCATGTCTATTATATACATTGGTCCATGCCTTTTCATCCTCTAAGTTCTTTTGTTCAGTGTACTTCTCCATCCATTCCAACATAAAGTCAGAATTGTATGCAACATACAAATGTAATGACTCCCACTCCTTAGCATCTACAATGAAAAATAGAATTTTTCAATAAATTAATAATGATTTAAAGCTATGTCCTATAAAATTTAAGATAAAAACAATTACTTCAAACATTTTTGTATACCTTTTATCCTCTTTGAAGTCCCTTGACCCTCTAATTTTTCTCCTTCAAATGATTGAGGTTGGTTACCATCCCATAATCAAGGAGCTTCAAGATGTAATTCAGGTAAGTACTCACTCAAATAAAGCATTGTCTGGAAAACCATGTACCCCTCAACCATGGACCCTTCTGGTCGAGCCTTTTGCCTCACAAATTGTTTTAGAACCTTCATATATCTCTCCACGAGCCACATTGTCCGAATATGGATAGGACCACACTATTCAATCTCTTCTACTAGGTGTACAAGGTAGTGCTCTTGAGAATTGAAGAAGCTCGGAGGGAAGTACATTTGAATACCACACATCAAAAGTGGAACATTCCTCTTCCAATAATTCAATTCATCCTGATGTATCTCTTTAGATGAAACCCACCTATAGATATTAATGTGTATTATAATAAAGACTTATTATTTGTTCAAAACTAAAGGAATAAACGTATATAAAGGTATTACCAATAATGCACTTCAAAGGATAAGAGTCATGGAAGAGTATGCATGATGGATTCAAAATACCTCAAATATTTGGATAATTTGTAAATAGTTAACGTGACATCACGATCAAAGGTGCTCGGTATTGCTGCGGGCAACACATACTACATGACCATTAACAAAAACAATGTTAAAATATGCATGAAATTATGTTATCACTAAGATATACAAATTTCTAATTATGTTGCCAACAAATGTGACATTCTAAAAAGTTACCTTAATCCAATTGTGCCAATCATGTGTTTTTAGCCCTAAGAACTCTGACCCATCTCTTGTGAATAAGTTTTTTAATGTCGCACCAAAACCAGAAGGAAATCTTATGCTTTTCATTGTATCAATGATGTTTTCTTTCTCCCTTGACGTAAAAATCCATGGAGCATGAAAAAATGTGTTGTTTTCATGCAACCACATGTTTGGCATGATATTGGCAACTTGGAGGTCCTTTCGTAACTTTATTTGTGCTTCAAGGTTGGTTCCATTTAGATGTTTCCACAAACACTCTGCCACATTTTTCCCGATGTGCATAGTATCAAATAGGTGGGCTATTGGAAAGTTCTCATAATATTGTAATTTGTAAAAAATAGATAGTCTTTTCATTCCCAGTGGAAAGCCTGTCCCTTCTTTTTTGTCATTTAGTGCTTTCCACCTAGCAGGGTTCATCTTTCTTGGCTTCCTCATTTCCACCTCCTTTCCATTGAACCTTTTTTTGTCACGCACTCAATAGCGATGATTTTGTGATAAAAATTGTCTATACTCGTCATACACAGTTTTATTGAGATCCTTTGACTGCCTTACAATGTTTTCATCCCACATGATGGACAACCATGTTTCCCCTTTGTTTGTAGCCCTGAAATAAGAATGGAAATGATATTTAGTAAAATGGTAAAATGAATAAAATAATTAGAAATGTAATTTATAATATATTACCACAACAAACAGAGAGTCTCGGGGCATCATGGATTGTCCAGATAAGGATCACATGAAAGAGGAAGTTTCTATCATTGATAGGTCTTGATACATCGTACATATTTACACCATCCCATAATTCACGAAGCTCATCAATGAGGGGCTCCATGTATACATCCATATCCTTTACCTGATACTTCCCTAAATAAACAAAAAGTTTTTTATTAGGATTTAACTAAGTTGAATTTTTCTGTTATATAATTTTCAAGAAACCATTGCATTAATATGCTCTAGTACCTGGTATGATAAGAGTTAACATTGCATGCTCCTTTTTCTTTGCCATCCAAGGGGGGAGATTGTTGTTAATAATGAAAACTGGCCAAACAAAATATGTTGTTCTAAGATCTCCAAAAGGATTGACACCATCCATTGCTAGAGAAATTCTTGCATTCCTTGGCTCATTTCTTAAATGTGGCCATTTTTCCTTAATCTCTTTCCATTGTTTGCTATCTGCAGCCATACGCATGACACCATCTTGGCTCCTCCCTTGTGCATGATAATGCATTTATTTTTCCAACTCCTTGCATTTGAACATCCTCTCAAATCTTGGCTTTAGTGGAATGTGTCGTAGTACTTTATAAGGAACCTTCTTGGATAATTGATCTTGACGATACCTGTTTATGTGACAAACTTGGCACTGTTGCAAATTTGCATTATTTCCATAGTATAGTATATGGTCATTTGGACATGCATCATATGTATTGTACCCCATTCCAATGTCTTTCATCACTGAAGATACTTCTCTATGAGAATGAGGCAACTTATTTTCTTTTGGAAGTATTTTGTTTGCCAAAAGTCTACATGAGGCAACAAATGATTTTTATAAGATAAGTATACACAATATTCGAAACTTTCAAGACATTTAGATCATTAATTTATAAGAATATTGAATCCTACCTTAATATATCGGTAAAGCATGTGTTTTTCAATCCATGTGTAACCTTCAAGTTCAACAACAACATAAGTGTCGCCAATATAGAACTATTTGCATTTGGGAAAAGAGGTTTCCTAGCCAACTAAGCTAGGGGTAAATCAATAACTTCTTCAGAAGATGTATAGAATTCTTGGATAAATTCATTGATACCAGCCTCATTTATTTGCGAAGTGGTTTCATCCATAAATGTGTCTTGTTCTTCATCTTGAGAGCGGCTATCATCAGTGACATCCATTGGTTCTTCAAGAATATCAGGAACTGGAAGCGGCTTTTCACCAAAAAATCAATTGAAATGATCAATAATAATTTATTAAATAATATGCATATTTATTTATGATAAGAATAACAATTTGTTAATTATAGTGTACCTCTTCTATATAAACTCCATACTTCAATTTATGGATACCAACAAGTCGCCGCTTCTTTAGTTTCCTATTTTGGCACCTTTTGCAAGTGCAATATATCATTTCATTAAAGTATTCATCTGTCCCTGGAGCAGGTCTTGCTGCCCGTTCATCTGAATATTCAGATGATGATGATGTACTATTTCCCTGAATGCACCATGTACCATCAACAATAAGAGTACAACTTTTAACTTGAGTATTACTTCTTTTTGAAAAGAATGTGACTCTTAGGTGCATGATATGATACAGCTTAAGAAATTTGAAACTTTGAAAATGTGGTTTTAAGGTTACTAAGTTACTGGGTTCTTCAAAAATGGACTTTGTGCCCGCTCTAGGAGCATTTGGGTATGGGAGCAGCCTGGGGAGCACCTGGGAGCGCCCAGGCAGCCCAGGGTTGCAACCTATCATTGACTGATTTGATGCATCTAAACACCTTTGTACAACTTATTTGTCAGTTTGTTCAGGCCATACTTATACTAAGTTTGACCCATATATCAATCATGATCATCATTTTTTGTTGCAGCAGTTTGTGATCTATTTTAGCTTTGGGTTTCAAATTAATTTCAAAGGTTTTTTTTTTCAAGGTGTTTTCTAATTTGGAGGGTTTTATTGATGTCACAGAGTTTCATAATTCATGTAAATTACTCTAAAACATATGTTTTTTCATCACTAACTAGTCCAATCTTTCAATCATAAAAATTATATGAAACATTACTCTATGTGCTACCAATTAAATCCTAGGTTAGTGTTTCATTTCATTAAAATGATACTGCAAGTACCAAAAACAACAACATAAATACCTGGTCTGCCATTTCGTATAGACACCAAAAAAATAGCCTAATAGAAAGCTACAAAGCAAAGTTTGTGGATGCTAGTTAGGATCATTACATAAATAGCTGCTGAAATATATGAAAACATGTATCCCAAAAAAAACCTATAAATTATACTAAAATATAGCTTGAGCAACTAAAAAATATGAAGATTCAATTAAAACTTACATAGAAATTGATTATAAATTGCTGATGGAGAATAACCTGAAATACATGGATTTAAATTAATTATAATAGTCCACATACAATTACCATATACAATAATTTAGAATTACCATATACAATTTATTTAGAATTAGCCCAACTGACTCTGATCAAAAGATAATTAGTCTTTTACTTGCCTACTTAATGGATGTAAATCACTAACAAATACAAAATGAATGATAAATAAAAAATCTGTTATTTTATTAAATTTATCTCTGTTATGGGTACACTTCATTAAAGACAATTGTTGAGCAGATCTAAACTGTGTATACATATCTCCCTACTTGTACTAATCCCACAACAACTTGCCTTACAATAATATATCCAGTTCAACTTCTTGTTTTTCTCAATATGATTCTACTACTCAATGACCTTGGAATTGTTTGTCTCATGGTTTCATTGCCGAGTTTTCTCAAGCTAGGTTTAGTCAAAGCTTTACACAAAGATTTAAATTGTTGAGAGTAACTTGCAATATTCAGCCTCCAAAAACTATATATATTTTTACCATAAACCAGGTGTTTTGCAAATCACATTAAGTTTTTTAGATGGCGAGTTAAGACAAATAATAAAAGCCTTAAATAGAGATTGCTCAAAAATCTCCACTTAGCTTCACCAATCAACTCACCTACTACACTTTTTAATAGTATAGGTGCTCGTATAGTAAATCTAAATGCCTAGTTAGATTCCCTTGATAAATATTATTTACTTTAGCCAAAGTTTATTTGTTTTACAAAATTGTAATTATCGGCCTAAATTTGAAATCTTTAATCAGAGAGATTTAAGCATTCATGATGAATTATATTAATCATTCAGACATCTTAAATTAGGGACCATCTGGCCTTAACCGAAACTAAATAAACATGTTATAATATATTGAAATTAGATTTTTTCTTGATCGGTTCAATGCCCATGGTTTTCTATTCTAACTAGCCTCTTGGCTAGATCTCTACAGCTCTTCTAAGGCTAGACCAAGGGGGATATGGCAGGTTGGATCTTATCTCCATATTAGCACATATCACTCCAATTTGAGAACAACTACTGTGTAGTTACATATTTGAAGCAATGGATGGGTTACTTATCTTCATATCACTGCATATCACTTCAATTTGAGTACAACTATTGTATAGTTATACCTTTGGAACAACGGTTGGGGTACCTATCTCCATATTAGCACACATCAATTGAAATTAAGTATAGTTACTGCATAGCTACCCCTTTGGAACAATTGATAGGTTGATTTTCTCCATATCACCACATATCAATCCGATTTGAGCATAACTATTGCATAGTTATAGGGAGCATGCCTTCAGGAAGTTGAATCTAGTCCAGTATGGTGCAAGTTTTCTAACTTTTACTCCTACCCCAACCCAACCTAGCAGATTTACTACAAGAGATCCTTAACATGGAAAATGTGAAAAACCACCTTCAAATATCTTGAAACATGTTTTTTTACGAGGCTAATTGATTTAAGGAGATGTTAGACATTTCATTCATTCCTTCACCTATAGGATGATCGTTTCCATTTTGATAATCAAGAAATATATGCTCGCCAATGAATTACAACACAGGTTTTTGAGTTTTGACAATAGGAAAACTCTTTCAAATACATTAGAAACACATTTGTATTGAATCTGATGGCCCTGACTCATCTAAGCATACATTAGATGATTCATTCTTTCAGTTCTAGTATGATTATCTATTTTTTTCTTATCACCAAATTATATATTTCCCAATGAATTCTCTTACACTTAAATAAACCTGATACGCCAAATGGGTTGAAGCAAACACTTCATAATTCACCAATGCATTTATTTGAGCATGATTGTGTTCATATGCATTATCCCAATTTGATACTCACCAGCGAATTCCAATATAGAGTTTCTTGAACATAGGAATGCCTTTCACTTGCCTTGACCACTTATTTGTAATGAATGTTTGATTTGTTTGATTTTAAGATTGTGAGAGTTAGGGTTCAACTGCTAAACCACACTCATTTAGAGGCTTAAATTTAAAAATCAATTAAATAGAAATTCTCTAGCAGGGACTACACAACAATCACCTTTGTCTAGATAACTCTAGGGAGCTGGTAGTCACACCTAATTGCAAAAAGAATCATCTCAACACTGCAAATGATTAATTTTTAAGTTTTTCCTTTACGTACCCTGGCAAGAGGGCTTTGTGTATCAAATTGTGCTTTCACTCAAATGAAATTTAATATGCCTAACTTTTGAGGGGATGTTACAAGCCAGTTTGTACAAGGGGAAGTTATATACTAAACTAATTAAGTAATTGATCCATTCAATTTTATTGCATGTGTTTATAGTACACTGATTATTACAACTTGATATATTTGTCATTGAATTCCATTGCAGAGATTTTACAACACAGAACACTTTAAAGACACCTTAAACTTACCTGTTACACATTCAATGGATTTCAGTGGATACTAAATGCTCATTCAACAAACGCCTTTGCCACCCAATAGACACATTACATATATAGTTAAGCACAGATTTGGTTTGAACAAAATGCTTGGAACCTCCAAGAAAATAATAAAAGAATTTGAAATGTCAAGGAAAAATAAAGTACATATGTTTAAGATTAACTCTTCTTCCAAGAATTTTTGAAAATTATAGTAAAATTCTATGTTACCAGTTCTTTGTAGGGGATTGTTGGGTACTCGTGTAGTTCAAACCGGGTCCTGATCCTGGTCCGGTCCTCCAGGGGATTCGGCCAAGGTCCTTCAAATGCCCTGTGGGTTTTTCCGAGACAAACCTTGAAGATCCTAGGGAGAACCCAGACAAAATTTGCTCAGAACCCAGATAGAATTTGCTCAAAACTTAGACATACATGAAATATAAGCAAGTAGAACCATCAACATGTGGATATAACATTCATAGATGTCTATCTTAGGGAAACTTAATATCTTCTGTTAGAACAAGAATGAAGTCTGGATGCATTAATGAAATTCACTTGTATGAGTAAAAGCTTCAGAAAACCACACTCCTGGACAAGGGAAGATTAAAAAACATATGGATATTCATCTATCCATACATGATACAACCAAGGGTAATATATACACAATAGATAATAAAGGTAATGCATGAAGCATTTTGACACAGATCTATCTTGGTCATTTACAATGCTTTACTTTTCTAAAATTTCATGGAAACCTTACTTTAAACTTTTTGAAAATACTTCTACTTCTGAAGTTAGTTCGCTGCCCATGGACTAAGCACCATAATCCTTTAATCCTGTAGGGGCTAGGCATGACACCTTACTCAGGGTTTCTCCATACTGATGTTGCTGACATACACATACAACCTCATCTTTTCAGACTGGGTGCTTCAATCTCTGAGATCAGGGCATATACCAAACCAAGAGGATTTTAACGGGTATCTTATTTAAATTTTTGTATGTAGTTGTGTTATAACTGTTGTAGCATTGGCTCTGAAACTGCTACTAGTTCATGCATCAGATGTATGCAAAGGGGGTAGCAAATATTCTGTTATGAAATTCACTAATCAGGACTGAAGTGCCATTTTCTTAATTTGAGTATTTCCTTGAAAAAGAATCCACATAACTTCTAATGTTTCTTGAGTATTTATTATCCTAAAACATTCTATGTGTCATGTCCCTTACCCCAAATGTATCAAAATATGAAAATTATAATCATAATAAATCTGTGTCACTTATTTGCAATTACTTGGAAAAAAATTCCGTAAGGGTTAGGGAAAATATCTACACAGAAAATTTAAAAAAAACCAGAGACCCTAAAAAAGTTCACCAGAAACTTGCAATTTTATCAAGAAAATAAATGCCAAAAAAAGGTCTAAAATCACATTGAATGATTAAATAAAATAATCATAGTTTTTCAATGAAAAAATGGGCACCCAGGTTGAGCACCAATTAATCACAATAAATTGTGATTTTTTGCAGATCTCTGCAACTCTGGTTTCTTCTACATCTGGACTTATTTCACAGTCAACATCAGAACTACAAACCAATCAAAAGCATGTAGATTCATGGATATTTCTACAAGAAAGATAACCATTAGTAGAGATGATTTTCACTACTGTCAGTTCTGGTATGACATGATTTCATGTGGGATTCATGTTGTGAATGCTTTGGTTTCCAGTTCTTGATGCCATTGAGTACAGAGTACAAATCCTAGAATTGAGAAAATAAGAAAAGGAAATTTAACCACTGCAAACCCTAGCATTGAATATTTTTTTTACAGAACCATGCCTTGAAAAATTAAAGAAAGGGATTTTTAAATGCAAAAACTCTAGACCAATTTGAATCCAGGTGGAACATAAAGGAACATGTAAGGGAAGAATTTAGAAATGTAAATGAAAGCTAGAAAAGCTTGGGGAAAAAAGAAAGAAAAAAAAACGTACTTGAAACATCTAATTTGTCACTGAATTGGTCTACTTAACCCTCTTCATCATTTTATATCTATAAATCCACACCAAAACACCAAACTGGTGTTTGGTGAAGCACTTGCATTTTTTTGTTCATTGTAGCCTCCCTTGAGTGAAGGTTTTAACCTTGCAAGGCTTTCAACATGGCACCATGGAATTTTAACAAGATCACTTATTTTATAAATTTAAATCCACACCAAAACACCAAACCAGGGTGTTGGGTTTGGCACTTATAAAGTTTTGATTTATAAGGAGGCTTTAAGCTTGCTTGTTGTATAACTTGCGACTATGAATTTGAATGTGGATTGATTCTTTTGTATTTGTATATCCACACCAAAACACCAAATTTGGCTTTTGAATGGGGCAATTACAGACTTTGATTTATTGTAGCCTCTTTGGAGCAAAGGTTTTAACTTTTAAGCTTGCCCGGTAAAGAACATGTCATTTAGGATTAAACATGAACAAATTCTCTTGTAAATGTAAATCCAAACTATGGTGTTCGGTGAATGCATTATTTATTGCAGTACATTCAGTGCACACATGAAATATAATCAACTGTTATGAAATTTCAAAGTACACATGAAAGATAATCAGTTGTACCGACAAAATTTATATCATTTTTCTGTATTTCAATCTGATGATTGACAAAGGTTATGGGCTAACACATCTAGCTGTAGTGGAAAGTTCATTTCTTTTTCTTAGGTGACTCTTGGATAGCCAAAATTAAATATAGAACTAATTCTTATTAGCACGTGGAATTTTCTTTTATGATTTTTGGCTGTATAACAGTGCTTTGTTTCTTTTTTGTTGAAATGTAGTGTGTTGAAGTAATAATCATTCTGAGTGACTTCTGTATAATGAAACTGAAATTATATTATAATTGGTTTAGGATCTATATTAATTTTAGTCATAGTTACCAAGACCACAATGTTAAAGGGAATACCAGGAGATACATGGGAGGCTAGTTATAGTATACATTTTTATGGAATCAAAATTCTATGAGAAACCTTTAATTTAACATGTTCATAGTAAATTTCATGATAACCTGGGCATTATATTTTTTTTATGCACTGGAATTTATCAATCAAACTGATTTTTAGGATTACTGGATCTTCAAAATTCACATTTTTGTATTACATTGTAGAACACGATATTGTCGAAAGGGGACATTACACTGTAGAACACAATATTATGATTTATAAAAATTGATAATAAGGGAGGGTTCATTAATTGGCCTTAAATTAATAAATCATTGATAATTAGTTGCTTATCTCTCCAGCCTAAATCTGTTCTCTGTTTTCACTTCTTAATGTTTCTTAATGTAATGATAATTAATAAATCTGTGTCACTAATTTGCAAGAGATAGAATAATAATAGGTTGTGTATTCATATGGTTCTGATTAATCATGTGTTACAGAATTTATGGTATAGATCTATGTTGTATAGAAACAACACACTAATATAAAAGAGAAAGGAACTTAAAAAGGATAATCTGAAATATAGTTTTCTGAACTTCTGTCATTTATAACTTTCAGCTAGATTAACCAAAACTGTTGAAACCTTGAACATAGGTGTATTGAGCATTCCTAACTAACACACTATAACCGCATAAGTTGATCTTGAAACATGAGCAAATTTGCACCAGAATATCGGATTAAGATGACACAAAGATTGTTTTATCAGATCAAGCAAAATTGACAACAAACATTGTTGGCATCAATGACAACAAGTTGCAAAGGGTTCCTTGTTCATTATTTCAACAAGCTATTCCTAGACTCTATGGCTTTCCTCTCTAAAAATATTTTTCTCACAAGGTGAGTATTTATTCTCAGCATTGTTTTTTAACTTCTTAAACCCTTTAAGGCCATTGCTATATTTTTTATTTTCTTTGAAGTAGTATTCTATATTTTGTAAACTCTTGTCAAATTTTCCCTAAGCACTTATGTTCAAGCAATCATAAATGAGGATGAAAATTCCTTAGGTTTTTTGGGGATTAGAGGATGAAAACCATTTGGTTTCAAGAGTTCAATTGCTGCAGCTGTGACAGTTTTCCAATGGAGTCGGGAAGGTTATTTAAACATACACACCCTTCTATATTCAACGTTGCAGCTATGACAGGTTGCTAATAGAATCAAGGAGGTTATTTAAACCATTACAATATTTTATTTTCAAGTGCTGCAACTACACTAGATTGTCAATAGAATCAAGGAGGTTATTTAAACCTTTGAAACTTCCTATTATGTTCAAGTGCTACAGCTGTGACAGGTTGACAATGGAATCAGGGAGGTTATTTAAACCTCTACAACTTTCTATTTTCAAGTACTGCAAATGTGACATGTTTCCAATGGAATCAGGAAGGTTTTTTTAAACCTCTACAGTCTTCTATGTTCAAGTGTTGCAACTGTGATAGATTGCCAATAGAATCAGGGAGGTTATTTGAACTTTTACACCCTTCTATGTTCAAGTGCTGCAGCTATGATAGGTTACCAATGGAATCAGGGACGTTATTTAAACCTACACACTCCATTATATTCAAGTGTTGTAGCTATGATAGGTTGTCAATGGAATCAATTTCAGAAGATTCATCCAAAGAGGAAATTGATTTCCCAGCTGAAGACTGATGATTTTCAATAATTTTATGGATCACAGTTGGTTACAAATTCAACTATAACAGGGGAAAACCTATAAGATAGACACATAAATCCACTTTCTGTAGCTTTTGAAGAAAATTTCACAGAACAAAAGCAATCTGAACAGAAAGAGATTCTCCAAGAAGATGATTTAAATAAATCAAGTGAAGATGGTAGACACAAGGATGATGGGGAAGCTTCAGTGGAAGATCTTTCTTCATTCCAATTCCTAATGCTAAAATAACTGATGACCTGCATATTAACTCCAAAATCAAATATCTCAAGCCATCCCAAAGGATTTTCAAAATATTCATTAACTTAGAGGTATGGGATTCCTTATGATCCCCGTGAATTTGTTTCAAGACATTATGATTAATTCTATTTGTAGCTAAGTCATATTAATCATACTGATGTCATTCTTTGATCAAGCAAATTCTAGACCAAAATGAGCCAAATCCAAAATAAATGGTGCACAAAGATGGATGAGGTATCAAACGTAAGTTGTACTCTTTATAGATTTGGGAAGTGCAATCAATGAAAATCTCTAAAAGTTCCAAGATTCACTGAATTTTAATTTCAATGAGGTGAAAGATAGTTTATGAGAGAGCAGATCATGCTATTTTAACTTTTAAGAATATTGAATGATTACTAAATGTAAGACAAGTCTATGATATTTAACATTTCCTAGCTTTCTATTATCGCAGGGTACATAATACAATACAACATGCAACATAGGCAGGGGAGTAAGGAATTTTGACAAGATCTGGGGTTTTTTTAAATTTTACCTATTTTCTTGGAGACGACCCACATGTTGAAGAAAACGGCAGCCCACAGGATGAAGAAAATGGCAGCTAGGGCATAATATTTTTTGCAAATCTGGCAAAAACCCAATACTACAATCATCACTTCCTGCCACACCCTGCATTCTTATAAGCTTCCTTCCCGCCATACCCATTGTAAGCCTTCCTGCCTGAAGAAACTCCATCTGAGTCTGACGTCGTAGCAGCAAACGGGAGAGCCAACTCACAAAGCCATCAAAAAGCTACGAAAACAATAGTTTTGTTTGAGGGAAAAGCCATATGTGGGAAATAATTAATATATTTTTTGGAAAAGGTAGGTATTTTTTCTATTTTAATTTGAGACAATGTAAAGTAAAAATTAAAACTTAACTAGCAATTGCACCTTGGTGTGCAATAGGTACGCTGAAGAGGTCTAGAATATCCATTACGAAAATTTTCTGTCTATATTTTGCATACATCTATTCAATGCAAGAGATCGATTGGTAGGCCATTTTGGAAATGATTTTGTTTGTGCAACAAAGGTCTCAATGGAGAGGTGATAGCTTCAAGTGAAATATGCATCCACTTACAAGTATCCAAACATGAAAGAAACAAAACCTTTGAATCAAGAAGATAATCAGGCTTCATTAGTAGTAGGCTCATGTTATGTTTTTCATAGG
>VDFB02373365.1:156499087-156553292 GCA_007258455.2 Sequoia sempervirens
ATATACATAATCTATTACCTTTTGTGTGTACATATAAAAAACGCACGTACACGTATGTATATATACATCGCGCAGCTTTATCATCTTCACTCTTCTTGTTTTTTAAAGTTCTCTGGCAATTTGTAGCGTGCATTCCGATTTATTAAAATCTGCCGGCTTATATTTCTGGAATAGGAAACTGGTGAGTAGGTAGTTATATAAATTTATCTTAAAAAAGAAAAATAGCCTGTGTTTGCCTGCTATTTACATTATTGATTCGTAATATTCTGTATTCAATCTACCCCTGGAAATGCTTGTCAATGTAGCTTATTGTAAGGATGCTGCTATTTTTAGGGGCAGTTTCTTGCCCATATCTGGCCTTTGAAGCCATTGAAGAAGAAGGGTCACAAGACTGAGGACAGGCCATGGTGTAGGTATAAGATGGCCTATATTTATAAGTTATATATGTCGAAGAAAGACGTTAATAATTTAAATCTAATTGTTTCTGGATTTGATTGTGTGGACTCTTTTTTCATTAACGTTTCGGATCACACTCAGTGAGCCATCATCAGGATAGAGAGTTAATAATTGTTTTGATTGCTTTGTAAAACTAGCCACCCCATCATTGATTGTTTTGAATAGTAGTTAAAAATGCTTACCCGTTATTATTATTTATAGTTGGTAGACGACAAATGCTTCTTGATTCTATAGAGTGGACGCAGGTTCGAATCTGTGTAACGTACATGGAAAACCAATTCTTTCCCGGCTTTCCGCAATAGAGGTCTCAAATATCCGTGGATTTTATGGCAACAAATTGCCTTGTGGCTCGGGTCTTGAGGTTTGTATGGCAATGCTGTCTCCATCAGGGCTACTGAATAGCTAGTTTGCACATTGATGCCTTGTCTCGCTCAGGGCTCCAGCTTTCATGGTTTTGCCGGCCAACCACTACACTCATTCCAGGGCTTGAACATTGACCAGACTGGAATTTGGTCCCTATTTTGATCCATTTCACCCGGCTGTGGGATTAAAGAGTCAAACTGGGGTTGCATTGTCTGGCAACTACCTGTCTCAACCAAGGTTGAACCTTGATGGTTTGCATGACAATACCCGGCCTGTAAACATTACTTCCATCCAAGGGTTCGAATTAAAGGCCATTGCACGGAAATACCAGGCCTTAACTGTTACATCCATTCCAGGGCTTAAATGGGGGGTGAATTGTATGGAAACAACTTGACTCAACCAGGTCCCAAATCTGGATCAATTGCTTGTCAATGACCCATATCAATTCTATCTCGATTGTCACAGTCAGCTCTGGTATGCAAGGGTTAAAACAGGGTTGGATTATTGAGTTTCAATTGCATGTGGCAACTCTCTTTTTCAACCTCATCTCAGCTATTATTTCGAAGTCTAGGGACTGAATTTGACAAGTGGATTGCACGATAACAATCCATCTTAACCAGACCTCACTACATCAAGGGGGTATTTAAGACAGTTTTTAAGACAATATTTGAGTATATTGTCTTAAATTGAGACAGAAAAAAAGTTGTTTATTGTCTCAAGTATTGTCTTTAAGGGGGTGTCTCTATAAAGACAATATAAAATTGTCTCTATAAAGACAATATGACATAGAAGTATTTTTGTCTCTTTAAAGACAATATGAAATTGTCTGTATAAAGACAATATGACATAGAAGAATTTTTTTCTCTTTAAAGACAATTTCACTTTTGTCTCTTTAGAGACAATTTCACTTTTGTCTCTTTAAAGACAATAGTTGGGATTAAAGACATTGTCTCTACAGAGACAATATGTAAAAATTGTTTCTTTAGAGACAATATGTAAAAATGTATTAAAAAAATAAACAATTCAATGTTTTCAAATTCTCGCCGTCCTCCTATTTGTTGGAGTTTTTATTTTTTATTTTTCAAATGCGATGGAAAATTATAATAGAAATTATCAATGATTTTGAAGTTGGAACAATGAACAGTTGTCGAATACACAAAGCATAATGTTCATAAAAAACAAAGAAAATAATGCATCCTAATCCAAATTCATAAAGTAAATGCCAATAAGTATTTTTTTATTTATAGTTTATAAACTTGTTCATACAATCATAAGCAACACGTACGTCATAACATGACATACACAAACGATTCATTTCTAGGAAAGAGAAAATGTTAATATTTTCCTAAAAGCCATTGGAATATACCCAACTACCAGCATAACTCTTTCGAGCATGGCAAGGTAGCTTGACAAAGAGTTGACTCAATTGTCTGGACTGGACAATTTTGCTTCAGAACGGGAACTTTCTTCTTGCATGCTTATGTATGGTCCTCTCAAAGGCTGATAACTTTTCATTGTAACAATCCACTAAATCATGTACTTTGTTATTGATGAACGACAAGATTTCCAAATCGTCTTTGAGCATAACACAACCTTTCAAGATTTTGATATGATTTTGGAGAGAGTTGAATTCTTCCTTTAAGATAATCAATACGGTGAAAGCAAAATTTTCCTGCAAGCAAACAATATTAGATTTAACAAGTAAATCCATTTGCATTATTCATTTAAAGAACCACAAATCCACAAGTCTCTACACATTAACTGAAAATAATAAATCTGCAAATCAAACCCCAAAAAAAATCCAATTATAAGCAACCACTACACTAGTCATTTGATAGCCCAAAAGTGAAAATATGTGATCCCAAAAAACTTTCACAAATATTTTCTTTCATATAACTTACTGCTCAAGCTGGGCTGCAAACTGTGCAATTTTAAGTTGGCACTGGTTAGCCGTACTAGTAACTTCTTCACCTTGATAGAGCCCTGCAACTCGCTCAAACTATTCCAAAGCCAGTTCCAAAGTTTCTTCAGCTTCATATATTTCACCGAATTCCTGTAGAAAACAATATTTTGAAGTACATTGGAAATCTAAATTATGGAAATTGACTTCTAAATTTCCAAATCAAAATCTGGTTGATGACCTCCAATATCCCAATTGAAGTATAAAACTCTAGAAACCAATAGATCTGATAGATACATGAAATTCTAACTTTATAAATTATAAACAATAAAATTCTGCTTAGACACAACCAACACACAGAACAACCAAAACTCTCAGGTAAGCCAATTTCAATTATGATGCTAAGGTAAATCAATCACAGAAAAAAAACTAAACGGACAAGGAAAATCTCTATGAAATTTAGTGTAATGAAGAACAGTTTAGAAGCTGTGATAGTTTTAGCATAACAAGGAGTACAATACAAGAAACAGCTGTGAGAAGAAGTACCAAGAACTGGAAGTTACAGCCATCTCCCACTTTAAGAAAAAGACACAAATTAACAAAATTTCATTGTTTCATTGTCAATCTGTACGTATAACAAGTACAACAAAAGGCTCAAAGGCTATAAATAAAAACTGACAAAATGTAGAAAAACATAGCAACAACTAGATCTATTGTTATGCTTGATCTTCATTTGGAAATTTTGCATCAAAAGCGGACTGTGAGTCTGAATAGCAGAATGCAGTTCTTCTAAGTCTTCCAGAATCAACTGGTGAAAATTTTCCAACCTCCTCTGATCCTTTGTTTAACTTTCAAATGCCCATCATTTACTATGTGAAAAATCAAATGGAGAAAAAAAGATTAACATAAAACTCTAGGTTGCAAGCTTGTATGGTCCTTAGTTTTCTAAGAATCTGAATACCTACGATCAGATGATAAACAACATTTTTTTCTATTGTAGTGGTGGAGGCCTGAGGCACAACTTTTTTTGTTTTGAACCTATAGAAAGATATAACAGATAATTTCAAATGTTTACTTAGAAGCATGATAGAAGTCAATATGATATTGCCCTGAACCCTTCTAGTTTTTATAGAAAATGTCACCTTTTGGGATTGAATGTTGAAAACAGTTTAAGTTGTGTCTTAAGAAGAAGACATTGTGAAATAGAACGAATTATAAAGTTGTAAAGAATCTGAACAGCATACACCGATGACAAAGATCTGGTACTCCTAGTTGCATCAATGGAGCAAATTCAAAATACCACACAAAAGAAGCTCTTGTTAATGTAACACAGCAAAATAAGGCAGAAACCAGTATAAGTCTCACTGAAAAGGTAGAATATTAATAAAATTATCCCATGAAGTTTGCTGCAGGAAGGAGACAAGAATATTTTCATCAAAATATGTAAATTTCTAAGAGGAATTACTATTTTTAAAGAATGTAACTTACAAAACTTGAAGCAAATTGATCTATCAACTGAGTGCCTAAAGGCACGTGCATTTTTTGTTGCAACAAACAAAGAAGAACATGTACCATATAGGGTGGGCTATGACTACAGTTAGTTACCTAATGTCGTGCTTGTGAACAAGTGCTTTGCATGTGCATATAACCCCATGAACAAACTCCCAAGCAATCTAGGTTTTTCCAATATGCCTACACTGTGCAATTGTCATCTATGTTCTTTTTAAAGATTTTTATTATTTTTATTCAAATAGGTGATACTTTACTTGTTACGTAGGTTCAAATGGTAACCAATTTTTCCTTCAATATTACAACATCAAAGTAGTGAAGAAAAGAGGTAACAGATAACAATTCATTACCTGCATTGATTGCTTGTCGTCAAGTGTGTTAAAATTTTAGTCATTTGTGTCACACCAATCCCTTGCCTCTTGACATTTGGTCTTTAAAGTACAAGAACCAGTATAATGGCACAAAATTGTAAAAATATATTTACTGTATAATGCATAAGCTTTGTAAAGAAGAATGTATTAAGTTCAACATATGAAGATGATCCGATCTCTGCTGTTGACTCTGTGAAAATAGCTCTGGCAACCATTGCATTTACACCTTCAGCAGTAGCTGCTATATATTGAAGAACTGTCAAGGAAAATGGCCTTAAGAACAAGGAAAACAAAATAAAAAAATTAACTGCCAAATGAACATAAAAATCATTTCACAGTTCAGAATTTAGATCCACCTTTGAACTTTAGAACTAATTTTTTTGGCAAACATTTGCTGTGTGTTTTGTGGAAGGTACGTTGAGAAAATTTGGAAAAAGTTATGTTTTGTAAGACATAAGCTAACTGTGAGGCTTCCAGCTATAGTCAATAAAGCTTATTGGATTCACTGGCAGCCTAAGAGAATTTGGATAGAAGATGGATTACGATAGGTCGTTGAATGGTAGATAACAACTAATTTTCTATAAACATGGAAATAAAATGAGCATGGAAATTTGAAAGTATTTCTGTAATATGCAGAGTGAATAATATGGGAGGCAATCATCATGAAAGAGAAACAAAAAATTACTTAATTATGAAAGAACCATCCCCCACAATTGGAGCTCAAAAATAATAAATACCTCGATGGCTTTTCTAGGAACAAACAAATTTAGATGATCTTTGTACAGCCCTGTTTCTATAGTTCCTTAATTGTTAGTTTGCAGAAGTCTCCCCTTTTATTTGATTACTTATTCATTCTATTCAAATTTTTCCAATATCCTACTCATAGTTGTCAAAGTTTATCCTCTTCAACAATCTATATGGCAGAGTGACAAGTCAGTAAATTTTATAATTGAATCAATTTTACTTATTCACGTAGATGTTAAAGATAAGGTTGCAATCCTCTGGTGCACTGCAAATGTAATCAGTAACTGAAGTTGCTGAATGGTATCTTAAGTTAAAGTTTCTAAGATGGCCCAGAATGTGATTGTAATTGGCAGACACTTTTAATTATTATATTCTATGTTTTTTTTTTGTTGAGACGAGCATCTTTCCTTGCCTTCCATTTTCATTTATTTCTCTTTCCTTCCTTTTCACCTTCTAACTTCCACTTCGTTACTTATCCTAATCACATTTTAGCACATACTTCTGCTCTGTTTCAATATTGCATTTTATGAACTTAATTTTAAATGTGAGGATTGCTTCTACAAGTATGGGTTTCAAACTAGTAGTGCTGGCAAGCTATAAAATTCAGTGATAGATTATTTATCCAAACATTGCTGAATTTATCAACTTTACTGTAATGAAAATCAACAAAATGTTAGATTATATCACATGTGAGGATACTCTGTGTGAGTTGGAAAAATGCTCACAACTGTTTGGAGAAAACATAATCTTTGTTGAAGAGTTATGCCCATAACCAGTGGGCTTGCAGTAAGCAAAATGTTATCACAAATAGAGGCTTATGAAAGGGTATTGTCAGGACATTACCATTGCAGTAGAGGCACTGATTGTATAGTCCCAAAGTGGTTTGATTATGTTGATTTGAGAAGCAAGTTTTGGGGGACTTCAATTACTATTCCAATATTGCTTCAGGCTAAAAAAAATATGTATTTTATTTGTCGATGTGGATGAGTTATGCTCGTCTGGAGAGAAAGATGGGGGTGATCCTTGAGAATGATGGAATGATTTTCAAGGGAAAAATATCTATTCTGAATCTTTTCAAAAACATTTCCTTGATCTTTTCCATGAGGATGAACAAAGGAATTAGTGAGACAACTGTCAAGAAAGAGATAAAATCTTTGGTAAGAGGCTACAAACACATTAGTGCTCTTTGCAGGAAAAGGAAAACAGAAACTGAGAATCATTTGAACGCTCCAGGTAATCTTCTATTCAATTCTTCAATGTATAAATCCTACTTAGCCCTGTTTTACAGATCCTTCATCTTACATATATATGTACAGTTCTATGCAGATATAAGTAATTCCTAGTAGTTTATTCCATTTCTTATAATATTAATGAATAATCACATTCATCATTGGGCCCATTGTGAAAAGGGAAAATCTCCCAAAGCATGGCAAGTGACTTACCGCAAGAATCTGCACAAATTGTGTCCCGCTATCAACGATGCTGATGAGAAAAAATGGCCAGAAATCGCTTCAAACTTTACAATCACTACAAACTGTACAACTCAAGTGAACTAACTGTCACATTCTGACCGACCCTCTCAAATTTGAGGGAAATCAAAATTTAATTGTTTTATGTCTATGTCAATTACATTTGAGGCTTTAAATCTCATGTCTTCTACAAATGGCTCAATAATCCTTCCATCCATTTCCCATTTGAATATGTTGATAAAGAACATTAGAGGTAGGAAAATGAATAACTTTTTATGGAACACATTTGGGAGATATTTAAGCTAAATAAAATGAAATCAAGATCAAAGGAAGATAATAACAAATAGATGATGATAACAACAGGGAGAAGAGCAAAAAATTTCGCAGTGCTGAGACGTGATCTGCTCAGGCCTTTGAATGACTGATGTTTCTAGCACCAGTCACATTGGAACCCACTCAAAAGCCCCTGCCATGTCGTCCCCTGCAGAAGAATGATGGCACCCTTATCTCCTTGTGCAACTGCTACTATCAAGGCATGAAATGGACCTATGCGTTGGGGGTTATAGGGCAGCTATTTTCTTTCAAAGTATAGTTTATATCTAATGCCCGCCATGTACACGTCCCTGTAGTAGTCTCAAACCAGAATAAAATATCAATGAATCAATAACATAAAGGAAGGGAAATAAAAGAGTAAAAAAGAAAATGAGATGGGCAGCTATTTCTCCTACAAAGTGCAAGGCGACCAGATCATTGTTAGGCCCCAGAAGAAAGAAGAAAAAATAAAATAAAGCAAAGGGCTTTGTCCTCCCAATCTATCTGGAAACCCTCTTTTCTTTCCCTTGGACACCATGGCTACCTGTAGGTGCAGTGACGGCCCTGTTTTAGGCCTAAAATGCAGGTCGTCCCTCTTTTATAAATAATCTGTTTTTCTTTCCAACTTTGCAGTGTTGTAACAGTGCCCTATCCCTAGGTCTAGGTTTCGGTGCAGTTGGACCATTTATTGGCATCTGACCCTCAATGGGTTAGCAAAGAACTGGCGAAATACCAAGTATTTGATTATTCAAGTTCAGTCTTTACTTCAGAATAAGGGCAAGAGAATTATCTAAGTGACCACGATAAAACAACAGATGTCAGGGACTGCCAAATACGCCATGCATAAAAACAGCAAGGAAGTAAATAAGGCATCTTCATCTGTGCTAAAATCAAAATAAACAAAGTGCAAAACTGCAAAATGAGATTCGGTGGCTTCAATACCACAGAAGCCATTGAAAAGTTTGTCATTGCACATAAAAAGAAAACCCAATTATCAAATCCCACAGGATTTCAGAGTAGGCATACAACGTTTTCAATTTCCCTTCCAGAAAGAAATATAAAGATCTCTCTTTCAGACAAGACAAACAGTACAAAACTTAATACTACAAGCTCACACGGTCATGGAAAAAAAACACATTCTGTATCTAGCAAGTTTGGATCTCTAACCTGCTATGACTGACGTCGAGGAGGAACCCCTAATCTTCTTCTAATACTTTCTCCAAGTCGAACCAGATCATCCACCTGGCGTTCAGAAGCACAAACCCCGAATCATTGAACATGTCTGTACTTTCACAAAATGGCTATTATCGCAGGGTACATAATACAATACAACATGCAACATAGGCAGGGGAGTAAGGAATTTTGACAAGATCTGGGGTTTTTTAAAATTTTACCTATTTGCTTGGAGACGACCCACAGGTTGAAGAAAACGGCAGTCCACGGGATGAAGAAAATGGCAGCTAGGGCATAATATTTTCTACAAATCTAGCAAAAACCCAATACTGCAATCATCACTTCCCGCCACACCCATTGTAAGCCTTCCTGCCTGAAGAAACTCCATCCGAGTTCAACGCCGTAGCAGCAAACAGAAGAGCCAACTCACAGAGCCATCAAAAAGCTGCGAAAACAGAAGTTTTGTTTGAAGGAAAAGCCATATGTGGGAAATAATTAATATATTTTTTGGAAAAGGTAGGTATTTTTTCTATTTTAATTTGAGACAATGTAAAGTAAAAAATAAAACTTAACTAGCAATTGCACCTTGGTGTGCAATAGGTACGCGGAAGAGGTCTAGAATATCCATTACAAAAATTTTATGTCTATATTTTGCATACATCTATGCAATGCAAGAGATCGATTGGTAGGCCATTTTGGAAATGATTTTGTTTGTGCAACAAAGGTCTCAATGGAGAGGTGATAGCTTCAAATGAAATATGCATCCACTTACAAGTATCCAAACATGAAAGAAACAAAACCTTTGAATCAAGAAGATAATCAGGCTTCATTAGTAGTAGGCTCATGTTATGTTTTTCATAGGGAGAGAGGGAGATAGAGGGAGAGATATGGATAGAAAGAGGGAGATATAAAGGGGGGAAGAGTGAGAGAGAGGTAAAGAGGAAGATAGATATGGGGATGGAGATGGATAGGGGTATGGAGAGGAGAGAGAGGGATAAATAGAAATATAAAGAGAGGGAGGGAGAGAAAGAGAGGGAGATAGGTAGAGGAGAAAAAAGTAAAGAGATATAGAAGAGGGAGTAATAGAGAGGGGGTGAGATAGGGATAGAAAGAGGGAGAGATAGGGATAGAAAGAAGGAGAGATAGAGATAGATATAACTTAGGAAAGATAGAGGGGTTGAGAGAAAGATGGAGACAGAGAAATAGAGATATTAAGAGGGAGACAATGAGAGGGGGATGGAGAGATAGAAAGATAAATATATAAGAAGTTATATATATAGAGGTAGAGAAAGGGATATGTAGGGATATATAAAGGGGGGAAGAGTGAGAGAGAGGTAAAGAGGAAGATAGATATGGGGATGGAGATGGAGAGGGGTATGGAGAGGAGAGAGATGGATAAATAGAAATATAAAGATAGGCATAGGAAGTTATAGATAGAGAGAGATAGAGACAATGTAAAGTAAAAAATAAAACTTAACTAGCAATTGCACCTTGGTGTGCAATAAGTACGCCGAAGAGGTCTAGAATATCCATTACAAAAAATTTATGTCTTTATTTTGCATACATCTATGCAATGCAAGAGACTAATTGGTAGGCCATTTAGTAAATGATTTTGTTTGTGCAACAAAGGTCTCAATGGAGAGGTGATAGCTTCAAATGAAATATGCATCCACTTACAAGTATCCAAACATGAAAGAAACAAAACCTTTGAATCAAGAAGATAATCAGGCTTCATTAGTAGTAGGCTCATGTTATGTTTGTCATAGGAAGAGAGGGAGATAGAGGGAGAGATATGGATACAAAGAGGGAGATATAAAGGGGGGAAGAGTGAGAGAGAGGTAAAGAGGAAGATAGATATGGGGATGGAGATGGAGAGGGGTATGGAGAGGAGAGAGAGGAATAAATAGAAATATAAAGATAGGCATAGGAAGTTATATATAGAGAGAGATAGAGAGGGAGAGATAAAGATAGTGAGGTAAAGAGATATAGATATGGAGGTATAGGAAGAGGTAGAGGGAAATAGAGAGGGAGAGAGCTAAATGGATAGAGAGAAGGAGACATGTCGAGAGATAGAGGGAGAAAAATAGATAGAGACACACAGATAGAGAGATGGATAGGGGGATATAGAGGGAGTGAGGGAGGGAGAGATGGGGATAGATAGAGGGGAGATATAAAGAGAGGGAGGGAGAGAAAGAGAGGGAGATAGGTAGAGGAGAGAGAGAGAGAGGTTTGAAAGGTGAATTATCATATCCTTAATCAAATGACACATGTGGTACCCTGAGCATAACTCCCTAGGGACACATGTAATCCTTGGATTGTTAGATATAGTGAGGGAGGAATAGGGAGTGTGTGTGTGTGAGTGAGAAAGATATATGGAGAGAGATAGAGAGGGAGATTTGTATAAATAGATAGAGAGGGAAGGAGAGGAGGTAGTAGAGAAAGAGAGAGACACCCATCTATGTCTCAATCTCTATGTTCTCATTATCTCTCTAATTTCTCTCTTTGTATCTCCTCATATTTCTCTTTATACATTTTTTTCACGTTTCTCTTCCTCTCCCCATATCTCTCACCTTACTCCTTCTATTGTCCCTATTTATCTCCCCTCTCTCTAAATTTCTATAAATTTGTCTCCTATTTCTCTTTATCTATCTCTTTTATCTCTCTCCCATGGCAATTTTATATCTACATTCATGTTTATATTCCTCTCTCTCCCTATTTATTCCTCTATATCTCTACCTCTATCTCTATCTCTATATCTATATCTCTCTTCTATCTCTCTATATCTCTTTGTCTCCCTCTTTATCTCTCCATAGATCTCTATTTATCTTTCTCTCTATCTTTTTTTCTCTCTTTTCTCTTTTTGTATCTCCCTATCTATATCCATGTCCATTTTTATCTTTACCCCCCCTCTCTCTCTTCCTTTCTTTCTCTTTTTCTCCCTTTTCCTCTTTATATCTTCTCTATCTTCCTTAAGTGTGCAATGGGTACACTAAAGAGGTTTGAAAGGTGAATTATCATATCCTTAATCAAATGACACATGTGGTACCCTGAGCATAACTCCCTAGGGACACATGTAATCCTTGGATTGTTAGATATAGTGAGGGAGGAATAGGGTGTGTGTGTGTGTGTGTGTGTGTGTGTGTGAGTGAGAAAGATATATAGAGAGAGATAGAGAGGGAGATTTGTATAAATAGATAGAGAGGGAAGGAAAGGGAGGTAGAGAAATAGAGAGGAGAAAAATGTAAAGAGATATAGAAGAGGGAGTACTAGAGAGAGAGAGGGGGGGAGATAGGGATAGAAAGAAGGAGAGATAGAGATAGATATAACTTAGGAAAGATAAAGGGGTTGAGAGAGAGATGGAGAGGGAGAAATAGAGATATTAAGAGGGAGACAATGAGAGGGGGATGGAGAGATAGAAAGATAAATATATAAGAATTTATATATATATATAGGTAGAGAGAGGGATATGTAGAGAAGGAAAGAGAGAGATAACCTATGATAAAGATAAGTAATAAAGAGATAAATAGAGAGGGGGAGAGAGAGATAAAGATAAGGAGGGAGAAATGGAGTGTGTATGTGTGTGAGAGAGAGAGAGAGAGATATGAAGATAGAGACAAAGGGATATATATAGGGAGAGAGGATAGAGATAAAATAAAGATATAGAAAGAGGAAGTGATAGGGAGAGAGAGATCTCAAAATAGGGAGAGATAGAGAGATAGGTAGTGGAAAAAATGGAGGGGGAAGAGAGAGAAAGAGAGATAGAAGGAGAGAGGAAAGGGAAGAGGGAGAGAATGATAGAGGAAGCATTGGAAGGATAGAAAGATAGAGATAGGGAGTTATATATAAAGAGAGGTAGAGATGAGGAGATATATGTATAAAGATGGGAAGAGAAAGAGAGAGACACTCCTATCTATGTCTCCCTCTCAATCTCTATGTTTCTCATTATCTCTCAATTTCTCTCTTTGTATCTCTCTCATATTTCTCTATATATTTTTCTTATGTACTCTCTTCCTCTCTCTCCCTATCTCTCTACCTTACTCCTTTATTTTCCCTATTTATCTCCCCCTCTCTCTACTTCTATATATCTTTGTCTCCTATTTCTCTTTATCTATCTCTTTATCTCTCTCCCTATGGTACTTTATATCTATCTATGTCTCTTATATTCTCTCTCTCTCTCTCTCTATTTATTCCTCTATATCTCTACCTCTATCTCTATCTCTATATCTACATCTCTCTTCTATCTCTCTATATCTCTTTGTCTCCCTCTTTACCTCTCCATAGATCTCTATTTATCTTTCTCTCTATCTTTTTTTCTCTCTTTTCTCTTTTTGTATCTCACTCTCCCTATCTATATCCATGTCCATTTTTATCTTTGCCTCCCCCTCACTCTCTCTCTTCCTTTCTTTCTCTTTTTCTCCCTTTTCCTCTTTATATCTTCCTTAAGTGTGCAATGGGTACACTAAAGAGGTTTGAAAGGTGAATTATCATATACTTAATCAAATGACACATGTGGTACCCTGAGCATAACTCCCTAGGGACACATGTAATCCTTGGATTGTTAGATATAGTGAGGGACAAATAGGGAGTGTGTGTGTGTGTGTGAAAGATATATGGAGAGGGATAGAGAGGGAAGGAGAGGGAGGTAGAGAAATAGAGAGGAGAAAAAAGTAAAGAGATATAGAAGAGGGAGTAATAGAGAGATAGAGGGGGGGGAGATAGGGATAGAAAGAGGGAGAGATAGGGATAGAAAGAAGGAGAGATAGTGATAGATATAACTTATGAAAGATAGAGGGGTTGAGAGAGAGATGGAGGGGAGAAATAGAGATATTAAGAGGTAGACAATGAGAGGAGGATGGAGAGATAGAAAGATAAATATATAAGAAGTTATATATAGAGAGGTAGAGAGAGGGATATTTAGAGAAGGAAAGAGTGAGAGATAACTTGTGATAAAGATAAGTAATAAAGAGATGAAGAGATAAATAGAGAGGGGGAGAGAGAGATAAAGATAAGGAGGGAGAAATGGAGTGTGTATGTGTGTGTGAGAGAGAGAGATATATATGAAGATAGAGACAAAGGGATATATTTAGGGAGAGAGGGAGAGATTCAATGGAGAGAGGATAGAGATAAAATAGAGATATAGAAAGAGGAAGTGATAGGGAGAGATAGAGATCTCAAAAGAGGGAGAGATAGAGAGATAGGTAGTGGAAAAAATGGAGGGGGAAGAGAGAGAAAGAGAGATGGAAGGAGAGAGGAAAGGGAAGAGGGAGAGAATGGGAGAAGGAGCATTGGAAGGATAGAAAGATAGAGATAGGGAGTTATATATAAAGAGAGGTAGAGATGAGGAGATATATGTATAAAGATGGGAAGAGAAAGAGAGAGACACTCCTTCTATCTATGTCTCCCTCTCAATCTCTATGTTTCTCATTATCTCTCAATTTCTCTCTTTGTATCTCTCTCATATTTCTCTATATATTTTTCTTACATCTCTCTCCTCTCTCCCTATCTCTTACCTTACTCCTTTATTGTCCCTATTTATCTCCCTCTCTTCACTTCTATATATCTCTTTGTCTCCTATTCTCTTTATCTATCTCTTTATCTCTCTCTCTCCCTATGGTACTTTATATCTATCTATGTCTCTTATATTCTCTCTCTCTCTCTCACTATCTCTATCTTTCTCTCCCCTCTCTCTCTCCCTATTTATTCCTCTAGTATATCTCTACCTCTATCTCTATCTCTATATCTCTATCTCTCTTCTATCTCTCTATATCTCTTTGTCTCCCTCTTTATCTCTCCATAGATCTCTATTTATCTTTCTCTCTATCTTTTTTTCTCTCTTTTCTCTTTTTGTATCTCCCTCTCCCTATCTATATCCATCCATTTTTATCTTTGCCCCCCTCTCTCTCTCTCTTCCTTTCTTTCTCTTTTTCTCCCTTTTCCTCTTTATATCTTCTCTATCTTCCTTAAGTGTGCAATGGGTACTCTAAAGAGGTTTGAAAGGTGAATTATCATATCCTTAATCAAATGACACATGTGGTACCTTGAGCATAACTCCCTAGGGACACATGTAATCCTTGGATTGTTGGCATGAATCGACTAATCAAAAGTTAGTCTCCCTCTCTCTCAATAACGTTTAATTTAGATTTTAAGTTTGAAATTTATTTTATTATATAAATTAGGATAAAAATAAAATGAATAATTATAAATTAAATTATTTCTAATAACTTTTAATTATAATTTGTAATTTCATAAGCATAAATAAATATGTAAAATAAATTTCAAAGTTAAATCATACTATAAAGGAAATGCAAAATTACAATATCCATTTAAACAAATAACTTTAAAATAATTAAAATTTAATAACATGAATAATTATAAATTAAATTATTTCTAATAACTTTTAATTGTAGTTTGTAATTTCATAAATATAAGTAAATATGTAAAATAAATTTCAAAGTTAAATCATACTATAAAGGAAATGCAAAATTAAAATATCCATTTAAACAAATAATTTTTAAAAAATATTAAATAATAAACTTATTGAGAATAAATAATTAAATAATAGAATTAAAATTTTAAAAAATGTACTTAAAAAATATAATTAATATATTGCAAACAATAGTAACATTAATTTGAAAGTAAAATTGTACTTCAAATAAAATAGTAAAACTAAAAATAAACTGTATTAAAACTATTAAAACTAAAATTTTAACTTTTATATTAAAAATTACAAGTAAGATTAAACTTAAAAAACTAAAAAATAAAATGAAAGGTAAAAAATCAATTTCTAATTTAAATATAGATAATTTTGATTTGATTTGATTTAATTTTAATAAATTTTATGTGATTTAATTTAAAATGTATATTAAAAAAATTAAATATAAATATTTAATATAAATATAAATTTACTAAAACCTACAATAAAAAAACTCTAATAACTACTCAAATATTTTTTTAACTTTAAAAATTATTAAGAATAAATTAAACTAAAAGAAATAACACAGAGCATTGATAATCGAAATACGCAAGTGGCATATTCTCTTTATCACGAAATGCCAAATAAATAAATTTATTAATTCTCTTTATCACTAAATACCAAATAAATAAATTTATTTATTTCTTGGAAGGCAAAATCAAACTGTAGGCTTTGCAATGAGTGTTTCTTACATTATTTTGACTAAGAACGACAAAAGAAAAAAAATAGTGAGAGACAATGTAAAATAAAAAATAAAACTTAAGTATATTTAATTTCTATTGTCTTAATTTGAGACAATGTAAACTAAAAAATAAAACTTAAATATATTTAATTTCTATTGTCTTAATTTGAGACAATGTAAAATAAAAAATAAAACTTAAATATATTTAATTTCTATTGTCTTAATTTGAGACAATGTAAAATAAATAAAAAAACTTAAATATATTTAATTTCTATTGTCTTAAGTTAAGACAAAATAAATAAATAAATATAACTTAAATATATTTAAGACAAAATTAGTATTTTGTCTTAAATTATCGTCTTAAAAAGCCCCTCAATGTAGTAGTGATTTCACATAAAATCTGAATGTTGAGTATCATTCGTTGTTTGGTGTTGTAAACTCAAGAATGGGGCATTTCAATTACTAATTTCTGGAATTAGAAACTGAATCTACATTAGTGACATTGAATTGGAATAAATCTGATATTGCTATCAGGATTCAATCGTGTAGTTTTACGAGTCAAACTCATTGACCCATGTTTCACGAGTAGTAGTTCACAAGAACCTATCTCTCATGATAATAAATGGTCCACATAGCACTCATTGCATCTAGGTGATGCTCATAGAAGTGAAGCACTAGGCCTTCCTGGGAGGTCACCCATCCCAGTACTACTCCAGCGCAACCACACTTAACCACAGAGTTTTCTCCAAGGTTAAGCCCACTTAGCCTGCAACCCCATTTGCAAAACCTTCAGGATGTGTTGTTCCTTATGAACCATTCATTATAGAACCCCTTTAGCTCATCAATTGATCAGAAGGAGGTATTTCCACAGCGTGTCAATTTGTGATATTGCTATCAGGATTCAACTGTGTAGTTTTACGAGTCAAACTCCTTGACCCATGTTTCATGAGTAGTAGATCACAAGAGATTGCAAAGTTACAAAGTTGGTATAATTTATTTTCTTTCTTGTGTCGTAGAAAAGTGGCCTCTTGTCATTTTCATGGCCTTTTAGACCTTGTTTCACGGTATTGGAACTATGTTGCTCTGATTTTATGTTGTAAGATGGCTTGAACATGCTTATTTAGGTACTAAAACTCAAAGAATGACGTCTTGTGAAGGTATTGTGAAGTGTTGTAAGACATTTCTGCATTCTTCTAGACTCTATTTAATGCATTTCAGCTAAAAATCACATTTTTACACATCAACAAGTCCTATTGTGAAGTGTTGTAAAGTCTTGTAGCAAGATTTCACACTTTTCTAGGCACATCTTCACTATTTACACCCTTCTCATGCTTTATTTTGTCCCTTTATGCCCTCATATAAATTAATTAAGTGTATTTTTGAATGTTATCCTGACACATGTTTTTAGGTCCTAGGTGGGACCCATTCGCCATGGGTGGCGAATGAGCCCCCCTTGGCCCCAAATTCAAAATATTTCAAATTTCCTTTTAAGATTTTATTCAAAACCACTTGATGTCCACCTGTGATGAGGTTTGAACAGATACTAGGGCACAATAATTGTATAAATAAGTGATTTTCATCTCATTCTACCCCTGATTCATCAAGTTCACTTATCCACCTATTCACTTAAGCATTCAAGCATTCTACAACATCAATTCAAGCACTTTGAAGCAACCATTGACATTACTTCAAACTTGCAACATCAAGAGTTAGGTGAGTTGATAGCACTTGCATGTTATTAGTTTATCTTTCTCTTGCATTTCATTATCTTTTTAAGGGTTTAATTACCAAAAATGGGGTTTGACCAAGGAAAACCCCTATTCACTAACCCTTGATCATTTTTCCCCATTTACTTGTTTGTTTACAGCCCTTTATTTGCAGATTTTACAAGTTATTAGGTGTTGAAGAGTGATTTTCAAGTCAAATAGGTGCTTCAAGTCGACTTGAGTCAATTTCAAGCTTGGAGAGAGTTATTTGTCTATTTTCTGCAGATTTAACTACAACTCTATAAGCAGACATTCCTAGATCTGGTGTTGCAAAGTTGTCTCCTAGTTTTTCATAAATTTGCGAGAGGAATGATTTGCCACCTATGGTGAATGAGTCCCACCTTAGGACTGGAAACTTGACTTTTGTCAAATTTTAGATCTCGACAGACAAAAACCAGCTCCTGATAGTTTTTCACTAGTAGGTGGACTGATTCACCACCCTAGGTGGATGAGTCCCACTGTGAAAAATCAATGAATTTCACCAGCATCCAGATCACTCCAAAAAGCTCACATTTCTTCCAAGTGCACTCAAATTCATTCATGTACTTTTTGTTTTGTATAATTTCTTCATTTACATAGTTATTTGCATATCACAATGTGTTTTCAAACATAGTTGTAATTGCACTTTTGCATTCATTTTCAGTCACCTAATTAATCTATTGTATTTAGTTAACTTCATTTACATCATATCACATCACACACATCCTAATTTGAGTGTTACATAAGCATTTTTGGACCCAATCTCTCTCATTTTAGGTGAAAAACCCTAGAAGTGCAAGAGTAGCATTCGAGTCCCAAAAATCTATGTTTCATTTTGGTGAACCTGATGTTTGAACACTTTACATTTTTTCTTACATTTACATCTTGCATCCTAGTTCTCATTTGCATTACAATTCAATTAGGACATTGATTTGTTATTGCATTCTAGGACTTTTTCATTTTGCATTAGTGAAATTTTCATTTAGCTTTCATTTTTGCATTACATCTAATTGAAAAAAGTAAAAAATTGCATTTTGCATCTAAAATTGCATATTGTAGAGCATTTAAATCATCTTAAAATTCCTAAAAAACACTAAAAATCTTCATACTAGGACTCATTCGCCACCTAGGGTGAATCAGTCCCTCTGCTTTTCTGAAACAACATTTTTGCAATCTCTTTGAAATTTTTTTGCATTACACTTTTTTTTTCTTGCATTTTGTTTTCATTCATAGATTCTCTATTTTTTCTCATTTATTGCATCTTAGTTTATTTGCATCATGGCATTTTCTTTCAATAAATTTTGGAACTCCTTAAAGTAATTAGTAGACATGTCCAATTGTGCTTTTGGTTGTGACCCTAATGACCTTGAACTCACACATGCTCCTTCAACTCCTAATGATTGTCCTCCTCGTGATGTAGACATCATTGGAGAAGATGATGATAGCATGTGCAAGTTCTACAATGACTTCCTTGACAACCTAGAAGCCAATGCAACCTTTTACCCATCAATAAGATCACGAGACCATCCCACTGTTGTACCTCCTGATCACTTTCCATATTTACATCCTGAAGTCAATATAGGACCTAAGGTTCCTCCCTCAAGTCAAGTGCACCTAGTTCCTCTCGACCCCCACAATCCCAACCATTCTATGAGCATATAGTCACAAACATTCCTATCAAACTTGAAGAGACTTATGGTAAAGGATTTACTATCTTAAGTAAACAAGGTTGTAACACAAAACATGAACATGACATCCATCAACTTCTTGAACAACAATCAACTAAAGAAAACACAACAGGACTAGGATATCAAGATCCTTTCCATCCTAAGAAACATCCTCTTCAACCTAGGAGACTTCTGAATGCTGGAACAGTGATCTTGAATGCTCCTCCTAACTTAAACATTCTTCTTCCACATGAACAACCCTTATCCCCTTCTAATGACAAGGATGTTAGGATCCCCGTGGGTCCTTTTCCTCCTTCTATTCATGAACAAGGAGAATCTAGCAAACAAAAATGACCTTACAAATTGAAGAAAATTAAGTTTCCTGCACATCCTCCACCCGAATGTGAACGGAGACTTCAATTGCTTTTAAACAATGGTCTTATACTTTTACCACCTGTGAATAGGTTGGTTATCCACCCTAAAGATTCAAACATACCATACTACAAATATCATCGTATTCTTGGACATCAAACTGAAGAATGTCGAACATTGAAGGAAATACTGGCTAAGTATCACTTCACTGATACCGATTATTTCCCTCTCATACCTTAATATAATCACAACACCTTCCTCATGCCATAGTTGTAGAATTCCCTATTCTCACTATTGCATGATTCTTTCCCATCACCCACCTCATCTCATTCTTGTCTTTACCCTTTGGGGGGGGGGGGGGGGGGCAAGACAGTGTTAGCATTGTCCTTATAATGCATTTTTCTTTGTCTCTTCACTATGTTATTCCTTTTCCGCTTATATATTTAAGATTGAGAAAACAATAACTTAGTTAATGGTTGACCTACAAATGCATTACTTGTTTCTCTTTGATTTTCTTTTCTTGTTAGTATTGTGTTCCCCAGTATCGTGTGTTTGTTGTTTCTTTGTACACTTCTTCTATTCGTCCCTCTATTCTTCTATTTGTCGTGCCTTTTCTTTTTCGCTTTTGTTTTCTGATTTCCTTTTGGGGATGACACAAAGCGTACAAACACCCTATGTCTCTTCCATGTTGACCCAAATGGTCCTTGTCTTGTCATTATCGTTTTGTGTTTTCCTTTTGGGGGGTATGTTCAGGATCATCATGGAAAAAACAGGCCCTTAAGTGGCGAAAATTTTAAAAAATCCAGAGTTAGGTAACTTGACGTAAAAAATTGAGTAAGTTATCTATATTATTTTAAAAATATGCAAGAATAGAATATGTAGAAAATTGAATGTAGTTTCTAAAATAATAGGTTTATTTTTTAAAATAAAAATCTATTTGGTGAAAATTTGAAATTTCAATGCAAGATACTTAAATTTCAGAAAAAATAAGTAGGTGTCTGTCTAACCACCCTAACCACAATAAAATGATAATATTTTTTTATAAGATTTTAGATATAAGTGGAGGACTCATGTCTCGATGTGATGCATATTTTTTATAATTTTTTTCTAAAGTAAATAATTAATTATGATTTTTTATTACAACTTTTAAAAAATATAAAACTTCGTTATGTCCGACCATTAACTTGGTCAAAACTTCATGAAATTCAATCTTTTTTAATCCTATAGAATGCAAGCATAGAATGTGACACATGTTTTGGATTCAAAAATGTGATACCGCTTTGAAAGCTATAGATGTTTTATAATCAGCCTATCAATCAGGACTTTAGTCGTAATTCAAATAGAAAATAAATAATAATCATTTATTAAATTCAAAGTAAAGCATAATTTATATTGGTGGAAAGTTGAGAATCTCCTTTAAAAACCCTTTTTCGTTTCATCAATTTTGGGTTAAAAAGTAAATTGACCACATACCCTTCACATACCCATCATATCACCACTTTTTGGCCCATCATGATCCTGCAAATACCCTGGGGATGATGCAAAGCGTTGAGATGACCTATGTCTCTTCCATGTTGACCCAAACCTTTTCTTTTCCTTTTTACTTTATCTTTTCTCTTGTTTTTCCTTTTGGGGATGATACAAGTCATTGAGACCAAAATGTCTCCTTCATTTTGACCCAAAATCTTTCTCATTTTCTTTTTTCTTTTCATTTTCTTTCTTTTCACTTGTGTTTTCCTCTTGGGGACAATGCAAAGCGTTGAGACCGCAATGTCTATTCCATGTTGACCCACAACGAACTTTATTTTTCTTTTCTTTTTGCTCTCTTTATGTCATTCTTCCAATTCTATGTGCTTTGGGGAATGATGACAGTTTCGAGCTCCTTAATCAAAAAATTGTAGCAACGAACATACTGACCCCAAATCCATAGATCCCTTATGTGTTTGGTGTGTTTTCTTGTCTAGGGGGAAACTCCCTTCTTTCCTTCTTTTTCATTTTTCCTTGACATGACGCAGCCTAACTTCAAAACATATGACTTGGCATAGGGCTTTCCAAGTTGGCTCTCATGTCTTGTTTTCTTTTTGTTTTTTTCTTTTCTTCTCTACTTTAAAGTAATTTCTCATAGAACGATGTGTAGCAATTTCTTTAAAGTGGGGGGCATACATTACCATTAATTCATTTACATTCTTGGTTCCTAGTGTAGCCTTATCGTTTATTTGATGCACTTGTCACTTTGTGGATGACATTAGGTGTGATGTCTTTCATAATTGTGATCTATCTTAGCATATTTCATTCCTCTTGGTGGCCTGATGCGACGCACTGCATCCCCTAAGTTGTGAATATACTATTCTTTGATTGGTCCTCTCTTGGAAGACATTAGACACAATGTCCCTTGAGTGACTGATCTTGCATAAACTGAACAAGACTCCTTTGAACATCTTTTCACATTTTACATTTTACATTACATTTTTTCATTTTTACATTTTTTCATTCCTTTTTTCCTCCTTGCATAACACAACTTGCATGACTCTGGTACCTTTCCTTTTTTTCACGAGAATTTTTCCTTGTGGCGCCTTGTTAAATTTATTAAGCGATATAACTTTGGCATGGTTGAGTGGGAATCCCAACTAGCGGCATGACTTTTCCCCATAGCCACCATTGTATTTTGTGAGTGCATACAAACTAGCGTATGTATCTTACTTTTTGGGCTTTCTCACCCTACAAACAACTAGTTCTATGGCCCCAGAGTGAGTATATAGTCGGGCCTTCTCACCCCACAAATAGCCTAAAGTTCTGTGTCCCTAGAGTGAGTACACATTCTCTTTTTCAAACAATCAGCCTAGATCTCTTTTCACAACTAGTTGGATTGACGATCAGAGCTTCATCCAAATCATTTCAACACTTGTGTGTTCCTTTTCTCTTATGTTTAGTTTGCCATGGGATCTCCATCCTGGGGGCTTGATCATCCCTCTTGATCGTTGTCATTCCATCTTGCTAACGTAAGTGCATTTGAACCCTCCTCTCGATGTTCATGGCTTCTTTAGTGTGAGTTTGAAGCAAGTTCATCCTCTCACTAAAGTGAGGGATAAATGTGTCATAGAAAAATGGCCCCTTGTCATTTTCATGGCCTTTTAGACCTTGATTTTATGTTTTAACATGGCTTAAACATGCTTATTTAGGTACTAAAACTCAAAGAACGTCTTGTGAAGGTGTTATGAAGTCTTTTAAGACATTTCTACATTCTTCTAGACTCTATTTAATGCATTTCAACTAAAAACCACATTTTTACACATCAAAAAGTCCTATTGTCAAGTGTTGTAAAGTCTTGTAACAAGATTTCACACTTTTCTAGGCACCTCTTCACTATTTACACCCTTCTCATGCTTTATTTTGTCCCTTTATTCCCTCATATGACTTAATTAAATGTATTTTTGAATGTTATCCCGACAAATAACATTAAACACAACATTTTTCCCAACACATTTTTTTAGGTTCTAGGTGGGACCCATTCACCATGGGTGGCAAATGAGTCCCCTTTGGCCCCAAATTCAAAATATTTCAAATTTCCTTTCAGGATTTTATTTAAAATCACCCTATGTCGTCTTGTGATGAGGTATGAACAGATATAAGGGAACAATAATTGTATAAATAAGTGATTTTCATCTCATTCTACCCCCGATTCATCAAGTTCACTTATCCACCTATTCACTTAAGCATTCAAGCATTCTACAACATCAATTCAAGCACTATTCAAGCACTTTGAAGCAGCCATTGACATTACTTCATACTTGCAACATCAAGAGTTAGGTGAGTTGATAGCACTTACATGTTATTAGTTTATCTTTCTCTTGCATTTCATTATCTTTTTAAGGGTTTAATTACCAAAAATGGGGTTTGACCAAGGCAAACCCCTAATCATTTTTCCCTTTTTGCTTGTTTGTTTGCAGCCCTTTGTTTGTAGATTTGACAGGTTATTAGGTGTTGAAGAGTTATTTTCAAGTCAACTTGAGTCAATTTCAAGCTTGGAGAGAGTTATTTGTCCATTTTCTGCCGATTTGACTTCGGTAACCCGACAAGCAGACATTCCTAGATCTGTTGTTGCAGAGTTGTCTCCTAGTTTTTCAAAAATTTGGGAGAGGAATGATGCACCACCTGTGATGAATGAGTCCCACCTTAGGACTGGAAACTTGATTTTTGTCAGATTTCAAATCCCGATAGACAAAAACCATCTCACAACAATTTTTCACCAATAGGTGGACTGATTCGTCAGCCTTGGCGAATGACTCCCACTGTGAAAAATTGGTTAATTTCACCAGCATCCAGAATAGTCTAGAAAGCTCACATTTCTTCCAAGTGCACTCAGATTCATTCCTGTACTTCTTTTTTTCATTATTTCTTCATTTACATAGTTATTTGCATATCACAATGTGTTTTCAAACATCATTGTAATTGCCCTTTTTCATTCATTTGCAATCACCTAGATTAATGTATTGTATTTATTTAACTTTATTTACATCATATCACATCACACACATCTTAATTTGAGTGTTACATAAGCATTTTTGGACCTAATCTCTCTCCTTTTAGGTGAAAAACCCTAGAAGTGCAAGAGCAGCATTCGGGTCCCAAAAATCTATGTTTCATTTCTTATTGTAGTAATGGAAAAGGTATCTCTCTTCCTTATCTTGAGAATAATTTTCATTGAATTAACCTAATTTTTCCTAGGTCTAATGTTGTAATGTGTTGTACACATTCACATTGATCATGGGCTGTTTTTAATAAAATGTACTTAATTTGTACCATATTTTACGTGTCATAAAGTGTTGTAACACACTTTCACATTTATCTATGGTCTCCTTAATTAATTGTGGTTAATTAGAGTTAATTAGCCCCTTTAACTCAAATTTAAGCCTTATTTGTCACACCTTATGAGAATCCATCTCGACACCAACATTCAAATTATAAAACATTTAATTGGGAAAAATCAAGGTCCTAGAAAATGGTGCTAGGACCCATTCACCTTAGGTGGTGAATGATTCCTCCCTCTATAGGACCCCCCTTTCTTTGGACATTTGACATGGGTTTTTGATGTTATTTCACCCCTCGAAGGCAAGGTCCTGGAAACTTGTACTAGGACCCATTCACCTAGGTGGAAAATGGGTCCTCCCTTAATGAGGACCCCCTTTTGAATTTGATTCTGGTGAGATTGTAATAATATTCATTTCCAAATCTAGTGTCATCTTGAATTGTTTGAATTTCGATGTTGATCTCTAGATTTAGTATAAATAAGGGGTTAATTCTCATAGTTTCATCCTAGATCTTCATGAGCACTCAAGAGTACATTCACAAGAGCATTATAGAGTTTACAAGAGCATTTCAAAGGCATTCAAGGGTATATTATCAAGGGTCTCTTGCAGCAATTAAAGATTGTATCATCATGACAAAGGTATAATGCATTTATGCATGTTGTTGAGCTAAGATAATTGATGTAGCATTGAAGATCCATCTTTGCAAGCATTTTTTCACATCTATTTGAGATCAATATCTACATTCTTCATGTCCACTTCATGTTAGATTACAGATTTATAATCCAAGACAACATCCAAGGTATCGTCAATTACATATTTCATGTTTCATGCTTCAATTTCATTATCTCATCATTTGGTTTAATTACCTAAATGGGTTTTAACTTAGGAAAACCCCTATTCACTAACAATCAACAATTTTTTTTCCTCTTTACAGGTTGAAGATCAAGTGGAGAAGAAGTTTAGAGAAAAATTATAAAATTTGTCAAGTTGCAAAGTTGACCTTTATAGTGCAAGAAAAAATAAAGGAGGCTACAAAATTTATTACAGGTTTTCGAGAGCTAACAAATGAGAATCTAAGAGTGTAGACATTAAGGAAAATAACCCAAATCTTAGTTTTAGAAATTGTAATAGGGACCCATTCACCACTAAAGGCGAATGAGTCCTTTGTGCCCTAAAAACAAGCTTCTTGCAGCAAGGTACACATCATTTTGAGCTCTAAAAACTTCCCTCATAGTTGTTATAACAGTTAGGGCTAGTTTCTAATTGTTATTTAAATCTTATCACACACAAAATCACATAATATTAAGGTGAAAAGTATAGTGGTTTCTTATCTTGATCAATCCATTTTGGTAAACCCTATTATTTTCCAAACCCTAATCATTAATGGTGAACCTGACATATTGAATATTGCAATTTTATGATTTTGAAGTATTTCATTACATCCTAGGTTAGATATTGCATTCATTTGCATCTCATTTGCATTGAATTAAGATCTCATTTAGGGTTTCTTGCTTTGCATTTAAAACTTGCATCTCATTTAAGGTTTAGATTTGCATTATTTTGCATCTCTCTAAATCTGAAAAATAAAAATAAAAATCAATCATTGTGCATATCATTTAGATATCATAAAATTGCATGTTAAATTAGGTCTTGGCATACATTATTTCATTACATTTTCACATTGCATTTTTGGAAAATTTGAAACTGAAACTTACTTTCTTAAACCTGTAACTGAAAGACATTACTAAAAGCTTGCAAATCATCCAAAAAAAGTTTCAAAACCCTAAAAAAGGATCTATTTTCCTTTAGGTGAATGATTCCTTGATCAAGTAAAACCTTAACTTTTGGCATTTGTAAAGGTATTAAAAATCACTCTAAAATTAGTAAAAACATCTCAAAAATACCTAACCAAGACCCATTCACCCTTACTGGTGAATGAGTCCCTGTTAGCTAATGATTTGCATTTTCTAGAAATTAAAATTTTAGTTTCAAGCTGAAAAGGTGAAAAAAATGTGGGCTCTCTTTCACCTTTAGGTTTTTGGACCTAAAAGGAGAGAGGCAATTCTCCACCCTCTTCACTCAAGAACAAACCCTTGAGATTTCAATGCAAAAGATATTTAAATATTGCAAAGGGATTGTCCTAAAGGCTAAATGATATCTAATGAGGGGTTCACCACTAAGTTTAGACTTGGAAAAGACAATGTAATGCAAGTAGTAAGATAAAAACCTAGTTGAATGCAAACTAATCCTAAATGACCTAGAAAGACAAGTAAAATGTAATAGAAAGCTAAAAAATTGAAAGTGTGCACCTGGGAGACTAAAGAAGGCATAATGGAGGTTTGGAATTCTATAAAAAAATTGTTAATGTTAACTGGGACTCATTCGCTAGGCTGGGCGAATCAGTCCAGTTTCTAGAATAATTTGCAGATATAGGTTTCAGCCAAAAGGGTATCCATATCTGTGAAAATCTCAGTCAAGCCTATACAATGGGACTCATTTGCCACTTGTAGAAAATCAGTCCACTTTTTCTTTTCTAGAAGTTCAGGACCTGATTCTATTCCCCTCAGTCTGCTTTGCTCTTCTTGACTAGTTTCTGGATTCAAAAATGCAAATTGCCACATGTAGACCTTCTCTAAGCTTCTCCAAGGCTTGATGACAACTTTATGGATTTGACAAATTTTCTCCAACTTTTCTTCTCAACAAATCTGCAACCTAGCTCTACAAATGACACACAAGAAGAGGGGAAAATGTTGTAGGGTTAGGGAATAGGGGTTTTCCTTGTTCAAACCCCTTGTTGGTAAGTAAACCTTGAAATGAAATCAGATATGAAAGGAGCATGATGAATGAAAAAATAGTAATGTTGGAACTCACCAAACCCTAGCAATAAGGTGTTGCAAATGTACTTAAAATGGCTGCAATGGATGTGGTTCTTAACTCTTGCTTGAATGATGTTGATCTTGCTTGAAACACTTGCTTGGATCATGAACTCTACATCACAAATGTTAGTACAATAACAAACATGATATATGAAATACTTGACATAATGATTGGCACTTGAAGAATGCTCTAAAATGATTGATAATCTACCCTTGAAATGCCTTGAATGCTCTTGTGAATGCTTAATGCTCTTGTAAACTATCTTGAATGATAGGTGTTGAATATGAGTGAAAGAACCTTGTATTCATACTTAATTATGCAAGAATTCCTAAATTTACAACACTAGAAGCCAACATCAAATCTAGGAGAAAAAAATCCCATCGAAAATTTGAATTAAATTTGAATTTTGGTCACAAGGGACTCATTCTCCCAAGGTGGTGAGTGTGTCCCACCAAACATAATGTATGGGACCAAAAATGAAAAGTGCTTAGAAATGTGTGAAACCTGCATTAGGGCCAAAAGAACCTAGGTGGGACTCATTCACCCAAGGTGGCGAATGAGTCTCAAACACTAAATTTGGGGCCACACAAGCCAGAAACACTTGAATTATGATTGGTTACTGATTGGTGTCAGGATTATCCTTACAAAGATGCAATAAATGAGGCTTGTGGATATAAAATAGGGCCAATTAAAGCATAAGAAAGCCCAATTATTAATGACAAGCCTAGAGAAATGTGAAAGTTTGCTACCGCACTTTAAAAAACTCCAAATAAGGGAAGATTAAGGTTGATTATGATTAAAATTATGTTTATTATTCTTAGTTGATAAAACCCTTGAAAAGTGTGAAAGTGTGTTACAACACTTCACAACACTTTTGCAAGGCACCATTAAATTGCATTAGTTCACAAGGTCCCAAGACCTAATGTGAATGTGTTATCCACATTGCAACACTAAATCAAGGCAACATTAAGCCAAAATCCACAAGGAGGACCCAAATTAGTGTTAAAATGTCAAGGGATCCTTTTTACTACACTACACAAGCTTTTGTTTGTTGCTGTCACTTTCCTGTTTTAGTTTCCTGATTTGTTGTTTCATCAAATTGATTGCATATAGCTTAAATTGCTTCATTTGGTGCATTTTCAAAATTTAAAATTGCATTCAAACATGTCATTTTTAATTTATTGCATTGTGTAATTAGTAAATTACATTGCTTAGAATATGAAAATTTCATTTCATTATAGGTTATTGCATTGCCCCTTTTCTATTTTAGGGTTTGTACACTAGGTTTGTAAAAAATTTATGAGCTTTACAACTTGGTGTCCTATTAGCAATACTATTATAAGATGTAGTTCGAGGTTCATGTCATCCTACAATATCTCACTCATTGTTGATCTTGGGTTTCCTAACTCTCTTTCTGATAGTGTTGATAATCAATCCTCCATGGCTCATAGTTTGTGTACTACACTTCCCATGACTTCATCTCCTACAACTAGTGTTCCTTTTGTTAACAACATCGCCCCTACTTCCACTCAAGCTTTGGGGTCTACTCTAAGCCAAGGTGGATTTCCAATTCCATCCTCCACGATACCAATGTCCATTCCTACATTCACTAGTACATAACCCACAACAACCTTTCAACCTAAAACAACCCTTCAACCTACAAAAACCTTTCAACCTACCACAACCATTCAACCAACCACAAAAATCATACCTACTAGCACTGTGTACACTTCCATAGGCATTCTCATAGGAAATACTTCTAGTCTTTTCCATTCAAACACAATAACTCCTCAATAATCAACCTTCACCAACTTGCAATTCACTAGTCCTCCACATACATACACTACACCACCTTATTCCCCTCAACCTTATAACCAAAATGATCTTATCCTTAACTCCCTTTTTCAAACTATGGCATCCCTCCAACAATAAGTTGCAACCTTACAACAAAAAAATAATAGTCAACCTTTACAATACGTCAAATCCAATCTATTATCCTTCGACATATTCAGAGCACAAATGCCATAAGGTATAGAAGTTCCCTGATTTGAGAAATATGGTGGAAAAGGAGATCCTATCAGCCATGTTTCTACTTTCATAGCCTTGGGTAGTGATTTCATCTTTGAGGATAAACTTTTGGCTAAGATATTCCCTAGGTCCTTGAAGGATACTACTTTAGAGTGGTTCTCTTCTTTGCCAAAATATTCAATTGGTTCATTCAATGAACTCTTTGATGCCTTTTACAACCACTTACATATTCACATGGGTCCCAAGATGACCCTTGTTGATTTAATGACATGCAAACAAAAAGAGGATTCAAGAAAGTGACTCATTTCATAACAAGATACCAAAAACTTTGTACACATGTAAACATTAAGGTTCCTAAGGCTAGCCTTCAATGAATTTTCATTGCTAGCTTACAAGATAAACTCCAAACAAAACTTGGAGATTTCCATCCTTCACACAGTTATGTACAACCCTTTATGATTATCAAAACTTGACTTGTGGTTGTGATGTGAAAAACCCCCCTAGTCATACTTAAAATCCAAATCTACAACTCAAAATGGCTATCAACCTTTGAACAAGAAATAGAATAAGGGATTTTTACAAATAAACTCCCCTCAAACAAGTCAACAAACTAATAATCAAGTGGCTACTATAAAAAAGACAACTCGTTTCAAGGAGCAGGAGAGAGAGTTCACTCCTTTACCCAATACCCTTCATAATATCATGTTGAAACTTATTGACAAGAACATGCTTATGTTACCTTCTCTTTGAGAACATGACCCTAATTAATATACCATTGTTAAAAAAAATTCTTATTGTAATTACCATCAACAAAATGGACATGGTACAAAATATTGTAAGTGTCTTAAATATCTTGTGCAGGACCTTATTTACAATAATCAACCTCAAAGTGGAGGTGTGAATGATCAAGGTAATAAGTTTGTAGCTCCTCCTAATCAAAATTCGCAAATATTTACAAATCCTATGCCTAAGCACACTATTTCATTTGTCAAATCTAGTGAAACTAAGAATGATGTGACAAATGTTGACACAGATGATGATAATATGGATACTATTCAACAATGTCCCGCGGATAGTGTGGTAGAATTTATCAAAACTAGAACTCGTAAGGGCTCAACTAAAAATCCTCTTGATATTTCTTTCTCACAAAATGACATACTTAAGCATGCACCTGATGGTCCCCTTTACATAGCTGGCTGAATCAATGAAAAGCCCACTAATGGGATATTGATTGATCTCATTCGTGGAGAGAATGTGATCACTAGAGGATTATCATATGTGCATGAGCTATATCAAGAAGCATATGATAAACCGAAAGCATGGATCAAGACGCATAATGGGTTTGCTTTCCCTATGATAGGCTCGATAGATCTCCCTTTAAAATTTGGACCAAAAACACTAAATGTCTCATTTTCCATCATTCCACAATCAGAAAAATTTCATGTGAAGCAAGGATATCCATGGCTTTGCTCCATGAATTTCATCCCTTTGGTTTTACATAAATGTCTAAAGTTTCCATTTGGAAATGATATCTTTATTGTGCATCATAGTGGATTTAATATTGCATTGGCCTGAGGGAATTTCTCATTAGATTTCTTTTCGCCCGAGCCTATGGAACCTATCAAGCCTCATGAGGATTTCTTTTTCAAATCATATAAAAAGTTCAACGCAAATAAAATAGCATAACTATCCCTTCGAAACATGCCTCAACCTATGACTGAAACACCTATCCTTGAAAAAAAATGATTGAATCAAAATACCTTACGAACATCCAAGAACAACCCATAGAAAAACCTCCTACCATTTCCTACAAGAGACTGCGAGATAACACAAACAATCTTGTTGTCCCTCCTAGAGTCAAACAAGTTTGCAAAATTAAAGAGAAAGTGGTTGAACAACCTCCTATTTTTTCTACTATTCCTCACAAGGAAGAGAAGAAACCTATAATTGACAAACCTGCTCTTACACAAATGGGTATGTGTAGGATCATCATGGAAACAAATAGGCCCTTAAGTGGCGAAAAATTCAAAAAAATTAGAGTTAGGAAACTTAACGTAAAAAATTGAATAAGTTATCTATATTATTTCAAAAATATGTAAGAATAGAATCTATAGAAAATTGAATGTAGTTTCTAAACTACTAGGTTTATTTATAAAAAAAAAACTATTTGGTGAAAATTTGAAATTTCAATGCAGTAGTATTTAAATTTAAGGAAAAAATAAGTAGGTGTCTATCTAACCACCTAACCACAATAAAATGATAATATTTTTTTATAATATTTAACATATAAGTAGAGGACTCATGTCGATGTGATGCATATATTTTTGTAATTTTTTTCCACGTAAATAATTAATTATGAACTTTTTATTACAAATTTTAAAAATATAAAAACTCATATGTTTGACCACCTTAACTTGGTCAAAAATTCGTGAAATTCAATTTTTTTTTTTCAATCCTATAGTATGTGAAGCATAGAATGTGACACATGTTTCAGATTCAAAAAATGTGATATCGTTTGAAAGCTATAGATTCTTTTCAATCAACCTATCAATCAGGACTTTAGTCATAATTCAAATAGAAAATAAATAATAATTTTTTATTAAATTCAAAGTAAAACATAATTATATTGGTGAAAAGTTGAGAATCTCCTTTAAAAACCCTTCTAATTTCATCAATTTTGGGTTAAAAAAAGTCGTCAGCCACATACCCATCATATCGCCACTTGTTGGCCCATCATGATCCTACACATACCCAAACATAAATTGACAATAGATTAAAGTGGAATCAAATTTCTAGAGAATGTAGTTGTAGATGACATGCTATTTCTCGTAAGTTATGAACTCAAGAAGGAAACAACAACAAATAAAATCAAAATCTGAACTTACCTAAAGCAATGCATGATGACTCTATACCCTCGTCACAACATAAACAAGAACATTCCATGGAAATTTTCATTTGACCTCCCATTGTGATAAATATAGATGATGACATTGATATTTTAAAGATTGATGAACAAGTGCATGATGAGTTGAATACATTATTTTCTTCTTCTATGAGCTTAAATGACAAATCCCCTAAAAAGAGAGTTGAACCTAGTGCTTCCCCTAGTTCGACACTTGCTCTTGTCCCTTTGGCTAGTTGTCCACCTTCTATTTACATCGATCGAGATTGGGATGAAGATGACTTGCTTTAGGTTGACTCACATGTGCCTTAGTAGTCTTTTGCTTTTTCATGTTCTCTTTATGTGATTGCATGTGTGTAATGTGATCACCTATGATTTTTTTTTTGATGTATCTCTCTTTTTGTGCATTCCTCTATATGTACCTTTCATTCTTCTATATGTTGTAATCATTTCATTTGTCTTGTGTTTTCATTTTGGGGATGACACAAGGAGTCGAGACATTTAGGTCTCTTCCATGTTGACCCAAAATATTTTCTCTTATCTTTTTTAGTTGTCTTATTTTTTCCTTTTGGGGATGATGCAAGGTGTCAAGACATTTAGGTCTCTTCCATGTTGACCCAAAAAAAAAATTCCTTTTCTTTCGCTCTTTTTGTGTCATTCTTCCAGTTCTATGAGTATTTGGGGAATGATGACAGTTTTGTTCTCTACGAAAATATTGTAGCAAAGACATACTAACCCTGAATCCATAGATCCCTTATGTATTTATGGGGACAACCCTTCCTTTCTATTTCATGATGCATCTTATTTTGGAAACATATGACTTGGCATAGGGTTTTCTGAGGAAATCTCTCATGTCTTAGGAAAAATATTTTGCTACTTTAAAGCAATTGCTCGCAATAATGGTGTAGCAACTGCTTTAAAGTGGAGGCATACATCGATGACATCTTTCGATAAAATTTCATGGCGTGAATTTCCTTTTTTTCTTGTGATGTGTCCTCTTCTTGGTGGTGTCATTGGGTTTTATGTCCTCCAAGAGTGTATGATCCACCATCTTGGCATGATGCGAATGAGGCATCCCATGAGTGACAATCTGACACCCTTGACTTGTCCTCTCTTGGATACATTAGGCACAATGTTCCCTAAGGAGAAGACCTTACATGAACAAAGCAAAATCCCCTTTAACAAAAACTTACATACATGACATTACAAAAGCATTTACAAAAGCATTAAATTGTGGTGCCTTATCAATGTTGTCAGGAATATAACTTCGGTATGGTATGAGAGGCTAATATGATTCTCTCATTTTCCACCTCATTGGGATAAATCACCTAGTGGACAGATTGAGGTTCCACTACCCCAGAGTGAGCAAACATATTTTGGGACAACTCACCTAGTGGACAAAATGAGGTTCCACTACCCTAGAGTGAGCAATGCATGTTATAGATAAACAACCCCATTCCACATCGTGTTGAGATGGTTGTGCTTGATCCTTTTGTATTTCTTTATTTTTCTTGGCCTTTGACAAGGTATGATCATGTATCTTTTTTATTGTTTCATACTTAAGTGTCTTGAATGTCAACTTTAGTGTGAGTTGGACATGGAGTCATCCTCTCACTAAAGCGGGGGGAAAATATAGTAATGGAAAAAGTATCCTTTTTCCTTACTTGATTTGGGAATAATTGTCATAGAATTAACTTATTTTTTCCTAGATTTAATGTTGTAATGTGTTGTAACACATTCACATTGATCTTGGACCCCCTTTTAATAAAATGTACTTAACTTGTACCCTATTTACGGTGTTGTAAAGTTTTGTAACACACTTTCACACTTATCTAGGGTCTTAATAATTAATAGTGGTTAATTGGAGTTAATTAGCCCCTTTAATTCAAATTTAAGCATTATTTGTGGCACCTCTCGAAGATCTATCTTGACACCCATAATTCAAATTACATAACATTTAATTAGGAAAAATCAAGGTCCTAGAAATTGGTGCTAGGACCCATTCACCCTAGGTGGAAAATCGGTCCTCCCTCTATAGGACCCCCCTTTTCTAATAGATTCTACATGGGTTTTTGATGTTCTTCCATTCCCCGATGGCATGGTCCTAGAAAATAGTGCCAGAACCCATTCACCCTAGGTGGTGAATGGTTCCTCCCTTAATGAGGAACCCTTTTTTGAATTTCATTCTGGTGCCCAAGAATTTAATAATGTTTATTTTTAGATCTAGTTTCAGCTTGAATTGTTTGAAATTTAGGGTTAATCTCTTAATTTAGTATAAATAAGGGGTTAATTCACATTGTTTCTCCTAGCAATTTTATGAAGCATCCTAAGAGTTCACAAGAGAATTATAGAGCACTCCAAGAGCATTTTCAAAGGAATTTCAAGGTAGATTATGAATATTTTATTGCATCAATTCAAGATCATTTTATCATGTCAAGGGTTTAGTGCATTCATTAATTTTGTTGAGGGTATGTGCAGGATCATGATGCACCAAAAAGTGGCAATATGATGGGTACATGTAGGGTATGTGGCTGACGACTTTTTTTAACCCAAAATTGATGAAATGAAAAGGGTTTTCAAAGGAGATTCTCAGCTTTCCACCAATATAAATTATGCTTTACTTTGAATTTAATAAATTATTATTATTCATTTTCTATTTGAATTATGACTAAAGTCCTGATTGATAGGCTAATTGAAAATCATCTATAGCTTTCAAACGGTATCACATTTTTTGAATCCAAAATATGTGTCACATTTTATGCTTCACATACTATAGGATTTAAAAAACAAAATTGAATTTCATGAAGTTTTGACCAAGTTAAGGTGGTCAGACATACAAGTTTTTATATTTTTTAAAAGTTGTAATAAAAAATTCATAATTAATTATTTACTGGGAAAAAAATTACAAAAAAATATGCATCACATCAGGACATGAGTCCTCTACTTATATCTAAAATATTATAAAAAAATATTATCATTTTATTGTGGTTAGGGTGGTCAGAAAAACACCTACTTCTTATTTTTTCCCTAAAATTTAAGTGCGACTGCATTGAAATTTCAAATTTTCACCAAATAGATTTTTTTTAAAAATAAACCTAGTAGTTTAGAAAGTACATTCAATTTGCTATAGATTCTATTCTTACATATTTTTGAAATAATATAGATAACTTATTCAAATTTTTACATCAAGTTGCCTAAATCTGATTTTTCTAAATTTTTCGCCACTTAAGGGCCTATTTTTTCAATGATGATCCTGCACATACCCTTGAGCTAAGAAAGTTGATGTACCATTGAAAATCTATTGCAAGAATTGTTTCACATCTATTCAAGGATCAAGATCTACATTCTTCATGGCCACTACATTTTATATTGTAGATTTATCTTCCAAGACAATATCCAAGGTGTCAACATTGCATCATTTCATGTTCATGCTTCAATTTCATTATTTCATCATTTTGTTTAATTAGCTACAGTGGGTTTGACTTAGGAAAAACCCTATTCACTAACAATCAACAATTTTTTCTTCCCTTGAATGTGTGTTTTCATATTTACAGGTTGAGGATAAATAAAGTGGAGAAGAAGTTTAGAGAAAAATTGTCAAAGTTGTCAAGTTGCAAGATTGACCTTTATAGTGCAAGAACAAAGAATTGAAGCTACAAAATTAAGTACAGGTTTTTAGGAGCTGAAAACTAGGAATCTGAGAGTGCAAAAATCAAGGTAACTAACCAAGATCTCAGTTTCAAAAACCCTAACAAGGACCCATTCGCCACTAAAGGCGAATGAGTCTTTTGTGTCCTAAAATAGGCTTCTTGCAGCAAGGTACAAACTTTGTAAGCTCTAAAAACTCCCCTCATAGTTTCCATAATAGTTAGGGTCAATTTTTTTATTGTTATTTACAACTTTTGGACCTCATAATTGAATAAATTGTAGTGATTTTGTGTGGGAAAACTCTAGTGGTTTATCATCTTGATTCATTTCATTTTGGAAAACATTATTTCCCCACCTCATCAAGTAGAAGGTGGCAACTAAATTCATTGCACAAAGAAAACCTACACAGAAAAATATTTCCACTGTTGGTGTCAACCACTTCCCAGGAGCACCATCTGCAAAAATAACCTTCATGAAATAGAGAGAAGAAAATACGTTATTTCACCAGAAAGGAGTGAATAGATTTAGATGATTTATTACATATTGTACAACCTTTTAAAGGAAAAAAAAAGGTAATGAGTATAAAACTTCTTGATACGGGAAACAAAACTACCCAAAATAATTAATTAAACTATTCTACCTAAGTAAACTTAAGTGGGTAAATGGTAAAAACCATTCACTTGAACACCCCCTTAAGTGCAACTTAGGGAGAATTATTATGAAAAAATGAAGATGCAATATGAGCCCCGGCTACACAACCATGTTAGGTACCCATTTACAACTACAAAAAGAAATCTCTCACAACTGGAGAAAAGGAGAAAAATACTATGTGAAAAAACTCCTCTCCAAAAGAGAGAAAATAAAACAAAAACTAATGCATGGATGGAGGACTCAATCACACCCCCCAAGGACTACATACATCATGTATATACAATCAATGGCACCCCATAAGATGGAAAGAAAGAGACTATATAGCCCCCCCACAATGTGTAATCACCTGCAAAAATGGTAAGTGCCTAACTTGACAAAACATGATTCAATGTCAACAAACAACTTGTCTCCCTTTTGGAAGAAATAAAACCAAGTACAAATGCAGGTATGCTTCCCATTCTAGATAGGAATTAGCAAGTGAAATCCAAATGTAGGATGAAAATGTCTCTGAAATATGCTCATGTGTCACCGAGACCTTGGAAAATGATGCCACAAACCAATAAGGAACATGCCCAATCACAATAGAAGATGACAAACAAGGAACCACTAAAAACTGATTCTAAACAATATCCAAAGATAGAGATGGTTTGAAAATAGTTGTGCAATAATTGTCATCAAAGAGGAGAGATAACCCCTCAAATGTGTCCTCCAAATTTGAAATGTGAGACTCCACAAACAAGGAACCAATGTCTAACAAACAAGAATCCCAATTAGGAAGATAATGATAATCTTGTTGCTCAGGAATGATGGAAGTACTCAATCAATGTGGATCAACTATCTCTGAAAAAGAATTAGGAACCTCTAAAGCAACCACAACCTCATCTGAAGTCTCAACAACCTCCAAAGGATCACAAGCATGGTCTATCTTGTCTAAATTATAAAGAGACACACTAGTATTGGAAGGAGGGTCATCAAGAGATGGTGGAGTATCAGGATCTCCATATGATTCTTGAATGTAAGTCCAAAGAACATAAGGGCTCTTAAAATGATAGAGTGAATCCAAAAGGTCCTCGCCATTGATATGCTCAAAAATAACTCCATTGACTAGCCCTAAATCCTTTCAAAAATTGTATACCTACTACGTGTGTCTAGAATAGGAACTTCATTATACAAATATGGCAATAGATTCTCCTCACTAAGATGGATAAGAACAAAATCACTCCATTTCCTAAATTTCCCTTTCTCCAAAGAAACCATTATAAATGAATTCCTCAAAAAAAATCAAAGATAGTGCTTTCAAACCTGATTTGGTGCAAAAAATGATGTAGCCCAATGTCTCATCTAAAACCAAGCAATCGTCCAAGTCAAGAAGTCCACACAAAAAAATTTGAAGGATTTTCAAACCACCATGAACCACCATGCAAGCCTTAGCTCAAGCAACCAAGTGAGCATGGGAAAAAATATATTTGTATTCACCACTTTCTCACCAATGTGGGATTAAAATCCCAAATCAGCACCTGAACAATCTACACAGACCCACCTCCAAAATTCCCAATGAAGGAGAAAGTACCCTAAATTAATATTTCAGGGGAAACCCAAGAAAAAATGCCCAGCAAAAGTGAAAGTACACTCATGTGGGCCTGCAAGAAAACACCAGCTCAAGATACTATGTGGGTATGTACGGCTCCAATGAATGGAAGAGAAATTATGCAGGAAATGGCTCGGGTTGCTCTTCAAATCATGCCTCTAGATCAGTGCATCCAAGGGAGAATACCAAAAAATTCATCTCTGCACACAACCGTCGAGCCTTTAATGGAAATGTACCTGCAGGTAAATGAACGCAACCTCAACAAGTTTTATCGTGGCCTCTAAAGATGAATCGCTACGTCCAAAATCAGCAGTGAAAAAATACACCTTCCTCAGCAAAAAAATATACCTTCGATGGTTGTCACATTTTGTAAAAGAAAACACTCCTTAGAAAGGGCTATTATCAATTGTAAACCAAGACTAAGGAGTAGTTCTGCATGACACCAAAGTTGGAACCAAAGAGTGGTTTAGCACTATTTTGGGACATCCAAGTAAGATGCTCGTGAAAAAAAATCACATAGCCTCAAGAAAAATTTGCATCCTTCAAGCAGCAAAAAATCATGTAAAAAAACTAGCAATAGTCTCACGGGAGGTTGTGCCAGAGGAAAAACATGAGGCTTTCAAAAAAAGAATCACTGCGCACGCAACACTTCAAACGCCTTTCAAACTACAAGAAGGAATGAATCGTAGCAAAAGAGAAAGAAAAAACAACCTACTATAACTTCCTTTCCCTAATCACCTTATACAAGGAAGAATATCAACCTCCATAATTTCAATGTAGTTCAAACAACCATCATTGGAACAAATGCGGCAATCATAGCCACTAAACAAAAAATTGAATATCAATTTGGATCTCAAAAACTGTAATGAAAAAATCTCAAGGGAAGGAGGGCAGAGTGGTTGGCTCTAATACCATGTTGGTGTCAACCACCTCCCAGGAGCACCATCTGCAAAAATAACCTTCACGAAATAGGGAGAAGAAAATACACTATCTCACCATAAAGGAGTTAATAAATTGAGATGATTAATTACATATTGTATAGCCTTTTAAATGGGAAAAAAAGGTGATGGGTATAAAACTTCCCAATACGGGAAACAAAACTACCCAGAATAATTAATTAAACTATTCTACCTAAGTAAGCTTAAGTGGGTAAATGGTAAAAATAATTCACTTTAACGCCCCCCTTAAGTGCAACTTAGGGAGAACTATTATGAAAAGATGAATGATGCAATATGGATCACGGCTACATAGCCATGTTGGGTACCCATTTACAACTACACAAATAAATCTCTCACAACCAAAGAAAAGGAGAAAAACACTGTGTGAAAAACCCCTCTCCAAAAGAGAGAAAAGAAAACAAAAAATGATGCATGGATGGAGGACTCAATCACACCCACTAAGGACTACATACATCATGTATATACAATCAATGGGCCCCCCATAAGAGGGAAAGAGATCAACTATATAGCCCCCCCACAATGTGTAATCACTTACAAAAATGGTAAGTGCCTGGAAACAAAACATGATCCAATGTCAACAAACAACTTGTCTCCCTTTTGGAAGAAACAAACCAAGTACAAATCCAGGTATGCTTCCCATTCGAGATAGTAATTAGAAAATTAAATCCAAATTTAGGATTAAAATGTCTAAAATTTTCTCATGTGTCACCAAGACCTTGGAAAATGATGCCATGAACTAATCAGGAACATGCCCAATCACAATAGAAGGTGACAAACAAGGTACCACTAGAAACTAATTCTAAACAATATCCAAAGATAGAGATGGTTTGACAATAGTTGTGCAATAAATTTCATCAAAGATGAGAGATAACCCCTCAAATGTGTCCTCCAAATCTAAAATATGAGACTCCACAAACAAGGAACCAATGTCTGACAAACAGGAATCGCAATCAGGAAGACAATGATAATCATGTTGCTCAGAAAAGATGGAAGTACTCAATGAAGGTGGATCAACTATTTCTGACAAAGAATCAGGAACCTCTAAAGCAACCACAACCTCATTTGAAGTCTCAACAACCTCCAAAGGATCACAAGCATGGTCTATCTTCTCTAAATAATAAAGAGACACACTAGTATTGGAAGGAGGGTCATCGAGAGATGGAGGAGTAGTAGGATCTCCATATGATTCTCAAAGGTAATTCCAAAGAACATAAGCGCTCTCAAAATGACAAAGTGAATCTGAAAGGTCCTCATCATTGATATTCTCAAAATTAACTCCATAGAATCTAGCCCTAAATCCTTTCCAAATTGTATACCTATTATGTGTGTCTAGAATAGGAACTTCATTATACAAATATGGCAATATATTCTCCTCACTAAGATGGATAAGAACAACATCACTCTATTTCCTAAATTTCCCTTTCTCCAAAGAAAACATTATAACTGAATTCCTCAAAAAAATTCAAAGATAATGCTTTCAAACCTGATTTGGTGCAAAAAATGATGCAGCCCAATGCCTCATCTAAAAGGAGCCAATCTTCCAAGTCAAGGAGTCCACACAAACAAATTTGAAGGATTGTCAAACCACCATGAACAACCATGCAATCCTTAGCTCAAGAAACCAAGTGAGCATGGGAAAAAATATATTTTTATTCACCACTTTCTCACCAATGTGGGATTAAAATCATAGATCACCACCTAAACAATCTGCACGGGCCCACCTCCAAAATGCCCAACAAAGGTGAAAGTACCCTAAATTAATATTTTAAGGGAAACCTTAGAAAAAATGCCCAACAAAAGTGAAAGTACCCTCATGCGAGCCTACAAGAAAACACAACCTCAAGAGCCTACATGGCTATGTATGGCTCCAACGAATGGAAGAGAAATTATGTAGACAATGGCTCGGGTTGCTCTTCAAATCATGCCTCTAGATCGCTGCAGCCAAGGGAGAATTCCAAAAAAAATGCCTCTTCACACAACCACCAAGCCTTCAATGGAAACTTACCTTCAAGAAAATGAACGCAACCTCAACAGGTTTTATCATGGCCTCTAAAGATGAATTGTTGCCTCCTAAATCAACAATGATAGAATACACCTTCCTCAACAAAAAAAGATGCCTTCAATGGTTGTCACATTTTGGAAAAGAAAACACTCCTTAGAAAGGGCTAGTATGGATCATAAACCAAGACTAAGGAGTAGTTTCGCATGGCACCAAGTCAAAACCAAGGAGTGGTTCATCACTGCACAAAAGCCAGAACCAAAGAGTGGTTCAGCACCGTTCTGAGACATCCAACTCTGAGAATGATACATCCAAGTAATATTCTCATGAAGAAAAAATCACATAGCCTCAAGCAAAATTTGCATCCTCTAAGTAGCAAAAAATTGTGTAAAAAAACCAACAATAGTCTCACAGGGGGTGGCACTAGAGGAAAAACACGAGGCCTTCAAAAATAGAATCTTTTTCCACTCAACACTTCAAATTCCTTTCAAACTTCAAGAATTAATGAATCACAACAACAGAGAAAGAAAAAAATATCCTACTAGAACTTCCTTTCCCTAACCGCCTTATACAAGGAAGAATATCAACCTCCAGAATTTCAATGTAGTTCAAACAACCATCATTGGCACAAATGCGGAAATCATAGACACCAAACACAAAATTGAATATCAATTTGAATCTCAAACACTCTGATGAAAAATCTCAAGGGAAGGAGGGTAGAGTGGTTGGCTCTGATACCATGATGGTGTCAACCACCTCCTAGGAGCACCATCTGTAGAAATAACCTTCATGAAATAGAGAGAGGAAAATACGCTATTTCACCATAAAGGAGTGAATAGATTGAGATGATTAATTACATATTGTACAAACTTTTAAAGTTAAAAAAAGGTAATGGATATAAAAATTCCCGATATAGGAAACAAAACTACCGAGAATAATTAATTAAACTATTCTACCTAAGTAAGATTAAGCTGGTAAATGGTAAAAACTATTTACTCCAACATCCACAATGGACAACAAGAATGATAATTATAATTGCAAGGTCGATCTATTTTGGCTAGGTTAATGCTTGACTATTTCTCTCATTTCAAATTGCTTCATATATTTGAATTCATATTATAGGTTTAGACTTCTATTTGATTCACACCACTCTCAATTTGGCACCAGCAATCATGCACCCCTATTGCCTTGGTCATTGTTTGCTTATGACTAGTTCAATATTTCATATGCGCGCTTATTCACTTTTCCTTTTGCATTTTGACTTAGTCATTGGAAAATTATAATCCACGTTGTTTTTTCCATAATGTTTAAATTTTATGCACTGCCTATTTGGTGCACTATTTTTTTATTTTCAATTCCATATCCTATATAGTGTATGTTGCATTCATAGTATTTACTACACATTATATAGTTAATGTTGTTTAATATAAGTTATGTTCTTAACAATGTGCATACCATGCACTTCATATCAACCACATGCTTTAATAATATTAGCGTTATCTAAATCATTATATTGTATGTATATAATATATATGTAATAGATATATATACACATATATACACATATATATACATATATTTATATACATATATATATATACATATATATATACATATATGTATGTATGTATGTATGTATGTATATATACCCATCAACTCATAAGTTTATTAAATACATCATTCAATTATTCGAATGCATACTCATATTTTTATATTCCACAATATAATATTACATGTGTATATGGATGCTGCCACAATAGTGGTTTACACTTTCTAGGAGATCCTGATTTTTGTTGAAATCACATAGTTTTAGAAAATATATTGATTTAAGCCTTGAAAAGTTTCATTTAAAGGATTCCAATTCAAGAGGATTTGATCAAACCACCTTAGACCAAGCCCCCTTGGATATAACCCCTCTAGTTTTAAACGATACCTATAGCAGAGTCTCTTTTACACCTATCAAAATGCTAATAAAAAACCACTTTTGATTTACCTTTTGGGGGATCAAATGAATTAATTTAAAATTCATTTTTTGTAAGTATGTAGTCCTTATTATAAGCTTCCAAAAAGTATAATTTTAATTAAATTTAATTTGATTATTATATTTGTTTTTATTTCTTGTGAATGTAGGTTTTTCACCGAAAATCAAGCTCTTTGTTCTACACATGTGGAAAAATAGAAGATTATAAAAAAAAAATTGAAAAATATGAGTGCACCAGATATTGAAGTCCTTGATCCAAAAAAAATTGAATTTTGATACATACAAAAAAAGTTGTGTTATACGGTCTGACTTCAAAACTTGATTAAGGAAAAAATATTCAATAAAACATTATCAAACCAATTTTAAGCACTAGATATCGTAGTTACAAATATAAATTCGAAAAAATTAGAATTTTATCCTTCATCGAAAAAAATTTGTGTTATACGGTGAGCGTCACTCCTTAAAAATGGTGTTTATTGAAAAAAACTAGTTTTTGAAGGAGATGGAAAAAGAACTGCATTCTAATTCCAAAAATTGTGAAAAAAATATATTTAGAATCTATGAAAAAAATTTCACAAATCACGAGTTTGCATCATCTTCAAATTCCTCACATTTTAGCTGCTATAGGTGTCTGAAAGGGAAGATTTAGTTACAAAAAATCAATTCAATGTCCAATTTGGCAAAAAATTGTAAACCAGTATTGTGGGATCACCCATATACATACACATACACATATGTATACATATATTAATATGTATGTATGGATTTTTCCATTGTGTCAATACATACATAAATATTAATATATATGCATATATATATCATATCCTCATAATCAAGCACATATCTTCACAATCACGTCAACTGACATATATATACAAAGTGTGTGTATATATATGCCATCCTATTCATTTGATATCCCCACACACATGGGTAATCCATCCATGAGTATGCATGGATATGTCTATCTACGTATACTCATGTACGTTTTTACTCATGTGTATGAGTTTATCATTGTCATGTATATATACATACATATATACATTTTATGTGTATATCTCATTGATTAAGTATAACATATACAAAATAACTCATACAAATTAAGAAGACTCAAACACTATCCAAAATCAAGAACATTCAAAATTTAATCCACAAACTATTCTAATTCATGCACAAACAAGACTAAGGCAACCTACCATTTCCTAAAACCATTGACTTCACTTGACCAACTAAAATTGAATGTGTGTAAGCTCAGATAGATCTTATTAAAGGTTACCAAACCAATTTCTTCTCCTGAGTGATACTTCCCCTCTCTTATGGAGGTCCAAATCTATGCCTGCAGTCATCTTAGCACATTACAAATGTAGTTAGCCATTCACAAAACAATCATTTGCATCCTACATTTCATAGTTAGAATTTATCATAAAAATATCAAAATGAATCAATCATTTATTCATCATATTTCCAATGGTACATAAATAAGAAAGTACAAACACATAGATTTTCATTGAGATTAAAAACACATTCATATATTCAAGTATTTTAACCAACATGGTAATAGTAAATAAGTAAATACAGAACAGGGTGTACCATTTACTGTGACTTTTTGCACCTTAGTGTTCATAGTGGGCACACCTAAGTGTTTTAAAACTCATATGATCTTTACGACTTGGTGTCCTATTTCCAATACCCATGTGACATGTAGTTGTATACTTATGGCATCTTGCATTGTTGTTACATCCACTATGGATCCCAAGCCCTCCAACTCTTTCACATAAGGTATTGTCAATACCCAACCCATTTTGGACTCCATTCATAATCCCACAATACCCATGACACCTTCACAATTAAACATCTTTGTGGACATTGATACTATTGTTTCCCATGTGCCAGATGAGAAATTAAAACAATTGGAAAAAGATTTAGAGGGATTTCAAGACTACTTAAGCATTGAATTTTTAGTAGGACAAATAGTTCCCATTATGGATAACCTTAGGAAATTCATCAATGATGCTCAAGGAATAGAGGTTTTGAATAGTCTAGCTCATATAGTAGATGCTAACATCCCTATGGCAGCTACTTGCACCCAAGCATTAGAAAATGCTCAAAACCAAGGAGGAAAACAAATTTCCCTCCCTACAATCATACCTTATATTCCTAAATTTACATTACTAACCATAGATTCAATGAAACAAAAACCAGTGGTATTATTCGAAGCTTAGGGATTCCTATTGGGAATCCTTTTAGTTTTTTGGGATCGCATGTAACACCTCAATATTCGTCACCTCTCATAAATGTGCAACATAGTAGTCCACCAAACATTTATATAGTCCCACCATATTCACCATATTCACCAAATTCTCAAAACATATCAAACAATGATTTCATCATAAATCAACTCTTGCAAAACATAACACCACTTCAACAACAAATCTCCACATTGAATCAAACTCAAAATGGAAAACCACCACAATATCTTAAAAGGAGCCCATTGTCAATTGAAATTTTTGAAACACCCATGCGTCAAAACACAAAATTACCCCGATTTAAGAAGTATAATGGAAAAGGAGAACCTAACAATCATGTATCAACTTTTATGGCATTGTGTACAATGATTTCATTTTTGAAGATAATCTCCTAGCTAAGACTTTTTCTAGGTTTTTTCATTACCAAACAACTCAATAAACTCATTCATTAAACTTAATAACGCATTCCTCCAACATTTCCAAGCAAATATAGGTCCTCAAATAATATGAATTGATTTAGTACATTGCAAACAAGGACCCAAAGAAAAGGTAACAAACTTTACAGGATAATACCAATTTCTTTATTCACAAATATCCTATAGTCTTCCTGATGCCAATGTTCAAAGGGTAATCATAGGAAATTCACAACCTAAAATTTGAGATAAGATATTTTTGATGAAGTACCCATCTTTTGCACACTTGTGTATGTGTATTCGTGACTATCAAATATTGGTTAGTCAATATGAAGGTACACCTTCATTGGATCCTACTAATCAATATGAATTTGTACCTCAAAGTTCAATTATCAATTATTCAAGAAAAAAAATAAGAGCTTTATCAAGATAAACACACCTCAAAAAATTAATAACATTGATCCATAGGTTGCAACTGTAAGTTCAACTCCTTATCAATTTAGGCCTAGAGATAGATAATTTACCCAATTTCCTAACTCCTATCATTTAGTCATGTTATAATTGTTAAGAAAAAACCTAATCCAATTACCTATGATTAAACCTGTGAACATGAATAAACCTTTACTTGTAAATTTTAACTCAAAAGCATTTTTTCAATATCATAGTAAACCTAGGCATGATATGGAATGATTTATGTGTCTTAAAAATCAAGTTCAAGACCCTATTGATTCTAATCACATCAAGTTGGATGATGTTAATGATAAAGGAAACAAGTTTACATTTCCACCCAATCAAAATTTGCATATTTTTACAAATCCAATGCCAAATTATACATCCAACTTTGTGCAAGCAAGTTGGGATGTGAATGATGATAATGATGACCTAGATGATGTTGTTAATGCAATATATGTTCAACCTCGTAAGGGTCAAACCACTTTACTTCTTGATATTGATTTCACACATATTGATGCATCTATACATGCACCAGATTGTCATCTCTATATACTGTTGGACATATTAATGACAAACCTACACCAGGGATAATCATTGATCCCATGTGTCTATAGAATGTGATCACTAAGGAATTCTTGTTTGTGCATGAACTTTATCAAGATTCTTTTGAACAACCGAAGGTATGGTTAAAAGCTCATGATGGCTTCACTCACCCTACGATGGGTTTGATAACTCTTCCACTCAAATTTGGACCAAATTAGCTAGATGTATCATTCACCATCATTTTAAAGTTGAGCTAATTCCATGTGTAGCTAGGATATCCATGGATATGCCCCATTAATTTCATCCCATTGGTAATCCACAAGTGCATAAAGTTCCCATTTGAGAATCAAATATATATACAATTCATCATAGTGGGTTTAAACCTTTGGCTTCCCGTGAAAAATTTGCATCGGACTATTTTTGGCCTCAATCTATGGAACATGTTAAACCTCATGAGGATTTATTTTTTAGGTCATATCAAAAATTTATGGAAAAGAACATAAAAAAATTATCCCTTATCAATATCCTACCTATGAATGCTTGGTCTATGGTTGTTCCTCCCATCCCACAAGTTGTGGATGAACCCATGTCCAAGGAAAATATCCTTCCAAGTACACAAGGACCGTATAATGTAGTTTCTCCACCAATATCATATAAGAGACCAAGAGACAACCACATAATTACCTCAAAATGAGAAACAAAATTATAAACCTAAGGAGATAGTGGTTTCCCAACACCAGATTGTCCCTTTAGTTCCTCCTCTAAGAGAACAAAAGACACCAATGGTAGAGAGACCCGCTCTTACCCATTCAAAAATTGAGAGCCATACAAGAAGAAATAGAAATGTTAAGGAGATTAGGAATAGACATCATATTTTTGTAAGTATGAAGGTGTTGTCATTGATGTCAATTGGTTTCTATTTTTATTGATGTCAAATATGTGTATGGAAGCTTTTTATTGATTATATATGTGTTGAACTGATGTCTCTAGTACTTTATCTCCAAGTTCTTTTGAGAAAATTTGATAAATAGTGAAAATAGTGGTGGATAGGTATTCATTGTTTGCTCTGGGATGTGCTCCTTTCTTCTATGTTGATGCTATGCTTGTTCCAATCTGAGGTATTGATATTGGTTGTTGGTAGTTTCTATATCCATAATTTGGGCTTCTGCATTGTCGTACAATGTCTGATATTTTCACTAGTATGTGAATTATGTATTTCAGTATGTCTGGTTGTAGTCTAGGAGAAATTTATTTTCTCCACATTTCTCCGCATTATGGTTCCAGGACTTTCATTTCTAATAATAATTTGATAATGTTGTTCTCTTGCTCGGTTCAAGAGGATTTGAGATTTGGTGTTGTTGTTGATGAGTTTCTAAGCTACAGTGTATTATAGTGGTTGATAGGGTTATTCAAATGTACAAAATGATCATGCATTTGAAGTGAATTTTGTTGCAAAGCTTTTGGATGAATTTACATATGTTCATTACTTACTCTTGATTGTGTTCAAGTGAAGTTTTTTTTTGAAAGATTAGACCTAAGTTAAGGATGCACATACTTAATTTTTTTATGTGTTTGCATGGGTGTTGGTCGACCTTGTGTTAAACACTACTTGTGAAGTTCATGGAAGCATGTTGAGGAATATTTGGACTCATTTAGGTCCTTATTAATAAATTTTTTGGGTCGCCCTCATTCTCTTCCACCGTGGGAATGCTTTGGTGCTGACCTAATTTGAATTTATAAATACAAACTATATATGACTAACCTTGGAAGGGTTTCAAGGTTAAATATGGTATAAGTATGAGTTGAGATGTTTGTAAGAGATATAAAGAGGTGCGAGATATGTGTGTGATGCGAGTTCAAGTAGATCACTACAAATTTCAAGTGTTGAGTTTTGAAACGAAGTGAGCTGAAGGTGTACTCTATCTTTCAAGCATGTCTACAAAAGTGTGAGAAAATTGTGGTGGAATATCTATTACATTGAGATATTTTTCTCTCTGTAACAACTCTCTTCTATCTTTGTAATTCTATCGGAGTGAACCTAAGAAGTGAGCCCTCATTGGACAGTGTGTCTTGTCTTGGTAGTGAGCCTTTCTAGCAATGAGCATCTATATTTAGTTTTTTAATTCTTTATATTGTGAGCTAATCCTCACCGTGGTTTTTACCTCATTGGGTTTTCGACGTAAATCTAGTGTTCATGTGTATATGCTTTTACTACTATTTTTTGTTTTTTCTTTTAATGATTAATCACTAGCAGTGAAAAGGTTATGTGAATTCTTGTAAATCTAACTTTTTTTTAGGGTTTTATTGTTAAAATTGCTACAACTAATTCACCCCCACCCTTTCAGTTATCTTGTTCAACAATTGGTATCAGAGCAAGGTTCCTTGGAGAAGAGCTTAACTTCTTAAGGAAGGTCTAGGATGGTGAACAAGATCACTATTGAGTGTCCTTGGCTCGATGGCACTGACTATGCATTATGGAAAGCAAAGATGGAAGGATATATGCCATACTATGGATATGAGACCAAATGTTCTATTCAGAACCAGTATGTTGCTCCTACAAATCCATTCCAAGTACTGCTAATGAGATCAAAGATATTGAAATCAATAATAAGGTAAGGTTTATTATTGTAAATAGTCTTTCACATTCTAAATTAGAGGTTTACTATTGTAAATAGTCTTTCACATTCTAAATTAGTTAAATTTATGAATTTAAAGATTGCTAAAGAGGTTTGGGATAAGTTGGAAAAGATGTATGAATGAGATGGAAAGATTAAACAGGAAAAGTTGTAGAACTTGGAGGCATAATTTGGGATGTAGCCAAAGATGAGACTATCAAATTCTACATGCAGATAGTAGATGAGGTGGTAGGTGGAATGAGATGACTTGGTGCACAAATAGATGAATCCAGGATAGTGAAGAAGGTACTTAGAACTCTCCCTAATATATATAGTGAAAAGGTATCTGTTATAGAGGAAATTATCGACTACAATACTTATACTAAAGATCAATTGATTCGTAGTCTAACCTCATTTGAAATGAGAAATATTGGTTTGAAAAATGGAACCATTCAAACAGTTTAGCTATGGAGAAATAGGTCATTATGCTTCAAGAAATAAACATATAGATGGTAAAGAAAAAAAATGAAAGATGATCAAAAGAGAATATTATGTCAATGAAGATGTCGGGATTTATGATGATAATGAATTCTTGTTCCTAGCTTTAAAAGATGAATCTACTACTACTAACACTAAAAGATGTGCGAAGGAAAGTGCTCCGGAGAACGTTGAAGGTGTTGTGGTTTTTACTCTTCATGCTAAACAAGAAAACAACTACTAGGTCGTTGATAGTGGCTATTCAAATCACATGACCGATGAAAAAAGTAAGTTTGTTAAACTTGAAAAATATGATGGAGTCTTAGTTAAGTTTGGAGATGATTCTAGTGCTAAGATTTGTGGGATAGGTTCAATATTTTTTTATGGCAAGCATAATACTGATTGTGTCTACTATGTTAAGGGTTTGAGACATAACGTCTTGAGTGTTGGAAAAATATGTAAAAAGGGATATAATCTTGTGTTCAAGGATGAAAAATGTGAAATCAAAAAAGGGTCCCAAACTGTGATTGTTGTTGGAAAGAAGACTAAGAGAAAAATCTATCAACTTAAAGGTGTTGATGGATATTGCTTTATGTCTTCGATTAATAATAGTTGGCTATGGAATCGGAGGATATGTCATATGAATTTTGACAACATGGTAAGAATTAGTGCAGTACAAGCTATGAGGGACTTACCAAGAATTACGAAGCATGTTAATGCAGTCTGCAAGGACTATCAATTTGGAAAGCAACTAGAAATAACTTTAGGTCAAAGGAACAATCTACTATCGGACTACTGGAATTGATTCATATAGATCTTTGTGGTCCTTCAAGGGTGAGAAGTCTACAAGGTGACAGGTATTTTATGATTTTAATTGATGATTACTCTAGAATGACATGGGTTACTTTTCTTAGAGAGAAAAATGATGCATTAGACAAATCCAAGGAATTTAAGGCAATCATTGAGAATGAAATAAGTTTGAAAATAAAAATTTTAAGGTCTAAAAGAGGTGGGGAATTCACCTCCAATGAGTTTAACATGTTTTTTGAAGCCTATGGAATAAGAGGAAAATTGCTTGCCCCTAGAACTCCTCAACATAATGGAGTTGCTAAAATAAAGAACAAGACAATTCAGTCCGAAGATGGTAGATCAATGATAAAAAAGGAAGGTCTACTAAAATTTTATGGGAAAGAAGCTATTCACACTGCTATTTATGTGTTTAACTGAATTCAAGAAAAATATAACAACACTAAGACACCCTATGAGCTATGGTGTGGAAAGATTCCTATTTTCAAGTATTTCAAGGTATTTGGAAGAAAATGTTATATCAGGAGAGATGAAAAAAATATAGCAAAGTTTGATTCTAGATGTGATGAAGGTATTTTTCTTGGATGTACTCTACTAGAAGAAAATCTTACAGATGTTACAATAAAAGGCTAAGAAAGGTTGTAGAAAGCACAAATGTCAAGGTTGATGAAGCATTGAAGAATTCAATTGAAGTTGATGGATATGTGTCAAATGAATCTGATCATAGAGAAGTAGAAGAAATAGTTGGAGAACAAGAATTGCAGAATGAAGAAGAAGAAGCTCTAGAAAGGGTTCCTAAAACCCCTAAGTTTATGCAAATAATCATTCAAAAGATCAAAAAATTGGAGACAAGAGGAAAAGTGTATTGACATGAAGCAAAGATGTTGAAGTTGAGGTAAATTATTGCTTATTTTATGATGTTGAGCCTAAGATAGTGAGTGAGGCATGTAAAGATGAAGATTGGATGAAAGCAATGGAAGAGGAACTTATGCAAATTGATAAAAATCAAACTTGGGAATTGGTTCCTAGCTCAACAAACAAGAACATAATTGGAAGTGGGTTTTTAGAAAAAAACTGAATGAGAATGGAGAAGTAGTAAGAAACAAGGCAAGGCTTGTGTGTAAAGGGTACTCACAAGTAGAAGGTATAGATTTCCAGGAGACATTTTCTTTGGTGGATAGAATGGAAACTATCAAGATGTTCTTAGCATTTTTTTCTCATAAGGACTTTAAAGTTTACCAAATGGATGTGAAGTATGTATTTTTGAATGGCAAGTTAGATGAAGAATTTTACATTGAACAACCGGAGGGATTCGAGTTTTCAGATCAATCAGATATGGTCTACAAAATGAAAAAGGCTTTATATGGTTTGAAGCAAACTCCCATAGCTAGGTATGCAATATTTAACAGATATTTGATTTAGCAAGGTTTCAATAAAGGTACTATATATAGTAATATTTATTTCAAAATTGAAGATGATAAGATCTTGATAGTAGTTGTCTATGTGGATGACATTATTTTTGGAGGAAATGAAACTATGTGTAAGTTGTTTTCTGAAGAAATGAAAAAAGAGTTTGAGATGTCTATGTTTGGTGAGATTAATTTCTTCCTTGGACTGCAAATCAATTATACAAACAAAGGGTTCTTTATTTCATAATCAAAGTATGCAAAAGAAATGTTGAAGAAATTTGGGATGGATGGTTCCAAAATGGTATGCACTCCTATGGTAACTGGATGAAAATTGAGTAAGGATGATGAGTCACCTAAGGTTGATCAAAGAAAATATAGATCAATGATTGGTGGATTGTTGTGTTTAACTGCTACTAGATTGGATATCATGCATGCAATTTGTCTTGTGGCTAGATTTCAAGAGGATCCCAAAGAAACACATGTTGCATCTATCAAAAGGATATTCAGATATCTAAAAGGTACTCTGAATAATGGCTTATGGTATCCAATGGATACTGATTTTACACTACTTGTGCTTATACAAATGCAAATTGGGAAAGTTGTGCTGATGATAGAAAAAGTACAAGTGGTGGTGCATTCTTTCTTAGATGCAAATTGGTATCATGGTTAAGCAAAAAACAAGATTCAGTTTCCTTATCCACTGTAGAGGCTGGGTAAATTGGTGTAGCATCTTGTTGTACACAAGTTTTGTGGATGAGATAGACATTGAAGGATATCAAAGTAATGTATGATGATCCCATATCTATTTTCTATGATAATACAAGTGCAATTAAAATTTCAAAAAATCTAGTGATGCACTCAAGAACAAAGAATACATCTATCAGGTATCACTTCTTAAGAGAGAAGGTTGTGATGAATGAAGTAAATCTTGAGTATGTACCTACAAAGGATTAGATTACTGACATATTTACTAAGGCTCTTCCTAAAGATACTTTTGAGTATCTCTAGGAGAAGTTGGGGGTTATTCCCCTCCTTTCTTAAACTACATGCATATGGAGATGCACCAGTCCAATGGATCTATGGATCTCTATCTTCCTTCTAGACTAATATTTGGTGGCTACCTTTTGGGGGGAATAGGTAGTGTCATGTGTTATCATTATGCAATTTTCTGGGTGTATTCCTAAGGGGGAGTATTCAATGCTAGTTAGATCTTGGTTCAATGTCAAAGGAGAGAACAATGCAAAACATTTTCTATCTTTGGAATTGATGTCAAAGGGAGAGAGAAAGCATCATCTAAAAAATATTATCTACATAGGGGGAGAGAAAGAATCATTAGAAAGTGTGTTCAAAGTTGTTTAATGTAAGGGGGGTGAAAGAATCATGAGAAAGTGTGTTCAAAGTTGTTGTGTTATCTTTGATAGTTTTTCATATCATGTGTTGCCATAAATGACAAAGGGAGATATTTTTTCAAGTATGAAGGTGTTGTCATTGATTTCAACTGGTTTATATTTTCATTGATGTCAACTATGTGTATGGAAGCTAGTTATTGATTGTATATGTTGATAATATTGAGAAAATTGTAATAAAGAAGGTTTACAGTTTGTGCATATATAGCTGAGATGTTGAAGAAGTTCTATGAGTACATGGAGTAATCCTTATGTTTCTATGTCTAGAAGAGTGTTAGAGTGAAGTAATGTGCTGAACTAATGTCTCTAGTACACTTGATATCCAAGTTCTTTGAGAAAATTTTACAAATAGTGAAAACAGTGGTAGGTAGGTATTTAGTGTTTTCTCTGAGATGTGCTTCATGTTTCTTCTGTGTTGATGTTATGCTTGTACGAATCTAAGGTATTGATCTTGGTTGTTGGTAGTTTTTATATTCATAATTTTCACTTCTAGATCATCGTACAGTGCGAGAAATTTTCACTAGTATGTGAACTGTGCATTTTGGTGTATCTGGCTATGGTCTAGGAGAAATGTATTTTCTCTATATTTCTCCACATTATAGTTTTAGGACTTGCAATTCTGAGAATAAGTTGATAAGTTTGTTTATCTATAATTAAAATATTAAAAAAATACTTGTACTTAATCCTAATTACATATTTATGGGTATGTGCAGGATCATCATGGAAAAAACAGGCCCTTAAGTGGCAATGAAAATTTAGAAAAATCAGAGTTAGGCAACTTGACATAAAAATTTGAATAAGTTATCTATATTATTTCAAAAATATGTAAGAATAGAATCTATGGAAAATTGAATGTAGTTTCTAAACTACTAAGTTTATTTTATTTTTTTAAAGTCTATTTGGTGAAGTACAAAATTTCAATGCAGTAGTACCTAAATTTCAAGGAAAAAATAAGTAGGTGTCTGTCTGACCACCCTAACGACAATAAAATGACAATATTTTTTTATAATATTTTAGATATAAGTAGAGGACTCATGTCTAGATGTGACTCATATTTTTTTGTAATTTTTTCCAAGTAAATAATTAATTATGAATTTTTTATTACAACTTTTAAAAAATATAAAAACTCGTATGTCTGACCACCTTAACTTGGTCAAAACTTC
>VDFB02373365.1:156556626-156665192 GCA_007258455.2 Sequoia sempervirens
CAATTGAAGTAATTGCAAGAAGTCTTGTTATGGTGAAAGTTTTATTAGAGAATACATAATCATGTTTTCTTAAAGAAGAAGTATTAATAGGTATTAATTTTGAAGTAAATTTAATCTATATGCAAAGCATTTGTAAATCAATATGTGTGTAATTGTAACAGTAAAATTTGTGCATACCATGTCATTTCCCACACAATTTTGTGTCTATTTTGAAGAAATGTCTTGATACATGCACGTAGTGACTCAACATCTAAATTCAAGCTCATCTCTCTATCATTTTATCAATTTGCATACTTAAATCACTATACAATTAGCCCTATCCTATTCTTATTCACACACATCTATACATTTACCTTATTTTCCCATTTATCACATTCACCAATGGGTATGCCCTCATTTATCCATTAGCCACTTGGAATTGATTGTTAGCCACTTAGATTTAACTATTAACCCATTCTAGGACACTTCTTCAATTGCAAGGGTGACCTCATGGTCACAAACCTATTCCCTTTCATTTTAAAATTCAAAATTCAAGCTTTTGGCTAAGTGGCATCATTCACCCACTTTGAGTTGACTAAACACATGTTTGGCATAATTTGATGATATACACTAGCATTAATAACATACAATATATTCATTATAATCATGAAAACATTCATTTATCTTATAGCATTAGAGCAATTAATAGTGAGACATTTTGATTCAATGCAATAAAAATGAGTAACAAATTTAAACATCTAGAGTGCTTTCCAACTATTTTTAATCTTGTTTCACTTTTTGGGGATTGATCTAGGAGAACTTGCCTCCCCATGAGAAATCAACAACCTTTATGATATTTATAAATACCACCAAGTCCCTAGATATTCAAGAGTAGATCAAAGATAAACAGTCATACCCTTATCAACCCTTAATTATCAAATACCCCTATCAACCCTTAATTATGTTAGGTTGATTGTGTTTGATTGATTGCATTTACTTAATTATCCTAGGTTAACTTCATAAATAAACTTTTTTTTTTCTTTATATTTTGTTGAGCCCAACCAATCCTACACTTGATCCAACCTTCTTTTTAGGGTTTTACATTATTACGGTTTTCAAATCTACAGATTTCTAAGTTTACATTCTATTTTCAAATTTCAACTTTCTTATACATCCTTGTACGTCATTGATACATTTTTCTATTAGGTTTTGCATTTTTTATGTTAAGATATAGTAAATTATATTCACTTGCAATATGATGTGTAAATCTCTTGTATTGTTAGAATGAGTACTTGAATGATCATGAGGTGTTGACCATCTCTCACATGTAATGCTTGGGAGTTACATTGGGAGAAGTGGATCATCTTTCCATAATGTTATGGGTTCCTACTTAGTTGATATGTTCATAGTGGAGGGCTAGTTTTGGGAATTTGTGCTCTCGATGAGTTATTGGTCAAATACATTATCTATTCATGGATTCTATCTTGAGTGCTATCATAATTACACGTTGGGGTGGTTCATGGTTCTAAACTATCAAGAATGGTTTTGGTGGCAATTAGTTTGGGGAAACCACTTACATGGTTTTATCTTCCCATTGCTTTGTAAATTGGAGGAATTATATGGAGGTTTCATGGGTTATGCAGGTGTACTTAAGGCCTTCAAGGGCTTGAGACAGGTTTGGTTGAAGGAGTTATTTTCTTTGAATCAATAAAGTTTCAATTGCTCAATTCATATTTTACTATTTTTCTTGTGTTTCTACCTGTGCACAAGCCATTCAGGCATTTTTGTATAAAAAATTTATGTAGAAATGTTATTACATGTCTTGACGTTATTTCAAGAGTGGAAGGTGTAGAGAACTAGGTTTTGAAATAAAATGAAGAGTTAAAGGTCTAAAAATGGTCATTTTTTTTCACTTGAAAATAGAGTTTTTACCCTAGGGTTTACAAAAATCTCTAAGATACTAGAAGTTTCTTTTTTTTTCTAAGCATATTGGGACCTAAATAAAGGTGTCTAAGGTGGTGGCAGAGTCTGAAAGGTTGTGGAAGTGCTACATCCAATAAACCCTCAAGAATTACACTAAAAACAAGGGTTTTTTTATTTGATAGTTACAGGTTCATAAAAATGGAATCCAATTGTAGAATCTTTGTTTTCTTGGCAATTTATTCATTGCCCCAAGGTTTTAGGGGTCTATGTGGTGTTTGAAGGTATGTTGCTTTGCATTTTTGGGCTAATTGAGTAGCTTGTTGAAGGGTGAATGTATAGGAAGTCAACGCTGGTCCAAAGGAGTCTGGTGTACCCATCCAGACATGTTGGAACAGTATGTTTGGTCGTACAAGTTGCGGAATGAAATTTGTGCCACTTTGCAACTTTACACTGCTTGCATCTAGCAATTTTTCCCTCCACTGAAAAGTCATCACCACAGGAAAATGCCTTTGAGATAGAAAAAACTAAGAGAGGTTTTTGTAGATAGTCCCAACATGATTCCATAGCCTCAAATGAATATTTTGTAAGCATCGCAGTCTCTGAGAAATAGCCCTTCAAATATTTCTTCCTTTTAGCACTTTGGACTCTTAAGGGAAATCGTCGGTCCAATGTAGCTCAGAGTGATTCGACATATTCGGGTGCAAGAGAGGACCATCCCTAGCGTAAACATACCCATCCGGACATGTTGGAAAAGTCTGTTTGGTCATACAAGTTGCGGAATGAAAGTTGCACCATTTTGCAACTTTACACTGCTTGCATCTGGCAACTTTTCCCTCCACTGAAAAGTCATCACCACGGGAAAACGCCTCCGAGATAGAAAAAACCGAGAGAGGTTTTTGTAGATGGTCACAATATGATCCCATAACCTTAGATGGAGAGTCTGAAAGTATCACGATCTCTGATAAATATACCTTCAAAGATTGTTTCCTTTTAGCACTTTGGACTCTTAAGGGAAATCGCCGGTCCAATGTAGCTCGGAGTGATTTAGCATATTTGGGTGCAATAGAGGACCATCCCTAGTGTAAAATTACCCATCCGGATGTGTTGGAACAATCCGTTTGGTCGTACGAGTTGCAGAATGAAAGTTGCACCACTTTGCAACTTTACACTACTTGCATTTGGCAACTTTTCCCTCCACTGAAAAGTCATCACCACAGGAAAACGCCTCTGAGATAGCAAAAGTTGAGAGATGTTTTTGTAGATAGTCCCATTACGATCCCATAGTCTAGGACGAAGATTCTATAAGCATCACGGTCTCTGATAAATAGACCTTCAAAGATTGTTGTCTTTTAGCACTTTGGACTCTTAAGGGAAATCGTCGGTTCAATGTAGCTTGGAGTGATTTGGCATATTTGGGTGCAAGAGAGGACCATCCCTAGCATAAACGTACCCATCCATACGTGTTGGAACAGTCTGTTTGGTCGTACGAGTTGCGGAATGAAAGTTGCACCACTTTACAACTTTACACTGCTTGCATCTGGCAACTTTTCCCTCCACTAAAAAGTCATTAGCATAGGAAAACGCCTCAGAGATAGAAAAAACTGAGAGAGGTTTTTGTAGATGGTCCCAACATGATCCCATAGCCTCAGAAGGAGAGTCTGTAAGCATCATGGTCTCTGAGAAATAGACCTTCAAATATTGTTGCCTTTTAGCACTTTGGACTCTTAAAGGGAAACTAGTGGGCAACATAGTTAACTTCTTCACAAACTTGGTTTGAAGTAATTTCATTCTTTTTTGTGCATTTAAAATGGATTTTTAAGCCTTCCACCCTAAAAGTGACCTCTAAATAACTTAAAACACCTTAACTACCTCATTCTTATTCATTTGTTTTGCAAACAAGCATTTTCATTCCAAGAGGTGAGCTTTCATTTTTGTTTGTTGGATTGAATGCGGACTGTGACACAACTTTATTTTTTCAAAAATTGTTCAACATCATTGAACTAAGAATTTATCACACATCTGTTGAGAAACAAAGGAGTACCACAAACTAAAACACATTACACTTCAGTTCTCACTGAGTTGATGTACTCTTCAACATCTCTCTTCTCTAAAAGTGATCACTTCAAACACCTTAACTACCCTAAAAGCGACCCTAAAGTGACCTCTAAATCACTTCAAACACCTTAACTACCTCATTCTTATTCATTTGTTTTGCAAACAAGCATTTTCATTCCAAGAGGCTGAGCTTTCATTTTTGCTTTCAAAGAAAAATCTTCCTATGCCACTGTTACACTCCACAAGTAAACTAGGTTTTGTATTGTGAACCTATATTAAGCTACCACTCTCAAGTACCAATGTAACAATGATACAAAATAAATTTTGGGACTACAAGAAGACATCTGATAACTCTTGAGTGTACTAAAAGAATTCTTATGATTTTTGAAGAATGTTGATAACTCTACTACAGGAAGGTGATGAGAGATTTCTTAGCGATGAAAAGCTTGAGGCATCTTATGAGGAAGTCATTCCAACCAAATAAATGATCAAGCATGAAGTCACAACTTGCAGCCATGGAACTGAACCTACTGAACCTGAAGAAGATGGTTGTGTTGCTGACTGGAAGAGCACCTCTGGATGTTGTTTCAGTTGAGGTCTGTGATGAACACTTGTACACACCATAGTATGGTTGTAGCCATTATGGTTGATATCATGTTGAGGTGATATCTAATATCACGATGAGATGATATTCTTATTTTCACTTATGGTTGTAGCCATAGTACTAGGCATCACGATGAGGTGATTTTCCTTATGCAGCTGGAAGTATCCTCCCTAGCTGAGAGGGAGTGTTGATGATTATTGCAGCGTCAGTCATATCCTTCTAGCGATCTCCTCTACATAAGAATAAATTAAATATAGCCAAAGCTATTTAATTTATATATATTGATTTGTGATTAATGCTAATTCATCAAGAGATACGAGTTAATGAAGAGGTGCATTTATAAAGAGGCTGACATGCTTGAGGCACGATTTATGTCAAATAATATTTATTATTTTATGAAGGTCGACTTCTATCTTGGAGGCACAATCTTTTTGGAGGCTGACCTATATTGTGAAGAGTCACATCTCTCTCAGCTTGTATATATATTAGATACATTTCATTGTTTTGAGACATACATTTTTCATACATTCCATTTCATATCAAGTGCGAGTTAGTGAGAAACTCTTCAAGTGCAGATTGAGTTATTGTGAGAAGGTTGAGGATTATCATTTGAGAATTACATCATTGTATTGTTGTGTTGGCATCAGTCTGTGGTGCATATTATTAGGCCTCATTATCGACCTTCATTGTAAAGGAGTTTCTATTGTGATTGAATAATATAAGTGATATTATTGGCTGGTTTTTTCTCCCTCAAGAGGAGGGTTTTCCCAGGGTATCTACTGTGTTATTGTGTTTGATTTAGAATTAATTTTTGTGCATTAAATCTAATCATAAAACTAACACAAGTAAATGGTTTCATAGCGTGTGGAATGAGGGGGCAGCAGGCCTGAGACCCCTTTAAAGTTTGTTTGAGTGCTTTCTTTTCATTTTTTGTGAGTTTTGTGCCAAGTTTCCTCAAAGAAATGTGGTCTCATAGAATTCCATGACAAGCTAATGCAATTGATAGCTACTCCTAGTTATTTTTTATGTAATGTGAAGTAATTGCATAACTACTTAGGTTGACTTTGTAAAAACTATATTGTTATTGAAATTTTTTCATCTATCAACATCTAGTTGTTACTTATGCAATGTGAAGTAATTCTTTGAGTTTGAAAGATGTGCAATGCAATGTAATCAACAATATGAATATAAACTACACATTTTAACATTCTTTTTATGCTATTGTACACATTGATATTTAACCATTACTCACTTGATTAAATTTTCAAAGAGTTTAATCATGCACATGAGGAGGAAATTAAATTTTGATTGTCAACTTCTATATATATCAAATTATCCAATAATCAAGTGTATGTCCATATACAAAAATGGCATCAATGCCAACTCAAACAAAGTTTTTACAATATGTGGTACATGCCATCTTAGTATCTATTCAATATTTACATGCCAAAATGTCTATCTCTGATCCCAAACTACCGGTGGATCATCAAAATGGAGCCTCTTTGAAGCACTCGTTGGCTCTGAAGGTAGCTGCACAAGAAAAAGTCAAACCACAATTGAGATTAGTTATACCATATAATTTAAAATCTAATAATTAACATAAAAATCAATACACATTGAATTATAATTGAACTCTAAAATTGAAATCTTGATTACATGAAATATATGTCTCTTTGAAGGGTCGGGAGTACTAGAATATACCCCTCTCAAAGAACTAACCAAACCAACTTTTGTAACGCCAATCTATATATGTGAACAAAAACATGAAATTGATCCAAGTTAGCATAGAATTGTCAGTAATAAGAACATATTTACAAATTACAAAATAAAATAAACACATACCTCTTTAGCTAATCTTTTTGTATTCCCTTTAGGGTGTTTCAACACTTCCTCCTTGAGGTGTTTCTGAACACTCCCTCCTTCCTTCATGTGTGTTCAAATACCTACTCTTCAAAAATTAGGTAATTTATCAACAATGATGTATAAGCCTACAACTACTCCATACATGCAAAAAAATGACAAGTACATATGAAACCATGAATCTATGTCAATGTATGCATAATCAATAAAAGATCTTATAAATCTTAATTCAATCAAATTTGAGTTCAATTACCTTTCCTTTATCTAACATTGTGCGTCCATTTTCTAGAGAGCATCACACCTCGCTCGCACTAGGTGTTTCCTACAAGCAGAGAATAAGATAAACATATAAGTTAATAAATAATTTCATTAATGACAATTCAAATGAAAAGCAAGTATACAAGAAAAAAATGTAAATGAGGAGTGGGAAAATACATACTGCAGCGAGGCCAAAATGAAATTTCCCTAAGGTGCTAATAATCACCGTAAGGAGCCCTCCCCCACATTAACCTATAATAGATTCATGTAAATAAATATTAGTACTTGATACCATCTCGTATTAATATTCATTTTTAAAAAAAATACAAATTATGAATTACACCTTAAATGTTACCTGTAACTACTCCAATGTCCACCTCTAGCAGAGAGGACTCTAGAGGGTGTTCTCCACCCCCTCGCTGCAGGTGATCTACTGCAATCTCCACATCCCCGGATGTCATAACGGCGTCTAATGGTTGCTTAGATGTACAATAGGACCCAAGCATATTTGTTGCTATGTATTGCAAATATGTGGACCCGAGGAGGATGATGCAACAACACTAGATCCATTGCTAAGATCACCAGACTATGGTTGATCTACTGAAGAAGCATGCGAAACCAAAAGACCATTCAAAGAGTGAATGGCCTAGATAGTTTGTGTGGCTACATCCTCCGTAATATCTGGATGTTGTACCTAGAGGCCAAGGAAGGGGAGAGGATGGGGAACATGTATGCCTCGACTCTAGTCACTCGCCTATCCTCAAAGGCCTCCACCAACGCCTCTAGAAGGCGGCTTCTTCTAATGTCAAAGTAATTGACATGATGCCCCAACAAAACTTCAAGATATAATTTTTTAATAAAGTAAAAGGTACATTAAGATTATTGTTGGGTGGTTTATCAAAAACCATACACCAACGATCCCAAAAGTTATCTACTATGCCCCTATGCATGCACCACTTTATAGAAAGTTTTGGTTTACACGTATTAACTCCGAAACTGCTGTTGGGGTTAATAAATAAAGAAGCTATTTGGGCTTTTGTTATTTGGAGATCTTTCACATCATCATAAGACAATCCACATGCATAATATTGCCTCATGGTTTCTCGCCACAAATGAAATGCATTATGTTGGGTGGAGAGGGTTTCTACATTTGTAATTATTCTTGTCAATGTGGTTGACATACGGGATAATCAAGGGATTTTCTTATAAACATATCATAAATGCCCCTCAATTGTCTCTTCCACTTTTCAGTGGTGGAGCATTTGGCATTTCTGCATTTTGATTCTCAGCTGGTGGATTTTCATTCTCAACTGGTGGAATTTGTGCATTCTCATTCTCAGCAGCCATAATGCCTAATTAAAGTTAAAGAATAATTAATCTAAAATTATACAATATAAATGAAACACTATTTTTAAATCAAAATCCATTAAAACATTCATTTTTTATCAAAATCATTCTAAACTCAATTGTTTCATAAAAATTCAATCAAAAACCCTATTTTGAAAAAAAATCCACAAAAAACATTCATTTTTTATCAAAATCCATTCTAAATTCAATTTTTTCATAAAAATTCAATCAAAACCCTATTGTGAAAAAAAATCCACAAAAAACATTCATTTTTTTATCAAAATCTATTCTAAACTCAATTTTTTCACAAAAATTCAATCAAAAACCCTATTTTTTAAAAAAATCCACAAAAAACCATATGAAATTATTCAAATCTAAATAAAAATTGAATCAAATCAAATCAAAATCAAAAAACTTACCTTTCCAAATCATATATCCGTTACGCGAAGAACCAATGCACTGTGCGCTCGCGGGTTCTTCACTGTCAAATAACTTCAAAACAACGACTGACTTTCTTTATATATGCTTTTTACAAATCGGATATCCGATCCAAATCGGATATCCGATTTGAAACGGATATCCAATTTGTAAAACTAGGTTTGGTGTTTGGTATGGTGACACCCAAGCCTAAAAAAATTCAACACGTTCTTTTCGCATTTTTCGGTCGATGAAAGACATGTTTTTTTCCTCATTGCCACTTTTTGGCCCACCATGATCCTACACATACCCTTATCCCAATCACAAATAGAATTGTGTGGTTATGTTCTTTAACCATTGAAATTATAGCATTGTGTTCATTCTCAAAGATTTCAAGACTAGGAGATTTTCCTTCTTCTGGTTGTTCCATGGTTTGTCTTCGAGTAACTCACCTTGATCCAATCTTTGGATTAATCTCCTCAAGTGAACCTTCTCCTTGCTTTAATTTCAACTTGGTTAACATCCACCACTTGCAATTTTTCTTGTTAAATTGTTCTCATACCAAACTTGATCTTGTGGACAAAGATTTTGGCACCACAAGACTCTCTAAGACTTCTAGGGTTTTTCACCTAAAAGGAGAGAGGTATGCCAAAAATTGCAATGTCCCCACTCAAGACTAATGCAAATATGAATGAAATATGCCTGAATGTAATGTCCTAAATGCAATAAACTAATAAAACATATTGACTAATGAATCAAATCTAAAGAAATGTAAAGTGTTTGAAAACACATTATGATATGTAGAAAGATAGATTGAATGCAATACAAAACAAGATAAAGAAGTCAAATAGAAAGAGTGAACCTAGAAACTAACAGAGGCTAGAATGAAGACTACAAATGTCTCTAAAATTCTAGAAATTCTAATTTTTTGGCCAACTGGGACACTTACACCAAGCTGGGCGACTTAGTCCTAGATCTGGAAAACTGCATAGGAGCCCATTTCATCCAAATGGGTATTCAGATCTATAGAAACTTCTAAAAAACATGTACATTGGGACTAAGTCACCACTGATGGTGACTTAGTCCACTTTCACTTTTTTTAAAATCTGAAAGTGGAAACGGAAGCTCTCAGTCTACACTTTTTGTTCCTCCATGTGTCTAGTTTTGAAACTTTTATTTTCGGCACTATAAGTGACTTTTTGTGGATATTTTGTCTTTTTAAATAGTGGGATGCCTACAACAACTTTTCAACCTATTCTTCAATGATCTCCAAGCCTTCAAAGTACCTAAATCTACAAACACACAAAGAAAGAGAGAGAAATTCAACATTGAATGTTAGGGAATAGGGGTTTGCCTTGGTCAAACCCCTTTTAGGTAATTAAACCAAAATGATGAAATAAGATAATGAAGCATGAAACATGAAACAATGTCATTAGAAAATTTACATGATGATAGATCTTGGATTGCTACAACAATGGATGAAGAATCTTGCTCTTGATGACCTTGTGAAGACTTAAAATGCTAAAACCCTAGCTTGCTTGACTTGACAACATGGATGAATGACGAAATTAATTATGAATTAGGGTTAAAGGTCTCCTTTTATAGAGGAGAGTTAAGTGAATGGCTAGAATAAGGATCATGGTCAAGGAACAAGATTAAATTAGAAAATAATTTAATCAACGGTGGAGGTTAATTAAGAGAAGAAAGACATGGATAGATAAAGACTTGAGGTGGAAGATAAGATTGGCGCAAAAAAAGAGGTTGTTGGAGAAAATTAAATAATAAAATTATTTAATTCGGGTGGTCAACATAGGAGAAATAAATAAAATATTAATTTTATTTATTTAAAAAGAAAGGTGAGAACAAATAATGAGATAATTAAATAATTAAAAATAATTATTTAATTATAGAGAAAAGGTGGAGTGTTAAACATTAAATAATTAAAAATATATATTTAATGGTGAGGGAAGGGATAATTATTTAATTGGGAAGATAAAGAAAGGATAAATAATTAAATAAATAAAACATTTATTTAATTATAGAGAGAAAAGGGTAATGAATAATTAAATAATAATTATTTAATTATAGATGAAGAGGGAAAAGCTAACTTTTGAATTAAAATAATATTTAATTCAAAGTGGGGGGAAAGGACCATTAGACTTAAAAAGTCTTGAAAAGTGTGAAAGTCATTTACAATTCATTACAACACCTTTACAAGACATGCATTTTATGTAAAGAATTGTAAATGACTTTCACACTTTTCTAGACTTTGTAAGTATAATGGTCCTTTCCCCCCACTTTTGAATTAAATATTATTTTAATTCAAAAGTTAGGTTTTCCCTCTTCTTCTATAATTAAATAATTATTATTTAATTATTTGTTACCCTTTTCTCTCTATAATTAAACAATACATGCATTTTATTGAATTTGCAAGGGTCCAAGACCTAATGTGGTTGTGTAAAACACCTCACAACACTAGATCAAGGTTATGTAAAGTCTAATTTATCATTAATTATTCTCAAATTAAGCAAGGAAAAAGGGATACTTTTCCGGTGTCCACAGATCTATAATTAAAATATTAACAAAAGTACTTGTACTTAATCCAAATTATAGATTTATCCTGATCGCAAACAGAATTGTGTGGTTATGTTCTTTAACTATTGAAATTACAACATTTTTTTCACTTAACTCTTTACCCAAATTAATGAAACATTAGTGAATTACTTAAGTAATGTAATTAAAACTCAAAGAAGAAATTAAAGTTGAAATGGGCAAGAAAGAATAGAGAGACAATAAGAAATTTTTTAATGGAATTCACCCATATATTCAAGCTACATCTCCAGGTCTTCTTCTCAATGTAGGACTGCTTTATTAATGATTCCAAGCTTATTCACCTTATTACATCATCCAAGCCTCAAAACCTACATTACAAAGTCTCTCACAATCTCCTGCCAACACCTTCAAAATTCCTTCCCAATATGCCTAAGTTCCTCCACATTGAATTGATTCCTTCTAAGAGAAAAAATACCCCCTTAAATATAATTACCCATTCTTTTTAAAGGGGTAACATTAATATATTTACAATATTCTTTACATATTGTCCATATTGAACCGAGCCCCCAAAAATCTCATTGAATCATTAGATCCATTTTATAAATCTTATAAAATCCTTTAAAATCCTTTCAAAGCCCTTAAAATTTTATTAAAGTCAGGCTATTCTAAAATTTAAAAGGTTTTTTATATGGTTTTGAATATTCTTACCAAGTTTAGGTTTAACTCGAGCCCCTATTTTATTGATCCCCCATTTTTTCCTATCTTTAACAAAACTCGTTGTTTCTTATACCTAAAGAACCTGTGGGCACAACGGTGGAGGCGATAGTCTCGAGGGGGGAGGTTGGTAGTTCAAACTGTCGCCCCCCCCAAATTAGCTCATATCTTCTATAAATGGATAGGGTGACATATGTATAATTGAGGATTATGTGGACTCAACCGGTGGAGCATCAAACTAGTAAATGGGGGTCATGGGTTCAACCCCTCAAACCCATTTTTTTAGTTGAACAAACCAAACCATACAACAGAGGGGTGCCACATGTCAGGCTATGATTGGTCTACTTCTGCCACGTTCCCAACATTGATTCATCCAACTCAATGCTTGGACTCTGACTCACCTTCCTAGTCAGATGCCATATCAGCTATCTAGTCAAATTCCATGTCAGCTACCAGTCAGATGCCACATTAGTATATGGTCTACCACATCAACATGTTGATGTCATGCTGACATCAGTGTTTGTACGGCTGAAGTCAATCTTCCACTACAAACTTTTACTAGTCATATCTTTCGTGTACGAGCTCTGTTTCAGACGATTTTATGTTGCCATTTCCTAATTTTGAAATGATCATTTTTTTTGGCCTTGAGTCAACATCTGAAACCTCTAATCTCACCGAACTTTGACCAAGCATAACTTTCATGTACAGTCTCCTTTTGACGTGATTCAAGTTGCATCAGGATCATGTCAATGAGTGTTATCCAATTATGTTGTTTCTATCAAATTCTGATACTACAAAAAATTTAGGCCTTCTGGATCCTCCAGGATCAGTTGTTCTCTTGCTTGGTTCAAGAGGATTTGAGATTTGGTGTTTTTGTTGATGATTTTCTAAGCTATAGTGTATTATAGTGGCTAACAGGGTTATTCAAATGTACAAAATGATCATGGTTTTGAAGTGAAGTTTTTTTTGAAACTTTTGGTTGAATTTACATGTGTTTACTACTTACTCCAAACCATGTTCAAATGAATTTTTTTTCTGAAAATACTGGATTGAGTTAAGGATGTACATGTACTTAATTGTTTTATGTGTTTGCATGAGTGTTGGACAACCTTGTATTAAACACTACTTGTGAAGTTCATGGAAGTGTGTTGAGGTGTATTGGGAATCATTTAGGTCCTCACTAATAATTTGTTTGGGTCGCCCTCATTCTCTTCCACTGTGGGAATTCTTTGGCACTAACCTAATTTAAATTTTTAAATACAAACTCTATATGGCTGACCTTGGAAGGGTTTCAAGGTTGAAGATGGTATAAGTATGAATTGAGATGTTTGTAAGAGATATAGAGAGAGATGCAAGATAGGTGTTTGTGATGTGATTTCCAATAGATCAGTGTGAATTTCAAGCATTGAGTTCTAGAAGGAAGTGAGTTGAAGGTATACTCTATCTTTCAAGCATGTCTACAAAAGTGTGAGGAAATTATGGTGAAATCTTTGTTACATTGAGTTAGTTTTCTCTCTATAACAACTCTCTTCTATCTTCTTTGTAATTTTGTGGCAGTGATCCCAAGCAATGATCCCTCATTAGATAATGTGTCATGTCTTGGAAATGAGCCTTTGTATTTGGTTTTGAAATTTTTTATATTGTGAGCTAATCCTCACCGTGGTTTTTCCCTCATTGGGTTTTCCACATAAATCTAGTGTTCATTTGTATATGGTTTTAGTGCTTCTAGTTTCTAAACTTTTGCTTTTAATGATTAATCACTAGAAGTGCAAAAGTTATATGAATTCTTGTAAATCTAAATTTTGTTGAGAGTTTTGATTGTTAAAATTGTGACAACTGATTCACCCCCCCTCTTAGTTGTCTTGTTCAACACATGTTATTTCTCGTTAGTGGGCCAAAAAAAATAAGACATTACCTAATATCCAAACAAACCATATGAGTTACCACCTTCACCAAAATATGCAAGTGAACCTTGCATGTCTCAACCAAAATATAGAATTAAAAAAGAACTTATAACTGACATTGTCATTAAACCACCCATTATTAAAAATTTGGACAATGAAGATGAAGATGCTAAGATTGGTGAAAAAATACATAATGAATTATCTTTGATTTTTTTAAAGTCTGTGGATTTAGATGGGAGAAACCATGATGATCCTTCTTATGAGAGTGATTCACCATGTGTTGAACCTGGTGATGATCCTTGTACTACCTAGTTGTCCACCTTTAGCTAGTTTTCCACCTTTCATATATGATGAAAAAGATTGGAATGCAAACAATTTTCTTTAGATTGGCTCGTATGTGCAATACCCTTTCTATTTTTTTATATGTTATTTGTGTTTTCTTGTACATGATGTGATCTCCCATGTTGTGCTACTTGATGTGTCTTTATATTTGTGAGTTTTCTTTGGATGATCTTGTGGCTCTGTTGGCACAAGGATACAAAAACAATGAATCTGTTGTGACACTCATCTATTTGTACATCCATTCTTCTATATGTTGTAAACTTTTTTTTTCTTGTGTTTTACTTTTGGGGACAATGCTAGGCATTAAGACATTTAGGTCTCTTCCATGTTGACCCAAAATTTTGTTTGTTCTCTCTATGTGTCATTCTTCCATTGTGTTTGTAGTTCCATAAGTATCTAGGGGAATGATGTCAATTTTGAGCTCTTATATTATTTTAGAAAATATGTATACTAACCCCAGATCCATGGTTCCATTATGTGATCCTCTTTTTCTTTTTTGTGGCATTACATTGGGGGAAACACCTTGTTGTGAGTTATCTTTATTTGGAAACACGTCATTGGCATACGGATTTCTAAATAAGATCTCATGGCCTTAGCATATTACATTTATCATTTTTTACCTTAAATAAATTGCTCAAAAAGTGGTGTTTAGCAATTACTTTAAGGTGGGGGAATACATTCCATTATGTGTTTCAATTTTTTCACACATGTTGGAAATAGTGATGTGATGTCTTAGAATTTTGATCATTTATGTAGAACATTATCAAAGTTATTGTTATATGCACAAGACAACTAAGAGGGGAGTGAATCAATTGTATAATTTAAAACATCAAAAACTCTCATTAACATTCAGATCTGAATTATTCCATAAACCCTTATCCACCATTAAACCCTTAACATGCATTAACAGAATGTAAACATATAAAGTAGTAATGCAAACAAATGAAACACAAAAAATAAAATTTATGTGGAAAACCTAAGAAGGTAAAAACTATGGTGAGGATTAGATCACTAATATATGAATTGCAACATTGAATACAATAAGGCTCACTGCCAATGGATCACTACCCAAAAAGATAAAGGCTCACTATCGGTGGCTCACTACCAAAGGAGCCACTATCCAACAGAAAGAAGAATAGAAGAAGGGGTGGATCACTATCAATTTGAATTACTAGCAATTCATCTCTCATATGTTGAAGGTATAGTTCCACTAAAGAATAAATAACTCATCAAACAAACAAAAATGTATACACCTTCTGCTCACTGCATTAGGAAGTCATAGGCATTAAGGCTCGAACGTAGATCATCCAACTTGATCACTTTCACATATTTCATATCACACACTCTCTACTCTTAATCCATAAAAAAATTCTTCTTGCATATATACCATTTATGACCTAAAATAATCCCATTTAGGTCGTCCTAATGGAAACATATACAACTCAACCATGTAACATTAAATAGGTCAGCACCAAACACTTCCATAATATAAAGAAGTGAATCCAAACCACACCACTACTTAATTGGGACCTAAATCTACATCAACACACTTCTCAACATTTCCTCAAACAATAATTATCCCCTGCAATTAGCCCTAGCATGCTAGGTCGACCAAACCTACACTAACACTAACAAGTGACACCAAACACACCTCTCAAGGTCTGGAAACATCTCACAGATCACACAACAATACTCCACAACATCCATACAACATATTAGAATATTCTAGAATAAATAGAATATTATACATAGCTACTATAACCATCTGAAACTTAAGAACAACTTCACTTTGTGTAACCAAACACACTAGCACAGACATCCAACACACCAGCCAACTTTGCGAAATAACTCAGAACCTGAAACTTCAAAGGAAGGTAGAAACAAATAATATAAGAACATTCCCAAGTCTGTAACACTAGAACCTTTACTATGGAGAAATACAAAGCAATCTCATTTCTCCCAGATACCCTATTTTACCAAACAGACATATTGTTAAACACATCTACTATAGAACAATCCAAAACCTAAAACTCTAGATATGACACCTTTGAACACCTCTAATCATCATATCCAAACTGCACGGACATATCTTCAATCATGAAGAGATGTGGATCAAAATAACGAACACCACGCTACTGCACTGAACTCTCTTTTACTCAAATTTTCTCAAAAGCACTTGGAAACAAAGTGACCCAAACACATCTGCAACATGGAAAACTCTTCAACTACAAAAATATCTTCAAACACAAGTCAAATAAAAAACCTCTACAACTATACTAAAGTAGGGCATCAATGACAACACCAACAACATTATGTTGACATTAATACCAACAACTCCAAACTTTCAACAACTCCAATGCTAAGGGTTGGCATCATCAACACCAACAACATTCCAACACTTTCTTCATACAAGTGGTTGACATCAATGACAACACCCAAGAAACTCAAAAAAAATAAAGCTTTCAACATCTCCAAAATTCCAACAATTATTGGGACTATAAATTTTGGTATGGTTGACATGGGTACACACCTATTGAAAACCACTCCTCACTAGCCCTTGTGTATTTCTCATTTTTCTACTCTTCTTGAAAGTCTCACCTAGTGAATATTGGACTTCATTTTTCTACTCTTCTTGAAAGTCTCACCTAAAAAATATCAAACCTTGTTAGCTTGTGAGTCATGAACACATTTGGGTATGGATCTTAGTAAGATTTCTACAAATCTTGCTAGTTCATGATTGTCATACCCTCCTTTTGCATTTGTATTTTCATTTTATTTGCATTGTGTTTGTGTTGTGTTTTTGTCATGTATGTTTTGCATTGTCATGTTGCATTTGGGTAAAAGAACAATACTGGTTTACAATTCTATTGAGGAAGGAAAATTTCAAAAATGCTCCCATGAAAAAAAAAATGGTTTTTAGGGGTTTGTATAAACTAGGGTGTTCGTATGAATCTAAAAAGGGTTCACTTGAACCCCCCTTCGAGCGAACCCTCTTTAATAATGGACCCACTTTTTGCACGTTGTCCAAAATGAAAACAAAGGGAATTTTTAAAAAAAGGGGGGTTCACTCAAACCCCCTTTTGAGTGAACCTCCCTTTGCTTGAAGGTTTAAAGGGAATTCACTTGAATGGGGGTTTGAGCAAACCCCCCTTGAACCCCCTTTTGAGCGAACCCCCCTTTGCTCGAAGGATTAAAGGGAGTTCACTTGAATGGGGGTTTGAGTGATCCCCCCTTTTTCCCCTTCTCCCCCTCTTACACCAAATTTCTCCAAAAAATTACCTTTCAAAGCTCGGGTTGAGGATGAAAATGGAGGAGACTTCATAGACCCAACTGGATGATGGTAGTCCTCAAAACGAGCTATCCATCAAATATGATTTTAATATGTTTTTGTTTTATTATGTATTCTTTTTAGTTTGATTAAACATAGGTTTTTCACTGAAAATCAAGCTCCATGTTCTACACGTGGAAAATAGAAAATTATCAAAAAAAAATTGAAAAATATCAATGCACTAGATATTGATGTCCCTGATCCAACAAAAAAAAATTAATTTTGATACATACTTGAAAAAAGTTATGTTTTAGTGAGTAAATCATGTCTAAATTGTAACTAGTTTGACTTTGAAACCTAATTAAGAAAAAAATGTTCAATGAAATGCTATGAAACCAATTCCATGCACTAGATATCATAGTTACAAATCTAAATTCAAAAAAAATAGAATTTTATCCTTCATAGAAAAAAAGTTATGTGTTAGCTAGTAACGTCACTCTTTAAAAATAGTGTTTACTATTAAAAACTAGTTTTTGAAGGAGATGGAAAGAGAAGTGCAATCTAGTTCCAAAAATTTTGAAAAAAATATATTTAGAATCTGTAGAAAAAATGTCACAAATCACTAGTTTGCATCATCTTCAAATTCCTCACGATTTAGCTGCTATAGGTGCACGAGAGTGAAGATTTAGTTTAAAAAATCAATTCAATGTCCAGTTTGGCCAAAAATTGTAAACCAGTATTGTGGGATCACCCATTTCATACATGTGTTTTCCTTTATTCTTATGTTGGGTTGCCATGGGATCTTGAATCATGGGGGCTTGTACACTCCCCCTAGATTCACTACCATCCTATCTTTTCAATACTTGCACAATTTAACCCCTCTTGACATCTTTTTTACTTTATTTTGAGTCTAAGTGTAAGTTCATACTCTCACTAAAGTGAGGGGAAAATATAACATCATAAATTTTCACCCATGATAATTTCACACTAGATTAAACATTAAATGGTTCACACCCTTGAAAAGACACCTTCGTCAAATATCAGGCATCAGGTATGTCACATACCACATGATAAAGAAGATGATATGAGGAACGTTGAAACCATGATCCTTGAAGAATAGATCCTATCGAAAGTTGAACTTTGAGCCCACCACATGCTAGAAGAAGGGAAGGAAGAAAGAAAATGCTAAAAGGTTGGTGAAAAGATGAAAGAGCACAAAGGAAAGGAAGATGTCAAGGATCAAAGGTTGAGAGGAAGGCTTATGGTTTCAAAAAACTTGGTGTAGGCTGAAAATGGTTTCAAAACCTCTATCGGGGCCCAACAAGATTTCCACAACCACATCGAAGTCTAATAGAGTTTTCAAAACCTTTTTTAGTTCCGAAAAATCTTTGATGTTTTCAAGAAAATCAAATTTTCCTTTATTTCTTATTCATTGGTCCATTGGCCCAATTTCAAAACCTTTTTTGAGGCCCAACAAGGTTTCCATAACCACATCAGAGTTTGAAAATTTTCCCAAAACCTTTCAAAGCTCCAATAAAACTCTTCTTTATTTCTTGCATAGACACATAAGCTTGGTTTTAAAACCTTTATTGGATCCTAAAAAGGCCTTCACAACCACATCAAATTCCAAGAAAGTATTCAAAACCTTTCAAAGTTATGATAAAAATTTGATCATGCAGCCTCATTATGAGGTTTTGAAACCACATTCAAATGTCAACAAATTTTTTGAAACCATAGAAATCTCCAATTGGAGATTAGATGAAATACTTAAAAAATTTCTTAAAGATAAGACAAAAGATAGAAGAAAAACCTAATCACCGAAGATCGAAGGTAAGACATTGAGGATCAGGGATTGAAAAGAAGACTTATGTCTTATCATTTAGACAATAAAAAAGATAGAGGGATGACCCAATCATTGAAGGTCGAAAGTAAGACATCAAAGATCAAAGATCGGAAGGAAGACTTAAGACTAAAGAAGAAATGGTATGAGTTAAGGAGGATGGTTGATTCTCGAAGCCTGAAACCTTAAGACATGTCATGTTTTGAAAGATTTCATCAGAACTTTAATGATTGGGGGGAGGACTTATTGCTTAGAAAGAAAATTGATAAGGGTTAAAGGTTAAGGTCGATGACCAAAACCTAAAATATTTATACTTGGGAAAGAAATGGAAAGAAGGGGTTAAAGAGGTAGGAACCTATGGCAATAGAGATGGTATGCAAGAAGGTAGACAACTGAAATCCTAAAAGTCTAAAACTTTAACACAACCATTTTTAGGATTTTTAAGGCGTAGTTCATGGAATATTGCCCATATAAGATCTCTTAGATCATTTTTTACTAATGGGTCATATAAGGTGGCATGAAATATTAATAGGTCCCAAAACACATTTATGCACTCCAAACATTATATCTCTACCTCACATAAATAAGCATATCAATGTACTAGGTGATCAATGAAAGCTAACCAACAAAAGCTATAATAGCATTATAAAATATCTATGGGTATAGATAGTCCACATCAAATTTATCTATGTAACATATTGGTATAGAAAACCCATAAAAAAACTCATATATCATAGAGAATATAATATATAGGTTTAATATCACATTAATAATCATATAAATTATAGACAAATAGTGATTAATATGTAGATTATCCATTACTAAAATACTAGGTCAACTCTAATTCTAATTTATCACAAAGCTAAAATAAAATAACCATAGTTTAGGAACCCAACAAAAAACACTATAGAAATGTGAAGTGAAAAAATCATGTATCAACACTTCGACACCTAAAGATACTACAACCAATCTCCTTGAACGATGCATGAAGAATGCAAGTAAATTTATAATTGTCCTCATTCAAAAAAAACTAAATAATAATTTATTTATAGAACTGCAAAACCTACAAAACCATCCCTATAAATATCAAATCACTTATATATCTAAAAACCTTGAAGTTTAGAAAATACTTTAAATATGAAGATAAAATAATAGAATGCCATAGATAAGCATAACCAAATATTTTGACTAAAAAATCTATAAATCCCACATTTGTGAAACTTGAATGTCTTACATATACTAAAAATTCATACAAAACATCCATGAAAACCTAAATCTCTTGCATAGCCAGAAAAAATCATAAGTTTCAAACCTCTAGATCTATAATTTGAATAATAAAATATTACAAATTTACATCATGTAAATGCATGCAAATGAGAGTCGACCCATGAAAATCTACAACAAGAAATATATACAACATGCACTAACATCAAACCCATATTTGAGCATAGGAAATTATAGTGTCAAAAATTTCATCGTTCACATTTTCACACTTGATTTGGGGATGATTAATGTTAAAATGAACTTAAGGTCACCTTGATCTAGTGATGTGATGTGTTTTACACATCCATATTAGGTCTTGGGCCCCTTTTAAGCTAAATAAACCTAACTTTTCCTTGATTTAATTTTGTAAAGTGTATTCATTTACACCTTCACATTAAATTTAGGGCCCTTGTACCTAATGTTGCCTTAATCTAGTGTTGTAATGTGTTGTACACATTTACATTGGATTTAGGTCCCTTTTAAGCTAAATTGACCTAATCTTACCTTAATTTAATGTTTTAAAATGTATTTATTTACACTTTCACATTGAATTTTGGCCCCCTTTCATTTATGACCTTTATATCATCATTAATAGTCCCCTAAGACCCTATATTATGCATCCTGAGGCTTATTTCAACCAAAATCCCAACAAGATCAACAAATAGAATTAATTTCTCAACTCCTTAACATTTTCTCTCTCTATGGGACCCATACACCACCTTGGGCATATGAGTCCCATCCAGGTGGGACCCATATGCCACAGATGGAGTATGAGTCCCATTTCGCCCCTTTTTAGGATTTTGAGTAGGAAATCATGGTTATAAATTCATTTTTTATGAATATCAACCTTTGGGATATAATAAACAGTAACTTGAATGGATTTCCTATATAAACAAGCTCTCAAATAATTATTTACTAAGCCTTCATGATATCAATTCAAGCACTCAAGATTTAACCATTCCAAGACTTCACAAGAGCATCAAGAGAGTTTACAAGATCACTTTTAATGCAATCAAGGGAAGAATTCTTCATCAATTGTTGTAGAAATTTAAGATCAATCATCATGTCAATATTATCAAGCATCAAGCATGTTGTTGAGCTAGTGTTGTGATGTAGCATTAAAGATCCAAGATTAAGCATTGTTCTACACTAATTTCAAGGTCTAGATCTAAATCCTTCATGGCCACTTCATGTTAAGTTGCAGATTTACAAGACATCATTTACAAGAAATAATTCAAGGTATCATTATCCATGTTTCATGTTTCATGTCCTTATTTCATTATCTCATCATTTGGTTTAATTACCTAAAAGGAGTTTGACCAAGGAAAACCCCTATTCACTAACAATCAACAAGTTTTTCTCCTCTTTACATGTGTGATTACAGATCTAGGTGTTTTGGAGCATGAAGGATGTTTGAATATTAGGTTACAAGCTTGAAGGAAGTTGTTGGAGTTGTCTCTTCACTTTCAAGGTCACAGAGAGTCTTCTACAAGTCCAAAATTAGGGTTTTAGATCCAGAAACGAAGTGTGGCAGAAAGAGAAGAAATTGGAGAGAAAAATCAGATCTTAATCCTCTAAGAAATAACATATTGATACACCACGTTGGATGTATGAGTCCCAATACAACCAATTTTTAGGGTTTCAAGAGATCTGAAATAAGCACTGTCAGATTCTAGTTTTGGTGCAGAAAACCCAATCTAGGACTAAATCACCCAAAATAGCATATGAGTCCCATTTAGCATTAAAATCAAAATTTATAACATTTCCAGTCCTCATTCAATCCTCTTCAGGTTTCCAGGTGTACACCTTTCATCTCTCAGCTTTATGTTTTGATTTACATGCATTTTAGGTCAATTAGTGAAGTATTGCATTGTATTAGGTTTAAACATTTGGACTTTCATTTCATTAGTCTTCCAAGCCCTATCTTAGTGGTGAACCCCTCTTTAGTTTATAATCATACCCTAGGATAGCCCTATTGCAAGATCTCTTTTTCCTTTGTATACCTTAGGTTGAGATCTCTAGGGTTTTCCTTGAATGAGAGAATGTGAAGATTGTTATTTTATCTCCCAAGCATAGAACCTACAATTTTCTACCTTTCATTTTGGTGAACCTACATTTATAATATCATAATTTTGATATGGAGTGCATCATCATCCTAGAATTTTCTTGCATTAACATTGCATTAGGGTTTGCATTAGTTAATTGGCATTCTAGGGTTTCTAAATCTTGCATTAGTGAAAATGTATATATGTTGCATTTTTTCATCTTACATCATTGTAAAAACTATATTTTCATTTATTCTATAGATCATCCAAACCAAAAAGCATAAAAATCACTTTTAAAAAACATAAAAGTGCAAAAAACACTCACTATGACTCATACGCCCCTCTGGGCGATTTTGTCCCAGTGCAAGTCTGAAACTACATTTTACAACATTTAAAACCTTGTTTCTACACTTTTTTTTTCTAGTGTTGTGATGTAGCATTGAAGATCCAATATTAAGCATTGTTCTACACTTATTTCAAGGTCTAGATCTACATCCTTCATGGCCACTTCATGTTAAGTTACAAATGTAGAAGACATCATTCAAGGTATCATTATCCATGATGTTTCATGTTTCATGTCCTTATTTCATTATCTCATAATTTGGTTTAATTGCCTAAAAGGGGTTTGACCAAGGAAAACCCCTATTCACTAACAATCAACAATTTTTTCTCCTCTTTACATTTGTGATTGTAGATATAGGTGTCTTGGAGAATGAAGTATATTTTAAGATTAGGTTACAAGCTTTAAGGAAATTTTTGGAGTTGTCTCCTCACTTGCAAGGTCACTGAAAGTCTTCTACAGGTCTGAAATTAGGGTTTCAGATACAAAAAATGAAGTGTGGTAGAAAGAGAAGAGATTGGAGAGTAGAATCAAATCTTAATCCTTTGAAAAAGCACATTGTGACTGATATGCCACCTTGGGTGTATGAGTCCTAGTACAACCAATTTTTTCAGAGTTTTAGGAGATTTAGAATAAGCACTATCAAATTCCATTTTTGGTGCAGAAAACCCAGTCTAGGAATAAATCACCCAAATTTCCATATGAGTCCCACTCAACATTAAAATCAACATTTCTATAATTTCCAAGCCTCATTTAATCCTCTTCAACTTTCCAGGTGCACACCTTTCATCTCTTAGCTTTTTTTTATTTACATGCATTTTTAGGTCAATTAGTCAAGTATTGCATTGTATTAGGTTTAAACATTTGGACTTTCATTTAATTAGTCTTTCCAAGCCCTAGCTTGGTGGTGAACCCCTCTTTATTTTATAATCAGACCCTGGGACAACCCTATTGGAAGATCTCTTTTTCCTTCATGTACACCTTAGGTTGAGATCTCTAGGGTTTTCCTTGAATGAGATAATGTGAAGATTGTTATTCTATCTCCCAAGCATAGAACCTACAATTTTATACCTTTCATTTTGGTGAACCTATATTTAGAACATCATAATTCTGATCTGGAGTGCATCATCATCCTAGATATTGCTTGCATTAACATTGCATTAGGGTTTTCATTAGTTAATTGGCATTCTAGGGTTTCTAAATCATACATTAGTGAAAGTGCATATAGGTTGCATTTTTGCATCTTACATCATTGTAAAATCTACATTTTCATTTAGTCTATAGATCATCCAAACTAGAAAGCATAAATATCACTTATTTTTTTTTTTAAATTGTGCAAGAAACACTTACTAGGACTCATATGCCCCTTTGGACGATTTAGTCCTAGTGGGGGTCTAAAATTGTATTTTATAGCATTTAAAACCTTATTTCTGCATTTTGTTTGTTGTCATTAGTTATATGTTTCAAGTGGATGAGTTCTTGTTACATGCATTTCACTAGATCTAGCTTAAATTGTTCATTTCATGCATTGCTTAATTCCAAATGTGCATTTACAATATTTCATTTTCAAATTGTTGCATAGCATAATCAATAAATTACCTTGTTTGAAATATGAAAATTGCATTTACACATTTCATTCTAGGAAATTATGTTGCATTTTAAACTTTATTTCCATTTTAAGCTTAGATACATTACTTTTCACAAATGTTAGTATCTTTCTTTTCAAAATTTTCAAAGAAAAAGTTGGTCAAAAAGCATGGTAGTCATTCATTCAACAAACTTCCCAGTTATGAGAGTCTCTTAGTATAAGAAAGTGAGAATGTTGAAACTTACCTTAAATATACACCCCTCCTATCTCTCCTATTTGTCAGAATGATATGATAGAAGAAGATGCAAGCATAGACAATCATGATAATCATAATTGATTTTCTCTCAATACCTCTCTTATTAGTGACGAAGGTATCTTTGTGAAAGAAGATGCAACCATTGAGAATCATGAAGGTCTTGTTTTTCCTTCTCCTCACCCCCCTTGGGAAGATAGTATAACAATATAATACAAAATCATTTCCACCACTTTTCTTAGTTTACATCCCTCCCCCAACACTTCCCCTACTTGTGAGAATGCTAAAATCGTGACCGACCATGAAGATTACATTTGTGAGGAGGACATGTTGGTGTTAATAAATCTAATTATTGAGAGCTTTGAAAATCCTACCTCTCCCATTTGGGAAGACATTATAGAACATAGGGATTTAATTGTAGATAACCATGATAATCACATTGGCTCTTCTCCTAATACTCTTCCTAGTAAGGAAGAAGATATTTTAGTGTTAGAAGATACACTTGAATGTCATGAAAATATCATTTTTCCCTTTCCTAATGCTCCTACCATTTGGAAAAATCTATTTTAGTGAAAAGATTCAATCATTGGCAAGCATAATTATCCTTCTCTCAATGCCTCCTCTATTGGCGATGAAGCTACTTTACAAAATCTAACCATGGAATGTGATGAACATCTTGTTTGTTACTCCCCTAAAATCTCTCCTACTAGGGTAGATATTAGGGCACAATATAATTAGACCTTATAAAATAGGAATGAAATCATGGACAATCATGATAATCACATTTATCCTTCTCTTGATATCTCTCCTAGTTGTGAAGAAGATATTTTAGTGTTAGAAGATCAAAGCAATGAGAGTCACGAGAATCCTATTTGTCTCTCTCCCCCTATGGAAGACATTATGGAACAAGAGAATGACATCATTGATAAAACCATTGATAACTCCCTTACTTGTGATGAAGCCATTTTAGAAGAACCAACCTTTGAATTTCATGAACATCTAGCTTGTAGTTCTCCTAAAAACTCTCTTCCTAGGGAGGATATCATGGTGCAAGAAAAAGATAACATTGACAATAGTGATATAGTTTCCTTATATGAAGATGATGAAGTAACATTAGACTCTCCTTCACTAAGGGACTTTAATATTATTCAACCTCAACTTATCCTTTACCCACCTTCCCACAAAACTCAAACTCAAAACAAACCTAAACTTATCCTTTACCCACCTAAGAATAATGTGTCATAGCAGTCAAGTTATAATAATGTTGCTCATACATATAACACTAGAAACAATTTTCAACAACAAAAAAAAACTTCAACATCCCTCCTATTTCCCAACCCTTTCTTTCCCGTTCCTCCTCATTTTCCTTCACAAAGTGGAAATGAGTATGATCTTGTTGAACAACTAAAGAATACTCCTGCTAAGATATCATTATGGGACCTTATTCAAGAATCACCTCATTACCATAGCATGATTCAAAGTTCCTTACAATCGGTTCCTATCCCTTCTAATCTGCAACTAAATGACATAGCAGCCATGATTCAAGGAATAAATGCTAACATTGTTTTCCACCAAAGTGAGCTCCCTCCTTTGGAAGTGCAAAAAAAAAATGATGCTTTCATGATAATTTAGTTATACATAATTGGCAAGAGATAAAAATAATCCTCATTGACAGTGGCTCCACCCTTAATGTGTGTAGTGTATCTCTTTTGGATAAGCTTGGTGTGGAAAAATAAAAAATTCAACATGACTCTTTATCTATCAAGGGATTTGACAATGTAGGAAAAAAACTGCTTGGTGTGATCACTTTGCCTATTACAGCTAGAAAGGCCACATTAGAAACACTGATCCATGTTATGTCTCATGATCTTTCATATAATCATCTTTTAGGAAGGCCATGGATTCATGCAATGAATGGGATGCCTTCTACCCTTCATCATAAAATGAATTATGTCTACAATAACAAAGTGTACACACTCGAAGCTAACCCTGAACCAAACAGTTGTTTGAACATTGAGAAAGGTAAGGAAAATCCTTTGAACACATTGGCACCAAGTTCACAACTAGAAATCGTGCAAAAGAGAGACAAATAAAAACATATTGAGGAAATCATGAAGCTATTAGAAGACAATTTGGGTTCCTTGGACTTTGAACCAACATTCATGGGAGAATACAAGATCATAAACAAAGACTCTGAAAAGGGAAAATAAAAAGCAATAATTTCAACAAATAATTCAAAAGACCCTTCGAAAGCATCCACCTCAACTACTTTAGAACAAAGGACAATATACACAACAAAGTTTGAGGAAACTGACTATCAACAACCTCTAAATCCTAAATATATGGAAAAGCTTTACAGAAGAGGTTATGAACTTATGAAACAACTAGGATATAATGGAAAAGGATGTGGTGTTATAGAAAAAGGTATACATGTCCCTATAGAGCCTCACACGCAAGAAAAGACTAGTGGTCTTGGTTATTGTCCCTCAAAAGAAACAAACAAGCCTTCGCTCAATATCAAAACACTTACAAAAGATTCTTCTAAGCTGACTTTAATAGTAGTGCATCTTGAATTGATAGAAACTCGTGGTCTTGGTTGTTATCCTTCAAAAGAAACAAATAAATCCTTGCTTAACACCAATGTCATCATGCCAAACACCAATGATGTGAATTTGATAGTTTTTACACTCTCCCATAAAGGAGAGTACAAAATCTTGCAATCCAAAGAGTCTTGTGTAAGTATGACATCCTATACTAAGAAAGAGACATCTTTGTCACAGAATAAAGGAACATCTACTTTTGATCAAGAGGGTATCTTGTCGATACTCCTCCAAGATCGCTTGATATCTCTCCCTCCATGAACATGAAGGAAATTTTACTACAAGATTTCATTTTGTACATATCATAGATTTCATGGTCATGCTACTAGTGAATGTAAGGATTTAAGTAACAAAATTCAACATCTTAAGGAGTGTGGTGCTCTTCCTTATGTTGGGGCACCCAATTCTTCTAATTGATATTGATTTTCACTCTAGCATGTTTCTCGTCTAACCCTTGCCCTGAACTAAGTGGGGGCAAGGGGTTAGGTAGCCTTGTCCTTGTATGTCACTTGTTGTCTCTTTTGGCTAGTTGACCACCTTTCATGTACATATAAGAGCAATCTTGGATTGTGGATGACATGCCTTAAGTTGGCTCTTATGTGACATACTACCTTTTGGGGGCAACCCCTTTTCATGGCTTAGCTTATTGGAAACATATGACTTGGCATAGGGATTTTTGAATAAGCTCTCATGTATTTTTCTAATTTAAAGAAATTTCTCATAGAAATGGTGTTAGCAACTACTTTAAAGTGGGGGAATATATCGAAACTCATGTTTCACAGTGTAATTTTCTTTGTTCTTGTGATGCATCCTTTTCTTGGTGGTGTCATTGGGTTTGATTTCCTCCAAGAGCATGATATTTCTTTGACTTGTCCTCTCTTAAAGATATTAGGCATGATGTTCCCGTAAGAAGAGACCTTACATGAACTAAGAAAAATCCCTTTGAATGAGATTTACACCATTTTGCATTTACAATAACTGTTATATGGCCACCTTGGATAATACACTTTGCTTTCCTATGGATCCATCTTGTTTGTTCATGAGTTTCAAGCATACGAAGTTTCACTTGCCTCATGAAGCTCGAAGTTCATATTATGTGGTCCCTTTTCAAATTTATCAAGAGGTATAGCTTTGGTATGGTTAACGTATGATGAGAAGCCTAAATGTGGGCATGACTTTCTCATTATACAATGAGAAGCCAATACAGAGGCATGACTTTCTCACTAAGACACTCTTTTTTGGATCTCACCCAGTGGATAGCCTGAAGTTTCATTGCCTTAGAGTGAGCGTGCATTTTTGGACAAACAATCGAGGCTTGATCCACATCTTTTTATTTTTACATGTTTTTGTTTTTCTTTATCATTGACATTATATGTTTTTGTATCTTGTTTTGCTGCATATCGTACACCTTGTGTGTGTCCTTCTATGCTTATGTCAGTTTGACGTAGGATCTTGGATCTTGGGGACTTGACCACTTCCTTGATATTTTTCATCCTAGAGCTTCCGCATCAGTACCCTTGGACCGCTCTTGGATGTCTACTTTAGTGTGAGTTTGAAGCAAGTTCATCCTCTTACTAAAGTGGGGGCTAAATGTAGTGTTAAAAAATATCGTCATTCACATTTTCACATTTAATTTGGGGATTATTAATGTTAAAATGAACTTAAGGTCACCTTGATCTAGTGATGTGGTTTTTTACACATCCACATTAGGTCTTGGGCCCTTTTTAAGCTAAATAAACCTAACTTTTCCTTGATTTAATGTTGTAAAGTTTATTCATTTACACCTTCACATTAAATTTAAGGCCCTTGGACCTAATGTTACCTTAATCTAGTGTTGTAATGTGTTGTACACATTCACATTGGATTTAGGTCCCTTTTAAGCTAAGTTGACCTAATCTTGCCTTAATTTAATGTTGTAAAATGTATTTATTTACACTTTCACATTGAATTTTGGTCCCCCTTGCATTTATGACATTTATATCATCATTAATAGTCCCCTAAGACCCTATATTATGCATCTTGAGGCTTATTTCAACCAAAATCCCAACAAGATCAATAAATAGATTTAATTTCTCAACTCCCCGACATTTGATCTCTCTAAAAAAACCCTATGGGACCCATATGCCACCTTGGGTGTATAAGTCCCACCCAGGTCGGACCCATATGCCATATGGCGTATGAGTCCCATTTGGCCCCTTTTTAGGACTTTGAATGAGAAATCGGGGTTTTAAATTCATTTTTTATGAATGTTAGGCTCTAGAATCTAATAAACAGTGTGGCAACAGAAAAAGTGTCCCTTTATTTTTCCTTGCTTGTCTGGGCGCTCCTTATTAAACTGAGCTCAAGGTTACCTTGATTTAGTGTTGTAATGTGTTTGACACATTCACATTAGGTCTTGGGCCCTTGTGAACTAAAAAAAATTAATCATGCCTTATCTAGAGTGTTGTAAGGTGTTGTACCACACTTTCACACTTTCTTAGGGTTTTCATAAATAATTGGGCTTCTTTATGCTTTAATTGGCCTTATTTTGCATCCACAAGCCTCATTTAATGCATCTTTTTGAGGATGATACCAACATAAATCAACATCCAATTAGAATTCAATTTTTTTTATGTTGTGTCACCCAGATTTGGTGGTCTGGCTTGGGTGTATGAGTCCCACCTAGGGTTTTGGGTCTCGATCTGGATTTTACACCTTTCTAAGCATTTTTTAAAATGGTCCCATAAATTATGCCTAATGGGACTCATACACCACTTCTAGTGTATGAGTCCCATGTAGCCCAAAATTAAAATTAATTCAAATTCTTGGTGGGATTTTATCCTCCTAGATCTGATTTTGGCTTGTAGTGTTGTAATTTCAATAATTTTTGCATAATCAAGTATAACTAGAAGGTTATTTCACTCATTTTTGTTTGTGTAATTAACTATTTAATTACATCTTCATAAGTTTACTTAGGAAATCTTTAATTCCTAAGTTATAGGATCTTATCCTTATCTTATCGAGCTATCTTTTTGCTCAAGATAATATTTAGTTGTTGCATGCTTTCCTTTTATAAGCAAGCCTCATCTTGTACATTTGTATCAATTAATCGTGAATCAATCTTGCATATTTGATATAGCAAGCATTCTCGCCATTATCTCTCTTGTGTGGAAGCATTTTAGTCTAGCAACAGATTTCTGGAAATCTAACATGGTATCAGAGCTTCCAGGGTTGCGGGCTCCTTCCCAGATCTGAGGGTTTCATTCTGGCTTGAAGATTTTGCTGGGTGCAGATTGGGGTTTCAAGAACCTCGCGGTTGATTTCAGAAGCTTCCGCAGACGAATTTTGACTGTAAATTCGCCTATATTGGGTAAAGTTGTTTTTGAAGCAAATTTTTTTTTGCTGGAATAACTCCCTGTGCGGTACGATTTTTATATTTTCGCAAAAAAAATATTTTGTTAAATATTTTCTGTGGTATATTATTCATAAATTTGGGGCAAATTTATTTGTTATTCGGGAAAATATTTTGTGGATCGTACCAGGGTCACATCTTTGTCAGCGGCATCATCGGTGGTTCCATTGTACTAGTCTGCGTAGTTATCAATTCTGGGAGGCCTGCGCCCTTCCTTGTCCGCGGGTACAAAAGTTCCTTTGTCAGATCCGCAGTCGGGTACTTCCTATCGGCTGTCTGATCTGCATATCGCCAGTGGTCGCTATCATATCCATTGAAGGCGGGTTTGTATTGAGTCGGCGAGCCTTCTTGCTAGTGTCAGCATATAATTCAGATCTGAGTCACCCACATTGCAGGGTTGCTGGCAAATCTCCATCGGCCCGTCCACCGTCGACATCATCTGTAGAGTACGGAGTCTTTATTATTGGCATATTCTCCTATCAAAGCGGCATCTTCTCAAAGTGGTACAAAGGCATTTATATTTGGTTGGAGTTTTTTTTTTTTAAAGATTTCTATAAATCTTTGTATAAAAATTGCCAAATTGGCCGACGGTTTATGTTTAGGCCGACCTTTGTATTCGGTGATTTTTATTTTGCTTTGATTGGTGGTGTGGTCACATGGAGAACCGAATTGTAGCCCCAGGGTGCCGAAAAATTGCACCTCATTAGCCTGTTAATTATTTGTATTAACCCCAAGTGCCTATTTATAGGCATTTTTTTCATTTTATTATAACTTCTGCATACGGAGGCGAAATTTTTCAAACGAGATATCATCGGAAAGGTGGAGATCTGAATTTTTCAGTGGTGTAGATATTTTGCAGAGATTTTGCAGTTTTTTGCCTCTTTTTCCAGGTTGAAGCCCGATCATCATTTTTTGCTTCCGAGCTCATATCTTTGTGCTCTGATCTCCGATTTACTCCAAATTTGCGGCATCAGAAAGGTATTGAGGAGCACTCCAGATCTACTCATGCATTTTTTGTAGATTTGTTTCCATATTTTCATATTTTCAGTTAGTAGCTGATTTGATAGTTTGGGATTCATTATTGTAAATTTGCAAAAAAAAAAGTGCAAATCTTGTTGGGACAAAGGGGTTGATTTCTTGTATTGTGAGGGAAATTTGTTGTTATCCTCTTGTAATATCTCATTGTATCATGAATTTTCCAAAAATTGTACTTCTAACTCCATATAACTATCATGAGTGGAAATCTCAAATGGAGTTGTTATTGTTAAAATCAAAGTTGCAACGAATCACATTTGGTCAAGATCCAGAACCACAGGGAGCAAAAGAGAAAAGAAAATGGTTTGATAGAAGGGATGAAGCTCTTGGTAATCTTCTTCTGTCAATTTCTCCAGATCTTAGATATCATGTTGCGTCTTGCACACATCCTCATGACGTTTGGACTACTTTGGAGAGTCTCTTTGGTAAGCCAGACAAACTAAGAAAATTTAAGTTAGAAAATGAACTGATGGGTCTTAATCCTTCAGATTTTGACAGTATCCAAGACTTTTTCTCTAAACTCAACTCTCTCATATTGCAGTTATCAAAATGTGGGGTTGTTAAAGAGGATGAACAAATGATACTTTCTATTCTTGCTAAGCTTGGTTCTTCATATTCTGTGTTTGTCTCTACTTTCTATGCTACAATGGATGCTCTTGGCGATACATATAAAATGCCTTCTCTTGATGAATTTGTTGCACAGCTCACAAGGGAACAAGCAAAGTTGTTGCACATGGGTACATTGAAGTCTTCAACATCTCAAGCTCTTATTGCGAATGATACAAAAGCTTCAAGTGGCAAAGGAAAGAAGCACAAAAAGGAAACCAAGTCAAATGAGCAAGGTAAAGTTTCTCCTTCACATGGCACTCCTGAGTCCTCATCCTCTTCAAAAGAGGAATCATCAAAAAAGAAAAAGTCCAAATGTGCATATTGCAAAAGGTTAGGACATGATGAGCATAGATGTTATAATAAGAAGATTGATGAACTCACCCACCTTCTTCAAAAGAATAACATTCAGCTGCCCTCATCAGTGTCTTCTACTTCTTCTTCACCATCACATTCGGCAGCTCCATCATCATCACAGTCAGAGAACACAACATCCACTTCTGGGCTACATATGAAAGGGCATGCACTCTTGGCCTCTACAAGTCCTAATTCTCAAGGATGGCTTCTTGATTCAGGGGCATCTCATCATATGGCATCTTCATAGGAAATGTTCTCTTCTTTTGAGCCTTGTAATTCACCTCACATTTTGATGGGTAACAATACATTCATGAAGGTAAGTGGGAAGGGTTCTATTGGTATTGGGGAAGGAACTTTCAATGATGTTCTTTATGTTCCTTCTTTGACCACTAATCTCCTTTCTATTTATCAAATTACTCATGGGGGTCAAGGTAAAACAGTTGAGTTCACTCCTAATAGGGTGTATATTAGGGACTTGGAGACTAGGGATATTGTTGCAATCGGGATGGTTGATCATTCATCTTGAGTATATTATTTTTCACATTTTGCTTCAGAACCTGATAATGTTCCTTTGACTGCATCTCACACTCCATTGAGTGTGACCCATATTAATGAGGAGAAGTTTGGTCATCTACACCTTGGTATTTTAGATACCAATGTTGAGCTTCCTACACCTCCACCTCCTGCTTCTTCATCCATTGTTGCTTCTGTTCAGCAGGATAATCATATTTTTTCAGATCTTGCTTTGTGGGATGATTATTTGATAGGGATTTCTACCTTGTTCCTAGAGTCTCATATTACAGATTTGGAGGACATACTTGAGGGGATTTCTCTCCTCTTTGATGACAGTTTTAGCACAATTGTTATTCCATCTTCTTTGTCTTTGGAGATTGATATTCACGAGTCTCCTCCATCACCTGATTTGTCATGTTTCTTGGTTGAGTTTGACCATGATTATGTTGTGGCTCATTCAAGCTTGGAGGCTCCTACTCAGTTTTTAGAGGCATACATGTTGAGCGTTTATTCTTCCTCTTTTCAATTGGATATGGAGTGGCTTCTTCATGAGCTTATGGATTTGTTTCTTCCTAAGGGGAGATGTTTTGCTTGCATACATTGGGTCATCTTTTGTTTTCAGGCATTCTTCATTGGCTTTGGAGCTTCTTCAGCATGCAGGGGATATCTTATCTCATTACTTCCCCCTTATGGGGGGGTAATTTATTGTATATTCATGATGGATGTAGTCCTTGGGGGGTATCATTGAGTCCTCCATACATCATATTTACATTCGTCATGCCTTTTTTCTTGTTTTATCTCTTTTGGAGAGGGGTTTTTTCCCACTGGGTTTTCCCCTTTTCTCTAGTTATGAGAGATTGCATTTCATTTGCATCTGTAAATGGGTACCTAACATGGCCTAGTTGCCGGGACCCATAGTAGTTTGCATTATAATCTTCTCCCTAAGTTGCACTTATGGGGGGGTGTTGGTGTAATTAACTATTTAATTACATCTTTATAAGTTTACTTAGGCAATCTTTAATTCCTAAGTTATAGTATCTTATCCTTATCTTATCAAGCTATCTTTTTTCTCAAGATAACATTTAGTTGTTGCATGCTTTCCTTTTATAAGCAAGCCTCATCTTGTACATTTGTATCAATTAATCGTGAATCAATCTTGCATATTTGATATAGCAAGCATTCTTGCCATTATCTCTCTTGTGTGGAAGCATTTTAGTCTAGCAACAGATTTCTGGAAATCTAAAAATTTTCACCCTAAGTATTCAAGTATTCATGCATATAGAAAATTTGAGTTCACAAAAGCATTCAAGAGCATTCAAGAGCATTCAAGGGAAAATTATCAACTTTTTTAGAGCATTATTTAAGCATCAAGCATCATGTCAAATTCATCATGCATCATGTTTTTTTTTGAGCTAACAATTGTGATGTAGGGTTTCATGATTCAAGCTAGCATTTCATTCAAGACCTAACCTATTTAAGCAAGATTCAAGATCTACATCCATTGGATCCCCTTAATACATGTTTGCAGCACTTAAATATTGTTAGGGTTTGGTGAGTTGCAACATCATATTTTTTTCATTCATCATTCTCCATTCCTATTTCATTTCATTACAAGGTTTGATTACCAAAACAAGGTTTGACCAAGAAAAAACCATTTCTACTAACAAAACAACATTTTTCCCTCTCTTTAGTGTGTGATTTGAAGGTCTAGGTTGAAGACACATTGAAGAGAAAGTTTGGAGAAAGTTTTCAAAGTGTTCAAAATTGTCAAAGTTGTCACCTTGCATTGGAGATACTTGGAAGACTTCTACAGACTACAAATCAGGGTTTTGGATCTAGAAATCAATTGGGAAGTACATAATAGACATAGAAGAGTATATTCAAACCTTAAAGTTTTAGAAAACCCTAACTAGATTGATATGATAGTTCTAGTGTATGAGTCCTATTTTAGGTCATTTTCTATGTTTTTGTAGTTTCAGACACCCATTTTCCTGATTTAATTTTTTGCACAAAAACCCAAACCTGGGACTAAATCACCTAGACTAGCATATGAGTCCTATCAGGCCTTAAAATTAGTATTTTGAACATTTCAGAGCTTCATCTAGTCATCTTTAGATTTCCAAGTGCACACATTTCACCTTGCAACTTTTTGTTCTGATTTACATGCATTTTTAGGTCATTTAGTGAAAGGTTGCATTGCATTAGGTTTAAGCATTTTGATTTGCATTTCATTTATTTTTCCAAGCCCTAGCTTGGTGATGAACCTTTATTTTATAATCAGACCCTAGGATAGCCCTATTGCAAGATCTCTCTCTCCTTTGCATACTTTAGATTGAGATCTCTAGGGTTTCCCTTCAATGAGATAATTGGAAAGTGGGTTTTTCTCTATTTCCTAAACCATACGAAAGCATAATCCCATTTTCTGTTGTTTCATTTTTGTGAACCTGCATTTAGAACATCATAATTCTGATTTGGAGTGCATTATCATCCTAGATCTTGCTTGCATTAACATTGCATTATGATTTACATTAGTTAATTGGCATTCTAGGGTTTCTAATTCTTCCAATATTGAAAGTGCATATAGGTTGCATTTTTGCATCTCAAATCATTGAAATTCATATAAAATCTACATTTTCACTTAAATTACAAATCATACCAACCAAAAATCATAAAAATCACTAAAAAAAATTTTGAAATTTTTTAAAAAAAACCTCACTAGGACTCATATGCCCCTCTGGGTGATTTAGTCTTAGTGCTGATTTTAAACTGCATTTTCTAGAATTTAAAACAATTTTTTTGTGCTCCTGTTTGTTGTGGATAACTTTTTGTTTTAGTTTACAAAGTTTATGTTATATTCATTTCATTTTACTTAGCTTATATTGTATTTGCATTCATCTTGCATTTAGTATCCCTTGCTTGAGTATTGGGTGTCCTATTGCTAATATTATAGTGAGACGAAGCTCAAGACTCATGTCATTCCATGATAGCACAATCGTCATGGATCATGGGTTGTCTAGCTCTTTCACTCCTACTATTGACACTAGTACACTAGGTATAGACCATACCCTTAACAACTCTTTGCCTTCAAGTAGTGTGATGCATGTTTAAACAAGGATTGATAGTGTTCCAGAAGAAAACATAATTCAAATTCATGAAGATTTAGCAAACCTACAACATCAAGTATATAATGACAACATTTCAACCACTACTATCCCTACCATAGATAACCTCCATCATATGCTTGAAAGATAAGATGGACTTAACCTTGTGAGAAACATAGTTCAAATCTTTGGAAAACACTTCCCCTCAAACACTAGTTGTCCTTTACCTACGAACAATGTCACAAGCCAATGAGGAAATAAAATTCCTCCTCCCACAACAATTTCCTCTATTCCTACCTATATACCAACCCTCAAGTTACAACAACAATGCAACCAACTAGTAATGTGATTCCTTCCTTGGGTATTTCTGCTAACATCCCTAGTACCTTTGTGGCATTGCACGTCATATCTCCTACCACCTTACCACCTATAAGAATTCCATTTACTTTTCCCTAAAACACATACACCCCTTCACCTTTTTCACCTCCATCTCATAATACAAGCAATGACCCTCTCATAAATCAACTTTATCAAACCGTTTCATCCCTCCAAAAGCAATTTTCTACCATCAACCAAAATCAAAATGGCCCACCTACATATTATGTCAAATTTAGTCTGTTGTCCTTGGAGATACTACAAACACTGATTCCACAAGGTGTAGAGTTTCCTAGATTCGAGAAATGTGGGGGGAAGGGAGATCCTTCTAACCATGTTTCCACCTATACTTCCTTGTGTAGTAACTTTTTCCTTGATAATAAACTCTTGGCTAAGCTTTGCCCTAGGTCCTTGAAGGATATTGCCTTAGAATGGTTCTATTTGTTACCAAGAAACTCAATTTGTTCATTCAATAAACTTTTTGAGGCATTTATAAACCATTTCCAAGTGCATATGACTCCTAAGATGACCTTGGCCAATTTGATGAGATGCAAGCAAAAAGAAGAAGAAAAGATTACAGATTTTATCTCACATTATCAATTACTTTATTCCCAAATTGATGTTAAGGTTCCTGGCCCTCACCTTCAAAAGATATTTATAGAAAATTTGTAAAGAAAGATACAATATAAGCTTACCATGATGAAATTATACTCCTTCATGCACTTGTGTACTACCCTCCATGATTATCAAAATTTAGTTAGTAGTCGAGATACAAAGTGTAACATCTAGAAAATGCAATGAAAGGTTAAAAGCACACAACAATGCAACCAAAGCTCTAATGCAATTTAAGCTAAACAACAAAGAACAAAGGAAAGCTAAAACATAAATAAACTAAACAATCTCACCCAATATCTACGTAATTCCATGTATAACCTCGATTTCCCTTCTCCATTTTGTTGTTGCAGTATAATTGCCCTCATATTTCTCTTGTGCAAGTATAACCTGTGATAGTGATTTAGCAAAACATCGAAGATTCAAATAATAGATATGCTTCCAAAAGTCATAAGATTTTCAGGAGAGATTGAAATGATGAAAGACAGATCAATTTATAGAAAATTGATCATTTGAATGACAGGTCAAGATCGAAAGATAAATGGACGGTTGAGATTGAAAGATTAGACATGCATTCTGATAACTGTTAGTAGTGACATGAGTGATACAAATTAGAAATAGAAATAAAGATTAAATACATGATTTAATCTTCGAGTTTGGTATTCGAAAATAGAAGAATTATCTTTGTGACAAAGATAAAGATAGAATTAAAGCAACGCTCTATTCAAATGCAGGCACAAGATTTAATTAATTAAATAAAGATATTTAATTAATACGCATTTACAGGCAAACGAGTTAGAACTAGATGACTGAATGATATGACAAAGAGATTACTTGCGAAAGCAACTCAGACATTAAATCAAGAGTTAACTGACCGATTTAAATAGATCTCGAGTCGAGTCAAAGTGAATACTTAGATAACTTACACAATTATCTAAATATAGAAGAATGTGTTAAAATTGATTTTATGAATTAAATAATTCATTTAATTCAAGATTTGATATTTGAAGAATAATTAAATAAATAAGATTTATTTAATTAAGTGATAAAGGGGTTTAATGAATAACTAAATAAATAAAGAATTCATTTAATTATAGTTGGCATATGATAAAGGGTAAATTAAATAAGAATTTATTTAATTTGACAAGAAGGATAAGGTTAATTAGTAACATAATTAAATAAAAAGCATTTATTTAATTAATTAGATAGAATAAAGAAAAGTGTGAATTAATTAAATAATTAAGATTATTTAATTAATAGAAGAATAAATGTTAAGGTGGACTAATTAAATAATTAAGTTTATTTAACTAATGAAGAAATGAAGAACTTTAGAGAATAATTAAATAATTGACACTATTTAATCATGACCATGGAAATATGAATTATGAAGAATATTGAAGTCGCGGGCTTAGACCAAATTTCAGTGTCTACATTTTCCCCTCTTTGATACAATGTCATTTCGGCGTTGTGTCAAGGAAAAAGATATGCCCCAGTAAAATTAGGATGAGGAAAGATGACGAGGAGGTAGTGGTATGCCCCTCAAGAGGACAAGCAGGTTCAAAGAACATGAGTGTTTTCTTGAAATCGATGAGAGAATTAGAAGATGAAGGACAAAAGGATAGAGGAAAATAGATAAGGGTGGTGAAGATGTAGAAAAGAAGAAATGTTAGCGTGAAAAGGAGATGAAAGAGATTGATGTTAGTATTAGCAATCCTCTTTGTTTCGCAGTATCACAAAAGGTGTTGCACTTTATCATCATTGGGTGAGACTAATACAAATGGATAAAAACACCATGATATGACATAGATCAAGGTGTGCAAGGTCATCCGCTTGCTAACAACAGACAGTCGCAGAAAAGGATTGTCCTAACTCATACCAAGGGCACAGTTGCCCTAGTTTTTTTGTCAAGACAAACCACAAACAGCAGAAAAATAAAAGACGGGTCATGAGACATCATCGCTCCTCTAAATCCTTCATGGGACATCCTTGAGGAAACTAGTAACATGACTCAAAATCAAAGTTAAAAGATAGTTGACAGACAGCAGTCAAAGAAAATAGAATTTGGATACATCGTTGCTTCTCTAAATACTTCATGGGACATCCTTCAGAAATCTAGTAACAAGATTCCAATCATAAAATAAAAGATAGTCAATAGACAGCAATCAAAGAAAATAGAATTTTGATACATCGTTGCTTCTCTAAATTCTTCATGGGACATCCTTGAGAAAGCTAGTAACAGGATTCCAATCATAAAATAAAAGATAGTCAACAGACAACAGTCAAAGAAAATAGAATTGTGATACATCATTGCTTCTCTAAATCCTTCATGGGACATCCTTGAGAAAGCTAGTAACATAATTCCCATCATAAAGTCAAATGAAATGATAAGATAAATAAGCCATAAAGTCAAAATCCAGAAAAATATTTTCCAAAACTTGATTTGTTTGTTTGTTTTGTTTCAATTGATAGAGCCTGGTTTCAGGAGATACACATACCAGTTAATACTTTGAGTCTGGTTTCGATGTTATGACTATCTGTATAAGGCATGAAAAAAGCCTAGATTTAGAAAGACATGTATCATATAAGATGTTGAGTTTGATGTCGTTGATGTGATAACCTATGTAAGGCTATGTTGATTGTTTGAAAATTTTGATATGCAGGAAGGACTCATAATGTATAAGACATAGATTGTTTTGTTGATATAAGTATTCAAGAAGGACTCATCCTGAATAAGACACAAGTTGCTTGTTTTGATGATGTTTATTTCCAAGGACACATCCTGTAACAGACATAAGTTGATATGTTTTGGTTGTTGCTTTGGCAATTTTTTTTATTTTACTTAGAGACATTGTTGAATTTTTCATCAGAGTGATGCATGACTTGATATGATGTGTGGACAATTAACTGTGTGTGATGAAAAACCCTAAAGGACTGACCTAGTATGGCCTCGGGGGCTCATCGCTTGATGGCCTTGCGTACGTTATACACGTAGAGACCTCATAGTTTGACTTGACTTACAAGACTGACTACAAGTAGAAGACATGTGTGATAGTGAATGTGATGAACCCTAATTGACTGACCTAGTGTGGCCTCGGGGGCTCATCAATTGATGGCCTTGCCTACTTTGTACACACAAAGACCTCGTAGTTTGACATGACCAATGACCTTATCATATATACAATTGATTGAATCATGATTTTGTATAGACAAACCTAAAAGGACTGACCTAATTCCTTGGGGGCACATCAGCAGATGGCCTTGCCTACATCCAATCACAAAGGAAATGTAGTCCGACAAACGACAAAGACTAACAAGTGCGATTGACTCTGACTCTTTTTCTTTTTTGGATTTTTGACATGTTTTGATTTTATTTTGTCTTTTTGAAGTTTTCTGATTTTTTTGTATTTTCTCAGGACATGTTGTGATGTTTTTGTATTTTTTTATGGTTTTACATTTTCAGTACAACTAATGTAAGAACCAATATGACGCACATCAAGTGTTTTCCCCCAGTCAAGTATAAGACCAATTGATTATGAATAGGATAAAATGGGGGATATGAAATGCACTCGATGTCAATCATTCTAGGTTATGGGAAAAACTACCACTTATTATGAATGGTATGTACAAGCGATGGACGGGAAAGATAGGTACAGGGATAAATAGTATGTACAGGAATAAGGGATATGTACAGGGATGTGGACTATGTACAGGGAAGTTAGATTAGAATGATAGTAGACAAAGGAGCAGAGTCAACTACACATGGTGCCTATTTTCCAGGTTTTCACCATGGTACTTATCCAAAGCGCCACCGAAGTGGTTTTCACTATTGGACGAATTATTTCTCTTTACTATTTTCTAGATTTTCTAAAAAAATTTATGTTACCAAGACACCTGTTTGCCAAGTTTTCACCTAGGTAACAATTTTATTTTATTTATTTTTTTGTGTATTTTTGCTAATTAAGACAAGGCTCTCAGAAGCTATGCGTAGAACTTCTTCAAATGAAGACTATTGATTGGTGAGGACAATGGTTCCCCTTAAGGAGTAGAGATTTGATACGCTCTTGATCCAAAGGCTTTTGTAATAATATAAGGTCCTAACCAGTTAGGTTCAAACTTTCCTAGTTTCTCTTTGTCTGCTTGATTCTTTGGGTTCTCCATTAAGACCAGATCACCAATGTCAATTTTTTTGTTCAAGACCTTCCTGTTATAGCTACGACGAAGGTGATTCTGATATGCTTGGAGATGGTTGAGTACCTTCTATCTTCGCTCATCTAGGAATTCTAACTCATGGAGTCTCGATACTTGGTACTCTTCATCATCAATGTGCCCTTTCAAGGATACCCTCAGGGAAGGAATCTTGACCTCAATAGGAAGAATGGATTCAAAACAAAATACTAGTGAATATGGAGTGGCACCAGTGGGAGTATGGATGCTTGTGCGATAAGCCCATAAGGCGGGATTAAGCTGTAAATTCCAATCACGGCAAGCATCATTGACAGTCTTTTTGAGGATTCTAATGATAGTTTTGTTAGATGCCTCTGCTTGGCCATTACCTTGTGGGTAGTATGGAGTGGAAAAATGATGTTGAATATGGAATTCATCACAAAGGTGGTAGAATTCTTGGTTCTTGAATGGGTGGCCATTATCTATGATTATGGACTGAGGGACACCATACCGACAAATGATATATTTCAATCCATAAACTTAGAAATATGTGTGTCAATAATGTATGTCATGGGAATAGCCTCAATCCACTTCATAAAATACTCGGTGGCAGTTATGATGAACTTGTGGCCATTAGATGATGTGGGATGGATCTTACCTATGAGTTTGAGCCCCCATTGGGCGAAGGGCCATGGTGACATTATGGGATGGAGCTCTTGTGCTGGTGAATGTATCAAGTCTCCGCAAACTTGACATTGGCAATATTTCTTTACAAAGACATATGAGTCCTTTTCCATAGTAGGCCAATAGTAACCCAATCTCATAATCTTTCTAGCTAAGGTAGGACCACTAGAATGGGAACCACATATACCCTCATGCACTCCATGCAAGGTTTCTTGTGCTTCATCGGAATCGAGACATATCAATAGGGTATTATCTAAGATACGTCTATATAGGGTGTCTCTGATAATGGTGTATTTGGCTAACTTACGAAGGAATTTCCTACGTTGGTTGTTTGAAAGGCCAGTACGTATGATTTTGGCATGAAGGTAGTCATAGATTTCTTTGTACCATGGGGAATCAGGACCAACAATGTCACATACCATCTCAGAATCTTGGATATCATAGGTCGGGACCAAAAGTTTTTCTACCAAGAACTCAAACTTCGGCATGTTGCTAGGAATGTCTAGAAATGATGCAATTGTAGCCATAGTGTTTGCTGCCCTGTTTAGAACATGAGGTATTTGATGAAATTCAACCTTGTCAAATTACTCCTTAAAACTATCTGCCATGCATTTGTATGGAACAAGCTTCTCATCCTTAGTCTCATAATCGTCATTTACCTGTCTAATGACTAGTTGAGAATCGCCATATACCTGTAGGTTCTTAATTTTCCACTTGACTGCCATGCGTAACCTTGTTACTAGAGCTTCATACTCTGCTATGTTGTTGGTACATGGGAATATAATCTTGAATGACTTAGGGATGGAATCACCCTATGGTGTGATAAATAGTATATCAGCCCCTGAGCCATGGTTTGTATGTGAGCCATTAAAGTATAGTTTCCATGTTATGTTGATGTCAATAGTAAATATAAACTCATCAAGAAATTCTACAACTAATGGGTGATCTACTTGTATTGGTGTGTCGGCTAACTGATCAGCAATGACTTGTTCTTTAATAGCCTTTCTCTCTATGTACTGGATATCATACTCACTAAGTATAATAACCCATTTGGCCAGTCGCCCTATTAATGTTGCTTTGTTGAGAAGATATTTCAGAGGATCTATTTTGGTAATCAGCATTGTTTGATGGTTTAGCATATAGTGCCTTATTTTTTGAGTAGCAAATGCTACTGCAAGATAGGCACATTCAATGGTACTATAGTTGAGCTCATAACCTACCAAAGTTTGATTGATATAGTATACTACCCTTTCATGACCTTCATCATCATTATGTGCAAGCAATGCTCTGAGTGATGAATGGGTTGATGAAATATAAAGAATCAGTGGTCGTCCTTCAACAGGTGGCATTAAGACTGGTGGTGTGAGTAGATATTATTTGATCAATTGAAAAGCTTCTTCACACCTAACTGTCCATGTAAAGGGTACCCCTTTCTTAAGTAAATGTTAAAAAGGATGTGTCTTATCTACTAACTGCACTATAAATCTTTTGATGGATTTTAGTCTCCCTTGTAATGTCCTTAGCTGACTGATATTAGTCAGTGGAGGCATGTCTATGATTACTTTTACCTTCACTAGATCCACTTCAATGCCTCATCTAGAAATGATATACCCTAAAATCTTTCCTGATTTTACTCCAAACACACATTTCTTGGGATTGAGTCTCACTTTATACTTCTCTATCCTTTGAAATATCTTGTCTAAAACTTGTAAATGTTTTTCCCTTGTCTTGGATTTAACTATAAGGCCATCGACATAATCCTCCATAAGAGTGTGTACAAGGTCATGAAAAATAGTGGTCATGGCACTCTGATAGGTTGCTCCAACATTCTTGAGTCCGAAGGGCATAAAATTCCAACAATACATTCCCCAAGGACATGTGAAAGTTTTTGTAGGTTGGTCTTCAGTTGCAATTCTGATCTAATTATATCTTGAAAATCCATCCATAAGGGACAACATCTCATACCCCGATGTCATGTCTATTATCATGTCTATGTTAGGCAAAGGGAAGTCAGCTTTAGGACAAGCCTTGTTGATATCTCTGAAATCTATGCAGATGCGGATGCCCCCTATTGGTTTAGTGATTGGTACAAGATTGTAAATCCAATCTACATAATCGATTGATCTAATGAAACCAACGTCTAACAGTTTCTTGAATTCTTCCTTGACTAGTAAAGCAATTTGTGGGTGCATTTTCCTCAATTTATGTTTCACTGGTTTTACACTTGGTTGCAAGGGCAAGTGATGTAGAACAAGTTCAAGATCTAGCCCAGGCATGTCTACATATGACCAAGAAAAATTTATCTGTCTCTATGTGAAGAAGTTGTAGAATTCTGGTTGCTCTTCTTTTGTCAATGACGCTACAAAATAAACCAGTCGAGGATTCTCTTATGTGCCTATGTTGACTTCTACGGATTCCTCAACGAGCATGGGTGACTTTTCCTATGCAAAGGGGAGAATTTTCAAGCCTCCATCCTTAGGTGCCTCACAGAGGTTTTCACCTTTGGATGCATCCTTTATTTTTGCTTTTTCACTGTCTAGAGGCACCTTTCATTTTTCACCTAGAGACTCGCCATTTTTGTCTTTTTTATTATTTTTTTCATTTTTGCGACTGGAGGGTTGAACAGATTCCCCAAAATATGCTTTGTTGTCCAAGTCAATGGTAAAACTAGCCTTGTGATCACCACTAGGTATGATTTCTCTGAGTCTCAAGAACTCAACAATCGCTTCGTCATTCTCAAAAATGTCTAAGATGGGTGTGTCTTGTTGGTCCCAATCAATGAGTTGGGGATTTAAACTAAGTGCATGTCATAATCAGAGTTGTCAAAGTTCAATGGAGTTAAGGTAAGGATTGAGTTGTTCATATGGTCACAAAATTTTTGTACTAAGTCCTTTTTGCTCTTTGGTTTAGATCTAGGTGGATTGAGAGGTGGGCCTAATGCCAAGGTTTGGTAATCTGAAACAAATGGATTGGGTTTCCAAGAGGTAGGATTGAGAGATTCCCAATAGTAATGTTTAAACCATTCCTCTTTTGTCATATTCTTTGGTGACCAAGAATTCAATGGATTTGGTGAGGATTTTAACATTAAGTCTAGTTCTCCAAATAGCTTGTCAAGGTTCATGGAAGAGGTGGAGGATAGGGAATCCCACTCATATTCATTTGAGTCAGGGGAGTCACAGTAGTGTTGGTTAGATGGTTCATGAGATGTCTCAATATCGTTTGAAGCACTTACTTCCTCGATTAAAGGTGATGTGGTACTAGGAACGCTAATCTAAATCGGTTGAAACCCAAGCCCTAAGCCTTTCGACCACTAAGAAACAAAGATTGGTTCAGTTCTCCCATCTTGATGTAAGCCTAAACCACTATGTCCATTATATCCCTTGCTCTACATGATTGTGAAACCTTTTCCATATAGATAGATGTAGGAATGTGATCAAGTGAGAGAGGTTCTTCATTATCTTCTTGATACAACCAAGAGGTGACATCTTCTATATTTACAACTTCTTTGCTTAATTCTCCCCATTTAGTGAAAGTTGTTGTGGGAGGAATGTGTATATAGTAACCATAGATTGTCTCCTATCTGGTGTAGGTAAATTGTATGACTTAGGAGGATTCAAATGGCTAACAAAATAAGGTGTCTTCATGTAATATTCTCCACAACCCTTGTCTTGGATCTCAACCCTACAAGTGGCAGGAAATGAAGGTGAAGTGGATGTTCTAGTGAGAGTGGATGGATCGACATAGTGAAATGAATTATATGATGAAGCCTATTGGTTTACTGGAACTTGGCGTTGGGGTATCTCTTTTAGATTGGTGCAATATTGGAATGGATCTAGGTCACCATCTATTGTTATTCTAGTACCATTGTAAAGGAATTTGAGACATTGATGATATGTGGAAGGGACTGCCTTCATGGCATGAATCCATGGTCTACCTAGCAGAAGGTTGTATGGAACGGTGAGATCCAAGACCTGGAATTTTGTCTCCATTACTACAAGACCAATTCTGATAGGAAGTGTTACCACCCCCTTTGATTTTTATTCCTCATTGTCATAAGCCTTAATGATAATACTTTTGGTTGTGTCTACGCATGCTTCCGAGAAACCTAATGCCTTAATTAGTTTTAAAGTGCACAGATTTAACCCTACTCCTTCGTCTACCAAAACTCATCTAACTTTGGTGTCGTCAACAAGGACTTCAAGATGTAAAGGGTCATTATGATTTGTCTTTTTAGTTGCGTAGTCTTGTTCAAAGAACATGGCATGATGATTATTGGTCAAGTAGCCTACCATTTCCTAGAAACAATTGACATCGAGATCATTAGGGACAGTGGTGCTTTGTAAAGCTTTGTCTAAAATGGATTGATCCTCAGGGGAGATACATAACAGTTCCAAGATGGAGATTTGGGCTGGGGTCTTCCCCAATTGATCAAGTTATAGTGCAACTTGGAAATTTGCGGTGTTTTCTACAATGGAGGACCTTGGATAGTGATATTAGTACAACGAGTGTTGACAACACACTCAGGAGTTGTATTGATGATAATGGTATTGATATTCTCATCGACAGTGCGAAGGTGATTAATGATTTTTCCACTATTATAATCATGCTTGATATTTGCATAGTTGGTCGACATATTGGTTTTGTTACTCAAACTGGGGACATTTCCTTTCCCATGGTCATGTAGTGGATCAGAAAAGACTTGATGATCAATGTTTGATGACTTTTGTTTATGTATGCTAACTTCAATAATTCTCTTCTCAACAAGATCCTGTATGATATTTTTTAGTTGGTGACAATTTTGTAGGTTATGTCCCTTAGTTCTATGATAATCACAAAAGGCATTGTCATCCCACGAAACTAGTTTAAATTTTCTTGGATTGTATTGTCTTGGCTCTTGAAGCTATATAAGATTATGTTGTAACAGTCTCGATGGGTTCCCCTAAGGGAGTGAACTCATGTTTTTGAAACCTCCTCTATTTTTGCAGACGTTGAGTATTTTAGATCATGTTGGGAGGTTGATTAACAGTGTTAAGCATGTTGGCAGAAGGATTAGGTCCTCGTAATGTGATGATTGGTCCTTCTTGTACAGTTTTAGCATCAACTACCCCATCATTGGTAATTTTTTTGTTCTAAGACCAAAATTTGTTTCCGTCATTGGGGGTGTTTTGCACTATTGAATTTGTGTTGGATGTCGGTGTCTTAAGTTCTCCTTTTTTAGTGAGATCCTTTTCTATTATAACCCACTTTTCCACTAGTTCTGAAAAGGATGTGCAACAATGTACCCTTAAGTTACTCCTTAGTTTTGCATTAAGGTTTTCCTGGAACATAGTGACTTTTTGTTTTTCAGATATCTCGATAGGACACCAGTTGGCTATAGTCCTCCATCTCTAGAAGAAAGCGATGAAATTTTCTCCTTTGTCTTGTGTTGTGTGACAAAAGGTTTCTATATTTATCTTGTGGTCTATGTTGAAGGAGAATTGCTCAACAAATTTCTCAACCAGTTCACCCCATGATTTGATGCCATAGTCTAGACCTGAAAACCACTCGAGTGTAATTCCTACAAGACTTCTTGGAAATAGTCTCATAAGATATGTGGGTTCATAAGCGACATCTATGCACATGGTAGAAAATTCCCTTATATGTTCTATCAGATTTCATTTTCCATTGTACTTAGGGATATTTTGTATGACATACCCATGAGGGAAAGGTGTCATGTACAATGATTTATCAAAGAGAAATGGGCATATGTCCTTTGTTGAAAAGGTTTTCTTAGTTGACACCGCCATGTTATCCATTTGTGTTTGCAAGATGTCAACCTGGGTTAATGATGTGTAGGGAAGATTATGCGGATCTATGTATGTATTCTGAAATCCAAGGTCTCATGATAGGTTTTGATTGAATGTTGGTGAACGTGTGTTGATTTAGAATCTATGTGAATGGGTTTTGACTTGGAATCTGTGAGAATGGATTCTGATTGCCAATCTGGAAGAATGGATTCTAATTGCCATATTGGAAAGAGGGAATTCCTCATGTCTGTGCAGTCTGTGGTATAGTACTAGTGACATGAACACTAGGTATGGCTATTGACTGTGATATGGTACCGGTGACACTGACATTTGGTGTACGAGCTGACGTTTTAGATCTTTTGTTCCCAACAAGAGGACTGGAGGGAGTGGATGATGATGCCCCTATAGTGAAATTAAAACTTGGTGTCATGCCAGATGTACCAAATGGGGATGTATGGACTGTCGTACTCTGTGTAGGTATGCCAGATGGTATGGCTGTATTAACCTAAGGTATAGAGGTACTGGCAAACACTGTGTTTGTCCCTTGTGTAGGTTGAGTTTTTAAGGTGCTAATATAAAATCATGTAGGTAAGGTAGCATCTTCAGCTAACAATTTGGCTAAGTAGCTTTGGCGATCATTTGCTAGATACTCATCTACAAAAGAGGAAAACTCAGGGTCTTGTGCAACAGCCTCTATGTCTTCCGATCTAATGTGTCCTTGAGGGTCTCTAGTGGTGGATTTTTCCAACAAAGTCATGTGAGGTCTCGATGAGAATGGATTGATGAATTTGTTTGGGTTCGACATATTTTCTCTCTTTTCTCTTAGACCTAGTTTCAACCATGTAAGATAAGCTCAATATGCGAGGAATGAAAAACTACGTCTATGGATATTATGAATCTAGTCTATATTTTTGGGATTTTCTGGGTGCAAATAAGGAATGTCTAAGATGACACTAGTCTAGGATGACAATATCTAAAGATGCAAAGGCTAAGCAAGCTTCTAAGGTAATCAATTTTGTAAACCTGAGATGAGGGTACCAACTACCTAAATTCTAACCAAGGTGTCAATTTAGTTATGTCAAGGAACCAATCTAGGACTAGGATCAAAGATAAGGTGAGTTTCCTAACTAGACTGATGAACTAGGAGGAATCTCTATAGGACAAAGGATATGATGACAGGACTAGGTTTAATGACATATTTTGTTGACACTATGATTTTTCTAGAGTGTAGAAAGTGGACCTATTCTAAAGTTTGTAAAAGTGACCTTCCTAAAAGCTTGATCTAAAGATAATATGTAGTCTAAGATGAAAAACTCAGAATTAGTAAAACTATAGTAATGACTAAATGATACTTAAAGGATGCAAAATTGAAAAAATTCTTTAAGGTTTTTGTTTCAAGGACTACTGTGAAAAGACAGATCAAAGACTAGTATGACTATGTCGATGGACTGTGACTGTGAAATATGGTTCTCTAATACTTAGGCAGATGCATTGCATAATTTCACAGATGCGGTTATGTTTCACAACTATGGTTTTCTGGTAATTAGTTGCGAGTATCTGGTGAAATTCAATATCTGGTTTCAAACAGTTGTAGTGTAGTTTCTGACAAATGCAACTCATGATGGAAATTGCAACTTAGACTGTAACAGATGCGGTTTTCTAAACTCTGTGCACTGGAAAAAGTTCTATGACAGTGGAAAATGCGTCATTCTAGAGTGCAGTTGTGGCTCACCTTTTCAGATGTGTCACAGAATGTCACAAGTGTGGTCTCCTAAATTAGAGGTGGTTTTTGACAAAGAAAATGTGAGCTAATCTGGTAGATGTGACTCTAGGCAAAATAGATGTGACTCGATGGAACAATTGCAACTCTCTAACTTGAACAGTTGTGACTCTATTGACAGTTGCGTGTTTTCTGTGAATGGAGATATAAAACTGACGTTGTTTTTCATGATCAAGTTTTGGAAAACAAAGACAATCATAATACAAAGTGTTTTCAGTTTGATTTTGGACTCAAAGGATGTTTAATTTGACAACAAACAAGCACATCCTAGGCTGTGTAGGATAGTATTTACTGAGTTCTCACTTGGTTTCCCAACTACGCTTATTCAAGGTGGATGATTAGTAGCTTGACCCCTCTGGCTCCCCTCCATGGCTCATTAACATCATTCAGGGAAGCCAAGCTATAGTACCCATGAACATCCCATGGCATACTTTCATCTCTACACATGAACCCTAAGAATATGAGACGACTTCATAGGTCCGACCTACTACACCAGTAAATATAAGGATTTTGTACACTACAAACAAAGGTGTTTAATTCGGGCATTCCGTTCATAGGGCATGATCCATGCGGTGAGAGTCCCCTTTCGAATCCATCTTGTCAGAACCATATGCGTGATTCGTTGGGCTTTCCCCAAGGATCCACTTTTATTGTACCAACTGGAAGTCCCTCAGGTTAAGTGTGCTACCCGTCTGAGTCATCCTGAGGTGAGTACTTTTTCCTGACAGGACAAGCCCAATTTCTAGAGTTAGTAATTGTTTCTCTTACACCCAGGATCAAACGGATGTGCAAGGGGAGAGGATAATTCGATATACTGAATCATGAGGGTAATAACAAAATTGTGATTTCGCACCAAACATAGTAGACACTTGTTAATTTTAATCCAAATGAAAGATTTGCTACACTACGAAACAATTTGTTTCAAAAATTTAACTATGGTCTTCGACATGCATTTTGTAGAAAGATTCATTAGTAGTTTTGATATTGATCTTTGACTATCAATCTACAAAAACTTCGTTAATTCCTCAAGACACACGCAGAAAACAGAAGATTAGCGAAAATAAAAACATGAAAGGAAGCTGTAAATTGAAAATCTAAACCTAAAATTTACCAGTCGGATGCATTATTTTCTCTGTCAGATGCATCGCGAGATTTTACCAGTCAATTGCGACTCAAAAAATAATAGATGCGTGAGTATTTTTCAAATGCGTCATTTTCGATCTCAAATGTGGTCAAGTACGTCAATTGTGTCATTTCCGATATTGGATGTGGTCCAATATTTCAGTTGCGTCATTTTGTCAAGCAGTTGCATCTCTGAATTTCAATTGCGTCATTTCATCAAATAGATGTGTCATTCTATACAAAAACCTACAAAAATTGAATAAAAGTCTACGGATACACGAAGATGGTGTCTTCACGTCAGGTTCACCAAATGTAACATCTAGAAAATGCAATGAAAGGTTAAAAGCACACAACAATGCAACCAAAGCTCTAATGCAATCTAAGTTAAAGAACAAAGAACAAAGGAAAGCTAAAACATAAATAAACTGAACAATCTCACCCAATATCTACGTAATTCCATGTATAACCTTGATTGCCCTTCTCCATTTTGTTGTTGCAGTATAATTTCCCTCATATTTCTCTTGTGCAAGTATAACCTATAATAGTTATTTAGCAAAACATCGAAGATTCAAATAATAGATATTCTTCCAAAAGTCATAAGATTTCAGGAGAGATTGAAATGATGAAAGATAGATCAATTTATAGAAAATTGATCATTCGAATGACAGGTCAAGATCGAAAGATAAACGAATGGTTGAGATTGAAAGATTAGACATGCATTCTAATAACTATTAGTAGTGACATGAGTGATACAAATTAGAAATAGAAATAAATATTAAATAAATGATTTAATCTTCAAGTTTGGTATTTGAAAATAGAAGAATTATCTTTGCATGACAAAAATAAAGATAGAATTAAAGCAACGCTCTATTCGAACGCAAGCACAAGATTTAATTAATTAAATAAAGATATTTAATTAATACGCATGTACACGCAAATGAGTTAGAACTAGATGACTGAATGATATGGCGAAGAGATTACTCACGAAAGCAACTCAGACATTAAATCAAGAGTTAACTGACTGATTTAAATAGATCTTGAGTCGATTCAAAGTGAATACTTAGATAACTTACACAATTATCTAAATATAGAAGAATGCGTTAAAATAGATTTTATGAATTAAATAATTCATTTAATTCAAGATTTGATATTTGAAGAATAATTAAATAAATAAGATTTATTTAATTAAGTGATAAAGGGGTTTAATGAATAATTAAATAAATAAAGAATTCATTTAATTATAGTTGACATATGATAAAGGGTAAATTAAATAAGAATTTATTTAATTTGACAAGAAGGATAAGGTTAATTAGTAACATAATTAATTAATCAGATAGAATAAAGAAAAGTGTGAATTAATTAAATAATTAAGATTATTTAATTAATAGCAGAATAAATGTTAAGGTGGAATAATTAAATAATTAAGTTTATTTAACTAATGAAGAAATGAAGAACTTTAGAGAATAATTAAATAATTGACATTATTTAATCATGGCCATGGAAATACAAATTATGAAGAATATTGAAGTCGCAGGCTTAGACCAGATTTTGGTGTCTACACAAAGTCCCCTTCGAGTTGTACTAAGAAGTTTGAGTCCGGAAATCAAAACAATTCTCAACCTTTTAGAAAGTAGAATAAAGGATTCCTTCAATTCAACCCCCCTCAACAAACAACTCAGAATGTTAATAACCAAGTAATTGTTGTTAAAGCATTGATACCCTTTAGCTATGGAGACCCGAAAAGGAAATTCACTCCCTTACCTGATACCCTTCACAACACAATGTCACAACTCTTACAACAAAAGATGATTACCTTGCCTCCCATTAAAAACCCCTGATCCTAATAAACCAGTACCCACAAACTATAGACCAAATTCTTATTGTCAGTATCATCAAAAAAATGGACATGATATAGAGCATTGCAAGCGTCTTAAACATCTTGTGCAAGACCTCATTCATTTTGGTTGTCTTTCCATTGGAGGTGTTAGTGATCAAGGAAATAAGTCCATTGCACCTCCTAACCAAAACTTGCAAATTTTTACCAACCCTATGCCTAATCATAACATTTCATTTTCCAAAGCTAGCGAAACTACAAAGAATGATGTGATGAATGTTGATATGGATGATGATAACAATGATGATGTTCAACATGATCCTATAGATTTAATGATCCTATGGATGATATGGTCGGAGTGATAGACGTCATTCCTTGTAAGGGCCAAACTAAAAAGCCTCTTGAGATTGTTTTCTCATCTAAAGATATACTTAAACATGCACCCAATGGTCCTCTTTACATAGTTGGTTGAATCTATGACAAGCCCACTAATGGGATATTAATAGATCCTTTCTATGGAGAGAATGTAATCATCAAGGAATTCTCACTTCTACATGAACTCTGTGAAGATATATATGATAAACCAAAAGCATGGATCAAGACACAATGGTTTTTCTTTCCCTACGATGGGATCGATCACTCTTCCTTTACAAATAGGACCAAAAACATTAGATATCTCATTCTCCATCATCTTGCAGTCAAACCAATTTCCTGTGAAGCTAGGCTATCCATGGCTTCACTCCATGAATGCAGTCCCTTCGGTTGTACATAAATGCTTAAAGTTTCCCTTTGAAAATGAAATTTTCACTATCCATCATAGTGGCTTTAACCCTTTGTCTTCTCGTGGGAACTTTTTCTTAAATTTCTTTTGGCCCAAGCCTATAGAACCTATCAAACCACAAGAAGACTTCTTTCTCAAATCCTATCAAAAGTTCAAGGCAAAGAAAATAGTAGAATTATTCCTCTAAAACATGCCTCCGCCCACCACCAAGCCTACCATCCTTGATGAAACCATGATTGAACCTAAATAAATTATAAATAACCAAGACCAACCTAAGACAAAACCTTCACCTACTTCCTACAAAATACCAAGAGACAATGAAAAAAATCACGTCACACCTCCTAGAATAAAAAAAGTTTATAAAGTCAAAGAGAAAGTGGTCGAACAACCTCCCATGGTTCCTTCCATTCGTCCCCTTGGGGAAGAAAAGAAACCTATGGCTGATGAACCCACTCCTACACAAACACAACTTGAAAATAGAAATAAAAGAAACAAAGGTGTTAGAGAGCATAGGTGTAGACATCATGCCCTTGATCAAAGGTTAAATGAAGAAGTAAACAAAGAAGATCAAAATCCAAACTCAACTGAAGCAATGCATGATGAATTTATCCCTTCCCCAAAACAAAAAGATCCTACAATGCAATCACAACAAGAGTTGAACCCTTCTTTGTATATTATCATTTGAGCTCCTATTGTAATTAATTTAGATCATGATGAGGATATTACTAAAATTGATGAGAAGGTGCATAATGAATTGAATACATTGTTTTCCTCTTTCATGAGCTTAAACGACAATTCTCCTAAGATGAATGTTGAACCTGGTGATGGACCTAGTTAAGCACTTGTTATTATCCCTTTGGCTAGTTGTCTTCCTTTTGTATATGATGAACATGATTGGGATGCTGACGACCTGCTTTAGGTTGACTAGCATGTGCCTTGCTAGTCTTTTGCATTATTTATTTTTATTATCTTTTTATATTGCATGTGCATGATGTGATCCCCTATGACATTCTCTTTGTGGCATTCCTCTATTTGTACCAACATTCTTCTCTATGTCATAAATCTTTTATCTTTTCTTTATCTTGTGTTTTCCTTTTGGGAATAACACAAGGTGTTGAGAAATTCATGTCTCTTCCATGTTGACCCAAAATCTTTTCTTTATATCTTTTCTTTGTCTTTTGTTTTCCTTTTGGGGATGACACAAGGCATTAAGACATTTAGGTCTCTTCCATGTTGACCCAAAAGGTTTTTCTTTTTTTTCACTCTCCTTTTGTCATTCTTCTAGTTCTCTGTGTATTTTGGGAATGATGACAATTTTGAGCTCTCTAAAAACATTGTAGCACGAACATACTGACCCCAAATCCATAGATCCCTCATGCATTTGGAGTTTCATTTCAGGGGAAACCCCTCCCTTTTCTTTTGCATGATATAGCTTTACTTGGAAACATATGACTTGGTATAGGGCTTTTCAAGTTAGCTCTCATGTCTTCTTTATTGTTAGCATTTACCATTTGGCTACTCTAAAGCAATTTCTCACAGTAATGGTGTAGCAATTGCTTTAAAGTGTGGACATACATTGGCATTATTTTTTTTTCATTTTTCTTTTTCATGTTTATGGTGTAGTATTTTTACTTCATGTGATGTGTCTTTTTCTTTTTGGATGGCATTGTGTGTGATGTCCTTCAAGAGCATGATCTCTCTTAGCATATTATATTACTCTTAGTGGCTTGATGTGACACACTACATTCCATAAGTTGTGAATCTTATATTCTTTGATTGGTTCACTCTTGGAGACGTTAGTTACAATATTCCTTAAGTTAAAGACCTTACATGAATTAAGCAAGACTCCTCTGAATGTTCATTATTGTCACATTTGCATTTTCAGTTATATGGCCACCTTGAATAGTGCATCTTACATACCTATGGAGCCATCTTATTTGTTCATGGGTTCCAAGCATATGAAGCTTTGCTTGCCTCATGAAGTTTGAAATTCATTTTTGTGTGGCGGCTTATCAAATTTATTAGGAGGTATAACTTTGGCATTGTTTGACGAGAAGCCCATTTGAGGCATGACTTTCCCTTAGCCACTTGTGTGTGTGTCTAAGTGCATACCAGCCATGTGTGTATGTGTCTCACCTTCTTGGATTACTCACCCCGTAGACAGCCTGAAGTTTCGTTGCCTCTGAATGTGCATGCATTTTTTGGAAAAACCTAGATTTGATCCACATCACGATGGACAAACGGTTGAAGCTTGATCCACCCCTATTTTTCCTTTTTTCTTCTTTTCTATTTTGTCTTTGGTAGTGTATAGTTGTGCCCTGTTATTTCCCTTTATAGCATTTTCATGTGTGTCCTTTTGTGCCTATGTTGGTTTGTCATAGGATCTTGATCATGGGGGCTTGATCACCCCTCATGATCGTTTTCATCCTATCCTACCGATATTGGCGCACTTGGGCCCCTCTTGATGTGTGTTTTTCTACTTTAGTGTGATTTTGAAGCAATTTCATCCTCTCACTAAAGTGGGAGCTAAATGTGGCAACGAAAAGGGTATCCCTTTACTTTTCCTTGCTCGTTTGGACCCTCCTTGTTAAACTGGGCTTAAGGTTGCCTTGATTTAGTGTTGTAATGTGTTTGACACATTCACATTAGGTCTTGGGCCCTTGTGAACTAAAATAACTTAATCATGCCTTATCTAGAGTGTTGTAAAGTGTTGTACCACACTTTCACACTTTCCCAGGGTTTTCATAAATAGTTGGGCTTCTTTATGCTTTAATTAGCCTTATTTTGCATCCACAAGCCTCATTTAATGCATATTTTCAAGGATGATCCCAACATAAATTAACATCCAATCATAATTTAGGTGTTTTTAGGTTGTGTGGCCTAGATTTGGTGGTTTGGTACTCATATGCCACCTTCGGCATATGAGTCCCACTAGGGTTTTGGGTCCCGATTTGGATTTTACACCTTTCTAAACATTTTTGAAAATGGTCCCATAAATTATGCATAATGGGACTCATACACCACTTATGGCGTATGAGTCCTATGTGGAAAAAAATCAAATTAAATTCAAATTCTTGGTGAGATATTATCCTCCTAAATCTGATGTCGACTTGTAGTGTTATAATTTTGGAAATTTTTGCATAATCAAGTATAAATACGAGGTTATTTCACTAATTTTCACCTCAAGCATTCAATTATTCATGCATATAAAAATTTTGAGGTCACAAAATAATTCAAGAGCATTCATGGGAAGATTATCAAGTGTTTTAGAGCATTATTCAAGCATCAAGCATCATGTTAAAGTCATCATGCATCATGTTTGTTTTTGAGGTAATAATTGTGATGTAGGGTTTCATGATTCAAGCTAGCATTTCATTCAATATCTATCCTATTCAAGCAAGATTCAAGATTTACATCCATTGGAGTAACTTCATGCATGTTTGTAGAACTTTATTATTAGGGTTTGGTGATTTTCAATATCATATTTTGTTCATTCATCATTCTCCATTCCTATTTCATTTCATTACAAGGTTTGATTACCAAAATGGGATTTGACCAAGGCAAACCCCTTTCTACTAACAAAACAACATTTTCTCCTCTTTTTAGTGTGTCATTTACAGGTCTAGGTTGAAGAAGCATTGAAAAGCAAGTTTGGAGAAAGTTTTCAAAGTGTTCAAAATTGTCAAAGTTTTCACCTTGCATTGGAGATACTTGGAAGATTTCTACAAACTGCAAATCAAGGTTTCAAATCTAGAAATAAATTGGGAAGTACAGAGCAAAGATAGAAGAGCAGATTTAGACCTTGAATTTCTAGAAACCCTAACTAGATTGATACACTAGTTCTGGTGTATGAGTCCCATTTTAGGTCATTTTCTAGGTTTTTGTAGTTTCAAACACCCATTTTCCAGATTTTAGTTTTTACATAGAAACCCAGATCTGGGACTAAATCGCCTAGACTAGCATGTGAGTCCTAGCAAGACTTAACATCAATATTTTTAGCATTGCATAGCTTCATCTAGTCATCTTCATATTTCCAGGTGCACACATTTCATCTTGCAACTATTTATTCTGATTTACATGCATTTTTAGGTCATTTAGTGAAAGGTGGCATTGCATTTCATTTATCTTTCTGAGCCCTAGCTTAGTGGTGAACTCCTCTTTAGTTTATAATCAGAACCTAAGACAACTCTATTGCAATATCTCTCTCCTTTGCATACTTTAGATTGAGATCGCTAGGGTTTCCCTTCAATGAGATAATTGGAAAGTGGGTTTTCCTCTATGTCCTAAACCATACAAAAGCATAATCCCATTTTTTTTGTTTCAAATAGTAACTTGGATGGATTTCCTATATAAACGAGCTCTCAAATCATTATTTTATTAAGCCTTCATGATATCAATTGATTGAAGCACTCAAGAGTTAAGCATTCCAAGACTTCACAAGAGCATCAAGAGAGTCTACAAGATCACTTTTAAGGCATTCAAGGGTAGAATTCTTCATCAATTGTTATAGAAATTCAAGATCCATCATCATGTCAAGATTATCAAGCATCAAGCATGTTGTTGAGCTAGTGTTGTGATGTAGCATCAAGTAGATCCAAGATTAAGCATTGTTCTACACTTATTTCAAGGTCTAGATCTGCATCCTTCATGGCCACTTCATGTTAAGTTACAGATTTACAAGAAATAATTCAATGTATCATTATCCATGTTTCGTGTTCCTTGTTTCATGTTCCATGTCCTTATTTCATTATCTCATCATTTGGTTTAATTACCTAAAAGGGGTTTGACCAAGGCAAACCCCTATTCACTAACAATCAACAAGTTTTTCTCCTCTTTACATGTGTGATTGTAGATCTAGGTGTCTTGGAGCATGAAGGATCTTTGACGATTAGGTTACAAGCTTCAAGGAAGTTTTGGGGGTTGTCTCCTCACTTGCAAGGTCATGGAATGTCTTCTACATGTCTGAAATTAGGGTTTTAGATCTAGAAACGAAGTGTGGAAGAAAGAGAAGAGATTGGAGAGAAGAATTAGATCTTAATCCTCCCATAAAGCACACTAGGATTGATATGCCACCTTGGGCATATGAGTCCCAGTACAACCAATTTTCATGGTTTCAAAAGATCCAGAATAAGCACTTTCATATTCCAATTTTGGTGCAAAAAACCTAGTCTCGGAATAAATCGCCCATATTGGTGTATGAGTCCCACTCAACATTAAAATCAGCATTTCTAACATTTCCAATCCTCATTCAAGCCTCTTTAGGTTTCCAGGTGCACACCTTTCATATCTTAGCTTTCTGTTTTGATTTACATGCATTTTTAGGTCAATTAGTGAAGTATTGCATTGTATTAGGTTTAAACATTTGGGCTTGCATTTCATTAGTCTTTCCAAGCCCTAGCTTGGTGGTGAACCCCTTTTAGTTTATAATCAGACCCTAGGATAACCCTATTGCAAGATCTATTTTTCCTTTGTGTACCTTAGGTTGAGATCTCTAGGGTTTTCCTTGAATGAGAGAGTGTGAAGATTGATATTCTATCTCCCAAGCATAGAACCTGCAATTTTCTACCTTTCAGAAACCCACATGCAACCATGTGTAGGAACATACAAACCACATATCATCTATGCAACCATAGGGCTTAACCATCCAATTCTTCTACCTTACTAGGGACTAAAACTATGGACATAATGCAAGAACTCCATATGGTTGTCAACACAACGAATGCATTCCCATGCGACTAGGGGACCAAAAGAAAGTACCCACTATGAACACTTGTATTACACATAACCACAAGATAAATGAACATCCCCCATGGAAAGGGGTTATCGTATACTATCAAATATGATCCCTAATTCAAAACCATGTAACATCCATACATATGACTTACTTCATTGGACCTCTCTTCTATTCCATTAGTGCTCATCATAATGTTTCCTAACATAAAAAACTAAATTCATTATAAAATTCCTCTCATATAAGGATTAATAATAGGTTAATTCCTTCCAACAAACTCCCACATGCTTTTGAAGCTCAATAAATCAAAATAATGGAATACACAAAATTTAGATGGAAAAACAAAGATGCCTACAACTTCAAAATCAAAATGGACTCATTGCATGCAATGGCATGCAAACCATGGAGCTACCTCTCTCTTGTACTAGATGTTGGGAAAAGAACCCATAAAGCTCTTTGTAACTCAGCTAGATTAAACACAATTATTAGGCATTGGAAGCATTCGCACATTAACCCTTTAAGGAAATATTTTTCTAATCAAATCTATAAAAATTTAAGCAACATTCCAACATGTAAGAAAGAATGAAAGATATAATAGACAAATCAACCTCAAGAAAGAGAATGATATAGATATACATTGAGAAAACCCTTTTGGAAAAGATTCAACCTACAAAGCATTGAAGCAATGTATTATTCAAGAATAATAAGCTTATTACATTACAATGTTGGGCTCTTTCCTCCATAGAGATAAATGTCATCTTCCTCTAGTAGAAATTTGGTAGCATAACCCTACCAAAACTACTCTCCATTATCTCCATATCAAGCCTCTAATATATAGACTCATGGAGGCCCAAAAAACCACCATAAGGCATTATCATGGGCCTAAACAAGGTCCCAAAATACCATGATAAAAATTTATACAACCAAACTCCATTATTTCTCATTTACCTTTGTTAGAGAGATTTTTAATGATGTGGCATAACATGCATCATAAGTGGGTAAAAATTCCTAGTTCACTTTATAACCTCCCCTCTTAGTTACACTCTTACAAATCATAATATCTCTTAAATCACAATTTTTTTCATAAATGCTCTTACACATCATTTATTAGAGGATATTCTTTTATAAATATATTTACACATATAAACGTCAAAGTAAAAATAAATTACACATTGCATAATAGCCAAGATATAAAGTGGAACATACCTTTTTCATAAAAACATATAATATAATAAATAATTAAATAATTTGAACATTAAAACCTATAAAATATATGACACACCTAATCCCAACAAAATAAAAATATAATTAAAAATATTTATATATTATATATAATATCACTATACGACACAAACATGAAAAAGTGTGCTTCATCTTCTTTTTCTTTAATGTAATACAAATCACAAACTCAATTACAGATTTTGTAAATGTCGTTGCAATGGGAATGGGAATGGTCATAATCTTTGTGAACTACTACTTTTATTGAAAACCTTGTCAAAAACTTTGATTTACATTATATAAGGAAAAAAATAAAATACTATTGGTCCTTCACTAAATAAATTAAATGAATAAATAACCTGAATACAACACAATTGCGACTAGTTGATTCTCTATTATTTCTTGAATGGATTGGAAAGAATAAATATTGAGATGCAATCTTGGAAGAGGAATGGGAGAGACAATTCATGCTTAAATAAAGCCTCCATTATAGGTAATTGATGTTGCCGGTAACCATGAATCGCCGGAGATGAATGAACTTACGGTGAAATTTGACGCATCAGTGCTGTTCATCACATGAAAACCAGTCCATGTAACTCGTTGTGAAGTATCCGCCCTGGGTCCTCTGTTGGCATATTCACCATAATATAAAGTGCTCAAGGCGAAGTCACCAGACCATGCTAACCATCCGGCAGGCTGGATATAACTGTCTAAATGAGACTGCATGTAAATAGTACGAGAGTACTGTTTCCATGGCCTACCCAGGTATGTGGGGAAAGTGCTGATAACAGGAACAAGATCCGGCGCCGCCGTAACATTACAGTTTTGAATGGATATTCCAGTATTTTGATTTAGATCTGTTCTAGCTTGAGCAGTATAAAGATTCTGCTGTTTGTCCATGGGTTTCCGTGCAAGAAGAGTGCAGTCTTAAAAAACTACTGCGGCGTTGCCGAAGATGAAATCCACGGTGCCGTATATCTTGCATTCTTTGTAGAATTGGCGAAGTGAGTGTGTGTAGAGAATATCCTGGCATCCCTTGAAACTGCACCGGTAGAAGACCGAGAGATCTGCCCCCACTCGTAGAGCAACGGCCTGGTGCTTCACTGCGCCTGCCGTGTTCTCAATCGTCAGGTCCCTTGCAATAAAGCCTTTCCCAACTGTGGCTGCATACATTTCAATTCCTCAAGTTTAGTATGCCAGTTAAAAACTCTAATTGCAGCAACAGAAATATATCTGTGACTGTATTATCTACAAACTAATGTGCTACTGTTACCATCGTAGTAATCGCTGACCAAAAATGGTGATAAATCGCTTAAGCTTACCCAGTGTTGCAGAATTAAACGTAGTCCACCCATCTACAACACTTCTGTTTCCGGTAATGACAGTGGAATCAATTACATCGCCGATAAGCGTAATATTATGTTTCTTACTGCCTACACTAACGTATTCCGCATACACTCCGGCCTTAACATAAATGACTAATCTGGTTGCGCTGTTGTTTGAGGCAGCGTTGAGGGCATCGGTAATAGTGGTATATTTACCGCTGCCGTCCTTCGCCACCGTCACCACGTTGCCCGTTAAGCTGACGCCACTTGCAGTCTGCAAAAGCAACCTTCTGTCCCCGCGGGACACCCACGATGGAAAACCATCGCCCACCAATCCGTACTGCGACACGAAATCATCATACTCGCGACGAACATGGTGGGCGTCTGATAACAGGCGCCGGTTGTTGACAGAAGTTTGAGCAGAGCCCGTGCCACCAATCCAATACTTCCTTACCAAAGCAAGACAAGTGCTTACAGAGCGCGAGGAGTTAATTATATGATTGGTGAAAGAATAGGAGCCCAGGTTTACGTTTGCTTCGTTAAGGCCGTCTAGACAGGTGACTTGGTTGGTTAGGGCTGCACTCAAGTAACTCTGAACATCGACTGCTTGCTTCCATTGTAAAGAGGTTCCCGACAATTTTGACAGACCGTTTGTCAAATAGTCCACTGTAAGATCGTAGAGTTGGTTACAATCCTGGAGCGCTTGGCTCTTCTGAGTGTTACCGGGCGGGCTTGGAATTAATTGTCGAACAGTATTTGCATCAGCTATGCTCCTCTTGACAGCAATTTGACTCATATCTTTAGGAGATCCTGAATTTGAATAGAGACTGGATTCACAGAATTTACGATCAGGAGCCAACTCGCAAGCAGATTGAACAAGAGTGGCGCCTTTACTTTGACAAAATGAAGCAAATATCAGCACAATCAAAGCAAGATGCTTAGGAGCCATCAGTTCAACCATGAAAAATGCTAGATTTAGCTTGAACTGTATTGCGTTAATTAACACACACGGGGTTATTTATGGGGTAGATAGATAAATTAAAGTCAACGGAATTCCCATGAAAGTTGCCGTCTAAGTTGAAAGATTGCACAAGGACTAGTTAACCATAATGAAAGGTATTTGATAGAAAATAACTAAATATAAATACTTCAAGCACTTGTCATGCATTGTAAATATAATATTAAAGATAATAGTTATTAGTATAATATTTATAATGTGTATAATTAATGAAATATCTTGAAAATAGTGTAAATAGTGACATTATCAAAGTAGTTAGTTTTAGTCTATCTAAACGAGTCATATTCACACTAGTTAAGTCTTCACTTAAAGATTTTTATATTTTTGTCTCACCTCATGTCATTGAGACACATGTACTGACCTTTTGAGACACTTTTCTCATTTGCATATGACACCTTTATCATACTTATCCCATGCACATGATACATCATGGACACATGTCCTATACTCATGGAGGAGGGTAGAGTCCACACCTACCTTCTCATCTCACCCCTTTTTAATATATTCAAGGGGATCATATGTAATCATGAGAATTTTAGATTCACACATATTGTATGAATACGTTGCATATTTTTGGTTTATTTAAAATCTCTTGTAGAATTTTTATCATTATTTTATAGGATCTAAATGTTAGATTGTGAGAGTCAAATATTCAACTCCAACATAGTATCAATCTCAAATCAAGGGGGAAGGGGGTTTTAGTCAAAAAAAATGATGTATCTTGGAGAAAAAAACCCTCTCATTACTCTCAAAAGGCTTGAGAGATAATTTTTGATATATAACACTTCATATTTCAAAGACAAAAAAACATTCTAATTTTTTTTTGGCATGAAATTTAAGGTAAAATGTCTATACTATTGCAGAAAATTCCATACAAATATATGAAACTTCATATAACCTATCAATTAGCTGCCATTAGTAATCATGCAAAGAATATTCTCTATAAATTTTTTAATCATTAAACATTATTATTTTTGTTATTGGTATAATTGCATGAAACAAAGAATATTCTATTAGTTTTGGGTATATTCCATCAATTAACGTAATCAAATTTCCCTCTAAATTAGACCCCTTCTCCATTAGTAGTTTCATTTTAGCACTTCAACTTCAAAGGCTCATATCTCGACCATCTAGACACATTTTTAATGCAATTTTTTTTATTTGGGGTAATTTTTCTTCCTCTATTTGGTGGTATAATTATTTTACAATTTTGGTCTACCTATATTTTTTTTATAAATAATAGATTCTCATAGGTCACTTCACATACTTCCCATTTTTGAAACTTCCAAAGGCTTGTTCGAGCACATGCATACTCCTTTTTTAGTCTCATTTTTTAACCTACCTCTTTTTATGAGAAATACATAGTGTTGTTATTTCTTCTTGAAAATATCTCAAATTTATAATTTTAACATATATATCTATTTTAAGTACTTATAATCTTTGTACATCAAATCCACCTAGTGGTAATTGTAAAGACACTAAATATAAAATTTCAAATCACTATAGATTGCTTGGGGAGATCATTTATTGAATAAGGGGGTAATCTAGGTGTTTCTTATTTTTTACTTTGTTGTTCATGTGATCATATCTCTCACACTAAAACACTTCCATTTGAGTATTGTTCATAATACTCATAATAAATGGAAAATCAAGTGTGGATAGTGTGTGAAGAAAAAGAATACAATAGAAGATTGTATTCATCATCAAATTGATTAAATGAAGCAATTTTTTATCAATCATGGTATTGCTTTACCTGATCATTTAGTTTTGGAACATATAGAATCATCATATGGTCTCACTCAAATATATTGTTAGACATCAACATAATTTAAAGATGAATAATGTAGTTTGATGACTTCCATTGAGGTCGCATCTCCCACACCACTCATTGCTACATCTAGATCTATTTTTGATATATCCATAGCTTTCAATGATTCTATACACCATGATATTGATATCAGTTTTCCAAATCTACCACATTGGGATGCATTTCTATTAGACTTATCATCCTTGTTTGTAAACTCCCACATTGTAGGTTTGGAAGATGTTATTGAGGATAGTCTTCTTCTATTTGATGACAACCACATCCACACTATTATCTTCACATATAAATCTTTGGATATTATTGTTTATCAACCTTAACATAGACCATTTAAGAAATATTTTAAGACATCATAAATGTGGGAATCATTTAGCTCTTTGGAACAAGTACAAAACTTGGATACATTCATCCTTCTTCCTACATATTCCTTTACACAATGGGAATTCATCTTGCATACATTTGTGGTGTTATTTCTTCCCAATGGGAGAAATGTTGTTCAACATTCTAAAAGGAAATTTTCAGCCATATAGAACCATTTCCACATAACCCCAAGAGAGAAAATAATGCAAATAAATATTCATAATCCACTTACTAAAAAATAATAAAAAATATTATCAAAAGTGACACATTCAATATACCTTGAAAAAACTCTCAAAGAGGAAAATCTAGTCTCTAAAAGCATCCATACTCATTTATTATCTCATGAATAAATATTACAATATATCTGTAGAGTCTCCATGAATACCTCTAAAGAATTTGATCTCTACATGCACTCCATGTGATAATAAAAAGAGAATTATGTAACCACACACCACAATCCATGTTTCCTCTCCTAACATTTGTAGCCTAAAAGAGATCCTCACACAACTAATTTGTTATTAGGCCTACGTGCCACCTAGTTATAGTTCTCTTTAGTTTTCTATGATGTTTTAGTTGTTGCCTTGTTGTTTCTTGGTAGCTTCTAGACTTAACTTTTGTTGGATAGTTGACATCTTGGCTTGTTTTTTGTTTATTGTGATGTGGATGGATGTTTTAGCTTTATGGTCTATTTTGTGATGTTTTATTCAGGATCGAGGCCCTAACCCGTAATTTTTTAATCAAAAACACTAACCAACCTTAACAACTACTCATGTGCTTTATTTTTTAGAAATAAGCTTGCACAAAACCACTAAGTGGTATTACATAGACCATGTGACTAATACTATGAGCTTAAAAAACCATTTTCCTCTTCATTTACTTTTTGGTACTAATTATTTTTAATATTAAATATTTTCCCAATGTGCAAACTCACATTAAATATTTATCTCAATGTTACATACAACACATTAAGTGTCCCCTAGAATATCTAACCCATGTGATGCATGTATCCCTAGATCCATTGTGTGTTCCATTAATAACATTAATTTTACATTATAGCATTATGCAAGTTTTACAACACACTTTTTTTCTAAAATACCCCCACTTTTTGTATACATTGCATAAAGGGTAAAAATTAAACTCAAACATCAAGAGAAAAATCCCCATAGTAATATGTACCATCAAGGAATCAAAGTGATCCATGTGCTCCATCAAAGACACCTACAAAAATAATCAAGGTGACTACCATATTAAACATGAATCCTCTCATACTCCATCATGTCAATGCACAAAAGATAAGATCTCATCCAAAGAGATGTCACACTAACTGTCATATAGAAGCATAAGTCATACCTGAAACTAATATCCAAACATAAACACTATATCTAGTGGTAACAAATATGCATTAGTAGCTATCAAGAAATACTCATCATAGATGGAATAGCAACCATAGCTAAGTGCTAACACATTCAACTAGTCATACCTCAAAAAAAACATATACACATCATAACAAGTAAACCTCATGCTAGCTTTACCCACAATTCTTTTTCTCACGTCTTAGTGGAATTTGATTTGTCAAAGGCTTTACCTGGTGAGGTTGTGTTATATTTTAATGATCAGTCTTGATCTCAAATAGTCAATTGTGTGGGCATTTCTTTTTGTTGTAGATATTGTTTTGCTACTAGGCACTTGGCCTCATATTTTTCTCATGGTTCTCATAAGCTATCTTCTTCAACTTAATTTAGGAATGCTCTTCCTGACCATCTTATAGTGTATCTTAAATATTCAATTAATGATTCTGAATATTTGGAGTCACCCTCTTTTTATTTGACCTTGGTCATTTTCCTTCAATCTATCAAAGGAATCTATTGATATTTTTCCTATTTGGGTGATATTGCCTTATCTCCCTTGTAGTTTTAGTATACTTATACCTATGAGGCCATTGGTAATACTCTATCAATTATTAAGGGTGGATCTTTCTTCTAACTTTACCCACAATTATTTTTCTTGCATCCTAGTGGACGTTGATTTTTCAAAGGCTTTACCTTGTGAGGTTGTGTTATAGGTTAATAATTTGTTTAAGTCTCAAATATTTTATTATGTAGGTATTCCTTTCATTGTATACATTGCTTTGCTATTGGGAACTTGGCCTTAGATTGTTCTTATGGTTCTTGTAAGCTATATTCTTTAACTTGGTGGAACAATGCTCTTCCTAACCATCTTATAGTGTATCCTAAAGGTTCAATCATTGATTCTAAGGATTTGGAACCACCCTCTTCCATTCCAAAAACTCCTCTCTATGGACCTAGTGTGTCTTCTACTTTTTAGTTGGATAATAATCTTGAAGCTCAAAAATCTATTGTGCCTTCAGTTTCTAAAGATCAGTTGATTCTACCTAAAAAAGGGAATTTTTCAATTGAGACAACTCCATGTTGTTCCTCAAATTGTGTAGTGCCCTTAGATAATATTTTTGAGGGGGCTTCTCTCCCCTCAAGTTTCTAAATTTTATATATTTAGATGTCAACTCTTCTTCAATAGTTGTAAAAATGAGGAAGAAATGTCTTCCTAAGTTGGACTCTCTTTCACATGTCAAGCCTTTGGGTGTGAATATGCATAGGTTTGGATCAAGCACTGGTTGGGTCAGGCAAGATCGTGGGGGTCCAAACTAGGTCCTTAAGTGGCAATGAAAATTCAGAAAAACAAAGTTAGGCAACTTGACATAAAAATTTGAATAGGTTATTAACATAATTTGAAAAATATGTAAGAACAGAATTTGTAGCAAATTGAATGGAGTTTCTAAGCTACTAGTCATTTTTGGAAAAAAGTAAATCTATTTTATGAAATTTTAAAATTTCAATGCAATAGTACAAAATTTTCAAGAAAAAATAAAAGCAAGTGTATGTTTGACCAACCTAAGTACAAGCAAAAAAAATGGAAACTTTCAATATAATTAGTTATGAATTTTTTATTATCTTTTTAAAATTATTAAAACATGTTTGTCTGACCACCATAACTTGGTCAAAAAATTATGAAATTCATTTTTTTATCTTATAGTATGGGAAGCATAGAATGTGACGCATCTTTCAAATTCAAAAAATGTGAAATAGTTTGAGAATTATAGAAGTTTTCCAATCATCTTATCAATCAAGAATTTAGTCATAATGTATGTAGAAAATCAATAATAATTATCTATTAAATTCAAAAAAAGGAATATCTTATATTGGTGGAAAGATGACAATTTGTTCAATAAACCCTTTTTGTTTCATCAAATTTGGATAAAACAAAAGTTGTCAGCCACAAGTGCGAACTTTGGAAAACTAAGGAAAATTTATAAACACATTTTTTCAGTTGACTTTCCAAGTATGACACCACCAAGCCAAATCCCAAGGCAACCTCGAGGCAAATCTCAAGGCTGTTGATTTTGTCAAAAAAAGTGCATATCCATTTCAAACAAGTACCCAATTAGAACATATATCCATTTCCTAACGGTTATCTATTACCTTCAGTATTTGTAATATTTTGTATTATTATTAATAATACATAATATATATATTTTATTAATATATAATATGTACTAATATATTATATATTATATATATTATTATATTATGGCTCTAGGAAAATTCACTGCTAGCAATTCACCGATGGAAAATTCACCGTCAACAATTCACCAGGGGAAAATTCATCGCCATGGAAAACTAATTGCCAAAAATTCATGCAATTAATTTTTCATGTGGTTAATTATCATGATGGTGAATTTTCCCACAGTGAATTGTTAGCGGTGAATTTTCTGTCAATAAATTGTTGACGGTGAATTTGTTGTATTCCTTTTATTATATATCATATATTATATATTATATATTATATTATATTATATTATATTATATTATATTATATTATATTATATATTATATATTATATATTATATTATATTATATATTATATATTATATATTATATATATTATATATTATATTACACTATATATTATATATTATATTATATTATATTATATTATATTATATTATATTATATTATATATTATATACTATATTGTAATATATAGAGTGAGGGAGAGAGGGAGTGAGAGAGAGTTATCTAGGCAAGGTGAGAGGGAGATCTACCTGAGAGAAAGAGAGGGGGGAGAGATTTGTCTAGGTATCTAGTAGGAATAATAGAGGGAGGGAGAGACCTAAGAGGGAGAGAGGGAGGTAGGGAGGCAGGGAGGAAAAGACCTTAGAGGGAGGAAGGGGGAGAGAGAGAGAAAGAGAGAGAGAGAGAGAGAGAGAGAGAGAGAGAGAGAGATCTAGGTAGGGTGGGAGGGAGATACCTAAGAGAGAGGGGGGGAGTGAGAGAGAGATGGTTATCTAGGAAGTGTGGGAGGGATAGAAAAAGGGAGAGACCTAAGAAAGAGAGTGATATAGGAAGGGAGAGAGCTCAGAGATATAAATGGAGTGAGAGAGATATATAGGTAGGGTGGGAGGAAGAGACCTAAGAGAGAGGGAGAGAGAGACCTGATAGAGAGGGGAGCTAGGAGGGATAGAGGGAGGGATAGAACTAAGAAAGGGACTGAGAGAGAATTTTCTGGGTAGGTTGGGAGGGATAGATGGGAGGGAGAGACCTGAGAGAGGGTTAGTTATCTAGTTAGGGTGGGAGGGAGAGACTTGAGGGAGAGGAGGGTTGGAGGGATAGAGGGAGGGAGCATCCTAAGAAAGAGAGGGAGGGAAGGAGGGATACAGAGAGAGAGGGAGAGACTTGAGGGAAAGAGGGGAAGTGGGAGGGAAAGATGGAGGGAAAGACCTAAGAGAGAGAGAGGGGATGAGAGGGAGGGAGGAAGTGAGGGAGGAAGAGACCTGAGAGAGAGAGTGTGTGGGAGTGGGAGAGGCGGTTGGAGTGAGACAGAGTTGTCTAGGTAAGTTGGGAGGAATAGAGGGAGGGAGAGACCCAAGAGAGAGAGATAGATTTATCTAGGTAGAGTGCCATACTTAGTCCTAAATAGAATATGGGACCAATCAGAAGATAGTTATATTCTTATCTTAGAAATGAGTTCTCTAGACAAACATATAGAAAAGAAGGCGGGGAGGTCAATGACTGAAATATCTTACAGCACAATGCAACCAAGGTATGCATGTAAATTCAATTTTAAATCCTTGATGACCCACATTGTCTTGATAGTAGTGTCATCCAATTGCACAACTCTCTTAATTCATAGGTTCATACTTAATACCAAGCATATTAACTACCTTTTTGGGCATAAAAAAACTACTAGCTCTTGAATCTATCATAAATTTGTGCACTATATGATCTCCCATAATTAAGGAAAAATATAAGGGAGGTGTCTTATTGATTTTTCTTTAATTCCCCTCTTCCTTGGGCTACACTAGGCTGGTTGGTGGAACTTAGCTCCTTCCTTTTCTAAGACAATATTTTTTTTGAACCCTTTTAAAGCCTTTTTCAGCAAATTTATTTGAGATGGTATGGACAAGGCATCCCACATGGTGACATTTAAGATAGCCTTCTTCATTTGATCAACTATATTGAAAGGAGGTTGACTAACCTTAGGTAAAACTCTTGGAATAGCAAGGTCCAACTTTGTTGATTGGATAACTTGTGGTTTTTATTGTGCTCTATTACCCTTACCAATAGTTTGATTTGGTTGTAGCATAGTGGTCATACCTATTGTACCAAATATTGTAGTGGCTTGAGGTGGTTGGGAGATTGATGCCTAAGCAATTGTGGAAAATGTATTAATATCCACTGCTCTTTTCTTCAACCTTATATTGTGAGCCACTGCATCAACACTACTTTGGTTTAGGCCAAAAAATATTCTTCATGATAATTTACTAACATGTATTTTCCCCACATGTGATCCTACCTACTGAAATTTGTTTGATTTGTATCAAATTATTGTCCCAAAACTGAGGATTCATTTTGAGCCATTAGAGTTTGTATAAACTCTCCATTTTGGCAAGAATTTAATTATATGGTTGATTGCATGAGTAACACCAATCATGTTCGTGAGCTAGGTTATTCTAAATTAGAACAAGGGCCTTTGAAGTGTTGGTAGGATTTACACTATTCAAGGGTTTAGCATAATTCCAATGATTTCCTTGATATGGATGTCTATTTTGTTGATAATATTTCCCTTGAGACTAGTAAGGTCTAAGGTTTTGGTTTTTCCTCTCTATTATTACTAACTTATTACATTAAGGAAGATAATGGGAATAGAGGCACTGGCAATCTCAAGCTATCTTCCCAACTTAATATATCAAATAATTTTCTATCCTAATGGCAATGTCATATGTATCTGACAGATTCATTCCACCCATAGATTGTATCATAATAGCCACATCACTATTAAGAGCCCTTAAATAGTATAGGAAGGCATAATATGGAGAAGGATTAATCAAAGTAGGGATTCTATCCCAAGTCTTCTAGAATTTTACTTTAAAGCATCCCATTCAAATTCATGGGATGTCCTCTTAATTGTTGTCAACTACTCTACTAAGGACTAGTGATCACTCTTGTCTTCAAAATTCTTGCATGATTTTTTACCTAACTCATCCCAATTGTGAATGGAGTTAGGATGCAAACCTTTGTACCATTGTATTTTTTCTCCTTTCAAGGATGTGGCTAGGATTCTAATAGCCACATTATCTTATGTGATATCATGTATGAAGAAAGTATTGGCTACATCATGAATGTGTTCTATTGGGGTAGTATTTGTCTCACCCATGAAATGAGGAATAATTTTCAAATAATTTACTGGTATGTTGCCCTTTTGGGCTAACAAAAGAGGGATACCACCATTAAAAGAGACAAATCCTTGATTTTTAGGGTATCCATATGGAATAGTGGTTTATTTATGTGGGTGATAAGATCCCTAGGCTGAAGCAACCTACTGAATGGAGGTGTGGATTTATCCCTAGGAGGATATGGACTTATAGAACCCCTACTTCTCCTCACTAGTGATAGAGAATGTTTATTTCTTCAAAAAAAATTGAAAATGATAGTTTAGTGTTTGAAAATTACCTCAAGAAGATTCCCTTCTTTGAATCGTGGGCATGAATTTATAGGTATGATCTAGAACCAAGATTTTTGAGTTGCAACAGAGTCATCAATTTTGATTGTAGAGTCACCAAGTACTTTGTTGAATGCCTCTTCAAGGTTGAAATTTTAAGAACAACACTTTCTCAATAGAATGAAATAAATTCCATCAAACTTATCCCATTAAGCGTGTCAAAAGTTATTGTCACATGAAATTGCACCCTACTTAACAAAGGCTCAACATTCTATTGACACAATGAAAATAGCCTCAAGGTGTGAGACCTTGTAGAATGAGGTCAAATCTCCAAAGAAGGTCAGATTCCTCTTCTAAACTAGGTGTAGATATGTTGATCCAACCCAGCATATGAAATTCTAGCACTAAACCTAACATATCAACTCATAAAGGAAAAGATAGAAGAAATGTTGGAAATTGAAAAGATGGTGATACACCAAGAATAGAAATAATTCTTCCAACTAAATATAGCACATTCCACCAATGAAAACAACTAGAAGGACTCACACAATTCTCTACTCTATTATCTTCCAAGGATACATATGGAGGATCGGATCTAACAAGATACTAAGATGAATGGGAATATTCACAACCAGCATTTGCAAACATAGTTAACATAGCATACAAGCACATAAATTGATAAAAATACACTCATACCTGAAGGAAAGATAGATATACACAATATATCAAAGGAGAGAAAAGGTAGAAAAATTTCACTACTTCCATTAATACAAAGGAATGAGATTGTTTACAATTGCAAACTATATAAAATTGTAGCTTCTACCAAAGAAACCAAGGAAGAAACCATTTACAATGAGTGCAAGAATACTCTATATACAAGAGAGAAGCTCCAAAACATATGCCTAGGAAGAGTGTCCAATACTCCTTTAATCTCCACCATGCCATCACATTAATGACTTTGTAATATGCATGTAGAAGGATGAGATCACCCTTAAAACACAATCTAAGAATGCAAAGATAGGTAGAAAGGACAAGTTTGTAGATCATAAATAAAGCATGGCCACCATGGATCTTTCCTAAAGCTACCAAATCATTAAATTTCCTCTTCATATCCTTACAAACTAATATTGGATGTCTAAGGAGAGTCATTGGGAATTAATAGCATTTATGGCTTGGAAACACACCTTCCAAAAATATACCTGAATCATCATACACAACCCCAAAAATATACCTTCATCATACATCAAGCATTAGGTTTGTCACATACCACATGATGAACAAGATGATATGAAGAACATCAAAATTGTGACCCCCAAAATATAGCTCCTATTGGAATTCGAACATCAAGCCCACAACATGCTAGAAGAAGGGAAGGAAGAAAGATAATGTCAAAAGGTTGGCAGAAAGATGAAAGAGCATGAAGGAAAGGAAGATGTCAAGGATCGAGAAAAGCTTATGGTTTTGAAAAACTTATCGAGGGTCAAAAGTGGTTTTGAAACCTCTATTGGGGCCCAACAAGGTTTCCACAACCACATTGGAGTTTGACAAAGTTTTGAAAACCTTTCTTAGTTCTAACAAAAAATTAATGTTTTTTTTTTAAATCAAAGTGTCCTTTATTTCTTATTCATTGATCCATTAGATCGATTTCAAAACCTTTTTCAAGGCCCAACAAGGTTTCCATAACCACATCAAAGTTTGAAAATTTTCCCAAAACCTTTCAAAGCTCCAACAAAACTCTTTATTTTTTACATCAACACATAAACCTGGTTTTAAAACCTTTACCAAAGCCCTACAAGGTCTTCACAACTGCATCAAAGTCCACAAAGTGTTCAAAACCTTTCAAACTTACAACAAAAATTTGATCATGTGGCCTTGTTATGAGGTTTCAAAACCACATTCGGATCCCGACAAGGTTTTTGAAACCATAAAAATCTCCAATTGGAGATTAGATGAAATACTTTAACCTTATCTTAAAGATACGACAAAATATAGAAGAAAAACTCAATTGTTGAAGATCGAAGGTAAGACATCAAGGATCAAGGATGGAAAAGAAGACTTATGTCTTATCACAAAGACAATGAAAAGCATAGAGGGATGACCCGATCATCGAAGGCCAAAAGTAAGACATCGGGGATAAGAGATCAAATGGTACGATTTAAGGAGTATAGTGGACCCTCAAAGCCTGAGGCCTTAAGACATGTCATGTTTTGAAATATTTCATTGAAACATTAGTGATCGGGGGAGGACTTATGGCTTAGAAAGAAAATAAATAAGGGTTAAAGGTTAAGGTCGATGAGTGAAACCTGAAACATTTATACTTGGGAAAGTGATGAAAAGAAGGGGTTAAAGAGGTAGTCCAACCTAGGGAAAATAGAGATGGTATGCAAGAAGGTAGACAATTGAAAACCTAAAAGTCTGAAACTTTAACATAGCCATTTTTTGGTTTTTTACTTGGCATAGTTCATGCAAGACTGCCCATATAATATCTCTCAGATCAATTTTACTAATGGGTCATATAAGGTGGTATGAAATGTCAAAAGGTACCAAAACACATCTTAGGCACTCCAAACATAATATCTCTACCTCACAAAAATAAACATACCAATGCACTAGATGATCAATGAAAACCAACCAACAAAAGCTATAATAGCATTATGAAATATCTATTGGTACAGATAGTCCACATCAAAGTTATCTATGCAACATATAGTTATAGAAAACCCATAAAAAATCATATACCATAGATAATATAATATATAGGTTTAGCATCATATTAGTAATCATATAAATTATAGAGAACTAGTGATTAATATGTAGATTATCCATTACTAAAACACTAGGTCAACTCTAATTCAAATTTATCACAAAGATAAAATAAAGTAACCATAGTTTATGAACCCAATAAAATACACTAAAAGAAATGTGAAATGAACAAAGCATGTATCAACACTTTAGCACATAAAAATACTACAACCAACTCCTTAAACCATTCACGAAGCATGCATGTAAAACTATAATTTTCTTCATTTAGAAAAACCTAAATAATAATTTATTTATAGAACTACCAAACCAAAGATTTTGTTTAACATGGAAAACCTCCAAAACCATCCCTAAAAATCTCAAATCACTTATATATCTGAAAACCCTCAAATTTAGAAAATAATAAATATGAAGATAAAATAATATAATGTCATAGATAAGCATAGCCACATATTTTTACAGTAAAATTTATAAATTCCACATTTTTGAAACTTGAATGTCTTACATATACTAAAAATTCATACAAAACATCCATGAAAACCTAAATCTCTTGTTGTAGTGAGGGAAAATTCCATATTAGAAATATAAAATGTAATCCAACTAAACCCTAGCTAACAATGAAGCACAAAGGAGTAAAAATCTTAAAGCAAAGAATAATCTCACCAAAAATTCTTCATGCACTCCATGGTTAACCTTCATTGCACTTCTCCATTTTGTTGTAGTATAATACTTGCCCTCATATTTTACTTAAGCATGCAAATATGGCCTAAAGACAATAGTAATAGAAAATTATTGAATATTTTTAAATGGCTATGGATGAATTAAACAAGATGGTGAAAGAACAAAAGATGTCTAAAATTTCTAAGGCTTCCAAGATTTCTAAGATGAATAAATGACACCAGTAGAGCCCTTTTATAGGAAAACTAATTTCGAATGACAGGCTAAGATTGAAAGACAATTAATTGATGGTCAAGATTAAAAGTACGAGGCATGAGATAAGGTTGGGGCTAAATTAGAAAAGATGAATGGTCGAGATTAAATTAAAAATAATTTAATCAACGGAAGAGGTTAGTCGAGATACAGAGGGATAAGGATTGGATGTAGAAGATAAGATCATCACAGAAAAATCGATGAGTTAGAAAAGAAATCAAATCCTTTTCCATTTAAGTGACCAATGACTGATTAAATAATAAAGATAAATTATTTAATTATAGAAGATTAGGATAAGGAAGAATCGTCATTTTGAATTAAATAATAATTTTAATTCAAAATTCAAGATATTGAATCAAATTAAATAAATAAAATTTATTTAATTAAAGAGAGAAAAGGCTACCAAATAATTAAATAATTATAATTATAATTATTTAATTATAGTGGAAAGTGACATAGGAATTAAATAAATAAACATTTATTTAATTTTAGAAAGAAGATAGGTTTAATTAGTGACATAATTAAATCATCATAACCTTACATCATCATCATCATCATCATCATATCCTTACATCACCATCATCATCATATCTCAGCATCATCCTATCTTTCTATCATCATCCATTTTCCTCTATCCCTACCTTAGCTTCTTTGAAATGATGTTACTCGACACAAATCTCATCATCTCTAACATCATCTCAAAGAGGGGAAAAATGTAGACACCCAAAAATGTCCTCTTACAACACCTTGTCATGAAATTACATCATTTAGACATCCTATAGCATGTTTTTCCCTAGGAACCCATTTCATCATCTAATCAATCAAATTAATCTTATTTATTTGACTAATTTCATTTATTCCCTTTCTATTCATAATCCCACTATTCTTCTAATGTTAATTAAATAATTTATATTATCTAATTAATTAAATCATTTCTATTCATAATCTCTCCATTCTTCTAATGTTAATTAAATAATTTATATTATTTAATTAATGAAATCATAAATGCAACATTAATTAAATAAATCAAATATTTATTTAATTAATAAAATCAAAAAAGGATCTTCTCGCTTTCTTTCCAAAATTGGAACTCATGCATATCTAATTAATTTATTTAATTGGATAATTCATCAATTATCCTTCTCATCTTTTTTAGGATTTATTTCCTTTAAAACAGAAAATCAATATCTTTCTATCTTATCTTATCTTGTTTTATTTCCTCTTTGATCAAATAAAGCAAAAATCAAATCCTTGTCAAATCTTATCTCCGTCCACATAAAATCTCTATAAATATAGCCTCTTAGAAGCCATTTGGGGATTTGATTCTTCAAGCACCCTTACTCTATCAAAATCATTCTTGAATCTTTCATCCATCTCTATCCATCATCCTCCATCTATCACCCGCATCATATCGCTATGATGTTGAATCGAGCAACCAACATATCAAATCAATTGACCAATTCATCCATCATTGCATCTATTTGACGTATTTGAAGATTTGGATTAGGTAATGCAGTTATTGTTTTATCATTTTTATTTATCTAAATTTTTTGTTTACACTTGCATATCCAAAAAAATCATTAGTTTCAAACCTCTAGATCTATAATTTGAATATTGAAATATTACAAATTTATATCATGTACATACATACAAATTCAAATCTCCATGAATATATAATATGTATCAACGTGAAATGGCATGAAAATGAATATTCCACATACAAATCTAGAACAAGAAAGATATACTATAAGATGCAGCCATCAAACCCACATTTAAGCATAGGAAACCCACATGCAACCATGTGTAAGAACCTACAAACCACATATCATATATGCAATCATAGTGGCTAACCATCCAATTCTTCTACCTTGCTAGGGACTAAAACTATGGACATTATACAAGAACTCCATATGGTAGTCAACACAACTATTGCCTTCGCATGTGACTAGGGGGCCAAAATAAAGCACCCAACATGAACACTCTTTTATTTCACATAACCATAAGATCAAAAACATCCTCATGGAAAAAGGTCGTCACATACTATCAAATAGGATCCATAATTCAAAATAATGTAAACATTCATATAAGAAGAATGAGTAGAAAGTATTTCTAGCATTCAATCATACCATAAAACCTTAGCAGTTAGGAAGTTAGTTAGCTTCTTGGTTTTCTAATCTATTTCTAATACCCTCTTTCCATACAGACGCTAGTGCCCATCTTAGACACAAACATATTGTGTTGGAGTCTATAATCTACACTTTTTCCCTTAGATAATGAGTTGTCTAGGCAATAGATTGGACCCTCAAAATCAGCTCTTTTGACCCCATGAAGTTCATTCAGTTTAGTAGAAGGATAGAAGCACCCAGATTGCTCTTCCTTTTTGACCTTAATAACATCTTAACCTTTCCAATTCACTTAGCAAGCTTAAGGTAGATCAAGGTAGCCTATTGCTTAAGACTCTCCCATGACCTGAAGTCTTGGAGTAGCTAGTCCCCCTCTACATTTTGGTGAACCTGACATGAACTATTTTGATTTCATCCCTTGGTATCAAAGGACCTTCTCTCATTCCCTAGGCATGTTGTAGGTTTGTGTGTTGTAGGGAATGTAGCCTTGCAACCCAATCTACGAGCCCTAACTACATAGTCAGAAAGCCTCTAGATATTAAGGAATGAAATTTAGATAGGTCATTGTTGGATGTTTGAACCTTTGAATTCTAGACCGAGTCTATTCCACCTATGTACATAAATATGGTTTCATTTACATGCATTCCTCCTACCCATCCTATGAATGGGACACCAGATATAGTTTTCACATCGTAGGATCTACCTATGAACAAAGAGCCTTGCCCCTTGTACACTCCCACTCACATAAATAGGAACATTGTAACTGGTGTCCTAGTTGATCATGTGAGTTGTGTGAATGTTATAATAGAGGAGACTCTACTAATAAACTTTCTACATAGGGAGGAATATGAGAATTCAAAGACCACAATACACACACACAATGGACTCTTGATCCCTCCTCTTGGTTCTAACACCCTTTCAGTCTTGGTAGGGCCCATGAGGGTATATACCTCTTTTGATATCATCCTGAAGTTGAATTTATTCAGGGTGAAACTAGGAATTCCATGGCTAGTTTCCATTAATTGAATAAATTTGGTTATCCATAAGTGTTAAGTTTTCTCATGAGGGCTTTGTGCATGGTGTACATGTCACCCATTACAAACCACTGGTGTCGCATGGGGGATACTCGCTAGATAACTTTTGGCCCACCCCGGTCGGTCCTCTTCCTTCGAGAATGAACTTTTTGTATTGTGCCTATGTCAAGTATAAGACTAGGGGCATGGAACCGAAGGTGACCTACCTTGCTTCTCCCTACTCCATCTCTATCAAATGTTGCATGATCATGTAGCAGCAAGCTACCTTGTCCTCTCAACAAAATGAGAAGGGGAAGCTTGTTCGTGCCCAAGAGCCTTACTCTTATTTTGCTAGTCCATCCACTTCTACTTCTCGCCCTATAGCAATGCCTTCGGCTCCTACTCCCACACCTCACATGGGGACCCGATGGAGCCCACTTAGCGAAAATCCAAGTGTCAAGTGTTTGAACTTCCCATCTTTCCCACAGTGCCTATGCCCATTTTTTTATGGTAAGGGGAAGGGCCCTCATGGATTTTCCCTTGTGTCTTAACCTCCAGGGCCTCCTCCCTCTCCTACCCCTATGACAATGAATGGCAAGAGGCCTGTTGTCAAGGCACCGATGTCTTCTTCTCCACCTATTATCATTTCTACTGTTGTACTTCCTACTCCTACCCCTATCTAGGGAGCTTCCCTTCCACCAGCAATAGTTGTGGAGGACACTCCTATGGAAAAATAGGAGCCTCTTGTCCCTTCTCAAGTAGTGACTTCTAGTTCTCAGAGCTAATGAAACCAACTTGTGCATGAGTGTAAGCACCATAGAAAGGATCTAGTTGATAAACAAGTTGCCTTATAAAAAGCAAAAGAGGAGCTAGAAACTCCTATTTCAACATTTCTTGTTGTGCCTCCCTCTTTTACTCCTTCTGCTTCAATTCCACTCGCCTCAGTTCTTCTTTCATCTTCCCTCATGAATTTTGATGATCCTCACCCCAAAAGGGTGTAGGTGTTCATCACCCCTTCGCTAGAGCCCCCTCTTCTAATGTCCCTTTTGGACATCCCTCCATTTTCTCGACCCATGGACATTATAAATACCATGATGGTATATGTTTTAGTTTTGTCCTCTTCCTCCTCACCTTCCACCTCTTCTGTAGGGATTTTGCATGCTTCGGTGAAGTGTAAGTTGAAGGACTACCTTGCTTCAAATGAAGTTTGAAAGAAGGGATAACCTTCTTCAAAAGGGATTTTTGCTTCGGCTTGCATCGTCCTTGTGATGGAGGTGGCCTCGATGTCCTCTGAGTTTGTCACTATCCCTCTTCACAAGGTAGATGGTGGATCTCATATGCCTCCTTCCTTTCCCACCCAGTTAACACATGGCACTTTAGTTAAATGCATGTTTAACTCAGTGGATGATCTCTCAGCTCTATCAGCGATCTTTGCGAGATCAATGAATTTCACCTCACAAGAGCTCGATGAAGAAGACCTTGAGGGGCCTTCTTCCTTTCCCTTGTCATAGGAGAGTCAGAGGGTGCTCCCATTGCTATCTTTCCCTTGCAGTTTCATTTGTCCTCATATAATGATCTAGATTTGGAGAACAATGACCTCTTGGTTGATGAGGACTAGTGAAGTACCTCTTATTTATTTGTAGATAAGATGTGTGTGTATTGTGTTTCCCCCGTGCTTGTCTTTATGTGTTCCTAGAGGAACCTTGTCACCCTTGTAGGTGCTTGGATACAAGAGTGAAATTGTGTCATAAAATTCTTGTATATGTTTCATCATTCTTCTATATCTTGTGATTTTAATTTTTTTAAAATGGGGACAATGGAAATTGTTGGGGGAATTTAGGCCTTCCTTCCATGTTGACCCAATTTTTTTATTTTCATTTTGTCTTCATGTGCTCTTCTTCAAATTTAGGAACTTCAGAGATTGATGATCTTTTGTTCACGTACATCATAAGTTACTTATAACAACTAATCTGACCCTGAACTCCTAGATCCCCTTGTCTCTTGATTTCTTTGTCTTTGTTTGTCTCTTGTTTTCTTTATCTTTTCTTTCCTCTCTTTTTGCTTTCTTGTGATGTTGTGGTGCTTATGTAGTTTCCCTCACATGTGTGACAACATTGCCACATCTCGCTATGTCTCATGGGCCACAACATCACCACCTTTTCTTTCTTTCCTTAACATGTCACATGCTCCTTTGATTCACACGCACCATTGTAAGGGGAAATACTACTTCTCTAATTTTCAATACAGTGAATTTAGTGGCCAACAAACACCTTACTGAAAATTTTGCATTTTTCAAAAAATTGCATCCTTCAACAAGGATCGCCTTAGTGAAATTTTCTCTTTCAAAAATGAATTCATAGAAAAAGGAATCAAAAAACTTTCCTTTGAGAAAGGCCATTCTTTTTTATTAGATTCCTCGATGAAAGATATCTTTCAAAAGGATTCCTTAATGAAAGAATCATTTGTGAAAAATGTTGTTCTTTTCAATCGAAGTGTCCCTTCTCATGGACCCCTTGCTATCTTGAAGGGTTCTCGAGGGACCCCTTTGAAAACACCACCTTCAATTGCTTGCTCTATGATATGTCTATCTGTTTAAGCCCTTTTACCTAACATGTTTTGTCTACAACTTAACATGTTGCTTTGCAACACTGAGTACCTATAAATCCAATTTTACAATCAAGCTTGGAGGACTGAGTACCTCATCAAGCTTTCCTTGTAAGACAAAGCACCTGTAAGATCCTTTGCATCAAACTCTTCAAGATTGAGCACTTGGGGATTCCTTTCATAGCAAGCCCCATAGGACCGAAAACTTGTGGTGCGCCCTTTGCAGGATTGAGAACCTGTAAAGCATCTTCTCTCTATAGGACCGAGCACCTATAGAGACTTTGTTCATCTTCTGTGGGACAAAGCACCCATGGAGCCAACTCTATAGGAATGAGCACCTGCAAAGCCTTTGTTCACTTCCCACAAGACTGAGTACCTTTGTAGCCATCTCTCTCTCTCTTTCACATCAAGGTTTCCCTATAGGATCAAGCACCTGTAGAGCCACCTCTTGAATGTTCGAGTGTGCTAGATCGAAGATCTACTTCCTTGATATTCTAGGTATATTCTCTCCAACTTCTTTCTACTTTACCTCACATTCGCACCAACATGCATGCTTGATAAAGTGGGGAAAAAAATTAATGGAGCGAATTCACACCCCTAATAAAATTCCCCATTCACATCACCCCTACCTTAGAAAATGAAAAATATAATGATGCAATTCCACATCCACCACCTTTCTCCATCCATTTGGCAACTCGTTTTGGTGTCGGTGGAGGAATCGCTATCATGGATGCATGCACGCCATGTGGATTTCTACGAATTGTGCTACCATCCTTATAGGATTCCTACCTCTAGAACCCATAGAGGAATTATTTTTCTCCATTAGTGATGAAATGTAATGTCTCTACCTCCCTTAACTATCAAGAAATGGGTCTTTTCCCCCCTTTTGTCATTCAAATGGTCTATCTTCTCATTCCTTCATTATTCTTGATTCCACTTCATTCTCTACACAATCTTAGCCTCATTCTCACACTCTCAAGCTTCTACATCACCCATTTTGTAGCTACAAGCTTCTGGTTCTTGGCTCTGTAGCATTGAAAATGTAACCCTTTTTCACGCTTAGTCTGGGAATTAATAATTAATAATAAAATATACTTAATTATGCCTTATTTAGGGTGTTGTAAAAAAAAATTACACTTTCACACCAATCTAGGGATTCATTAATTAATTGAGCTTAATTGAGCTTAATTGGCCCCTTTAATTCAAATCCAAGCCTTATTAATTACATTTTCCAAAGGATTTATCCTAACACTCATTGATGATATGGCATAACATTTAATTTGGCAAGGTTTGGGTCCTAAAAAATTGTGCTAGGACCCATTCGCAACTTTGGTTGAATGGGTCCTCCTTATTATTTCACCTCCTCGAAGCTTGGTCCTAGAAAATTGTGCTAGGACCCATTCGCCACTTTGGGTGAATGGATCCTCCTTACTTAGGACACCCCTTTTGGAACCTATTTGTGACGGTATTTTAATCATTTTGAATCCTAGATCTGATGTTAGCTTGGATTATTTGAATTTTGGGGTTAATTCTTATGTTAAGTAGAAATACAAGGTTAATTCACATAGTTTCATCTAAACAATCATAGATCTTTAAAAGCAATCAAGAGCACTTTCACAAGAGCATTATAGAGCACTTCAAGAGAATTTTCAAAGGCATTCAAAGGAAGATTATTGAAGTTCTATTACAGAAATTCAAGATCATATCATCATGTCAAAGGCATAGTTCATCAAGTATGTTGTTGAGCTAGTGTGTTGATGTAGTATTGAAGCTTTATTTGCAAGAATTGTTTCACATCCAATTCAAGATCAAGATCTACGTTCTTCATGGCCACTTCATGTTAGATTGTAGATATACATTCCAAGACATCATCTAAGGTATCATTGTTTATGTTCATGTTTCATGTTCATATTTCATTATTTCATCATAAGGTTTAATTACCTAAATGGGGTTAGACCAAGGAAAAGCCATATTCCCTAGCAATCAACAAGTTTTTCTCGTCTTTGATGTGTGTTTGTAGGTTTTTAGGTGGAAGATTAATTGGAGAACAAGATTGAAGCAAAGTTGTCAAAATTGTTAAGTTGCAAAGTTGTCATCCATATTGCAAGAATACGAAAACAAAGTTACAAAATTTGTTTCAAACTTTCAGGAGTTGGTCAACTGGGAGCTAGAAGTGTAGACATTAAAGAAAATAACCCATAATTCAGTTTTTAGAAACCCTAAAAGGGACCCATTCACCACTTTGGTCGAATGAGTCCTCAATGACCTCAAACAACACTTTTTCAGCAAGGTACACATTATTTCAGCCTCTTAAAATCTCCCTTATTGTTGTCATAACAGTTAGGAATGATTTTTTATTGTTATTTGCATCATATACTACACATAATTATATGTTTCATAGAAAAAATTAGTGGCTTATCATCTTGATAAACCCAATTTTACTTCGAAACATAATGGTGAATTTGATGTGAATCAAATACGCAACCTTCTAATAAGCCACTAATTTATCAAGATGAGAAACCACTAATTTTTTCTATGAAATAGGCTCCTACAATCAATTTTTATGGCAATGTTTTTGTTGGAGGACTTACAAGCTCTCTCCTTCCACTACTTTCCTTGAGTGCTCTATATGGTGTTGCTATCTAGTTGTCCATGGAGGTAGAAACACCAAAATGGGGAACTGACTGAGGTAGTTCTCCAAAAATAGCCCCAACATTTTCCTTGGTCTTGTGTGTGTACGTGTTTTCACGTGGAGCTCTTTGAAGATTCAACTCATGGGTAGAAAGGTCCACTTTTCTCACTCTCTCTTTGTCAATTGGAGCATAGCTTAGATATAGCATTCTTCTTATTGAATTTTAGTTATGTACTTTCTAGCATTTGGTTGTAGCATAAAACCTTAGCAGTCAGGAAGTTAGTTAGTTTCTTGGTGTTCCAATATGTTTCTAAAACCCTCTGTCTATACAAATGCTAGCACCCATCTAAGATGCCAACGCACTGCACTAGAGTCCATAATCTACACTGTCATCCTCAGATAGTGAATTGACTGGGTAGTAGATTGGACCCTTGAAATTAGCTCTTTTGACCTTGTGAAACATTTAGTATAGTAGAAGGATAGCATCACCTAGATTGCTCTTCCTTTTTTACCTTAACATCTTAACCTTTCCAATTCACTTAGCAAGCTTGAGGTAGATCAAGCTAGCTTGTTTCTTAGAACTCTCTTGTGACTTGGAGTCCTAGAGTAGCTAGTCTCCCTCCTCTACACATACATATGAATTACTTTATTGGACCTCTCTTCTATTCTATCAATGCTCACCATAATGTTTTCTAAAATAATAAACTAAATCCATTATAAAATTCCTCTCATATAAGGATTAATAATAGGCTAATTCCTTCCAACAAACTCCCACATGCTTTCGAAGCTCAATAAATCAAAATAATGGAATACACAAAATTTAGATGGAAAAAAAAAGATACCTACAGCTTCAAAATCAAAATGGACTCATCCCATTCAATAGCATGCAAACCATGGAACTATCTCACTCTTATACTAGATGTTCTGAAAAGAACCCACAAAGCCCTTTGCAACTCAACTAGATTAAATGCAATCATTAGGCATTGGAAGCATTTCCACATTAACCCTTTGAGGAAAATATTTTTCTAATAAAATTATCAAAATTTAAGCAACATTCCAACATGTAAGAAAGAATGAGAGACATAATAGAGAAATCGATAGCAAGAAAGAGAATGATATAGATATACCTTGGGAAAGCCCTTTTGGAAAATAAATTCAACCTACAAAGCATTGAACCAATGTATTATTCAACAATAATATGCTTCTTACATTACAATGTTGGACTCTATCCTCCATAGAGATAAACATCGTCTTCCTCTAGTAAAAATTTGGTAACATAACCCTACAAAAACTCCTCTCCATTGTCTCCATATCAAGCCTCTAATATATAGACTCATGAAGGCCCAAGAAACCACCATAAAGCATTACCATGGGCCTAAACAAGGTCCCAAAATACAATGATAAAAATCTATAAAACCAACACTCCATTATTTCTCATTTACCATTTTAGAGAGATGTTTAATGATGTGGCATAACATGCATCATAAGTGGGTTGAAATTCCTAGTCAACTTTGTAACCTCCCTCTTAGTTACACTCTTACAAATCATAATATCTCTTAAACCAGTATTTTTTTCATAAATGCACTTACACATCATTTATAAGAGCATATTCTTTTATAAATATATTTACACATATAAATGCAAAATAAAAATAAATTACACATTGCATAATGATCAAGACATAAAATGAGACATACCTTTTCATGAAAACACATAATATAATAAATAATTTGAATATTAAAACCTATTAAATTTATGACACACCTAATCCCAACAAAATAAAATATAATTAAAAATATTTATATATTATATATAATATCACTATACAACACAAACATCAAAAAGTGTGCTTCATCTTCTTTTTCTTTAATATAATAAAAATCATCAACTCAATTAGAGATTTTGTAAATGTATTTGCGAGGGGAATGGCCATAACCCGCACCACTAGCATTATTGCCATAAACCACACCTCTACCCTCTCAAAAACCCCGAGCTCATAGAGAAAGTGTAGAAATATTCATCTTTGTGAACAACTATTTTTATTGTAAATCTTGTGAACTACTACTTTTATTCAAAATCTTGTGAACAACCCTTGATTTACGTGACATAAGGAAAAAAGATAAAATACTATTGGTCCTTGACTAAATAAATTAAATGAATAAATAACCTGAATACAACACAATTGCGACTAGTTGATTCTCTATTATTTATTGGATGGCGGAAAGAATAATAAGTATTGAGATGCAATCTTGGAAGAGCAATGGGATGGAGAATTTATGCTTAAATAAAGCCTCCATCATAGGTAACTGATGTTGCCGGTAACCATGAATCGCCGGAGATGAATGAACTCACGGTGAAATTTGAAGCATCAGTGCTGTTCATCACATGAAAACCAGCCCATGTAACTCGTTGTGAAGTACCCGCCCTGGGTCCTCTGTTGGCATATTCACCATAATATAACGTGCTCAAGGCAAAGTCACCAGACCATGCTAACCATCCGGCAGGCTGGATATAACTGTCTAAATAAGACTGCATGTAAACAGTACGAGAGTACTTTTTCCATGGCCTACCCAGGTATGTGGGGAAAGAGCTGATAACAGGAACCAGATCCGGTGCAGCCGTAACATTACAGTTTTGAATGGATATTCCAGTATTTTGATTTGGATCTGTTCTACCTTGAGCAGTATAAAGATTCTGTTGGTTGTCCATGGTTTCCGTGCAAGAAGAGTGCAGTCTTGAAAAACTACTGCAGCGTTACCGAAGATGAAATCCACGGTGCCGTATACTTTGCATTCTCTGTAGAATTGGCGAAGTGAGTGTGTGTAGAGAGTATCCTGGTATCCCTTGAAACTGCACCGGTAGAAGACCGAGAGATCTGCCCCCACTCGTAGAGCAACGGCCTGGTGCTTCACTGCGCCTGCCGTGTTCTCAATCGTCAGATCCCTTGCAATAAAACCTTTGCCGATTGTGGCTGCATACATTTCAATTCCCCAAATTTAGTATGCCAATTAAAAACTATAATAGCAGCAACAGAAATCAATCTAACTGTGACTGTATTATGTACAAACTGTGACTGTATTATGTACAAACTAATGTGCTACTGTTACCATCGTAATAATCGCTGACAAAAAAATGGTGATAAATCGCTTAGAAGCTTACCCAGTGTTGCAGAATTAAATGTAGTCCACCCATCTACAACACTTCTGTTTCCGGTAATGACAGTGGAATCAATTCCATCGCCGATGAGCATAATATTATATTTGTTACTGGCCACACTTACGTATTCCGCGTACACTCCGGCCCTAACATAAATGACTAATCTGGTTGCGCTGTTGTTTGTGGCAGCGTTGAGGGCATCAGTAATAGTGGTATAACTACCGCTACCGTCCTTCGCCACCGTCACCACGTTGCCCGTTAAGCTGACGCCACTTGCAGTCTGCAAAAGCAATCTTCTGTCCCCCCGGGACACCCACGATGGAAACCCATTGTCCACCGATCCATACTGCGACGCGAAATCATCGTCCTCGCGACGAACTTGGCGGTTGTCAGATAACAGGCGTCGATTGTTGACAGAAGTTTGAGTAGAGCCCGTGCCACCAATCCAATACTTCTTTACCAGAGCAAGAGAAGTACTTACAGAGCGCGAGGAATTAGATATGTGATCGGTGAAAGAATAGGAGCCCAGGTTTACGTTTGCTTCGTTGAGGCTGTCCAGGCAGGTCACTTGGTTGGTTAGGGCTGCACTCAAATAACTCTGAACATCGACTGCTTGCTTCCATTGTAAAGAGGTACCCGACAATTTCGACAGACCGTTTGTCAAATAGTCCACTGTAAGATCGTAGAGTTGGCTACAATCCTCGAGAGCTTGGCTCTTCTGAGCGTTACCGGAGGTGCTTGGAATAAATTGTAGAACAGTATTTGCTTCAGCTATGCTCCTCTTGACAGCAATTTGACTCATATCTGTAGGACCTGCTTGTGATGATCCTGAATTTGCATAGAGAGTGGATTCACAGAATTTACGATCAGGAGCCAACTCGCAAGCAGATTGAACAAGAGTGGCGCCTTTACTATGACAAACTGAAGCAAATATCAGCACAATCAAAACAAGCTGCTTAGGAGCCATCAGTTCAACCATGAAAAATGCTAGATTTAGCTTTAACTGTATTGCGTTGATTAACACACACACACTGTTATTTATGGGGTGGATAGATAAATTGAAGTCAACGGAATCCCATGAAAGTTGCCTCTTCACGTAAGCGTATGGGCTCAGCATTAGTTGTTTGTCACAATGATTATATTTTAGCAAATGTTATAAAATCGTAGTGGTCGATTTTAGCTTCATTTTTAATCTATTGACCTCATCATTTTCAACTTCAATATCTTTATTTCTTTGACTTGTACTAAGCTCAAAACTTGGATCACGCACAGAAATAGATTCTGACTTTCACAGGCCAGTCGTGGAATTTTCATAATGTATCATTGCTTATATTAGGCTGAATTAACTGTTTACACTGACTAAACTATGCTAGAAATCGTTTGCTGTATTTGCTCGAAACCATTGTTCGGCACAATTTTGTTGACGAACAGCTTTGAAACTTTTACCCTGCATTTTTCTTTGCCGAACTTGTCAATGCAAAGTTGCACCTAATTTTTTTAGGTATTATATGGTTTGCTGGGAACAGATGGGCAACATTAAAATTTTGTCTATGCTATTACCAATTCCACATATGTTAAGAATTCACCGACGCGTATCGATCAATGCAGTCCCAACAAATATATTTTTAAAAGTACAAGTTGCACAAATTCGAATTATCCAGGGGCACTGCTATTTTCCTCGCACGAGGAATTCGCCGCTTGCGGTTCGTTGAACTTTCGCCAATTGTATTTTATGAACAGCGTCACATGAGATTTCGATCAGTAATATAATTATTTATATACCAAAGTCAGATTTTGGAGGTCTATTTTATTTAAATAGCATATTTTTCAACAGTCAAAATTCATCTTTATTAAAAAAAAATATTTTTATTGAGCAACTTTGACATTGAATCAATTTTAAGAATAACCATACACATAAATGTCTCCTAAACATTTCAAACTTTCTAAAAATTACTTAATCAACCCTTATATATATTTCATTCAGTATCATTTAAATTATTACCCGCTATATAATCAGTATAATTAGACTTTAAATTTATTATATATCAAGCATTTGGAATGTGCATGGTAGAGTATAGGGAACTTTTTTTTTCAGATAGAATTTGAATTTTTAGTGAAGCTTTTTTTAAAGGATAATAGAGATTACTATTTAAAAAATAAGGAAATTTTAAATATTTAGATAATATTGAGATAAGTCATTCATCATGTGCATTATAGAATCTCATTATATAACATTAGAGTTGAGTGAGATTTCAGATGAGTTGTAAAATTCAACTACAAATTTACTAAAATATAGAGAAACTACTTCTACCCCTAGTTAACATCTATTAATATTATGGAAAAATTAAAATTTGAATCTAAGTTATTACCAATGTGAGGGATTACCTTATAATTTCAAATAAAGTTCTCTAAGCTTGGACAAATAATTGAATTATGGCTTTATAATTCAAAGTTAAATTCTCAAAGCTTTTTCATCTATGCACTATGATTTTTCTATATTCAATAACAAATTAGTTAAGTTTACTAGAGTTTGATAACATATTGACAACTTAAGACATTGATATCTAAGCCCACAAGGTAGAAGATTTATTAACCACAATGAAGGAGCCTCTTTGAATTTCTGAATTACTAAATTTATAAATAATAGTTTGGTTCATAAAATAGGTCTTTCTTTCCCAATCATCATATAGGGTATCTAAATAATTTACATGTGGTTCTCATACCAAGTTTACTTTGGTTATATAAATTCACAAAATGGTGAGCATAAGACAAAGTAAGATTGCAATTATTATTGGTCCTTGTTCTAAGATAGAGATTAGAAGGTAGTTTTAATTTACATCCATGATATGAGAGGGTAAAAATATTGCCATCAATGTCAAAGTATAAGTCTAATATTTCACATAAGTACTAAAATTATTAACAACTGTATCAAACACATATAAAGGTTATAAATCAAAAAAGACTATTTGAAGGAGGCTTTCTAGATTTTTTTTTATTTTTTTAATTTTTTGTGAGAAATAAATTATTGAGTTATAGGAGATGGTTAGTCATCCTCAAGATGGAAAATGAATGTCTAGATCATCTTTAGGAGGACTAGTTTCCCCCTATTATTTTATATATTTTCTTGAAAGAAAGGCACCTGAACGATGTTTACTAAAATTTCTACATTTTCTACTAGTCATTATGTCCTTGAAATATACCCTATGGGGTATGGGCTCTAAAATACAAGGGAAACATCCTTAAGGTACATAGCCTTAAATTAATTTATTAGTTTAAATACTAATACTTTAGAAGTTTTGATTAGATTAAAGCTTGGAAAGGCCAGTACCCATATACAAAAATGTCATAGAGGATCAATGAGGGAGCTCACAAGAAGTGAAACACCCAAAAACAAAAAGAGAAGCAACTACAAATCAACCATCAATAAAAGAAAAAGAGAGAGCACAGGATAGAACCAACACAAGACTAGGTCGGCTACTAGTCACCCAATAGCTTAAGGCCATTGATGCCCTGCCACTCTTTAGCCAAGAATTGAAGTTTCTCCTCAAAGGTAAAAGGCCCCTTATGAGTGGATTGGGTCTCCTCAGTATTGGGTGAGGAAAAGTTGCCTCCTTTCTTACCTTTTTTCTTAGAGTGATCAGTGTCATGACTATCCTCAGCATCCCATTTACCATGACTATTCTTGAGTTCTTGCTAAAAAACCTGGATTGTGAATGTGGTGTTTTTAATGGTCTCCTTGTTGAAATCCACAATATCTTGGAGGCACTTCAGGGTCTTATCTTGGCTACTATGCATGGTAGCAATTTCCCCTTGTAGATTCAACTTATCATCCTTCGTACCCACCAAAGATCTAATCTCTTGAACCTCCCTCTCCCAGTTCACCCATTTTTCAAATGACTTGGTGAGCGTAGACAACAGACTCCAACACCCTTCATCCTTTCCCTCACCCAGCCAATTCACTTTCTGCTTTAACACCTTCTCCTCCAAAACCTAAATTTTTTCTTTGGTCATAATGAGTTGGTCCAACAATCATTTGAGGATATCATTTTGGAAATTAATGGCCATCGATACGTCATTCAATTTATTCTTCAAAGGAACACACTGATCACAAACCTTTGTGTCCATCTAAGGCTCAATAGAGGTGCCTACTAGGTTAACATAAAGGTTGGGGGATCTCTAAGGGCTACAGGGATTAATAGGGGAAACCTCAAAAACATCTTCATAGCCAGGGGAGCCAGTATGGGAATTAATAGGGGTGGGTTACTAAGACTGGTACCAAAATCAGAGGTAGATAAAGGGGTAGGGTTGGTGAACGAAACACTTTTTAGGGTCGAGAGAGGGGACCTCAATAGCAGGGGGTTTTCCCCTTGCCTTGGTAATATGACGAATGGAGGATGGAGTCAACACAGAGCCAAAAAATGGAAAGGGGATGCTCCAAATGTTTGGTAGGGTCACTGATGGAAAGGGAATTTTTTTTACAGAGGTTGGGGAAGGGGTTAGAGTGTCCTAGAAGTGACATAAATAAAATTTTAACCACTAATGAATAGTAAGGGTTTTACTTTTAACCTACACAACCTTAATAGATTTCTCTAATGAGGACAAAATCTAGTTCAAGCAAAATTCATCTTATTATTATAACAAGAATGGTTCAACATAGGGAAGAGATGGGCATGAAAACATCTAAACCAACCCTCTAAAGTTACATACCTCATTAATACCTCTACCAACCTACTCCATGCCTCGAAAAGGTTAGGTCTCTACAAAACCCATTTTGCAAATGGTTGACTTTTTCACCCTCCTTCAAGAACCTCTCCATATCCTTCTAATAGTGACCCTTTGACTTCCAAGGAATACAAGCCCCATCTAAGGAAATCCTAATGACCTTAGGAATGAGCCCCACATTGATGTGGAAGGATTTCCCACCAATGGTGACATTGCCCTCATCTTAGGAGTTAGCAAACTCCATCAAAAGATTGGGTCCATACCCCATCATACTCTCCACATACGAGGACATCTTGCCATGTTGGAGGATGGTCCAAACATCCCTATCATTTTTCCATGCCTCACAAGAGGTGGATTCATCCTGAACAAGATCACCTCCCATAGTATAATTCACACCAAACAATGCAAGTCTCAAAACTCTATAGAAACACTCAAAACAATGTGTCAGCCAAATAGAGGAAGGCTTATGAAGAGACTGGTCAAGAGAGATGGAATGCCATAAATGCAACATGTGCTAATTGTCTAAAGGATCTAACAAGGATTCTAGCTCCAACTCAGGCAATAAAGAACTTCAAATTAGAGGGATTCCTTTTTGGTTTACAAGAGGTTGTAATGAGGTTCTTGACAATCTAATGAATAATCTTGTTGGACACAACTTCCCATGGGGATTTTTATCCCAGAAGATCATAATTTTATGTTCTTTCCAAAGCACCCAACCTATGAAAAGAATATCCTACCACCATAGTTCAATGAGCAAAGGATGGGATACTGCTGAGAGCCAGCCATCAAGAACCAAATTAGTATCCTTATGTTAAACCCAACTAACTTTGAATAAAGACTGAATCCTTTGTCAAACCTTCCAGGAGTAGGAACAATGAAATAAAAGGTGAGAAGTGGTTTCACCTTCCACTTCAAAAAGAAAACATATGTTTCTAAGATAATAACCACATTTTTGCAAGTTATCCAAATTAAGAATACATTCATGGCAAGTAGTCCACCAAAATATCTTAACTTTGGGCGAGGATTTATTTCTCCAAATCTTCAACCAATTGAACTGATGGGCCCAATCACTAGATATTATGTTGTATTCAAACTTAATAGAGTAGTTACCATCCTTAGAATCCATAGAAACCAAAGAATCAACATATTGTCTAGTTAAAGATATTGTGATTCTCAATAGTTTTGAGGAGCTCTCAGAAGGCCAGATAAAGAGGAGGGTCATACCAATTGGAATCAGTCTTCTAGTGTGGTGAGTTTGAGGAGTGGTCCAAATAATCTAAGAACTTAAGACCTAATCTAGAATAGAGGTCCAATTTCATATCAAAGTATATTAGATGGAGACTAAGAGCATGCTTCGAAATCAATTAGTCATCCCAAAAATAAACTAAAGCACCAAACCAGATCTACCAGCTAACACCCTGAGAAGTCAAAATCTTAGTTTTGTGGATATTATTCTAGATGATGGACCCTGGGGGAGTTTCAACATTATGAAGGAAGGAGATGCCTTGCTTTCCATGTAGATACTTGTCTTTGAGGATTAAAATCCATTTAGCCTATTTATTAAAAAATTTCCAAGTGACTATGGTGATAAGAGCCAAGTTCATCTATCTAGTTTTTCTCAAGGCTAAGTGACCATACAATTTCTTAGAGCACACAGTGTCCAAATTCACCAGGGAGTAATGATTATTTTGTTCTCCTTCCAAACCAGACAAACCTTCTTTGAATATGTTCTAACTTGTTAGACCACAAAGAGGGCATAAAAAATAAGGACATCAAGTACACAACAAAACTTTGAAGAGTAAATTTTGGAAGCATTAGTTTACCTACATTGATGAGAAGGGCCCCCTTCCAAGCCACCATACTTCTTTAAACTCTTTCTAATAAGTTGGACCACATAGAATTATCAACCTTGTTTACAATGAGGGGTATTATCAGGTAGGTCGAGGGGAGGGAAAGGATTTTGCAATTAAGAATCCTATAGATTCTATTTTTGAGTTGAGGGGAAACATTTTAGAAAAAAAAATAGCACTTTTGGAAAGATTAATGCATTGGCCATAGGTGGAAGCAAACTTTTTAAGAATATGGATCCATCCCTTTGTCTTTTCCACCATGGCTTTCCCCAAAAGAATCATGTCATCCACAAATTTTCGATGAGAAATCAGTAGTGAGACCAAAGAAGAAGAAAAGCCACCTAAAGTACCATTTAGGACCCCTTTCACAATATTGAGACCAAGGACTTCAACCATCAAAGTAAAGAGATAAACAGATAAGGGATCCCCTTATCATATCCCACCAGATGCCGAAAAAAACCCCTATGGAGTACTATTAAGGACCACAAAGAAAGTGGGAGAAGTAGCATAGCCTTGAATAAGCTTTAAGATTTTTCTAAAAAGCTTGAATCTCAAAAATCATTTTTGCATGCACCTTATTAAAGTTATCAGGAGGTATAACTTTGGTATGGTTTGAGCAGGAAGCCCAACTGAGGCATGACTTTCCCCATTGCCACTTGTGTGTGTGTGAGTACATATGAGCCATGGCTATATGTTGCTCACCTTTTTGGACTTCTCACCCAGCAGACAACCAAGATTTTTGTTGCCTCAAAGTGAGTATGCATTTTTGGACAAATAGCTTAGATTTGATCCACATCATGTTGGAAAAATGGTTGAGGCTTGATCCACCTCTTTTTACTTTGTTTTTGTTTTTATTTTCCTTTCTTTTAATCTATGGCATTGCATGTTCATGTATCTTGTTTTGCTACATATGGGTAAAAGCAAAAAGATGAGTCCATGAAACGTGGAAGTTTTTGCCTTAGAAAAAAATATGAAATCAGCCTCAAGAAAATGGGATCCCATTTTTTATAAATGGGATCTCGTTTAGGTTCGAGGTCCCGAGCCAAAAACGAGATCCCATTTCTTAAAAAACAGGATCCCATTTTAAAATGGGTTGTTAAAAAAAGGGATCCCATTCTTAAGAAATGGGATCACATTTTTTAGAAAATGGGATCCCATTCTTAAGAAATGGGATCCTATTTTTTCCCATTTCTTAAGAATGGGATCTTTTTTTTTTAACGGCCTATTTTAAAACGGGATCTCATTTTTTAAAAACCCGTTTCATAAAATAAAATTTAAAAAAATTACTTTTAAGAAACGGGATCCTGTTTTGCAAAATGTGATCCTGTTTTATAGAACGAGATCCTATTTTCAAAATGGGATCCTGTTTCATTCAAGAATTAAAAAATTATATTTTTTATGAAGCGGGATCTCGTTTTAGAATGGGATCTTGTTTTTAAAAATTTTGATTTTTGGTCAGGTTTTTGCTTTGTTTTCGGTTTAGGAAAAGGTTTGGGGACCCAAACCTAAGTCTTGGACCTAGTTTGACCTACAAGTTGAAGGTTTTGGCAATGTCACAAGAAAATAGCGACTTTGGGCATATGTCTGAAGACCTTTTCTAAAGAATTTTTTGACGAAATTAAAACCCATTATAAATGAGACAATATAGATTCTAAATATGTAATTTCTTTTACAATTGGATTAATTTTTTTTATTTTTCAATTAATTTCCAATAAAACGAGTCCATAAACTTGAATTATTAGATTTTTTTAGTATTTTAATAACTTTTTATTAACATAATTTTTTTACGAATGGATTGCACGAAAACATACTTTAGACAATTATTTTCAATTTTTAAAAAAATCAAAAAATGATAAGTTTAGGTCATCTTATGCGTGACGTACATGACGATTTTTCAAAATGACAAATATGGCTAATAAAAGTTTAACAAAAAAAAATATTCAATAAAAAATTACAAAAAATATCGAAAACGTGTTTCAATGAGTTATAATTCATTTCCTAAGAGGATTTAGAAAAATACGATAATTTAGGTCAAAATATGGATGGTGTGCATGTGCATGGTATGGTAAAAAAAGTGACTTTTAAATAGTGGTTTTTAGAAACACCTATTGAAAATCAATTTGTAGCATCTGGGTATTGAAATAAATTACATATTTGGAAACTAGACTCCGAGTACTACATTTTATGATTAGTGACATTTTTGAAGATTCCATCTCCAAGTGCTTCAAATTTTAAGGTCAAATGTGTTGAATTTTGAAAATCAAGGAAAACACTTCCACTTTTTGGCCAAAAAGTGGATTCAACTTCTTGCCAGCACCCATATCATACACCTTGTGTGTGTTCTTTTGTGCTTATGTTGGTTTGACTTAGGGTCTTGGATATTGAGGGAATGACCATTGTATACACCTAAAAATGGTCTGAATAATCTAATTAATTAAATACAATTTATTTGATTAATTAACCTTTAATTCCTCTACTATTAAATAAATAGAAATTTTTATTTATATAGTTCACTTTTAATTCTTCTATCTTTATCATATTATTTCCTCTTAATTAAATAAACAAATTCAAATTCCTTTTTTTATTTAATTATCTACATCATTTCATCTAAATTAAATAAACAAGTTTCAAATATTTGTTTTATTTAATTATCATATTTCTTCCATATTTATTTAATAAACATAGACTTCTATAGTTTGTTTTATTAAATTAAATATCATCTTTTCTAAATTGAATAAATCTAAATATTCAATTAAAATATATTCTACAACTAATCATATCCACCTACCAAATTAGATATGAAATGTCTAATTTAATTCATCTCAACCTTCACGGGAAAATTTGGAGACAAATTTGCAAGTGAACTTCATCTTCTTCCATTGATTCTTCCTATCTTATGGCTGAATATTTTTGTGGGATGTAGAAACTGAAATTTGGTTTAAGCCTATGACTTCAATTTTTGCATAATTTGTATAGTTGGTCATGATTAAATAATGTTTATTATTTAATTACTTTCTAAAGTTCTTTCTCTTCTATTAATTTTTTTTTTTTTTAGACTGTAGGAATCGGTCGGGTATCCATCCCCCTATACACTGCAGTGCACCTGGTAAACTTTTTTCACGTGACCAGTGGCGCTGACGCGACACGCCCTCTGGTACCATAGATTTGGGGGGAGACTATACCTCATGACCTCTTGCCTACAATAGGATGCTTTAGCCAATCGATCTAGGCCCCCCGCCCCTTTCTCTCTTTTATTAATTAAATAAACTTAATTATTTAATTAATTCACATTTTCTTTATTCTATCTCGATTAATTAAATAAACGCTCTTTATTTAATTACACCACTAATTAACTCTATCCTCCTTAAATTAAATAAATTATTTTTAATTTATCTTTATTGGATTTTCAACTATAATTAAATAAATACTTTAATTATTTAATTATTCATTTAACCTTTTCTTCACTCAATTAAATAAATCTTATTTATTTAATTAATCCTTAAAATGTCAAATCTTGAATTAAATAATCATTTAATTCATAAAGGTCTATTTTTAACACATTCCTCTATATTTAGATAAATGTTTAAGTTATCTAAGTATTCATTCCAACTTGACTCGAGATCTATTTGAATCAGTCAGTTATCTCCTCATTTAATGTATGAGTGTCTTTCGTGAATAAACTCTTCTTCATAACTAGTCAGTTGTCTAGTTCTAACTTGTATGCATGTACATGCTTATTAATTAAATATCTTTATTTAATTAATTAAATCTTGTGTGTGGGGTTGGGGCCCTAGCTCGGTTGGCTAAATCTTTCCTGTTGCAGGAGGTTGGTCACGAGGTCTAGTCTCCCCAACCCTCGTGGTACTGGAGGGCATGTCGCGCCAGCGCCGCCGGTCACATTAAAAAGTTTACCAGGCGCACTGCAGTTTATAGGGGGTCATGCTACCCGATTCCTGCAGTCTAAAAAAAAATAATAATAAATCTTGTGTGTGCGTTCGAACAGAACGTTGCTTTTAATCTATCTTTATCTTTGTCATGCAAAAATTATTCTTCTATTTTTGAATACCAAACTCGAGGATTAAATCATTATTTAATCTTTATCTCTATTCTTATTTTTTATCACTCATGTTAGTACTAACAGTTATCTCAATGCATGTTGAATCCTTTGATCTCAATCATTTGTTTATCTTTTAATCCTAACCTGTCATCTGAATGATCAATTTTCTATAAATTGATCTGACATTTATCATTGTGACTCCTCTCGAAATTGTATGACTTTTGGAGAACTTGTTTAATCTTTGATGTTTTGCTATAATCACATCTATTAAGGATATAATTGCACACTTACTAAAAATATGAGGGCAAGAATACCAACACGGTGAAATAGAGAAGGAAAATAGAGGTTATCCATGGAGTTACATCGATCTTTGGTGAGATCGTTTTATGTTATAGCTATTTCCTTTGTTCTTTGTTGTTTGACTTTAGATTGCATTAGAGTTAATTTCCATTGCTATTGCTTTTAATCTTTCATTGTTTTCATGATGTTACATTAGTGAACTTGAAATGAAGACACACTCTTCACAAATCCGTAGACGTTTTATTCAATTTTTGCAAGTATTGTACGGAATGACGCATCTAATAGAAAAAAATGCAATTGATATTACGAACCACATTTGACAAAGAAAATGACACATCTAACATATTTTGACACATTTGTGTCTTATTGAACCGCAACTAACTGATGAAAATGCGTGACGCATCTGCCGCTCCAAACGACGCATCTGACTGGTGAAATTTTTGGGTTTAGTTTCTAATTTTTAGTCTTTCATTGTGTTTTTATTTTAGCTAATTTTTTGGTTTGCAGTGTTTGTTCTAAGAGTTAACATAGTGTTTGCAGGACGTATCATAGAAGACAAGTTTTTGAAACCCTTTCTGCAGGACAACCGCTGAAGATTAATCTAAAAACTACTAATGAATTTTCCTGCAGGATGTGTGTCAAAGACTTTATTTTTGAAACAGACTGTCTGGTATATTAGAAAATTGTCATTTGGGTTTAAAATTCACTACTATTTATTGTGTTTGGTGTGAAAGAATGCTCTGTTATTACCCTCATGATTCAATATATCAAAGTATCCTCTCCCCTTGCGCATTCATGTGATCCTAGGTGTGAGAGAACCGGTTACCAACTCTAGAAATTGGGCCTGTCTTGGTGGGAAAAATTACTCACCCCAAGATGACTCAGACTGGTCACACGCTGAACCCGAGCAACATCCAACCAGTATATAAAAGTGGGTTCTTAAGGAAATCTCAATAATCACGAGTATTGTTCCGACAAGAAGGGAAACAATGGTCTCTCACCACATGGATGATACCCCACAAACATAATGTCTGAATTAAACACCCTTAATTTTAGTGGCCAAAAACCCTCTATTTACTGGTGCAACAGGTCGGACATGTGAAGCCATCTCATGTGTTTATGGTTCATTATAGATATGATAAGTATGTCATGGGAGTTTCATGGGTACTATAGCTTGGCTGTCTCGAATGAAGTGTTGAGCCATGGAGGGGAGCTAGTTGGGTCAAGCTACTAGTCATCTATCTTGAATAAGCGTAGCTAGGGTAAAACCCAAGTGAGAACTCAATAAATATTGTTCTTCACAACCTTAATATTATACTTGTTTTCTAGAAATACACATGTTCATGATCGTCAAACTGAAAATACATTATCTTCTAATTGTCTTTGTTTGTCAAAACTTGATCATGAAACAAAGTTAGTTTACATCGTCAGTCACTAGAAAACTGTAACTGATCACCAAAAACACATAACTAATACATAGTGTCACATCTGTCAAAAAATTAGTATAATTTTCATGTCCTAAAATTTGAGTTGAGTCGCATCCATTTAAATTTGAGTCATATCTTCCAGAATAGCTCACATATGCTTAGTAGAAAACTACATCTATTTGAAAACTTGCACTTATTACATTCTCTGATGCATCTGAATAGGTGAGCCGCATCTATAGTCTAGAATGACACATATGCCCCTATCATACAACTTTTACCAGTGCATAGAGTTTGGAAAACCACATCTAATGAGTCCATAGTCACAATTGATACCCTGAGTCACATCTATTGAAAACAAAACCGCATGTGTCTGACACCTGAAACTGAATTTACCAGAAAACCACAACTAAGAAAGAAAACCGTAACTATTAAATTTTGCAACGCATTTTCCTGAGTATCAGAAAACTAGAGTTTACTATCACAAGCCGAGAACAAACAATCAAACCATTATCTGACTTATCCTTTTTCACTAATTCTTGGATAGATACCAGAAAGTTTGCACAAAATTTGTACGTTTACATCCTTTAGGAATCATTCAGTCTTAGCTATAGGTACCCTAGTTATACATCTTACTTTCATCTTAGGGGTCATTATTTCCTTTAGAGAGATCATCTATTGCAGATTTTAGGATAGACACCTTTCACGCTTTGGTTAAACCCTTTATTCAACAAACATTATCATTGAACCTAGTCATCATATCTTTTGTCCTACATGTGAATCCTTCCAGCTCATCAATCAAGTTTGGGAGTTCACCTTATCTTTTAATCCTAGTCCTATGAAGGTTCCTTGTCAAAACTAAATTGAAACCAGGGTTACACTATAGCTAATAGATAACCTCTTTTAGAATCTTCCAAATCGATCACGTAGACCTTTGCATATTTAGACACTATCATCCTAGAATAGCGTCATTTAGGACATACATTATTTGTAGAGAAAATACCAAAAAAATAGTTGTATACATTCATCCTTTATATTCAAAAAATCCCAAAAACATAGATTAGACTCATAATCATCCATAGACTTAACTTTTGCATCACTTGCACTTTGAGCTTACATTACATGGTTGAAACAAGATCGAAAAGGAAAGAAAGAGAAAATATGGCTAATCCAAATGATTTCATCAATCTGTTCTCAAACCCCTTTGTAGGGGCAGCTTCATCTAGACCTCACAAGAATTTGTTAGAAAAATTTGTTACTAGAGACGCACAAGGACATGTGATAGTGGAAGAACTAGATGTTGTTGCACAAGACCCTGAGTTTTCTTCCTTTTTAGACAACTATCTAGCAAATGATCCTCAATGAAAGTTAGCCAAATTGCTAGCAGAGGGTGCTAAACTACCTCCTAGTTTTGATATTTGTACCCTAAAAACTGCATCTACTCAAGGAACAAACACCACTACCACTAGTACTACTATACCTCAAGTGACTACTACTATACCATCTGGAGGACCCACACAGAGTGATTCAACAATACATACAACTCCATTTGGTACACCTACCTCGACATAGGGGCTAAATTTTACCATAGGGGCGTCATCGTCCAATCCCTTCGGTCCTTTTGTTGGGAACAAAAAATCTAGAACATCAGCTCCTATACCAAGTGTCAATGTCACTAGCACTATTCCATAGACAATAGCTATACCTAGTGTTCATGTCACTAATACTATACCACAAATTGGGGTTTCATAAACAGGAGGCATACCCTCTTTCCAATATGGAAACTGGTCGAACACTTCACAAATTTTGTTTCAAAATCCATTTACACAAATTCCAAATCAAAATCCATTCTCACAGATTCTGAATCAAAATCCATTTACACAAATTATGAATCAAAATCCATTCTCACAAATTCTGAATCAAAACCCATTCACTAACATTCCCAATCCAAACCCACTTTACATACCCACATTTAACCAAAACCCATCACACAATGCTAGATTCCAAAACACATACATAGATCCAAATAATCCTGCAGACACAAATGCATGCACTTCAAACACAGATGGATAACATGGAAATGTCTAACAAGTAAACCTTTTCAACAAAAAATTTATGCCCATTTCCCTTCGATAAATCATTGTACATGACACCTTTCCCTCATGGGTATGTCATACCAAACTTTCCCAAATACAATGGAAAGAGAAATCCAATTGAAAACATAAGGGAATTTTCCACGATGTGCATAGATGTCACCTATGACCCCACCTATCTTATGAGACTCTTTCTAAGAAGTCTTATTGGAATTGCACTAGAGTGGTTTTCAGGTCTTGACTATGGCATAAATCATGGGGTGAACTGGCTAAGAAATTCATTGAAAACTTATCCTTTAACATCGACCATGAAATAAACATAGCAACCTTGTGTCATACTGCACAAGACGAAGGGGAACCTTTTATCGCTTTCTTCCAGAGATGGAAAACTATAGCTAGTTGATTTCCTATCAAGATACTTGACAAATAGAAGGTCACTATGTTCCAAGAAAACCTCAACCTAAAATTGAGAAGTAACTTAAGGGTACATTGTTGCACATCCTTTTCTATGCAAGTGGAAAAGGGGGTCAGAAAAAGATCTCATTGACAAAGAAGAACTTAAGACACAGAAACCCAATAGAAATCCAACTGTGCAAAAATACTCCCAATGACAGAAACAAGTTTTGGTCTCAAAATAAAAACATTACCAATGATGAGGTAGTTGATGCTAAAAATTTACAAGAATGACCGATCATCACATTTAGAGGAAGTAACCCCTCTACCAACACACTCAACACTATCAACCAAACCCCCAACGCTACCCAAAACACCCAACAACCACAACAATAGAGACATTTTCCAAAATGTGAGTTCACTCCCCTTGGGGAACCCATCAAGTCATTCTTCAAAAAACTATTGCAACACAATCTTATACAACTTCAACAACCAAGACAATATGATCCAGGGAAATTCAAATCATCTTGGTGGGATGATAATGCCTTTCGTGATTTCCATCGAACCAAAGGACATAGCCTACAAAATTGTCATCAACTAAAAAACATCATACAAGACTTTGTCGACAATAGAATTATTGAAGTCAGTAGACATAAAACTTCATCTTCAAACACTAATCACAAGGTCTTTTTGGATCCATTACATGACCATGGGAAAGGAAAAGCCCCCAGTTCAAGTAACAAGACCAATACTTTGGCCAATTATGCTAGTGTCAAACATGATTACAAGGGCACAATCATAAACTATATTTGATTTGTCGATGAGCAGATCAATACCATCACCATAAATAAAACTCCTAAGTGTGTTGTTAACACTCGCTGGACCAAGATCACCATTCAAGGTCGTCCATCATAGTAGACACCACAAACTTCCAAGTCTCAATATAACTTGATCAATTGGGGAAGACCCCAACCCAAATCTCTATCTTGGAACTATTACGTATATCCCCTGAACATCGATCCATTTTAGACAAGGCCTTACAAAGCACCACTATCCCTAATGATCTTGATGTCAATCATTTTGAGGAAATGGTAGGTTACTTGACTAATAATCATCATGCCACTTTCTCTGAACAAGACTATGCAAATAAAAAGATAAATCATAATGACCTATTAAATCTTGAAGTCCTTGCTGACAAAACCAAAGTTAGACGAGTTCTGGTAGATGGAGGAGCAGGGTTAAATTTGTGCACTTTAAAATTGATTAAGGCATTAGGTTTCTTAGAATCATGTGTAGACACAACCAAAAGCATTTTCATTAAGGCTTATGACGATGAGGAACAAAAATCAAAGGTGGTGGTAATACTTCCTATCAGAATTGATCTTGTAGTTATGGAGACAAAATTCCAAGTCTTGGATCTCACCCTTCCATACAATCTTCTATTAGGAAGACCATGGATTCATGACATGAAGGTAGTCCCTTCCACGTATCATCAATGTCTAAAATTCTCTTACAATGGCACTGAAATAACAATAGATGGTGACCCAGATACATTCCAATATTGTACCAGTCTATGAGAGACACCTCAGCACCAATTACCTATAAACCAAGAAGCCTCATCATCCAATTCATCTCATTATGTCGATCCATCCACTCTCACTAGAACATCAACTTCGCCTTCATTATCTTTCACTCCGAGGATTGAGATCCAAGACAAGGGTTGTGGAAAATATCTCATGAAGACATCTTATTGTGTTAGCCATCTGATTCCTCCTAAGTCATACAGTTTACCTACAACAAATACGAGACAATCAATGGTCACCATACACATTCCTCCCTCAACAACCTTTACAAAATGGGGAGAATTAAGCAAAGAAGCCATACATGTAGAAGATGTGACCACCTGGTTGTATAGAGATGACCCTAAAGAACCTCCCTCACTTGCTCACATTCCTACATATCAATATGGCAAAGGTTTCACAATCATGCAAAGCAAGGGATATAATGGACATAGTGGCTTAGGCTTACATCAAGATGGGAAGACAGAACCAATTATTATTTCTAAGTGGTCGAAAGGCTTAGGGCTTGGGTTTCAATTGATTCAAATTAGCACTCCTAGTACCACATCACCTTTACTAGAGGAAGCAAGTGCTTCAGAAGATATTGAGAGATCTGATGAACCATCTATTCAACCCTACTGTGACTCCCTAAACTCAAATGAATATGAGTGGGATTCCCTATCCTCCACCTCAACCATGGACCTTGATAACCTATTTGGAGAACTTGACTTGATGTTGAAATATTCACCAAATCCATTGAATTCTTATCCACCAAAGAATATGACAAAAGAGGAATGGTTTAAACATTACTATTGGGAATCTCTTGATCCTCCCTCTTGGGAACCTACTAAATCTATTTCAGATAACCAAACCTTGGCATAAGGCCCACCTCTAAATCTACCTAGATCTAAACAAAAAAGAAAAGAGGACTTGGTACAAAAAAATTGTGACTATATGAACAACTCATCTTTTACCTTGACCCTATTGAACTTTGACAACTCTGGTGATGACATGCCTTTAGTTTATCCCCAGCTCATTGATTGGGACCAACAAGACACACCCATCTTAGACATTTTTGAGAATGACGAAGTGATTGTTGAGTTCCTAGGATTACGAGAAGGCATACCTAGTGGTGATCACAGGGTTGGCTTTACCATTGACTTGGAAAACAAAGCATATTTTTGGGAATCTATTCAACCTTCCAATTGCAAAAATAAGAAAAATAATGACAAAAATAAAAATGATGAGTCTCTGGGTGAAAACCGAAAGGCACCTTTATACAATGAAAAAGAAAAAAATAAGGATGCATCCTAAGACGAAAACCTCTCTGAGGCACCTAAGGATGGAGATTTGAACATTCTCCCTATTGTACAGGAAAAGTCACCCATGCTAGTTGAATAATCAATGGAAGTTAACATAGGTATAGAAGAGAATCCCCGACTAGTATATTTTGCAGCGTCATTAACAAAAGAAGAATAGCCAGAATTTTGTAACTTCTTTACACAGACAGATTAATTTTTCCTAGTCATATACAAAAATGCCTAGGATAGATCCTAAACTTGTACTGCATCATTTTCCCTTACAACCAAGTGTAAAACCAGTGAAACAGAAATTGAGGAAAATGCACCACAAATTGCTTTACTAGTCAAGGCTAAATTGAAGAAACTGTTAGACGTTGGCTTCATTAGATCAATTGACTATACCGATTGGATTTCTAATTTGGTACCAGTCACCAAACCAACAGGGGGCATCCACATCTACATAGATTTTAGAGATATAAATAAAGCCTGTCCTAAGGATGACTTCCCTCTACCCAACATTGACATGATAGTAGACATGACAGCAGGGTATGAGATGTTATCCCTTATGGATGGATTTTCAAGGTATAATTAGATCAAGATTGCAACTAAATACCAACCTAAAATAGCTTTCACATGTCCCTGGGGAACCTATTGTTGGAATGTCATGCCCTTCGGACTCAAAAACGCTAGATCAACCTATCAGTGAACTATGACTACTATTTTTTACAACCTTGTACACACTCTTATGGAGGATTATGTCGATGACCTTATTGCTAAATCATTGATAAGGGAAAATCATTTATAGGTTTTAGACAAAATATTTCAAAGGCTAGAGCAGAGTATAAAGTGAGACTAAATCTAAAGAAATGTGTGTTTGGAGTGAAATCGGGAAAGCTTTTGAGTTACATCATTTCTAGACAAGGCACTAAAGTGGATCCAACAAAGGTCAAAGCTATCATAGGCATGCCTCAACCAACTAATCTCAGTCAGCTAAGAACACTACAATGGAGACTGAAATCCATTAGAAGATTCATAGTGTAGTTAGCAGATAAGACACATCCCTTTCAACATTTACTTAGAAAAGGAATACCCTTTGTATGGACAGGTAAATGCTAGGAAGCCTTTCAATTGATTAAGGATTATCTACTCACACTTCCAATATTAATGCCACCTATTGAAGGATGACTAGTAATTCTCTATATTTCAAGAACCCATTCATCACTCAGAGCATTGCTTGCACAGAATGACGATGAAGGTCATGAAAGGGCAGTATATTATATCAGTCAGACTTTGGTAGGTTATGAGCTTAACTACAATACCATTGAATTTTCTTGTCTTGCAATAGTATTTTTTACCCAAAAACTAAGAAACTATATGTTCAACCATCAAACAATGTTGGTTGCAAAGATAGATCCTTTAAAATATCTTCTAAGCAAAGCAGAATTAACAAGGTGACTGGCCAAATGGGTTATGATACTTAGTGAGTATGATATCTAGTACATAGAGAGAAAGGCTATTAAGGGACAAATCATTTTTGATCAGTTGGTTGATGCACCAATACAAGCAGATCACCCTTTAGTTGTAAATTTTCCTAATGAGTTCATATTCACCATTAACACAAACATGACATGGAAACTATACTTTGACGGGTCCTATATGAATCATGGCTTAGGGTCTGGTATCCTATTTATCACACCACAAGGTGATTCTATCCCTAAGTCATTTAGGATTTCCTTTCCATGTACCAACAACATAGCATAATATGAGGCTCTTGTGACAATATTACGCATGGCAGTCAAATGGAAGATCAAAAAATTACAGGTTTATGGTGATTCTCAACTGGTAATCTAATAGGTAAATGATGATTATGAGACTAAGGATGAAAATCTTACTCCCTACAAACACATGGTAGATAGTTTCAAAGAGTGCTTTGAAAAGATTGACTTTCATCAAATACCTTGTGTTCTAAACAAGGTGGTGGACACCATGGCTACTATTGCTTCACTCCTCGACATACCAAGCAACATGCCTAAGTTTGAGCTTTTGGTAGAACAGCTTTTGGTCCCTGCCTATGATATCCCAGATTCAGAGATGGTATGTCATATTTTTGGTCCCAATTCCCCATGGTATAAAGATATATATGACTACCTCCATGCCAAAATCATACCCCCTGACCTTCCTAATAACCAATGTAGGAAATTCCTTCATAAGTTATCCAAGTACACCATCATCTGAGACACCCTATATAGATGTGCCTTAGATAATACCCTACTAAGATGTCTCGATACTAACGAAGCACAAGCAACCTTGTGTGGGGTACATGAGGGTATATGTGGATCCCATTCTAGCGGTCCTACCTTAGCTAAAAATATTATGAGACTAGGTTACTATTGTCCTACCATGGAAAAGGACTCATGTATTTGTTAAGAAATGTCATCAATGTTAGGTACGGGTATGTGCAAGATCATCATGGAAAAAATAGACCCTTAAGTGGCAAAAAATCCAGAAAAATCAGTGTTAGGCAACTTGAAGTAAAAATATGAATAAGTTATCTATATTATTTCAAAAATATGTAAGAATAGAATCTATAGAAAATTGAATGTAGTTTCTAAAAAACTAGGTTTATTTAAAAATAAATAAAATCTATTTGGTGAAAATTTGAAATTTCAATGCAGTAGTACTTAAATTTCAAGGAAAAAATAAGAAGTAGGTGTCTGTCTAACCACCCTAACCATAATAAAATGATAATATTTTTTTATAAGATTTTATATATAAGTAGAGGACTCATGTCCGGATGTGATGAATAGTTTTTTGTAATTTTTTTCCAAGTACATAATTAATTATGATTTTTTTATTACAACTTTTTAAAAATATAAAAAATCGTATGTCTGACCACCTTAACTTGGTCAAAACTTCATGAAATTTAATTTTTCTTTTTTTAATCTGATAGTATGTGAAGCATATATTGAATTCCAAAAATGTGAGACCATTTGAAAGTTATAGAAGTTTTTCAATTAGCCTATCAATCAGGACTTTAGTCATAATTCTAATAGAAAATAAATAATAATTATTTATTAAATTCAAATTAAAGCATAATTTATATTGGTTGAAAGTTGAGAATCTCCTCTAAAAACCCTTTTCGTTTCATTGATTTTGGATTAAAAAAAAGTCGTCAGCCACATACCCTACAAATACCCATAATATTGCCACTTTTTGGCCCATCATGATCCTGCACATACCCGTACACAAAGACTTGATACATGCACCAACATAGGAGCTCCATCCCATAACATCACCATGGCCCTTTTCCCAATGGGGACTCAACCTCATAGGTAAGATGTACATCCCACATCATCCAACAGCCATAAGTTCATCATTACTGCCATTAAGTATTTTAGAAAGTGGATTGAGGCTATTCCCATGACCTACATCACTGGCACACAGATCTCTAAGTTTATCTTGAACTATATCATCTGTCGGTATGGTGTTCCTCAATCCATTATCACATATAATGGTCGTCCATTTAAAAACTAAGAATTCCATCATCTTTTTGAATAGTTCCATATCCAACATCATTTTCCCACCCCATATCACCCACAAGGTAATGGCCAAGTAGAGGCATCTAATAAAACTATCATCAGAATCCTCAAAAAGACTGTCAATGATGTTGGTTGTGATTGGCATTTACAGCTTAATCCAGCCTTATGGGCTTACCGCAAAAGAATTCGTACTCCCACTAGTGCCACACCATATTCCCTGGTATTTTGCTTTGAGGCCACCTTACCTATTGAGGTCGATATTCCTTCCCTAAGGGTATCTTTGAAAGGGCACATTGATGATGAAGAATACCGAGTTTCAAGACTA
>VDFB02373365.1:156665292-156824811 GCA_007258455.2 Sequoia sempervirens
GAACTACCAAAGTACACTCATAAATTTACAATCACAACAATATTGCCCATACAATACCAATATAAATCTGCTTAAACCAACAATCATATAAATACACATTCTTTAAAAAACTAATAATGTATTTTGACATAACAATCTTTTCTCATAAAACAGGAACCAAAGTACATATATAAATCATATACTTAATCTATTAACTATTCATATAAGTTCTAAACAATATAATTTTTTTATGAACCTTATCTATTCCTTGCAATCTGGTTTACAAACAACATTCCCCATTTATCATTTAAGGCAATGGAATACAATAACTTTTAAATAACGTTCTACCCATTATAGCAACATCGTAATAAAATAACCCTTTTCTTTGTGTGGCGAAGTCATGCAACCCAGAGAACACAGACAAAGCAAATAATTTTTTTTTAACATTACAATTGAACATACAAGAAACATTAACCATAAACATATAACACATTACATTAATACACTTAGTTCTCTGCGGCATGCAAGGTTACTTCACAAACAACAAACAATGAAACAAAGATAACAACAACACAATTCACTACTTATAGCTATATTCAATGATCACACAAGCCACAAGAAAAGATAGAAGTGATTTACTAACTTTAGCAATAGAGTCCACTTAGGTCAACTTAACATACCTATTACATTCCATTTTATTGACAAGTCCTTGCTCCCAATGCCTATACCTGCAAGATCTACATGACTTGGCACACACATCAGATCAAAGATAGCGCATGATCACGAAGAGAAGCTATACATATATCAATGGTAGTTTTTACGTTACCGGAAATAAATGACAAGACTCAAACAAGACTCCGAAGAACAGTCCTAGGGGCCCGACCTAATGCCTCGGGAGCTCATCACTCGATGGCCTTGCCTACGTATATAATTCACAGAGGCACCGTAGTTCGACAACTTGAGCTGCTCCAACTCATTGACTGACCAACCAAAGGTTCACTCAAAAGACTTCCAAGGAGGAATCTACCCCAACACAAAAGTAACACAACACCACAAAAACACACTACCTCAAACCTCTATTCGTAAGCATTATGTGACCCATACATAATTACATACAAGAAGAGTGGGTACGCAACCATTTCTAGGGTCCACCACCCCAGACAGTTTCTTAGGCGGCTGCCACCCACTTAGGCGAAGCCGAAGACTGCTGAACTAGATAAGCATATTCTTGCAAAAATAAAATAAGAATAGCCTACTCAAATTATTTATTCATACGCGATCACTATATCACTATTTCTAAAACTCAAACCCAAACAAATATAAAGTCACAAAACACCTAGGGAAGACATTAACTTCACCACTCCTGCTATTTATCTCATTTATAACATTCAATAGGACGTCTACCCCTAATTTTTTTTAAAAAAACATTCACTGAATAATACTCAATGGACAATGTCATTAGTCAGCCAGAATAGAATTAAATATAGAAGGATATGTCAAAACCCACACTATTAAATGAATATCCAATCAATTTATTAAAAGATTACAAAGGACAAGTATTACCTATTAAAGATAATCTAATTCATTCACTTTGTTAACTTCTAACAATTGACTTCCACAGACAACTTCCTTTAACACTAATCAGTACTAAAAGAACAATTCAAGTGTAACTCCAATAATTCACAACTCAAGTGCCATATTCATTTAAGACAAAACCTTTAATGTTATAAATTTATTTAAAAGGAACAATGTTGCCATTTAAAGAATAAAGTAAAACATAATATAATTGGAAATATTCAAATTCCATATAAGCATTTATGTTCCTATAAATGTTTATTTGTTCTCATAGAATTTAAGTATAATCTAATATTCTTTTAAAACTAAATATACTTAAATTCTTCCACATTTAGTTTAAGAAAATACCCATATGAATAAATTATTCTACTGAAATTAAACCAGACAACTAGAAATCAACGTTTTCTATTGTATATATATATATAAAATTTTAAATTATAAAATAAGACTACAAATAGATCTAATTAAAGAAGACAAAAACTATAAAAAATTGAACAAACTAAACTTAAACTAAAAAATGTAACTCTAATAGAATATGATTAAAAATTAAAGTCAATTATTATACAAAAAGAAACAAATTAGGATTAAGGTCATACATTAATAACACTAATAAAAACAATAACACATGCTTTTCACCACACTAATTTTAATAGTTTTTTAGATTATCCTATCATCCAATAGTAGAGGATTTTATAAACTCTCGTTGTATTCACGCTACAACAGAATATCTTTATGGATATATCACTTGTTTAAATATTGGAAAGCCAGCAAATAATAGTATACAACCTTAGAGGACAGTATTTAATCTTTAAATAAACAAAAATCTTCTTTGTAGGATAAACCAATGAAACTAAATCATAATGAGTTAAATGTGATAACACGCATGCAAAATCTAATCTCCAAAAGATGAATATCCTCTATAATTAATCATATTAAAACATAACAAAAATAAAGTGGGCTGATTAGGAACCAGATTCCTGGGGTCCTCCATTTTAACTTACAGGTGGCCAGGCCTTAAGGAAATAGCTCTAGAAGCCTTCCCCCATCGGTGGCAGTGCCCTTAAAAGTGAACCAGCTTATAGATTTGATATATGGAATTGTCTCTTTATATGCATATATATATTTTTAGTAACTGAAATTAAAGTATGTATGTTTTGTATGTTGAAATATAATTAAATATTTTTGTATTTCAAATCAGATTTTTAGTTGTTTGTTTGAAATAATAGTAGAATATGTGTTAATGATATCAGATTTTCTCAATCCATAATATTATTTGCTGTTATTGAAATAGCGGTAGGACATGGCTGTTATTGAAGTAACAGTAAGATGTGTTAATAATATCAAGTTTCTACAATCTATGATGTTGTTTGCTGTTATATCAGATTTCCTCTATATGCGTTAAATATAATCAAATATATGTGTTTTATATTTGAAACGCAGTTAAATGCCTTCTATATTTTGTATTTGAAACACAGATGCCTTATTCCAGATATTACAAATGAATGTGTAACGAAATCAGGGAGATTGTTTAACCCCTTTAAAAAAATTTGTTACGTTTAAGTGCTTCAGCTGTTACAGACTGCGAATGGGATCAGGGAGTTTATTTAAATCCATACAGCCTACCATCTTCAAGTGTGGCAGCTGTGACAGTTTGCCAATGTGAAATCAAGAAGGTATTTAACATCTAAATACCCTACCATACTCAAGTGTTGCTGTTGTGACAATTTACTAGTGTAATTAGGGAGTTTATTTAAGCTTATGCGCACCTTGTGTTCTGGTATTAAGGTCTATAACCCACCATTACAGATAATGAAATTTGAAACTAAGTGCGGCGCACAGATAGCGTATCTCAATGACGGGGTAATCAAAATGCCAAAAGCACAATTAACAGGATCAAATAAGATGCAGAAGAAAGAGTATTACGCACTGAAGTTAAACTATCCAATGCCAGCTACAAGCAAACTAAGGTATCGGGTGCCATAAAAGAAAGATGCCCTCAAGACTCGAAGTCTTCAATAAGGAGTAAAGTCACATGGGGAGAAAACGAATATACAAGCTTGATATATATATAGACGGTGGTTGAAAATCCATTAAACAGACTGAATATCTAATGTCAAATACAGTGAGGATGTTAGAAGCAACCATCTGAAAACCAACAAGACGTGCGCTAAGATTATATGCACCAGGAGGCATGCATGCAAAATATGAAGGCATGGGGGCAAGGCGTGTGATCTGTTCGACAGAGTGTTGCAAAGAGATGACGTCTCAAGGAATGCAGTGAACGCAGGATACATTCTAGTACACGCCACCAGATTTCCATCAAGTAGCATACCCACCACAAAAGTTATGAGTCGAGCCATAAACACTAACTCTATGTGTGGGTCAAAGAGTAGAGATCTACCTATGCACAGGGTACTTAAATTGTATCATTCCAAATTGGAGGTTTCCCTCATAAAGAGTGAGTTTTAAAGAATGCTTAGAAGAAGTATAATCGGCTAAGAAAGTTATTGTGAAGGCTATTCAATAAAATCGTATGATAGACTCCACCATGAAAAAATAGGGCTTCCCTTATGTGAATAAAACAGTTAACTCAAGAAAGATTTTACCTAGCTTACCAACAAACAAGAAATATACAATGCTAAGTTGCAGACTCTTTAAGTTTTGTATTAAACACAGGTGTGAATTGTATGTACCTCAATTTCCAAAAGTTCACGCCTTTATTCATGATATGTGCTTGACTCATATTGCATGTGCAGTTACTTCGACTCCTTTCCCTTCGACTACTCAACTGCGATTCAAAATGAAGGAAGACCCGAGATCGGTCCCTTCCCCAAAATTCAACATTCAAGCCAAACTTGATCACTCCAACCTAATTTGGAGAAGCGCGGAGTGCCCAAAAGAATCTCACCCCAAAACTAGCAGTTCAAAAAAACATAAATAAAAGAAATTATATTTTAAAAAGCAAGCTTTTCCGTTAAATCTCAATCCCCATTCGTTCTTTCATCCTTTTTTTTTTATTATTCTTTTATTTATTTACTTTTCTATTTTCAATATTTTTTTGTTTTAATTTCCGCTTTTTACAACTTTTACTTACAAAACACATTATCTAATTAATTTATATAATTTATTCTAATAGTTATCCTCAACAAGATAATTAGTTAAAATAATAAACACAATTTTAATATTTAAATAACATTTAATAAACTCATAAATTTTTCTAAAAATAAATTAAATAATTAAAAATTTAAATACAATTTAATCTAACATTTTAATAAATAATATTACCCCTATTTAATAAATTCAATCTCAACGTAATAAATGCAGTAGAGAGCCCTTGACCTATCTTTCTTAGGCTCCTTAGCCCAGGAGGGTACTACATAATATCTAAAGAAGTGTTTGGCTCCTATTACAATTGTGGTATAGGATCTTCCTGTTGTGGTGAGGGAGACTCATTGTGCATTGCTTTAGTCAAGTTTGGATCTTTATTTTCTTTATTTTTTTCTTTATTTAACCTTTGAGCAAGGGAACGATGTCTACGCCTATGCTCTCTAGCACTTTTGTTTCTTTTATTAGGACTTTCAAGTTGCATTTGTGTACGAGTGGGTTGGCCAACCATATGTTTCTTTTCTTCCCTAAGGGGTAGAATGAAAGGAATCATGGAAGGTTGTTCAACCACTTTATCTTTAACTTTGTAGAATTGTTTTATCCTAGGAGGTCTGATGGGATTATTTACATTATCTCTTGGTCTTTTGTAGCAAGTAGGAAAAGAATCTATCTTGGGTTGGTCTTGGTTGTTTGGAATTTCTTTAGGTTTAGTCATGGTTTTGTGAAGGATCGTAGGTTCGATCGTGGAATGAGGTATGTTTCTAAGGGATAGTTTTTCTATGCATTTCACCTTAAACCTTTGATAGGATTTGAAAAATAAGTCTTATATAGGTATAATAGATTCCATAGGCTTGGGCCAAAAGAAATCTAATGAAAAGTTTCCACATGTAGACAAAGGGTTAAAGCCACTATGATGCACAGTAAATATTTCATTGTCAAAGGGAAAATTTAAGCATTTATGCATGACCGATGGGACAACGTCCATAGAGTGTATCCATGGGTGACCAAGCTTCACACAAAATTGATTTGACTTGAATATGATGGAGAATGAGACATATAATGTTTTTGGTCCTATTTGTAAAGGTAAGGTGATTGATCCCATCGTAGGGCAAGTGAAATCATTATGCATCTTTATCCATGCTTTTGGTTTATTGTATGTTTCTTGATAGAGATCATGCACAAGTAATAATTCCTCAGTGATCATGTTCTCTCCACAAACGGGATCAATTAATATCCCATTAGTGGGCTTATAATAGATTCAACTAGCTATGTAGAGATGACCATCAGGTGCATTTCTAATGATGTCTTTAGATGAGAAAGCAATGTCAAGAGTATTTTTAGTTCGACCCTTATGAGGGTGACTTTCAATTAATCCAAAAATATCATCCATAGGATCAGTATCTATAGATAAGATCCATTTGAATAGTAGCATTTTTGTCATTATCTGTGTCAACATTCATCACATCATTCTTTTTAGTTTCACTAGCTTTGATGAATGAAATATTATGATTAGGCATAGGGTTGGTAAATATTTGGTAGTTATGGTTAGGAGGGGCAATGAAATTATTTCCTTGATCATTACCACCTGCAACTAAAAGATGACTGGGATCAATAAGTTCTTGCACAAGATGTTTAAGATGCTTGCAATGTTCTATATGGGTATGTGTAGGATCATGATGGGCGAAAAAGTGGCAATATGATGGGTATGTGGCTAACAGCTTTTATTTTACCCAAAATTGATGAAATGAAAATGGTTTTTAAAGGAGATTCTCAGCTTTCCACCAATATAAATTATGCCTTACTTTGAATTTAATAAGTAATTATTATTCACTTTATGTTTGAATTATGACTAAAGTCCTAATTGATAGGCTGGTTGGAAAAAATCTATATAGCTTTCAAACGATATCACATTTTTTGAATCCAAAACATGCATCACATTCTATAATTCACATACTATAGGATTAAAAAAAGAAAAATGAATTTCATAAGTTTGACCAAGTTAAGGTGGTCATACACATGAGTTTTATATTTTTAAAATTTGTAATAAAAAATTCATCATTACTATTTTACTTGGAAATAAATACAAAATAATATGCATCACATCAGGACATGAGTCCTCTACTTATATCTAAAATATTATAAAAATTTATCATTTTATTGTCATTAGGGTGGTCAAACAAACACCTACTTCTTATTTTTCCATGAAAATAAGTACTACTGCATTGAAATTTCAAATTTTACCAAATAGATTTTTCTTTAAAAAAACCTAGTAGCTTAGAAACTACATTCAATTTGCTACAAATTCTATTCCTACATATTTTTTAAATAATATAGATAACTTATTCAAATTTTTACGTCAAGTTGCCTAACTCTGATTTTTCTAATTTTTTTGCCACTTAAGGGCCTTTTTTTTCCATGATGATCCTGCATATACCCCTATCATGTCCATTGTGTTAGTGATAATGGAAATAAGCATTAAATCTAGAACTTGGAGGTAAAGGTTTATTAGGATCAGGAGTTTTAATGGAAGGCAAGGTGATCATTTTATGTTCTAAAAGTTGTGACATTGTGTTATGAAGGGTATTGGGTAGGGGAGTGAATTTCCTTTTTGAGTCCCCATAGTTAAAGGGTATCATTGCTTCTACAACAACTACTTGGGTATCGACATGTTGAGTTGTTTGCTAAGGGGGATTTAGTTGAAGGAACCCTTTACTTTGTTTTCTAAAAGGTTGGTAATTTTTTTGATTTATGGACCAAGACTTCTCAGTTTGTCTACAGGTCGATTTTGCATCATGACTACTAACCGAGTTTTGATTATCATGGAGAGAAGTACATAAGTGCATGAACGAGGGGAATTTCATCATGGTAAGCTTATCTTGTATCTTTGAAAATTCTCTATGAACATCTTTTGAAGGTGAGGGTTGAGAACCTTTACATCGATTTGGGAATAAAGCAATTGATAGCATGAAATAAAGTCGGTAATCTTTTGCTCTTCTTTTTGCTTACATCTCATCAAATCGGCCAAGGTCATTTTCAAAGTCATATGCACTTGAAAATGGTTGATAAATGGCTCAAAACATTCATTGAATGAATGAAATGAGTTGTTTAGTAATGAAGAAAACCATTCTAAGGCAGTATCCTTTAAGGATCTAGGGAAAAGTTTAGCTAAGAGTTTATCATCAAGAATAAAGTCACTACATAAGGCGACACATGCAAACAAATGGTTAGAAGGATCTCCTTTCCCTCCATATTTCTCAAATCTAGGAACCTCTATACCTTGTGGAATCGGTGTTTGCGATATCTCTAAGGACAAGGGACTACTTTTGACATAATATGTAGGTGGGCCATTTTGATTTTGGTTGATAGTGGAAACTTGCTTTTGAAGGGATGGAACTATTTGCAAAAGTTGGATTATGAGAGGGTCATTTTTAGCATTTTGAGATGGAGGTGAATAAGGTGGAGGTGTGTATTTGTTTGAGGGAGAAGTGAATGGAATGCTTATAGGTGGTAAAGTGGTAGGAGATATGACTTGCGATGCCACAAAGATACTAGGGATGCTAGTAGAAATCCTAAGGAAGGAATCACATTACTAATAGGTTGCATTGTTGTTGTGGCTTGAGGATTGGTATAGGTAGGAATATAGGTGATTGTTGTGGGGGGGGGGGAATTTTAATTTCTCCTTGTCTTGTGAAATTATTCGAGGGTAAAGGACAACAAGTGGTTAAGGTAAAATGTTTTCCTAAGATTTGAACTATGTTACACACAAGGTCAACTTCATCTTAACTTTCAAGCATGTGATGTATGTTATCTATGGTAGGGATATCATCGATCATACATATAACACTAGAAACAATCCAAAATCAAGACAAACACCTTCAACATCCCTCCTAATACCTAACCCTATCTTGCTTGGTCCTCCTTGTTTTCCTTTACAAAGTGGAAAGGAGTATGATCTTGTTGAACAACTCAATAATACTCTTGCTAAGATATCATTATGGGACCTTATTCAAGCCTCTCCTCATTATCATAACATGATTCAAAGTTCCTTACAACAAGTTCCTACCTCCCTAACGTGCAATCAAATGATGTGGAAGCTCAAATTCAAGCTATAACACCGAACAACTTAGACATTAATTTCCATCAAGATAAGTTACATTCATTAGAAGTGCAAAAATAAAACAAGATTTCATGGTAGTAGCTATGTATAATAGAATAGGTATAAATCAAACACTTGTTGACAATGGTTATTCCCTTAATGTGTGTAGCATAAACCTTTTGGACAAGATTAAAGCAAACAAAAGCCAAATACAACCTACCTCTTTATCTATTAGTGGGTTTGATAATGTGGGAAAACAACCACTTGGAGTGATCACATTACCTATTATAGTTGGAAATACCACATTACAAACCTCGATCCATGTTATGCCTCAAACTAAAACTATGATAATGTGGGAAAAAGTATTGTACTAAGACTCATACGCCCAAGGTGGCGATTTAGTCCAAGTATTAGGGTTTATCTGAAACTATGATATCCTCTAGTGATCTCCTATAGGTTCTCTCATGTTCCTCTTGGATTAGATCTAGGTCTTGGGACTTGATTTCAAATTGCACATTAAATAAGAAACTCCTAGAAATATGTCTCATTTTTTAGCTACTGGGACTCATACACCACAACTGGCATATGAGTCCCGCTTTAACTAGGACCTATTTTGAATTCAATTCTTGGCAAGATTTTATTGTTCTAGATCTGATGTCGGCTTGTAGTGTTGTAATTTTAGGAAATTTGGCTTAAATAAGTATAAATATAAGGTAATTTTACAGAGTTTCATCCTAGAGTTTCATAAGCAATCAATAGTACTTTCGCAAGAGCATTCAAGAGTTTACAAGAGTATTCAATAAAATTTCTAAGAGGTTATTGTAGCAATTCAAGATCCATCATCATGTCAAAGGCATAATTTATCAAGCATGTTGTTTAGCTAGTGTTGTGATGTAGCATTCAAGATCCAAGTTAAGCATTGTTCCACATCTAATTCAAGATCAAGATATACATTCTTCATGGCCACTTCATGTTATATTGTAGATTTACATTTCAATACACCATTCCAGGTATCATTGTTCATGTTTCATGTTTCATGTTCACGTTTCATTGTTTCATCATAAGTTTTAATTACCTAAATGAGGGTTGACCAAGGAAAACCCCTATTCCCTAACAATCAACAATTTTTTTTCTCTCTCTCTACATGTGATTGCAGATCTAGGTGTTTTGGAGCTTGAAGATACTTTAAAGACTAAGTTGCAAGATTGAGGAAAGTTGTCAAGTTGTCAAGAAGTTGTCATCTTCACAGAAAGTTGCCTACATGTCGAAATTCAATGTTTCAGACTTGAAGATTAGAAAGGAGAGAAACTATAGGAGATCACTAGAGGATATCAAAGTTTTAGCTAAACCCTAATACTCAAGGACTAAGGGTATGTGCAGTATCATGATGGGCCAAAAAGTGGCGATATGATGGGTATGTGTAGGGTATGTAGCTGATGACTATTTTTTACCCAAAATTGATGAAACGAAAAGGGATTTTAAAGGAGATCCTTAGATTTCCACGTATATAAATCACACTTTAATTTGAATTTAATAAATAATTACTATTAATTTTCTATTTGAATTACGACTAAAGTCCTGATTGATAGGCTTATTATAAAACATCTATAACTTTCAAACGGTATCACATTTTCTAAATCTGAAGCATGTGTCATATTCTATGCTTCGCATACTGTAGGATTAAAAAAGAAATTGAATTTCATGAATTTTTTAACAAGTTAAGGTGGCTAGACATACAAGTTTATATATTTTTTAAAAGTTCTAATAAAAAACTCATAATTAATTATTTACTTGGAAAAAAATTACAAAAAAATATGCATCACATCGGGACATGAGTCCTCTACTTATTTCTAAAATATTATAAAAAATAATTATCATTTTATTGTGGTTCGGTTGTTCAGACAAACACCTACTTCTTATTTTTTCTCAAAAATTTAAGTACTATTGCATTGAAATTTCAAATTTTCACCAAATAGATTTTTTCTTTTTTAAATAAACCTAGTAGTTTAGAAACTACATTCAATTTGCTATAGATTCTATTCTTACATATTTTTAAAATTATATAGATAACTTATTCAAATTTTTACGTCAAGCTGCCTAACTCTGATTTTTCTGAATTTTTTGCCACTTAAGGGCCTATTTTTTCCATGATGATCCTGGACATACCCCTAAATCACCATCTTGGGTGTATGAGTCCCAGTACAATACTTTTTCTAGTGTTTAGAAGATCTAGATCAGTCACTAAGAGATTCTAGTTCTAGCCCAAAAACCCTAGTCTAGGACTAAATTACCCAGTCAGTGAGCACCCAAAGTCATAATTTTAAGGTTTCAGAGCTTGTTTTGACCACCTCTTTCTTCTAAGTACCTTTTTTTTTCGTTCTCTTTTATCAGTCTGATTTCATGCTCTTGATTTTCTAGGTTTCTTAGCTAGATTTACATATCAATTGCATTCTCTTATTTCCAAGCCTTTTCTTGGTGGTGAACCCCCTTTTGTCTTTAATCACACCCAAGGAAACCATCTTAACCATCCAAACCTTACCTCAATAAAGCGAATTGGTTGAGGGATCTTAGTTTCCTTTAATGAAACATAAGTGAAATAGGTGGTGGAACCATAATTCCCTTTTAGTTTCATCTTCCAAAAGGTGGAACACTATTTCTAAGGTTTCAAAAATAAAATTGTTATCATTGCAATCCAGGACATCACTAATGTTAGGGCCACTAGTGACATAGGCATGCAAGATTCATCTCCACCAACCTCTCTAGTGAAATCACCACCTCCTATCCATTCTCCTCCAAATTTTATAGAAATGGTTGTATTTAATCCAGATAATGTACCTATTGCATATCTTACCCTAGGTACATCAACTGTAACCCCTCCAAAGAAGAAAGTGGGAAAAAAATTAATACAACATATGGAGGTATTTGAAGATTTTTTTGATTGTATAATGACAATAATATTTTTATTGCTACAAATTTTTTGGAACATTGTTTATCTAAAGCAATAAAAAGAGTGAGAAGTGTGCACTCAAATTATTCATTAATGTTCTAATCAATAAGTATGTTTGAGAAGGATAGATCCATTTCTCTCCCATTGATGTAGACATGGGTCCCTAGATTGAGTGTGTTAAAGAACATGGTTATTGGGTCCACCCATGATCACAATAAGCCACTGCAAATAGCTCCTTGACCTACAAAGTAGTGAAGGAGATGATTAATTACCAAGGATTGGTGGATCCCTTGGAGAAAAGGATCAAAGCACTATTGAAGAATTTTGATGAGAGTGATCTTGGCCTACTGCCATACATTCTTAATAGTGAAGGAGGTTTCACGACCTATGAGAAATGGAGGGATAATAAGGATGCATTCATCAATGTTGAGGCTATTCTAACTTGTGAGGAAGGATACATTATTATACTTGTTGTCCCATACTATATAGCATGGGACAACAAGTATAATAATATTCTAGACTTGTGATCTTCTCCAACAGTGATATGGCAACATTTTTGGTCTACTTGGAATCTCCAATGGTCTTCAAGGCTTTCAAAGGGTGTCAACAAAGGTTTTGTGATCTTGTACACCAATATTTTACATTCTCCTACATGAAGACTTGAAGTGGCAAAGGAATCAAATAATCATTTCAAATATTTTGGGAAAGCATCATGGATGTAACAAATTTGGTAACTACCTTGCACTCTGAATATTCCCCCATTGGCTTGCAGTTACTTTTGTAATTTTGAAGGATATGTGCAGGATCATGATGGGCCAAAAAGTGGCAATATGATGGGTATGTGGCTGACAACCTTTTTTTAACCCAAAATTGATGAAATGAAAAGGAGTTTTTAAATGAGATTCTCAGCTTTCCACCAATATAAATTATGCTTTACTTTGAATTTAATAAATAATTATTATTCATTTTCTATTTGAATTATGACTAAAGTCATGATTGATAGGCTAATTGAAAAACATCTAAGCTTTCAAATGGTATCACATTTTTGAATCCAAAACCACCACATTCTATGCTTCACATACTATAGGATTAAAAAAATAAATTTGAATTTCATGAAGTTTGACCAAGTTAAGGTGAATTAGGACATACTGAGTTTTATATTTTTTAAAATTTGTAATAAAATTCATAATTAATTATTTTACTTGGAAAAAATTAAAAAATATGCATCATATTGGACATGAGTCCTCTACTTATATCTAAAATATTATAAAAAAATATTATCATTTTATTGTGGTTAGGGTGGTCAGACAACGCCTACTTATTTTTCCCTTAAATTTAAGTACTCTTGCATTGAAATTTCAAATTTTCACCAAATAGATTTAAAAATAAACCTAGTAGTTTATAAACTACATTGAATTTTCTATAGATTCTATTCTTACATATTTTTAAAATAATATAGATAACTTATTCAAATTTTTACGTCAAGTTGCCTAACTCTGATTTTTCTAATTTTTTTGCCACTTAAGGGCTTGTTTTTTCCATGATGATCTTGCACATACCATGAAATGTAAAGTGAATGTCAAATGAAAATGTGACATGTGTAATGGAAAAAACCTTGTTTCTCCATTTTTTTTATAAAAGGGAATTAAAGGCAATTTGCATGGGTTGTTTTTGATTGATTTTGAAGAGCAATCGTAATACAGAATGTTGATATAATTTTATCTATGTACTTTCTTTGGTTTTGAGGTTTTTGAGTCTTTTGATTGTTAATGTTGTGTAATAGTACTATAATTTTTGAATGTAAATGGCATATTTCCAAATACAGTGTTCTCCATTGTATACTTCATATGGATCATGAATGAATCAAAGATCATTCAATTATGTAGTAACGAAAAAAGTTGCCATTTTCTTGCTTGATTTAATACTTGACATTAAAATTAAAGTAATCATGTCTTGGAGTGGTATTGTAATGTCTTATACACATTCACATGATTTTAGGACCTTTATTTGACTAAAACACTCTTTAATTGGTCCTTTACAAGGGTGCTATGAAGTGTTGTAACACACTTTCACACTTTTCTAGGAATTATTTGCTTAATTAAACGTTTTGGGCCCCTTCCTAAATAAAATAAGAATAATTTGTACATTCTTTATGTGTTGTAAAGTGTTTTAAAGAACTTTCACATTTATCTAGGTTGTATTAATTCATTGTGGTTAAGTGGAGTTATTAACCCCCGTTTTAGGCCTTAATTTTGACACCTCCTAAGGATCTTTCCCAATAATTATAAATTAAATATAAAATTATTTCATTGGGAAATATTTGGTCCTGGTAAGTTGAGCTAGGACCCATTCACCCTTGATGGTGAATGGGTCCTCCCTTAATAGGACCCTGCTTTTTCAATTGATCTGGAATAGGTTTTTGGCCTTCTTTTAGCTCCCCAAAGCTTGGTCTTGGAAACTTAGCCATGAACCATTCACCTTTGGTGGAGAATGGGTCCTCCCTTAATGAGACCCTAATTTTTGAATTTCATTCTGGTGGGAATTTAATTATGTTTCTTTCCAGATCTATTGTTAGCCTTAGTTTTTTGAATTTTGGGGTTAATCTCCTAATTTAGTATAAATAAGGGGTTAATTCACATTGTTTCTCCTAACACAATCTAGCAATTTTTTGTGACTTCATGAGATAAAAAAGAAAGATAGTTAGAGCATTTCAAGAGCATGCATAAGGCATTTCAAGGTAGATTTCAAAGATTTATTCCAACAATTCAAGGTCTTATCATTGTGTCAATGGTTTAATGCATTCATGTGTGTTGACCTAAGAAGTCAATGTTGCATTGAGGATTTATTTACAAGCATCATCCTACATCCAAGTGAACCATAAATTTTTTGCACCAATGCACTTCTCTAACTCTTCTAGGGTTTTTCACCTAAAAGGAGAGAGGTAGGGCCAAAAATGCTAAAGGGTTCATTCAAATTATGTTATGTGTGATGTTATTTAAGCTAAATGAAGTGAACTAAATGAAAGGAAGTGATCTATATGATTGATTATGAATGAAAAACTAAGATTTAGGCTATTTTGGAAAACAAACTATGATATACAAAGAATGAACTAAAAGATGAATAAATGAAAAACAGAAAGAGAAAGGATGAATCAAAGTGCACCTGGAAGAGATTTGAGGAATCTGGAATGGTATGAATGTTATCTAAAGTTACTAAAAAAATCAACAGTGGGACTCATTTGCCTAGGGTAGTGAATTAGTCCTCCTACTGGTGAAAAGCTGTGAGAAGCAAGTTTTTGATTGTCAGGATCCAGAATCTGACAAAACCTAGATTTTTAGTCTTAAGGTGGGACTCATTCACCACTAGTGGTGAATTAGTCCTCTCCCAAAATTTTGAGAAATCAGGGGACAACTCTGCAACACCAAATCTAGAAATGTTTGCTTGTCGGGTTTCCAAAGTCAATTATGCATGAAACGGACATAAAACCTTCTCCAAGCTTGAAATATGATTGATTTTACTTGAAGCACCTAGTTGACTTGTTGACCAATATTCAATCACCTAAATGCTTGTTAAATTTGCATACCTAGGTCTACAAACACACATGCAAGAGGGAAAAAATGGTTGAGGGTTAGTAAATAGGGGTTTTCCTTGGTCAAACCCCACTTTGGTAATCAAACCCTTAATAAAATAATGAAATGCAAGAGAATGATAAAAAAATAACATGCAAATGCTAGCAACATACCAAACACTTGTTGATGAAAATATGAAGTTGTATCAATGGATGCTCCACAATGCTTGAATAGTGCTTGATTTGATGTTGTAAGATGCTTGAATGCTTGAGTGAATAGGTGAATAGGTGAAATTGATGAATGGGGCTTAGAATGGATGTAAAAACATTTATTTATACATTCTTGTGCCTTAGTAACCCATTAATACCTCATCACAGGCCAACATCAAGTGGTTTTGAATAAAAACCCAAAAGGAAATTTAAAATATTTTGAATTTGGAGCCAATGGGGACTCATTCACCACCCATGATGAATGGGTCCCACCTAGGACTTGAAAAATGGGTGTCGGGAGTTAAGTCACATTTAATGTTGTTTTTCAGGCTTTCATTCAAAAATACACTTAATTAAAGCTTATAAGGGCATAAAAGGGTCAAACAAAGCATAAGAGAGGTGTAAATAGTGAAAATGTTCCTAGAAAAGTGTGAAATCTTGTTACAAGACTTTACAACACTTCAAAATAGGACTTGTTTAGTGATGAAAATATGATTTTTAGGTGAATTGCAATGAACAGAGTCTAGAAGAGTGTAGAAATGTTTTACAACACTTCACAACACCTTCACAAGACATCATTATTTAAATTTTAGTACATAAATATGCATGTTCAAGCCACATTACAATATAAAATCAAATAAAAATAGACCAAACATCATGAAACAAGACCTAAAATCTCATGAAAATGACAAGGGGCCATTTTTCTACTACACATTTAGCCCCCATTTTAGTGAGAGGATGAACTTGCTTCAAACTCACACTAAAGTAGCCATGATCATCGAGAGGAGGGTTCAAATGCACTTATGTTAGCAAGATGGAATGACAATGATCAAGAGGGATGATCAAGCCCCCAAGATGAAGATCCCATGGAAAAATAAACATAAGAACAAAGGAACACATATGTTGAAAGGGAAATTGAATTGAGCTTCGATCATTTGTCCAACTAGTTGTGGATTAGATCTAGGTTGATTGTTTGAAAAAGAGATTGCATACTCACTTTGGGGTGACATAACTCATGATAGTTTTCCAGGTGAGAGGGACCAAGTATACTCACTATGTGGCCATGAAACTTATGGTTGTCTGTAGGGTGAGAAATCCCAAGAGGTGAAATACATACACTAGTTGGTATGCACTCACAAACACAAAGGTGGCTATGGGGAAAAGTCATGCTGCTAGATGGGATTCCCGCTCAATCATATCAAATTTATACCTCCTAAGAACTTTAACAAGGAACCACAAGGAAAATATCAGTTCATGCTTCATGAGACAAGCAGAGCTTTGTATGCTTAGAATTCATGAATAAAAAGGAAGGTACCATAGGCATGCAAGTTGTGTTATGCAAGGTGGCAAAAATGCAAAATTTAAAATGTAAAAGATGTTTAAAGGAGTATTTTTTAAGTTCATGCAAGGTTAGTCACTTAGGGAACATTGTTTCTAATGTCTCCATAGGAGATCCCAACTGTAGAACTCGGTACGAAGCCGACACTCTAGTAGAATTGTACCGTAGAAAAAAGTACCCTTTGCTTGACATGGGATTAATTCATGATAAATCAGAAATAATGAGGCATTTATTCAGGTGTTGTGAGGAATTTTATGCATCCACACTAGGTCTTGGACCCTTATAAATTGAATAACATGCTTTTAACGACGTCTTGTAAAGGTGTTGTAAAGTGTTGTAAGATGCTTTCATGCTTTTCTAGACTTAATGAACCTATTTCTCCCTGATTCAACATTATAAAATGTGTAAAATAAAATTATCACATCAATTTATAAGGCTTGTAAAATAAAATTAATGTTAAACTAGTGTTGTAATGTGTCTTGCACATTCACATTGGTTCTTGTGACTTCATAGGCTAAGTGGACCTCATTTTAGTGTTGTAAAGTGTATTTTATCATACTTTCACATTTATTTTTGTGTCCCAAGCCATTTTTGACATTCACATCATCACCAATAGACCCATACTAACCCATATTGTGCATCAAGAGGCCTAAATTGATCAAATACCTAACAAAGTTTCATTTTGAACCATATTTCCTTATCTCCTGGCTTCCTACCTATCAAATTGGCCCCTGTGGGACCCATTCGCCATGCATGGAAAATTAGTCCCATCCAGGTGGGACACATTCACCATGTATGCCGAATGAGTCCCATTTTGCCCAATTTTGACCTTTGAGCGGGAAAAAAGTGAAATTTGAGTTTAATATTACTTCATGTCAACCTATGATGAGGTATTAACGGGTAAAATAGGTGAATTTCCTATAAATAGAACCTTCTAAGCCTTAATTTACATCTCTCTCATCTCATTTTACAAATTTCATTCATCATTCATCTTCTCAAACAAGTTAGGGTTTCATCATTACAAGTCATTCAAGATCAATTTTCAGACATTCAAGGGTAGATCCTTCATGTTTGCTACATAATTTCAAGATCAAACATCATGGAAATGTAATAAACTCCATTATTACATTTTTCATTCCATTCTTTCATCATTTTGGTTTAACTACCTAAAAGGGGTTTGGCCAAGGCAAACGCCCATGCGCTAACATTCAACATCTTTCTCTCTCATCTTGTTTGTTTGCAAATTTAGGTTTTTTGGAAGCTTGGAAATCAATAAGAATCAAGTTGAAAAGTTTTCTAGGTCTTCTCTTCATTCAATAAGTCAAAATATCAACAAAAAATCCTTTTTCATTTTTGGAAATTAGAGTTTCAGAAGTGGACAGCTATTGGAAGTCAAAGTGCAGATCAAAAGCTTTAGATTCCACTTTTGAAAATATAGAGATTAAAAAGTGGACTCATTCATAATGAGTAGTGAATGAGTCCCATTCCAAGGTTAATTTTTAGTTTTCTACATGTTTAAGTACCCTTTTGTCAGAAACGGGTTCTGACTCAATTTTGTAGAACTGGGATTGATTCGCCTAGAATGGTGAATGAGTCCTACCAGGCCTGAAAATTAGGATTACCAACATTTCAAAAGCTATTTCCAGTCTTCATCCACATTCTAGGTGCAAACTTTCAATTTGGTTCAGTTCAGTTTAGTTTTGCATGCATGTTTAGTTCATTTATGCATAACACGATGTGTTTTCAAACAGGTTACATTTCTTAGGTTTTTCACACTTAATCAATCAATATTATCAATTATTTTCACTTAAATCATTCCATTTAGTTCAAATAACATTATACATTTCATAATTTGAGTGAACCTAGCTAGACTTTTGGCCCTACTTTCTCCTTTTGGGTGAAAAACCCTAGAATTGCTAGAAAGGATTAGGGTGCCAAATATCTACGGCTTAAGAATGAAAACACAATATTTAGGTACATCAAGAAATTTTTCTCAAACATACTCTAAACAAACTCACCAACCCAAACCGTCGGAGCCAAAGAAGCCTTGCAATAGGAAAAATAATAGGAACATATAAAACTCACCAACCGATTGAGCAAGAGGGGACAAAAGTAGGACCCAAACCACTTCAAAGAAATACAGGGGCACCACCAATCCTAGAGGAGCATTTTAGACTTCCAGTATAAACCAAACTACGAAGGGGTGAAAATAATACTGGAGGTCAGCGAGAGAACCAACCCAGAGGCCAACAACATGAACCCAACAACCACCAAGATGATAGAAGGTTGGATCAAACAAAAATCGATCCCCTACATCAATAAAGAGAAGCAAAACCATGAGTTTTCATGACCCCCCACAAAGCCATGTTCCCCAACCAAGATCAAGGGAGCAAGAGGGAAGGGGAGAACAAAACAAGGGCTTAGCCACTCAACCATTGAACAAGGTACAACAACAATGAACTCTAGAGCGGAGAAACCCAAAGCAAAGAGACATCAGAAAAGGAAAGAATTCCAACTGAGAGCCAACCAACCAATAGTAGAGCGGTCACCGCGCATCCAAGACACCACCGTAGAAGCTTGAGGAAGGACAAAACTCCAAAAAACAATGGGAGACCAACACTAGGGACCCAAAAAAATCTAGGAACCCACATGAAAGACAACCTCAAAGTAACTAACCACATTAGGAGCAAGATCCAGGCCAACAAAATAGAAAACCAAATAGATCCAAGTGCTCTGCAAAACACTCACCATCAAGAAAGTAGACACAAAACAAACTCCTCCGAACAAAACCATTTGTAGAATGCCAAACAAAGAACAAAATAGTGCCTAGGAGAGGATTCCCATAGAGAAAACGATTGAGACAATAGACACCCCCAGAAGGAAATGAAATTGCTCAGAAAGATCCAAGAAAAATCCTTCCAAAGCAAGCCTGATCCACCATACCCCCAACGAGCTGCCATCGTCATCATCATCCTCTAATTTGGAAACCTCGTCATTTGCAGCATCAGAGGAATTTGAAAATCCAAGTCTTCTCCCCTTCCCACTCAAATGCTCCACCATTCTTTTTAAGTTTGTTGAGAATTTATTTACAAAGGTATGATACTTTATATTTATTATTACCATTTAATAGACCTTGTTTTCTAACAATCTCTTACATAACTCTATGTTTTTCTTTTAAATTTTTAAGATTTATTATAACATAAACATAACATTATATAATAGACTTGATATTACAATCTATTATATAACATTATCATTATATGTTATTATACTTGCTCTCATCAAAACATAATACATTTTTTTTTCTTTCTCTTTTTTAACCTTTTATTATTATTAATTTTTGAATGTGTTTTGTTATTTCATCATTGGATTTCAATCTTCCCAACCCCCCTTATTTCTATCCAAGTTTGATAATATTTTGTTCCATTATTCTCTCTATCTGCTTCTCATCCTAATGATGAATCATGGACTATGATCTAAAACATTGATTCAAAAATAAGCACATAGTTACAATCCAAAAATCTCAATACTACTAATAATATGCTATATACATAAAAAAAATGTAATAATAAATCTGCTAATCAAGAGGGGATCACATTCATCAAGTTGGATGAAATCATCATCAATATGCTCCTAACCACTTAGAGTACCCTCCTTTCAGTCTTTGTCAACATAGTGTTGATCACAAATACGGGAAATATCTTTCTCCTAGACATGGAACTTACCAAAATTCAACTAGCTATGAGCACCACACCTATGAGGAGAGGAAAAATATGGACAAGAGGGTTGAGACCACCCTAAGGTAGTAGGGGTGAACCTTAGGATTTGGATCCTTGTTCTTGTTTAGTAAATTGGAAATGACCATGCCTACACCTTCAAAGTTTGGAGGAGGTAAGAGAAGAAACTTAAGAAATCATGCTATTGGTGTTTTAATTTCCCAATCAGAATCTTACACCAATCTATAGGATAGCTACTTTAGATAATTGAATTTCATAAGGGGTTTTCCAACAAACAAGAGATACATTCTACAATTATAAGTAGTTGTAGTAATGGAAAAAGTATCCTTTTTCCCTTGGTTTGGGAATAGCTATTCTTTAAGTTAACTTAATGGTGTCTTGGAATAGTGTTGTAATGTGTTGTACACATTCACATCATTTTAGGGCCCTTATTTGTTTAAAATATACCTTGATTTGTCCTTTCCAAAAGTGTTGTAACACACTTTCACACTTTTCTAGGGCTTATTCAATGAATTAAGCCTAATGGGCCCGTTTTAATGAATTGTACCTAATGTGTACCCTATTTATGGAGTTGTAAAGTGTTGTAACACACTTTCACACTTATCTAGGGTCCTTTTAATTAATTTTGGTTAATTGGAGTTAATTAACCCCTTTAATTCAAATTTAAGCTTAATTTATGATACCTTCCAAAGATCTATCTCGACACCCACAATTTAAATTATATGACAATTAATTGGGAAAATCAGGGTTCTAGAAAATAGTACTAGAACCCATTCACCATAGGTGGTGAATGGGTCCTCCCTCTATAGGACCCCCCTTAACTAGTTGATTCTAAATGGATTTTTAGTGTTCTTTTCATCCCTCAAGGTTAGGTCCTAGAAAACCAAGCCAGGACCCATTCACCCTAGGTGGCAAATGGGTCCTCCCTTAATGAGGACCCCCTTTTTGAATTTCATTGTGGCACAAATTTAATAATGTTTATCTCCAAAAAAAAATTCGTCCTTAATTATTTGAATTTTAGGGTTAATCTCTTGATTTAGTATAAATAAGGGGTTAATTCATATTGTTTCTCCTAGCAATTCAGTCTATTTTTTTTAGCATTCAAGTTAACACTTGCATTAAAGCATTAAAAGATAATTTTCAAAGGCATCTAAAGGATGATTACCAAGGTCTATTGTAGCAATTGAAGATCATATCATCATGTCAAGGGTTTGATGGAATCATACATATTGTTGAGCTAAGAAAGTGAGTGTAGCATTGAAGATTTACTTGCAAGCATTGTTCATATCTATTCAAGATCAAGATCTACATTCTTCATTGCCACTACATGTTAGATTGTAGATTTTTGTTACAAGACAACATCCAAGGTACACACATTGCATCATTTCATGTTTCATGCTTCAATTTCCTTATTTCATCAATTGGTTTAGTTACCTACAATGGGTTTAACTTAGGAAAACTAGTATTCACTAACAATCGACAAGTTTTTCTTCCTTTGAATGTGTGTTTGCAAATTTACATGTTAAGATCAAGTGGAGAGAAAGTTTAGAGAAAAATTGTGAAAGTTGTCAAGTTGCAAAGTTGATCTTTAAAGTGCAAGAATGAAGAATTGAAGCTACAAAGTTAGGTAGAAGATTTTGTAAGCTAACAACATGGAATCTGAGAGTGCATACATTAAGGAAAACAACCCAGGTCTCAATTTTAGAAACCCTAATAGGGACCCATTTTCCACTAAAGGCGAATGAGTCCTTTGTGCCCTATAAATAGGCTTCTTGTAGCAAGGTACACACCTCATTGAGCTCTGAAAACTTCCCTCATTGTTGTTATAACAGTTAGGTATCATTTCCTATTGTTATTTGCATATTTTTCCTCTCATAATTGCATAAATTATAGTGATTATTTGGTAAAAATTTCTAGTGGTTTATCTAGGTCTTGATAAGTGCTAAATTTTTTCCCAACCAATCATTTTTGTGAATCATTTTGGTGAACTTGACGTATTGAATATTTCCATTTTCTGATTTTTAAGTCCTTCATTACATCCAAGGGTTATATTTTGCATTCTTTTGCATCTTATTTGCATTGATTTAAGATCTCATTTAGGGTTTCTTGCATTGCATTTACAATTGCATCTCATTTAGAGTTCAAATTAAATTTTTTTATATCTCACTAAATATGAGAAAATACAAAAACAAATCAGTCATTGTGCATCTCATTTAGACCTCATTTATTTGCATTTGAAAATTAAAAAAAATGTATTTCAACTTAGGTCTTTGCATTCAAATTTTCATTGCTTTTTCACATTGTAATTTTGGAAAATCTAAAACTAAAATTCACTGCCTTAGACCTAGAACTGAAAGACATTACTGAAAGCTTGTAAATCATTAAAAAATATTTTAAAAATACTTAACCAAGACCCATTCACCCTTACTGGTGAATGAGTCCCTAATCAGGTCAAACCTACATCCTCTAGCATCTAAAAAGGCATTAAAAATCACTTTGAAAGAAACTTCTCAGAAAAACCTAACAAATACCCATACACCCTTATTGGAAAATGAGTCCCTATTAGCTATTGATCTGCATTTTCTAGAAATTAAAATCTTATTTTTTAGCTTCAGTTTGGTGTCATTACTTTCATGTTTTAGTTTATTGATTTTTGGTTTCATCAAATTAATTTCATTTAGCTTAAATTTCTTATTTCAATACATTTTTAAAATTCAAAATTGCATCTACAACACTTCATTTTCAATTAATTACCATGTTTAGATCTAAAATTCTGAAAATGGATAATTGTTTAAGCAATGTGTGGAAGTCCTTGTTCTCTTTGGTTGATGTTTCTAGTTGTGTTTTTGGAAATGACCCTAATGAAATTCAACTCACTCATGCTCACAAAAATCTGAATGCATGTCCTCCTCATGATGTTGAAATCATTGGAGAAGATGATGACAACATGAACAACTTCATAGATGATTGCCTTAACAACCTCGATAATAATGCATCATTTTATCCATCCATGAAATAACGAATAAAACTTGAAATTTTTGGTATTTTACATCCTAAAATTGAGCCACAAGTTAAGCCTAAGTTACCTACAATATTCGAACCTAGCTCCTCTAAACAGGCAAATAATCAAACATTATATGTTAATAAAGTAACCAATACATCAATTAACCTTGAAGAGACATATGAAAAATGATTTATGATCTTAAGCAAACAAGGATGTGATACAACAAGTGAACATGAAATTCATCAAATCCTAGAGCAGATACCAACCAAAAATACTAAAGGGTTAGGATATCCGGATCCTCCCCCCAACATAGACACTCTTCTTCCTAAAGAAACACCAATACCTCGTAACAATGGTAGGATTGTCTTACATCCTCCTCTTGACATAAGTGTTCTTCCTACAAAGTAACTAATGCCTCTTAATGACAATGATAAAGAAGACAAGGTCATCTCAAGTCCTCTTGCCCTATATCCACTGAGATAAATTGGTGAATCTAGCAAGCGTAGAAGGCCTTACAAAATAAAGAAACTAAAATTCCCTTGTCCACCACCTAAAAGTAAAAGAAAATTACAACTACTTCTAAACCAAGAACTTATAACATTACCAACCATGAATGAAAAGATAAGATCATATCCTAAAGGTGCAAATATCCCACATTGCTAATACCATAGAACTCTTGGACATAATACTGATGAGTGTCTCACATTCAAATTAATCCTAACAAACTTTCACTTCGATGGCAATAACTATTATCAAGTGATTTCATCACATGCCCTTTTGCTCATTGCCATGTAATGCTTGTAGAATCATAACATTCTCACTATTACATGTTATACCTTTATTGCAAATCACTTTGATACAAGGAGCTCTTTCTCATCACTTATCTCGACTCATTATTTTCTTGCACTAAGTTGGGGCAAGAATTAGATAGTTTTATCCTAGTAATACATTTTTTGTTGTCCCTTTGGCTAGTTGTCCACCTTCTATTTATACCGACCAAGATTGGGATGTGGATGACCTGATTTAGGTTGAATCACATGTGCCTTACTAGTCTTTTGCATTTATTTTTTTTCTTTTGTGTGATTGCATGTGCATAATGTGATCCCCCATGTTGTTTTGTTTGATGTATCTCTCTCCTTTTGTCCATTCCTCTATTTGTACCTTCATTCTTCTCCATGTCATAGACCTTTTAGCTTTTCCTTTATCTTTTTCATTTGTCTCGTGTTTTCCTTTTAGGGATGACGCAAGGTGTTGAGACATTCATGTCTCTTCATGTTGACCCAAAATATTTCTCTTATCTTTTTCATTTGTCTTGTGTTTTCCTTTTTGGGATGACACAAGGTGTCAAGACATTTAGGCCTCTTCCATGTTGACCCAAAAGGATTTTTCTTTTTTTTTTCTCTCTTCGTGTCATTCTTCCAGTTCTATGAGTATTTAGGGAATGTTGATTCCATGCTCTATGAGAAAATTGTAGCAAAAACTTAATGACCCCAAATCCATATATTCCTTATGTATTTGTGGGGGAAACCCTTCCTTTCTATTTCATGATGTGGCTTATTTCAGAAATATATGACTTGGCATAGGGCTTTCCGAGGGAAGCTCGCATGTCTTATGCAAAAAATTTGGCTACTTTAAATAAATTTCTCACATTGATGGTGTAGCAACCACTTTAAAGTAGGGGCATACATTGATGACATCCTTTGAAAAAATTTCATGGTGTGATTTTTATTTTTTCTTGTGGTGTGTTCTCTTCTTGGTGGTGTCATTAGGTTTGATGTTGTCCAAGAGTGTATGATCTACCGTCATGGCATGATGTGAATGAGGCATCCCATGAGTGATGATCTGACACCTCAACTTGTCCTCTCTTGGAGACCTTAGGCACAATTCTCCCTAAGAAGACCTTTACATGAACAAAGAAAAATCCCCTTTAACAAAAGATTACATACATGACATTCATTGTGGTGCCTTATCAAAGTTTTTAGGAGGGTAAATTTAGTATGGTATGAGAGGCTAATATGATTTTCTCATTTTCCACTTCATTGGGACAACTCACCTAGTGGACAGACTAAGGTTCCACTACTCTAGAGTGAGCAATGTATGTTATGGACAAACAACCTTGTCTCACATCATGTTGGGACGGTTTTGCTTCATCCTTTTCTTTCTCTTTATTGGCCTTTGACAAGGTATGGTTATGTATCTTCATTAAATTTTTGCATACTTAAGTGTCTTGAATGTCTACTTTAGTATGAGTTTGATGTGGGCTCATCCTCTCACTAAAGTGGGGGAAAAATGTAGTAACGAAAAAAATATCGATTTTCCCTTACTTGGTTTGGGAATAATTATCATTTAAGTTAACTTAATGGTGTCTTGGAATAGTTTTGTAATGTGTTGTACACATTCACATCATCTTAGGATCCATTTTTTAAAAAATATACCTTAATTTTTCCTTTAAAAAAGTTTTGTAACATACTTTCACACTTTTCTAAGGTTTATTCAATTAATTAAGCCTAATGGGACCTTTTTAATGAAATTTACCTAATGTGTACCCTATTTATGGTGTTGTAAAGTGTTGTAACATACTTTCACACTTATCTAGGGTCCTTTTAAACAATCACCTAAAAGTGAAAGAAAATTACAATTACTTCTAGACCAAGAACTTATAACATTACCAACCATGAATGAAAAGATAAGATCATATCCTAAAGGTGCAAATATCCCACATTTCTAATACCATAGAACTCTTGGACATAATACTGATGAGTGTCACACATTCAAATTAATCCTAACAAACTTTCACTTCGATGGCAATAATTGTTATCAAGTGATTTTATAGCATGCCCTTCTGCTGATTGTCATGTAATGCTTGTAGAATCATAACATTCTCACTATTACATGTTATACCTTTATTGCAAATTACTTTGATACAAGGAGCTCTTTCTCATCACTTATCTCAACTCATTATTGTCTTGCACTAAGTTGGGGCAAGAATTAGATAGTCTTATCCTAGTAATGCATTTTTTGTTGTCCCTTTAGCTAGTTGTCCACCTTCTATTTATACCGACCAAGATTGGGATGTGGACGACCTGATTTAGGTTGAATCACATGTGCCTTACTAGTCTTTTGCATTATTTTCTTTTCTTTTGTGTGATTGCATGTGCATAATGTGATCCCCCATGTTTTTTTTTATGTATCTCTCTCCTTTTGTGCATTCCTCTATTTGTACCTTCATTCTTCTCTATGTCATAGAACTTTTAGATTTTCCTTTATCTTATTCATTTTTCATGTGTTTTCCTTTTAGGGATGATGCAAGGTGTTGATACATTCATGTCACTTCCATGTTGACCCAAAATATTTCTCTTATCTTATTCATTTGTCTTTTTTTTCCTTTTCGAGATGACAGAAGGTGTCAAGACATTTAGGCCTCTTCCATGTTGACCCAAAAGGATTTTTCTTTGTTTTTTCTCTCTTCGTGTCATTCTTCCAGTTCTATGAGTATTTAGGGAATGTTGATTCCATGCTCTATGAGAACATTGTAGCAAAAAATTAATGACCCCAAATCCATAGATTCCTTATGTATTTGTGGGGGCAACCCTTCCTTTCTATTTCATGATGTGGCTTATTTCAAAAATATATGACTTGGCATAGGGATTTCTAAGGGAAGCTCTCATGTCTTATGCAAAAAATTTGGCTACTTTAATGAAATTTATCACATTGATGGTGTAACAACCACTTTAAAGTGGGGGCATACATCGATGACATCTTTTGAAAAAATTTCATGGTGTAATTTTTATTTTTTCTTGTGGTGTGTCCTATTCTTGGTGGTGTCATTAGGTTTGATGTTTTCCAAGAGTGTATGATCTAATTTCATGGAATGATATGAATGAGGCATCCCATGAGTGATGATCTGACACCTCAACTTGTACTCTCTTGGAAACATTAGGCACAATTCTCCCTAAGAAGACCTTTACATAAACAAAGAAAAATCCCCTTTAACAAAAGATTACATACATGACATTCATTGTGGTGCCTTATCAAAGTTCTTAGGAGGATAAATTTAGTATGGTATGAGAGGCTAATATGATTCTCTCATTTTCCACTTCATTGGGACAACTCACCTAGTGGATAGACTGAGGTTCCACTACTCTAGAGTGAGCAACTTATGCTATGGACAAACAACCTTGTCTCAAATCATGTTGGGATGGTTGTGCTTCATCCTATTGTTTCTCTATATTGTCCTTTGACAAGGTATGGTTATGTATCTTCATTAAATTTTTGCATACTTAAGTGTCTTGAATGTCTACTTTAGTTTGAGTTTGACATGGGCTCATCCTCTCACTAAAGTGGGGGAAAAATGTAGTAATGAAAAAAGTATCAATTTTCCCTTACTTGGTTTGGGAATAATTATCATTTAAGTTAACTTAATGGTGTCTTGGAATAGTGTTGTAATGTATTGTACACATTCACATCATCTTAGGGTCCATTTTGTTTAAAATATACCTTAATTTTTCCTTTAAAAAAGTTTTGTAACATACTTTCACACTTTTCTAAGGTTTATTCAATTAATTAAGCCTAATGGGACCCTTTTAATGAAATGTACCTAATGTGTACCCTATTTATGGTGTTGTAAAGTGTTGTAACACACTTTCACACTTATCTAGGGTCCTTTTAATTAATTGTGGTTAATTGGAGTTAATTAACAGCTTTAATTGAAATTTAAGCCTCATTTATGACACCTTGCGAAGATCTATCCTGACACCAAAAATTCAAATGATATAACAATTAGTTGGGAAAAATTAGGGTCCTGGAAAATAGTATCAAGACCCATTCGCCCTAGGTGAAGAATGGTTCCTCCCTCTATAGGACTCCCATTTATCAATTTCAATTCTAAATGGATTTTTAGTGTTCTTTCCATCCCACGAGGTTAGGTCCCAGAAAACTGAGCCAGGACCCATTCACCCTAGGTGGCGAATGCATCCTCCCTTAATGAGGACCCCCTTTTGAATTTCATTATGGCAGGAATTTAATAATTTTTATCTCTAGATCTGGTGTCCATCTTAATTGTTTGAATTTTGGGGTTAATCTCTTGATTTAGTATAAATAAGGGGTTAATTCACATTGTTTCTCCTAGCAATTCATTCTAAGTTTTCAAGCATTCAATTTTACAAGCATTAGAGCATTACAAGAGAATTTTCAAAGGCATCTCAAGGCATATTATCAAGGTTTATTGCAGCAATTCAATATCATATCATCATGCCAATGGTTTGATGCATTCATACATGTTATTAATCTAAGAAAGTGAGTGTAGCATTGAAGATATACTTGCAAGAATTGTTCACATCTATTGAAGATAAAGATCTACATTCTTCATGGCCACTACATGGTAGATTGCATATTTGTGTTACAAGACAACATCCAAGGTACCTACATTATATCATTTCATTTTCCATGCTTCAATTTCCTTATTTCATCAATTGGTTTAATTACCTACAAGGCGTTTGACTTAGGCAAACCCCTATTCACTAACAATCAACATGTGTTTCTTCCTTTGAAGGTGTGTTTACAAATTTATAGGTTAAGATAAAGTGGAGAGCAAGTTTAGAGAAAAATTGTCAAAGATGCCAAGGTGCAAAGTTGATCTTTAAAGTGCAAGAATGAATAGTTAAAGCTATAAAATTAAGTACAAGTTTTCGTGATCTAACAACCAGGAAATTGAGAGTACAAACATCAAGGAAAACAACCCAGATCTCATTTTTAGAAACCCTAACAGGGACCCATTCACCACTAAAGGAAAATGAGTCCTTTGTGCCCTAAAAATAGGATTCTTGCAGAAAGGTCCACACCTCTTTAAGCTCTAAAACCTTCCATCATAGTTGCTATAATAATTAGGTATCATTTTTTATTGTTATTTGCATCTTTTTCCTCTCATAATTGCATAAATTATAGTGATTCTTTGGTGAAAATTTCTAGTGGTTTATATGCATCTTGATAAGCCCTAAACTTTTTTCCAACCAATCATTTTTGTGAATCAGTAGCTATTTTGTAGATTGTTGTAAGATTCTAGTTGGGAAAATTCAAACACCAACAGATTGGTGGCTTTGTTGGGGGTGTACTTGTTTTCATTTCAAGAAAACCCTAATAATATCTGGTTATAGTTTATATTCATGTGAAGTGCCTTTTTGTTTATATGTTGCTCTTTCTTTTTGCTTTTCTTTTACAATTTTTTTAGAAAGAGAAATCTAAAAGAATTAATTGAATTCCCTTAATTAGGTGGTGACTCTAAAAGTATCCTTGCTAGTGTAAGTGATAAGGAAAGGAAGAACATCAAAAAGATATGGAAGGAACAATATCACATTTCAAGAAGACATTTAAGAAGAAGCTTTAAGCTACATTGCATCCTCCAATGAAATCTTGGAAGAAGAAAACAACAAGTAAGCTTTTTCCTCATCCTCCCCTTGGATCTAGAAATTCTCATGATAGAACTAATGAACATTTATAAAATCTTCTTTATTGTGGAATACCTCTTATAAATGAGGAGAATGCATTTGTTAGACCCTTAGTAGATGAGGAACAAGCACATTCTAATTTATTGGGTAAGGAACAAAGATAGATGGAAAATTAATTGCAACATAAGTTTGAGGTAGAGAAAATTGTCCATAGTTTGAAGCCTAAAGTAGATACCTCTAAGCATTTGGAATATAATTTTGTAGGTAGCCCTCTTAATAAATAAATTGATAAATTTAGCCCTATTTTAAATTAAAATGCTAGAAATATTGTTGAATATGTTCTTGAAACCTCAGATACTGAATCCACTTTACCATCTACGGATGAATTCTTGCATGACGTCCAAGAACTTCAAGAAGAGATGGATAGGTTGGAAGAAATAAGTATTAAGAAGGCTAAATATAAAGAGAATAGAATCAGAAGTGACATGTATCTTAGAGAAAAATTCATAAAGAAAGTTGATAAAATGAAAATTTATAGTCAAGAGGATCCTTCTCCCACACCCAATCCATCAAGTATTGCAAAGCCAATCCCACAATCTAGTATCAATACTTTGAATGCTCCTATAGGAAATACCCATACAAACACATGGTGTAGTTTTGTTGTACCTAGTACAATAAAATCTTCTAACACAAATATTGCATCCCAAGGTATGGATAATGGGAAGAAACTTGTCAATACTTGAACTGTAGATTTTTGGGTTTTCCTATGGACTTCTCTAGCTCTTCTAGGGTTTTTCACCTAAAAGGAGAGAGATAGGGCCCAAAAATGCTAAGGGTTCATTAAAATTATGTTATGTATGATTTTTTCTAAGATAAATGAAGTAAAATAAATTCAATTAAGTGATCTAAGTGACTTTATATGAATGCAAAAACTAAGATTTAAACTATGTTTGAAAACATGCTGTGATATGCAAACAATGAACTAAATGAAGAAATAATGCAGAACAAAAAGAAAATAGATGAAACAAATTGCACCTAGGGAATGTTTGATGAATTTGGAATGTTGTGGATGCTAACTAAAATCACTGAAATTTCACAGTGGGACTCATTCACCCAGGGTGGTGAATTAGTCCTCCTATTGGTGAAAAAGTGTCAGAAATTGGTTTCCAACTGTCGGGATCTAGAATCTGACAAAATTCAGATTTTCAGTTCTAAGTTGGGAATCATTCACCACTAGTGGAAAATCAATCCTCTCCCAAATTTATGAAAAATCAGGAGACAACTCTGCAACATCGGATTTGGAAATCTCTGATTGTCGGGTTGCCAAAGTCAATTATGCATGAAATAGACAAAAAACCTTCTCCAAGCTTGAAATATGTATAAGTTGATTTGAAGAACCTACTTGACTTGTTTACTAATCTTCAACACAAAAAATCTTGTTAAATCTACATACCTAGGTCTGCAAACACACATGCAATAGGGGGAAAATTGTTGAGGGTTAGCAAATAGGGGTTTGCCTTGGTCAAACCCCACTTTTGTTAATCAAACCCTTAATGAAACAATGAAATGAAAGAGGATGATAAACTAATAACATGCAATTGCTATCAACTTACCAAATCCTTGATAATGAAAATCTAAAGTAATGTCAATGGATGCTCCAAAGTGCTTGAATTCTACTTAAATTGATGTTGTAAGATGCTTGAATGCTTGAAATGTGAGATGGAATGCTTGAATGAATGAGGATATTGTAGGAGATGTAAAATGAGGTGAAAATCACATATTTATACAATCTTGTGCCTTAGTTAAATGTTCATGCCTCATCATAGGCCAACATCAAGTGTTTTTGAATAAAAAACTCGAAAGGAAAATTTAAATTTTTTGAATTTGGAGCCAAGGGGGACTCATTTGCCACCCATGGCGAATGGGTCCCACCTAGGACCTAAAAATAGGTGTTAGGAATTAAGTTGTATTTAATGTTATTTGTTGGTCTTACATTCAAACATACACTTAATTAAGATATATGAGGGCATAAAGGGGTCAAATAAAGCATGAGAAAGTGATAAATAGTGAAGATTTTCCTAGAAAAGTGTGAAATCTTGTTACAAGACTTTACAACACTTTAAAATAGGACTTGTTTAGTGATGAAAAGGTGGGTTTTAGGTGAATTGCAATGAATAGAGTCTAGAAGAATGTAGAAATTTCTTACAACACTTCACAACACCTTCACAAGATGTTATTTGAATTTTAGTACCTAAATATGCATGTTCAAGCCATGTCACAACATAAAATCAAAGAAAAATAGATCAAACACCATGAAACAAGACCTAAAAGGCCATGAAAATGACAAGGGGCCATTTTTCTACGACACAATACTACAAAAGGAGTAAGTATAAATGGAAGTGTTGTATCTCAGAAGGTCTGTGCATCTATAGAACATGAACAAAAGGATCTACAAATACAAAAGGAAGTTGAGCAGTTGAAGAAAGAATTAGGAAGAATGTATCGGTTAGTTGCTAAACAAGAAATACAAAGGAGAATTGATTTCTTGAAAATTTCTTATGGAACTAGAAGTTATTTAGATTATAATTCAAATTTTAAAAATTTGTATGTTACCTTTGCTCCAATTACTTCAACAATTAGTATTCAACCCTCATATTCTATAGGTCAAAATATCACACAATATAGCCCAAAATTTGATATAAATATTTTAGGTCAAAAGCAATATTCACAAGGAAATCCACAAATAGACCCTACAATAAGAATGTTTCTTGCAAGAAGACCTTTGCATATTGAAAGCTATAGACAATTAGACATCACTAGAATTCCTGGTTACCTAAATAGTTCAGCCAATGATATCAAAAATGTCCTTGTTATATTTTGAGGAAATAGTGTTATATCAGGTGAGGATAATCTAAGAACCTTTGTAAACATGATGGATGATTTTGAAATAGAGGGTGAGGATGTGATGATAAAGTTATTTATGTACTCTCTAACATAAGATGCCAAATATTGGTACAAAATTCTTCCTTAAGCAAGTATTGGGTCTTGGGATGAGTTTAAGAGGATATTCAAATAACAATATGGTGAGGAAATTGACTCCAAGTTTATAGTAAATGATTTAACCTACATTTTCAAGGGATGGAATGAAAAGGTATCAGATTTGAATATAATTTTTATTAAAGTTATGAAAAAAATTATACAAGATATGAGACCAATTGATCCAAATTTTTTTTTCCTCTACTATAATGCTTATGATTCTAAAAATGGGGTATCAAATGAGGGAAAAAGATCCTCACATTTTGAGAGATGTTTTTAGGATTTCCCTACATATTGAAAACAATAGAAAAGCATCTAGGAAGGTTGGAAAGAGAGATGATGTTAAGATTTTTCAAAACCCTAAAGGACATCAAAATTATAAAGCATCATCCTCTAAAGATAAATTGGATAAGGTCATGTGTGCTTCAAACGATTTGATCTACAAAGTAGATAACAATGAAAATGGGTTGTTCAATGATAAGCATAATATTCAAAAGTAGGAAAGAATCCCAAAATTATCAGATCAACCTTACAACACCAATTAACACAATGGAAATATTATTCAAAATAACACAAAGAAATGTGCCTAATAAAGAGACTCTTGATCCATCAAAGAAAAATAATGTTGACTTTAATAATGATAGTCTTTCATGTATGGTATGCTAGTTGCCTCAGTCACCTCATTAATGCATAGTGCATAATATTTATAAGAACAAGATCCTTGTGGTGAGTGCAATATGTTGCATGAGGAAGACCATGAAATAAATACATTGACTGATATTTTTTTTTTTCAATGAAGATTGCACTTTTGATGAATAATCAAATGAGGTTCATGTTGATGCTCATTGGTATAGAGCTAACTTATATCATTATCAAATATTTTCTAAAGGTGAAGAACTGAAGAAGAAGATGATCACAATATCAACAATGTTGAAACTATTCACTCTAATTTTAGATTGAGAAGACCTTTAGAGGAGGAAATTCTAGCATTAATGGCTGCCATAGTTTCCCTATTCAATAGAAATTATAATTTGAGAGATAGGGTGGTTAATGATGACCAAGGAAGGGCATACAACATTTTCATCAAAGAATGGAATAAATAAATGAAGGACTTTCATATGCATAAGAATAAAGAAGATTTCAAGGAAAAGGAATCCAATATGTCAAGAAAGAAGCAAAAAATTGATAATATTGATGAGCTAGTGGTTTCTCCTCTGAGAAAAGCTAAATATGAGAAGATAAAGGTAGATCAAGAAAAGAGGAGTATTGAGGATAGGTAGGATAACAAATTTGACTACATAAGGAATGAGGTTAATTAAGAAAATAAGTTTCGTTAGAAGTATTAAAAATCTATTGAGCAAAGTGTGGAAATTTATGATATTCCAAAATATAAATTAGTTGATATGATTAAGTTATTGTTACAAGTAAAGGTGATAATTGAGGAACATAAGGAAATGATAGTTTCCCTCATTAATGGTGTAGCTATTCCCTCTATTGAAAGAAATATAATTTCCCCACCTAAAATGGGTAGACAAAAATTGAATGAAGACAATATTGAGGGGGTCATCAATGATATTCCTCAAGTATTCTTGGGTGCCACACTAACATGTCCTTATCAAGTGGACCCATTCTATGCGACTCTGATGATATATGATAAATTGATAAAGAATTAAATGATTGAATTTGGAGCATATAAATATATTATGCCATTAGAGGGAATGAAGGAACTTGAATCATGGAGTATGATATGAAACATTGATGCGAAAATAAGCACATAGTTACAATCCAAAAATCTCAATACTACTAATAATACACCAATTATATAAAAATTGGTAATAATAAATTTACTAAGAAGGAGGGGATCACAATCATCAAGTGGGATGAAATAACCATCAATATTCTCCTAGAAAATTAGAGTACCCTCCTCCTCCTAGTCTTTGTCAACATTGTGTTGATCACAAATAGGGGAAATAGCTTTCTCAAGGACACGAAACTTGCCAAAATTTGACTAGTGAAGAGCACCACACCCATGACAAGAGGTAAAAGGTTGAAAAGATGGTTGAGACCACCTAAAGGTAGAAGGGGTGAACCTTAGGATTGTGATCCTTGTTCTTGTTTGCTAAATTGACAAAGAAAATGCCTACATCTTCAAAGTTGGGAAGATACAAGAGAATAAACTTTGGAAATTATGTTATTGGTGTTTTAATTTTCCCAACTAGAATCTTATGAAAATCTATATGATAGCTACTTTAGATAATTGAAAGTCATAAGGGGCTGGCCAACAAATAGGAGATATGTTTTGTAATTATCAGAAGTGGTTATTTTATAGATTGTTGTAAGATTTAGGTTGGGAAAATTAAAACACGAACAAATTGGTGACTCTGTTGGGCATATACTTTTTGTTATTTGAAGAAAACTCTAAATAATCTCTAGTTATATTGTTATATTCATTTGAAGTTCCTTTATATTTATATGTTGGTCTTGTTCATTGGTTTTTCTTTTATAAATTTTACAAGAAAGAGAAATCTAAAATAATTAATTGAATTCCCTTAATTGGGTGGATAATTTCAAAGTATTCTTGCTGGTGAAAATGATAAAGAAAGGATGAGCATCAATAAGCTATAGAAGGAACATTATCCCATTTTAGGAAGACATCTGAGAAGAAGCTTGAAGCTAAACTATGTCCTCCAACGAAATCTTGGAAGAAGAAAAATACAAGTAATTTTGTTCCTCATCCTCCCCTTGGATCTAGACATGCTCATAATAGCACTAATGAAAATTTGGAAAATCTTCTTGATCTTGGAATGCCTCCCATAAATGAAGAGAATGTAGTTTTTAGACCTACAGTATGTGAGGAACACGCATGTCTTGATTTGTTGGCTAAGGAACAAAGAAAGAGGGAAAGGTACTTGTAATATAAGTTTGACGTAGAGTAAGATTCTTTTAGTTTGAACCCTAAAGAAATTACCTCTAAGCCTTTGGAATATGATCTACTAGGTAGCCCTCTTAATAAATACATTGCAAAATTTAGCCCTATTTTAAATCAAATTACAAGAAATATTTTTGAAGATGTTCTTGAAACCTTAGATACGGAAACCACTTTACCATCTAAGATAAATTATTGCATGAAGTCTAAGAAATTTAAGAAGAGATGGATAGGTTGGAAGAAATAAGGATCAAGAAGGCTAAAGATAAAATAGTTATGACAAATTCAACCTATCCATAAGGCCCAAACCCATTCCACCTAAAGTATGACAATAATAATGGGAAATTAAGCATAGTCATAAGCCTTGGTAAATTCAACTTTGATAAACATTGCAAGTTTCTAGTAATGTTGATCCCATTCCATTCATTCCAAGGCATAAATAATGTTTTCAAGGACATAAACCAATTTTTTATGTCAAACCAACTAAGGAAGGAGTGGCCTTAGCATGCGAGAAATATTTTTGGCAATGATATTATAGGACACATTTAATAAGGTGATGGACCACTAGTTGCATGCTTTTTCCAAGTCACTAGCTTTAGATGTGAATGAAATGCTTCCTTTTTTTATTGTGTCTCCTAAATAATTCTTAGATAAAGTTTCTAGATAGATAGCATGAAAAATATTCACCCACAATATCCTATTTTTTATAAAATTCACATGGAAATCCATCCAAGATATGGGATTTACCATTGGAAGTGGAGAATATAACCTCATACAAATATTTTTTAGTGAGAAATTGATCCTAATGAACATACTATGATGTGGAAACATGAAAATGAATGAAATTAAGGTATTATTATAGGGAAATGTTTCGAGTTGGATTATACTCTTGAGAAAAAAAATCTCATAATTTTGGACAAAGGATTGAAGAATGTCTAGAATCTTGTAAAGAGTTATTGTTGCTCCTTTATTTTATTAATGGCTTGAGAGGTATGATGAGTTAGTAGATCTTGAGAAAAAATCTATAAATACATTGTCTAATATTAAGCTAGTGAAGACAAGGTTTGATTTGGACACCATGAGGAAAGCGGGCATTTATAAAAATAGTTGTTATGGTTTTTTAAGATTTTCAAATTATTTTAACCACCAAAGTACTATAAATATAGAAATAATATTTTATAATAAAAATAAAATAAAAATAAATTTAATTTGAGGTTTGTCTCCAATGACTATGAGATGATAAATAATAAGGAAATTTAATATTCTAGGCATCATTAAACTAAAGGGATTTAAAAATTAATTTAGTACACAATACCACACCTTGGAATTGAGTGGAAATCAATTCCAACCCTTCAAAGGCATGTAAGAGGCAATACTACTCCTAGGCTAGATGATGAAAACCTTTATTTATTAGAGGAATCCCAAAGGAAATTTCTAAGAATATTTTCAAGCTTCAAGTAGGAGGCCTTAGAGGACTCAATATAATAATAAACATGAGTGTACACCAAAATTTAAGAACACAATTGAAACTTCCTAGTCAAGGAAAGAGGGTTAGTGATTTAATAGGATAATTTCTTCTCAATTCTGGAAATAAGAACTTCTTATATAGGAAGAAGGTGAAGCTTGAAAGAAAAGAAAAGGTCAATAATTTTTTATTCTATTTGGTAGTATCCTATACTTTTACTATTTATGTTACTTGAATTAGATGTTATGATATTATGAGTTTTGTTCATTATAATGATTTTATATGTAAATATTTATTTTAATACATTGTATGTGATGCAGGATCAGATTACAAATGAATAATAAATGGGTTTTACCGATTTCTTTTATTTTTAATATGAAATTAAGATTTTAGGTTTATCTATTAAATTTTCTAAGACATTGTAATGATATTTTGTGTTGTGTATAGTTACATGGGAAGGTGAACTATGTTCTACATTGTAGTAGTTGATGCTAATAATTAGACTAAATAATTATAATATTTTATTTATTTATATGATTAGATTTTATTTTTAATTTAATTATCTAATAAGATATGATTTCTAATACCTCAAAAATTAAAACTTAATCTTGACAATTTAAATTATTTAGATTGTGTCAAGTTCTTAATTAGAATTAGAACTAAATGATTATATTTGTTTCATATTTAATAAAAGAAACTATATTGGGAAGTTAAATAATCTCCCCAAAAAAAATACTTATGAGGGAAGGAAAGTCTCTTTTTATAAAAAAGATCATGTAAAGCATTACATCAAATATTTTACATATTCATGGTCTAATTAATTTTTTATTAGTCTATTGTTTAGATGTACATTTGATCACATTCTTTATTAATTAAAATTAAATATTATATACATGTTTTATTGCATTTAATATTTAATTGAAATTCAATGTGAAATATGATTCAAATGTGCATGTTGAATAGACATTATCTCAAACAGAAGTCATGGATTTGTAATGGAAACTGTTACAAATTGTACATGAATATTTGCAAGGTTTTAATCTATAATTTCATTGTTATGTTATATTTGAAAAGAAGCTTCTTGAGCCATTACAAGGCATCTTGAGATATTACCATTGAAAAAAGGAGGTGACAAGTGGAAAAAATCCACAAAAGTGGTCATTTGAATGTTGAAACATCGTAGGATGCTAGTGCCATGCGCAGACGTCCATGTGGCATGCTAGTTTCTAGACACATCATGCTACAAAACAACACAAATGAGAAAATCACAAGTTTTGATGCAAAGTTGACACACGAGGGTAGTTGTTGAAAAGGGATGCTGGAGCATCCTGAGAAGGGAAAAAAAGCTAATGTAGGGGATAAAATGAGCCTACACAAATACTAAAGGAGTGGACACTAATGTGGATGCAAGAATGTGAAATTGCAAGGGGTGAGATTTTGTGACATTACATTTTTCCCCCACTTTAGCGAGCATATGAATCTATACTAATATGTATGCTAAAGAGAATCTGCCAAATAGAAATAACATCATTATGCCCAAAAGGATACTATAGAGGAAGCAGATAACTCTTCGAACCAAGGAACCATGCTGCTAGGCTGAAGACCTATAAAAAAAATGCATTAGACAAGAATAACCTACACCATATAGCAATTTTAGAACATAAAAAACTACAGGATTTGAGTCAACAAAGTGAAAGAGACCCCAATGTAGAATGTTGTCTCAATACTATGCATCATCCCCAAATTAAAATGAAGAGAAGAAGGGAATATACCTAGGATCAAGAAGATGAAAATCTTTGACCCAGTATATACAAAAGAGAAGAGAAGAGAATTTAAGAGGGAGAAGCTAGAACGGAATGAAAATTCTAAGAGAGATGGCAACACAGGTATTCTTTCCCGAGGAGGTTTGAACAAATTGCACCAAAGGTCCACAAACCAATGATGGACATATCCCACAAGATTAAAGCATTGCATAGGCCCACAAACCTACAAGGAGGCAACCCCCAAGATCTCTCACATGAAGGAAACCTCATGGAGTATGTGTCTTATAGGCCCACACACCTGTAAGAAGGTATCCCCCAAGATCTCTCACATGAAGGAAACCTAGAGAAAAAAGTGCCTTATAGGCCCGCAGACCTGGAAGGAGGCATCCCCTAAGATCTCACATGGAGAAAACCAAGATGAAAGTATCTTACAAGCCCACAGACCTATAAGGAGGTGTCCCCCAAGATCTCTCACATGGAGGAAACCAAGATGAAAGTGCCTTACAAGCCTATAGACCTACAAGGAGGAATCCCCCAAGATCTCTCACATGGAGTAAACCCAAAGGATTAGACTCTATAGAGTTAGATTGGAAAGTGGCTTCATAGGCACACCTGCAAAGTGACATGTTTACCCACAGATAGAGCATGTCTAAAAACAAAGTGACCATGTAGGAAATCAAGTAGAAAGTCACACAGACCGTCAAAAAGTTGAAGCTTTCAAAGGGGTCCTTGGGGAACCCTTCAAAAGAAGAGGGGTCCACTCAAGGGGCATGTTATTTGAAAAGTGAGGTCTAGTTAGGCTGCCCCCAAGCTAGATGCCAATGAATTCATTTAAGATAAAAAATTTCAAAGGTGGTTCCTCAAGAACCCATCAAAACAAAAAGGGTTCCACTAGAGGGACACTTCATTTGAAAGATAGAGAGAAGAGAGGAGGTTTTTAGAAGGACACACATATCTAGAACAAGTTGTCACTACCCCCAACATATAGGGGAGGAGAACCATTCAAACATATAGGATAGTGGTAAACCTTGATATCATAGGTCATTTGAAAAAGAGGTAGATGCATTAGTAAATAAATGAGTGATGGCACCTAAATCATGAAGTCATATTTTATCCTTCAAGGCCTTACATTCACTAGTGGAATGGCCAAGCACTCAATGGTATGCAAAAAAAGAATGTTTTTCTTTATCATTTTTGTGAGATCTCATAGGAGGAGGAAGAGCAATCAAGCAGGATTTTAGAAGCCACAACAAAATAAAATATTTCTTAAATAAAGAATGAGGATTAGGAAGCAACCATTTCTCTTGTGGAGAAAATTTTGATTGCTCACAAGAAGAAGATAAGAAGATGGAAGATAATGGAGGATCCTCATGGAGAGTATTATTCCAGCTAGGGGGATCATACTCTTCTATGGAATTTTCATCAGCCTTCTTGATAGGGCTACCAACATTGGCCTCTTTAATAGAGGCATGATCATCTTCCCCAGAAGGGGGAGGACCAACATTAAGAAAATTACAATTTATGCTCACAATATCCCATGATACAAAAGAATAATCATCTTTGATAGTGGGTTTGGATGATGTTATTGGAAGGATCAAGTGGATCGGTTCAACTTTACATTCCCCAATGTAGGGTTTTGTAAAACCTAAAGAACTCCAATCATCACCAAGGAATCTATTCTCTTGAGAAGAGGTAGAAGGAGTAGACATGAGATTTCTTGCTTCAGAAGGATCTTCTTCAGGGACATCTATCTCAAGAGTATCCTTTATAATGAATACCGCTGGAGTGGACATCAACACACCAAAAGATACTAAAGGGATAATATTAGGCACAATCAAAACCTAGCCACCATCTCACATAAATGCATAGCCTCAGGGTCAACCTTGACTATGACTACTTGATTATTACAAATGAACTTAATATATTTATGCAAGGTAGACAAGAATGCACCCATAGCATGAATCCACAGTCTACCAAGAAGAAGGTTATATGGTAGCTTTTCTAACATAACATATACAAGGGTAGGGACAGTAACAGTTCCCAACCTCAAAGGAAAGACTATCGTGCCCAGGTTTTGTTGACCAACATTATCAAACCCACAAACGACAACAAAAGAAGTATTAAGAGAAGATGAATCAATATTAGTTTTGAGAAATAGATCATTGATGCATACATTGAGTGTTGAACCAACATCAATGAGAGTACGTCTAATGACAATGTTGTTAATGTTAACTATAATCATCAGAGGATCTGCTTATTTCTGCACTTCTAGAGGTGAGAGTTCCTATGGATAAAATGTAATATTTGGAAAATCCACATGAATATGAGCTATCAATGCATCAACATCTATCAACCTAGCGAAAGAAGGAAAGAGGATATTTTTGAAGGCTTCTTGAAGCATACCTTGGTAAAATAGAGTAGATTGAAGCAAGTCCCACAGTGAGATCTTAGCCAAAGTAACTCGAAGTTTCTCGATAAGATCATAATCACTGGGTGCTTTAGTCATAGGTTCAAGTGCTTGAGTAAGGCTTAGTTGTTTATTCATTCTATTCTTAAAAGTATGAGCTATGACTCTATATGAGGGAGCCATAGAAATTTTAGGAGAGTCATCATCAAATGGAACACCATTAATATAGCAAACCCTCTGAGGAGAAAGACTAGTTGGAGTTAGGTAAATGACTTGTCTCTTAGGCCTTCGAGGGGTAGTAGAGACATATATTACATTTACAGAATCATCACAACTAGTGGAATAATTATTTGAAGAAACATTCTCAACATCAATCCAAGGAGGATTAGATGCGGAACAAGCCTCATCATTTACTAATGCATCATCTTTAGAAGAGAGTGCATCAAAACAAAGATGAGATTCATCATTCACCAATGTAATGTCTCTAGAAGAGAGTATATTGGAATAGAGAGGAGATTCATCATTCTCAAATGCATCAGCTCCAAAAGAGAGTTCATTGGAATGAATAGAAGGTAGAGTAACATTAAGAAAGGTATCAATGATTTCATCTTCATTCGACAAGATATCCTCCAAAGCAAGAAGAATCTCATGAGAAGGATCAAAGATACAAAGTGACATGGGTAAAGCCAAGTCACCATCGTATGCATGAAATGGAATATCATTAACATTTTGAATAAAATAAGATATTGAACTACTAAAAGAGGATATTAAATTCATTTTGTTGATAGAACTAAGAAAACCGAAAATCCAAATTTTCTAATTTTTTTGGTGTTTTCTAGGTTCTAGTAATTCGCACTTTCAGAGGTCTTTGAAGTGGAATTTGAGGTCAAAAATTGTGTTGGTTCCAAAAATTCAATAACCAATGGCATTGTATTTTAGGGAATGAACTGGTTCTCTAGAAGACCTTTTGAATGGTGCAAACAGTTCGAAATTCCAAGCATTGAGTCAAAAGTTATGACCCTGACAAGTAGGGGAAAATAAATTCCTAGTTTTACGTTCATGTTGGGTTCACAAAAATGTAGAGAAGGGGGATTTTATACTCATGAGTTCTCTTCATTCAAAGAGCCTCACGAGGTGAACTACCCTAAACTACCTAAAGGAACAACTCAAAAGTTCTACAATCAGAAAGAGAAAGTCACAAAGATTTCCTGGACAAACTAAAAAGCTCTCGACCACAGGACATCAACATAGGATATAGATGATAGTGAAACATGATGGAATCCTAGAGGTGTACTGGCGTCTCATATGGCCCAAAAATTGAATTTATCACAAAAAATGACAAAGTGACTACTTCTACCTTAACTACTAAGAAATCTTGGAATGTGAGAAAGCAATAGAATATAAGAGAACTGAAACAAAGTGAAGTAGAAATGATAAAGATAAAGAGAAGAAAGGAAGTAATCACAACCACACAAGTGATGAAGCCTCCAACACGTGAATTCCTGGAGAAATTTTTGGGGTTGTATAGGGTTTTTCCTCAATCAAACCCCCGTTTTGGTGCTCCCACCTCCATGGACAGCCAGATAGAAATGAGTTTAATCAAAATGGAAAAAGTGTGTGGTAAAAAAAAAACCCGATTTAGGAGTAGAACCCACACCACCATGTATGGGTGATAAAAGCAATCCCTGCTTGTGGAGGAAAACTTGTATCACAAAGTAGAGATGTAGTAGATGGGGGATATGGAATTACAGAATGCTCACAAGCATGAGATAAGCGAGATAGAGCTACAAGGCTTAAAGAAGCCAAAGGGAGAGAGCAAAGAGTGTTGTAAAAGCTTGAAAGTGTTGTAGGAAGCTATATGGAGTTGTGCAAGAAAAATTTGGAGAGTAGAAGACTAGATCCAAAGCTAGAGAGAACTTGTTTGAAGTTGGAATAAAGCTAGAAAAACTTAGAAGCAATAAGATTGAAAAGACTACTTTTAAAGAGGGAAAAGAAGCTTCCTAAGCCATTATAAGGCATCACAAGTTGTTACCACCAACAAAAGGATATGACAAGTGGAAATCATGCACAAAAGTGGTCATTTGAATGTTGAAAACTCACTGAACACTAGCATGGTGTGTGGACGTTTGTGTCGTGTGCTAGTATCCACATGCATCATGCTACAAAACAACATGAATGGGAAAATGACAAGTTTTGACACAAAGCTGATGTGCAAGGGTAGCTTTTGAAAAGGGGTGCTAGAGCATCCTGAGAAGGGAAAATGGTTGATGTAGGGGCTAAAATGAGCCTACAAAAATGCTAAGGGAGTGGAAACTAAAGCGGATGCAAGAATGTATGTGAAATTGCAAGGGGTGCAATTTTACGACATTACAACATTTTTCAACCAAAAGGGTATCTAGATCTGTGAAAATATTTGTCAGGCTTGTATAGTGGGACTCATTTGCCAATAGTGGCGAATCAGCCCACTTTTTATTTTCCGGAAGTTCTTAACTAGATTCTATTCCTCTCGATCTACTTTTCTCTTCTTGATTGGTTTCTGGATCTGAAACTAAAAATTGCCACTTGTAGACATTCACCAAGCTTCTCCAAGGCTTGATGACAACTTTAGGGATTTTACAACTTTTCTCCAACTTTTCTTCTTGACAAATCTACAACCTAGTTCTACAAATCAAACACAAGAAGAGGTAAAATTGTTTTGGGGTTAGTGAATAGGGGTTTTCCTTGGTCAAACCCCTTGTTGGTAATTAAACATTGAAATTAAAGAAAAATGAAAGGAGAATGACGAATGGACAAATAGTAATGTTGCAACTCACTAAACCCTAGCAATAAGGTGTTGAAAATGAGCTTGAAATGGCTATAATGGATTTTGTTCTTGACTCTTGATCGAATGATGTTGATCTTGAATGAAATGCTTGCTTGAATCATAAACTCTGCATCACAATTGTTAGCACAGTAACAAAAATGAAGAATGCAATTTTTGACATGATGATTGGCACTTGAATGCTACTCTAATATGCTTGATATTATGCCCTTGAGTGCCTTTGAATTCTCTTGTGAACTCTGTTGAATGCTAGGTTTTGAATATGAGTGTAAGAACATTGTATTTATACTCAATTATGCAAGAATTCCCAAAATTACAACACTACAAGCCGACATTAGATCTAGGAGAATAAAATCTCATTGGAAATTTAAATTAAATTTTAATTTGGGCCACACAGGACTCATTTTCCCATGGTGGCGAATGAGTCGCACTAGACATAATGTATAGAACCAAAAATGAAAAATGCTTAGAAACATGTGAAACTTGCATCAGGGCCAAAAAGACCTAGGTGGGACTCATTCGCCTAAGGTGGTGAATGAGCTTGAAACACTAAATTATCTAGGCCACACAAGCTCTCTCTTCACTTTTCACTCCTGAGTTCTATTCATTCTCGATAGTAACACTCTCATAAGTGAAGCCATGCCAGACTGAGGTCCTTCCAGTGGCTACAACTCTCAAGAAAGCACTCAACGGTGCATTTTTGTGCTTTGGAGAGGGTTTAGGCCCATGGGTAATGCTCTCTCTCTTTCTCACTATTTTCTAACTACTTTCTCATTACTACTTAGTGGTGTGGGTTCTACTCCTGAAGCGGGTTTTTCTTTCACTACATGCTTTTTCTATTTTTTTTACACTCCTTTCTGACTTGGCTATCCATGGAGGTGGGAACACTAAAATGGGGGTTTAACTGAGGCAGGGCCTTATACAGCCCCAACCTTTTCCCCTCATTCTTCTGTGTGTAGGTTGCAAAGTAGAGCGTAGAGTGAAGACCCAAACATTCGGATAATGGTAATTTTTCTCCAAGTTCTCCTTGTGATTTACTCTAAGTTTCTACTTTCTGTTTGATTATTCTAAAGACCTTAGATCTAGGTTAAGAGCTGAAAATTTATTCTACCCATTAGAGCACCTAAGCTTTATGGTGCTTAGAATGCCAACACACTATTTGGATGACATCACACCGTTCTGGTGTCCCTAATCTGTGTTGCCATCTCTTGGCTAAAATCTCCTCTGTCAAAGGCAGAAACCCAAAAGTTTAACTCCATCGAGATTTGAAGTAGTCTTCTTTGAAATATAGCTTGTGTACACTTTCATTACCATTTCTTCATTATTGTTTATGTTGAGGTGGATAAGGGCAGTTCATTCCCTAGTGATATCTTATCTCACATTTTGGTGAACCTGACGTGAACCATGTTAGATCTATTTTTACAATGTTTCCATGTTTATGATAATACCTTTTCTAAGGAATATTTTGATATATTGGATGACGCTCTAGAAGACTTATTAGAAGTACCTTCCTCTATCCACAGACCTTTTGAGGAAACTTCCTCTCCACAAGCTAAGGAGTCAGTAAATGTAGTGGGGTTTTCGGTAGCTCCTGCAAGCCCTAAGAAAATCTTCATTTACATAACCCCTACTAGCTCTTATTCCAGGGAGGATCATGCCGTCTATGGAATTTCATATTGAAATGATTCACCAGTTTTATACTCAAGGTTCATAAAAGCTACAAACCCCACTTCATATAATGTTGTTGGGGAAACCTATATTACAAGAAGAAACAAACAGAAATTGGATCAAAAACCTCTTGTTCCTATGTCTCAACCCACTCAAGTCCCTAATTCTCTACAACCATCTCAACCAAGTCTTCCTTCAACACCCAAACCTGTGATCAAAGCACTAGGTGATTATGATCTTTTTGAGCAGCTTCATGTTACTTCAGCCAAGATCTCACTTTGGGATTTGCTTCAGACTGCTTTGGTTTATCAAGAGATACTCCATGAAGCCTTGCAAAAAATTGTCTTGCCTACCTCTGCTAGCCTTTTAGATGTTAATGCATTGTTGGCTCATATTTGAGTGGATTCACTGAATATTACATTCCTCCTGCAAGAACTCTCGCCTCTAGATATGCAGAAGCAAGCGGGCCCCTCGATGATTATAATTAATGTTAATAATATTGGTATTAGGCATACTCTCATTGATACTGGTTCAACTCTCAATGTCTATGATATTGATCTACTACCTAAGATTAAAATTGATTCATCCTCTCTAGCTACTTCTTCCTTGTACATTTGTGGGTTTGATAATGTTGGTCATCAAGCTCTAGGCACGATAATACTGCATTTGCAACTAGGTCTCATTTCCTTAGCTACTTTGGTTTATGTGATGTTTGGCCCTTTAACTTACAATATTATTTTAGGGAGACCCTGAATTCATGCTATGGGTTTTTTAACTTATACTTTACATTGCTCCTTAAAGATCATCACAAATAATCAGATGGTCATGGTTTAACCTGATCTAGAAGTTTTTCACCTTTTTGAACTAGCATCTTCTGATTGGGCAACAGTCATATCCACTCTTAAGAATTGTATTCCATCCTTAACCACTAATGCTATGGCATGTCCCTCGATGATACCCTCTATGGAGATCATACCTAAAGTGAATTCCATTAAAAATGAATCACCTAAAATAGAAAATCCTAAGTCTTCCCCCTCTTCTCCTTCATCTTTTGAGTCAAATTCTTTCTTTGGTGATTATTGGGGCTCTCTAGAATTCTTTGAATTCTTCATCACAGAATACAAAGTGATTCCCACTCGTATAGAGTTTTTGAATTCCTTTTATGTGAAGATGGGTGATACTCCCATTGAGGAAGGGAAATGTGATCCTATCTTGGAGTACAACCCTTCCCCTACTAAGAAGTGTAGTCCCTCTCTTATGAAGGAGGATAATTTTTGTGAACTGAGTGAAGAAGGTGAAAGCACTCTTGGGGATGTGTTCGATGTTCACTGGTGGAGTGAAACCCTCTACATAGAGCTGCCACCTCCTAAAGTTTTGAAAACTCGCTATGGATTTGGATATGGACTTGCTTCTTAATATGGCTATGGGAAAAAGGGCCTAGGGCATGTTGAGCAATGACTTCAATTCCCTATCCAATTTAAGATGAGAAAGCACTATATGGGTTTGGGATGCTCTATTAAACATTCTAAGGAGAAACCTTGGTGGAGTGTCAATGTGATTTCGGTCCAACCGCTAAGTTTGGTCCATCCTGAATTGATAGAGGATAAGGGGCATGCTAAGAAAATCCCTTTAAATTTGTTCTCTTTGGATGAAGCACTTGAGGAATTCCTAGGTGCCTACTCCTGATTGCCTCCCTTCCATTACAAGAGATGATTCTCATATCACCTGCATAAGCAGGCATTCTTTGGAGAATTTGTCTTGCATATTGATGAGGAAGACCCTCTATCCAGTGTTGGAAATGATATACCAATATCACATCCTACCAATCATAGTTCTCTCCTAAAAGGAGATACTACTAAAATCTCTATGGATCCTAAGTCTCCTGAAAAAGTAATTAAGATTGGGAAGTGTCTTGCTTTAGGGGAAACAAACAAACATTTTGATCTCTTACATTCTCATCCTGATATCTTTAGTTGGATGTACGAGGATATTCCTGGTATTGATGAGTCTATAGTGGTTCACAATATAATCCTATGTCCCGATGCCAAGTTAATTAAGCAAAAAATTTGAACGATCAATCCTAGGGTGGCATTGATGGTTAAGACTAAGATAGAAAAGTTCTTAAAATCAAGCTTTATCCATCCTATTGACTACTCTCCTTGGATATCGAACATAGTTGCCTTTAGTAAACCTAATGGTCATATTCATATATGCATTGAATTTCGTGATCTTAATAAGGATTCTCTTAAGGATTTTTTTTTTTTGCCTAATATAAATATGATTGTGGATTTGATTGTAGGCCATGCATTGCTATCTTTTATGGATGGTTTCTCAAGTTACAATCAGATCCATATTAATTTGGAAGATTAGTACAAGAAAACCTTCACTACCCCTTGGGGTACCTTCTATTATGTGGTCATTCCCTTTGGGTTAAAGAATGCAGGAGAAACTTACCAATGAGTGATGACCCTAATATTTCATGATTTTATTCATAAGATCTTAGAGGATTATGTCAATGACATCTTGGAAAAATCTATAACTTATCAAGATCATGTAAAGAAACATCATCTTATTTTTGAGAGGCTTCCGCTCTATAGGATGAGGTTCAATCCCGTTATGTGTGTTTTCGGTGTGGATGTTGGAAATTTTTTGGGATTCATAGTTTCTCACGTGGAATCGAAATTGACACAAATAAGATTAAGGCTATTGTTAATATGTCTCCACCTAGGAATAACACTGAAGTGCAAAGTTTACAAGGGAAAATTCAGGCGATTCGTAGATTCATATCCTAGTTGGATGATCATACTCTTCCCTTCACTCGTCTATTAAAGAAAGGTTTTTCCTTCATATGGGATGAAGAACGCCAGAAAGCTTTTCAGTCAATCAAATCCTATTTATCCAATCCTCCTATATTGATGTCGACTATGCAAGATAGACCCTTTCTAGTTTACCTCATAGTGTCACCATATGCTTTTTTAGATTTGTTGGCCTAGTATGATGATGTCGAGAAAGAGAGAGTGGCCTACATCAGTCGTGTCCTAGTTGACTATGAAACTCATTACTCCTCCATGGAGAAGCAATGCCTTGCTCTTGTCTTTGCTACATAGAAGTTAAGGCACTACCTTCTCCATTCTGAAATGCATGTCATTATAAAAAGTGACCTTCTAAAGCATTTGTTCTCTAGTGCCAACCTTGCTAGGAGGTTAGAAAAATCGGTAATGTTACTCTCTGATTTTGACGTAAAGTTCATTACTCAAAAGTTAATAAAGGGTCTAGTTGTTGATAAATTCATGGATGCTCCCTCATCTTGCTCCTTCTCGGGGTTAGATTTTTTTTTTATGAGAACATTTTTGTGATTAACTATGACCTTGAATGAAAATGTACTTCAATGGGTCGAGGTGTCAGACTAGCTCCAGGGCGGGTGCAGTATTAATGTCGCTTGAAGGTAAACTGGTCCCTCTCTCCTTTTGATTAGACTTTCCTTGTACTAACAATATCTCTGAGTATGAAGCTCTTATTGTTGGCTTGCATGTTGTAATTTCACTAAACATAAAACATCTCCACATACTGGGAGATTCTGAGCTCATTGTGAACTAGATCATGGGAGGCTATCAAGCTAAGAAAAGTAAGTTGTCTCAGTATTGGGACCTTGCTTTGTCTTTTCTCAAATGGTTCTCCTCTTTTACGATAGAAAACATCCCTAGAAGAGAGAATGGACATGTAGATTCCATTGCAAGTGTTGCTTCCCTAGTAACCTTAGATGAAGATACAAAATAATAACACTTCATGGTTCAGGTCCTGTGCAACCCAATGGTTTTCGATCAACCTAAATTCGATGTTTTTGTGTGTTCTCACATGGACTCGGGAGAATGGTTCTCTAATATTTACAATTACCTAAAGACTGGAAAATTTCTCGATGATGCAACAAAGAATGATCACACTTGTATACGAATGCTTTTAGCTTGTTTTGTCATTTTATCTAATGTTCTCTATCAAAAATATTATAACAGCTTGCTTCTTCGATATCTCACTAAAGCGGAAATACCCCTCACCCTTGAGGAAGCCCATTCATGCTCTGGGGATGGAAACTTTGGTGGTAAATCACTAGTGAGGAAACTGATACACATGGGGTATTTTTGGAAAATGATGGAAAAAAATTCCTTCAACTCTGTTAAAAAGTGCCCTCAATGCCAACAACATAGTTGTCTTATTCATGCACTTGCACAAGAGTTACAAAATTAGACCTCTCCTTGGCCATTTGAAAAATGGGGGTTGGATATTATTGGAAAGACATCACCTCCTTCTTCTAAAGGAAATAATTTTATCATCACCACTACATATTACTTCATGAAGTGGGTTGAAGCCATTTTGCTTTGATCCATGAACACTAAAGCTATTTGTAGTTTTCTTTTGGAAAACATTATTTCTTGTTTTGGATTACCTACTACACTTGTCTTTGACAATGGTATGCCATTCAAGAACAAGGAAGTAAAACAATTCTTAGGGAAATTTCACATTCAATGCCTTACTATCCACAATCTAATGGTCAAGTAGAAGTGTCTTACAAGACTCTGGAGCTCATTCTTCATAAAAGAGTTAACAAGAATGGTAAGAATTGGAATATTTAATTAATGTATGCTTTGTGGGACTATTGCACAAGCATCTATATGGTGTTGAAGCTATCATGCCTTTAGAATTGGAGATTTTGTCTCTACAATTTTCCCTTAAAGGGATTACTGATGATGAAACTTATCGAGCTAATCATTTGCATTAGCTAGAGATGTTTGATGAGCACCGATTATAGGCCCTCGATCATCTTAAAGTTTATCAAAAATAATTATCAAGATAGTATAATCAAAATGTGCTCCCTAGAACCTTTAAGTTGGGAGACATGGTTCTTTACAAGAATTAGAGAAATGTAAATGTATGGCCTAATCAAAGAGGGAAATTTAGTCCCAACTGGTTAGGCCCCTACATTGTTGTCTCTGTGTATGGTTTGGGTTCCTGTAGATTATCATGTATAGATGGAACACCTCTAAAAGAACCCATTAACATGATGCATCTCAGTCGATACTATGCATAGTGTCCAACATGTCACGTGTGCAGTGTTCACTCTTTAAGGGAAGCAACATTACATGTTGACATTATTCATTAACACATTATAATTTTTTTTTGTTATGATATGACTATATGTGTATGTGTGTGTAATATACATACATGTGTCTTGCTATGCTATGTATCCATGCATCAAATTACATCTTTTAAGGAAATTAGATCATCATTGTATTTAATTAACATACAACCATATGTGTTCATTAAATCATATTAGCATCTAATGTAAACATACATCCATATAAGCATATAATATCCACCGCATCAACATACATGAAAATAAAGAAGCATACACATCAAAATACAAAATTCCATGATGTCAAAACTAGTATATATATGTATGTATGTATTAAATGTCATATACATGTATTAGACCATTACTATAAAAAATTATTGGCTACTAAATACATGTCTATGAAAAATGATCTACAAAAATATATATAACTCTCACTACAAAAATGATTTACAAAACAAGGAGTTTCTATGGTTGTGATGCATGGCTCCTAGAGCCCTTCAACTCTGGAGGTTGCTACTATGGTCTAGGAGAGGCTGCACAATGGACATGGATCTGAATCAGTGCATGTGTGATGTAGTCAAAGCTACCTACATCCCTCTAATCTCCCCCTGCATGGAGCATATGGTCATCTACGCTTGTAGATGCATAAAATGTATTAATTAACATTGGACATTTGATCCTAACCACTAACATCACTTCATCCTGAATCATCCTTCAGTCTAACCATTTAATCAAATTCCTTTATTTGATTAAATTCATAAATATTCCTCTCTTAATTAAATAGATCAATTATCTAATCAAGTCATCCTTTCTCAATAATTGAATCAATCAGTCTAATCTAATTATCCCTATTTAATTGAATAATTAATTTTATTTAATTAAATCTCTAATGTTCATTCATTAAGTTGAGTAAATTAAAACCTTATTTAATTTAATCTCACATCCCCTTAGTTAAATAAATCAAACCCCTTTATTTAATTAAATCTTTAAATCACAATTTTATCATATTTGATTTAAACCAATCCATAAATTTAAGTCAAATAGGTCACATCATTTAATCCTTCATTAAATTAATTAACCTTGATTAATTTAATTTCTTCTCATGTCCCATCCTCCATCTTTTGCCACTTGCACATGAAAATAGAGTTATTTGATTTATTAAATCTCTATTTATCTTCAACATGGCATAAAGGAGAAATATTCTTCAAGTTTGAAATTCAAATCTAAGTCGAATTTGTCCTTCCAACAAGGAATTCACTCCATCTTACAAGTCATTTTGCATTGATCCAAGTGTCCATAACTCCATTTGACTCTCCCCACACCTTGCCATTAATACAATTTCAAAATTCAAATATTGGCATTTATTGGCACATTCATCAAAACTTGCACATCCTTGGCCAATTCAAATTTGGACAAGTGGCACTTTGCCATTGGATGAAATTTAGTCCCACATTGCTCTATTTTGGGAATTCTTTCAACTTGTCATTCTATAAATAGAGAGCTCCTCTATTGTATTTGGCATCCACAATTTTAGTAAACTTACTATGGTCAAATCTTTAGCAATCTTCATCCATACATTTGAATTTGTAGCTAGTTTATGCAGGTTTTTATCTTGGAGCACTCATCACTCTTCATCAAAGTGGATCAATTTTCATCACCAAATCACCATTGCATCATTGGAGTTGGGAAAGGGCTAATTTTCACATCAAATTGGCACCAATTCCCTCAAGAGATTTAGAGTTTTCTTTTCTTTAGAATAGGATTTGATATGTTTTAAGTTTTGTTATGTTCTTCATTTCATTTCCTTTTTATTTTGCAACATTAATGAATTTCTAGAGGAATCTATATTCTTACTTGTATTTCATCTATTTTTTTTTTTGTTTCTTGTGCTCTTGCAGGTATAGGTTCTAGGTTCATATTTTGGCGCTATAAGGAGGGCATTATCTTGTTTTCTAACCATCTTTTTGTCAAAGTTTCCATGTTTTTCTTTGTCTATAGGAAAATTTTTCCTCTGGAAGCTCTATGTCGTTGTTCAACACTGTTGGTTGTCCAACATCACTATATGGAACCACTGAAACTCCAAACTATGATGCCTCTAATTTCCCACCTAGAATTTTGAATTCTAAACAGCATCGCTGAACCAATCTGACCTGCAAGACTCTTTCAAAAATATAAACTACATCACTGACTAAAAGGGGGATGCCTTTATGCTCACTGGTCTAGTTATAATGTGACACTGACTGGAAAGCGGTGCTATATAGTATCGTTGGTGAAATCAAATTGTGATGCCTTCATGGATTGCACTGCTAGAGGGGAGTATAAAGTGAAATTTTATTTGTAGCATGTTCTTTTTTTCAAATTATGGTTCTTTTGTCTGTTTTCTGCTTTTTTGACCTCTATTTCTGAAGAATCTAACTGACTTTCTTATAGGTTGGATTGATCAAATATGAAAAGTTAAGGAAGCATGACGATGTCATTTCACAAAAACAATTGTTTTTAAACAATCTTAGAGGATTCACTGTTCCTCTTAAGGAAAATTTTGTTATCTCTTTATGATTAGGACTTACTAATTTCATTTTGGGCTTTACAAGGAACCTTTTAAATTCTTGTTACAAAGAGGCTTAAAAAGAAAATTAGGACTCAAATTTACTAGAGTTTGTTTTGGGATTAAAAATTGAACAAGGAAAATTGTCACACTTACTTTGGTGCTTTAAAACGAATTCAATTTTTCTTTCTGGACTTAAAATGAACAGTTGTTTTCATTATTTTGTAATTACTTACAGAAAGTAATCTCATCAAAAGACATATACGCTTCTCTCGTGCCTCACAAAAATATTGAGAATCAAAAGGATTTTGGTGACATTAAGTTGCGTAAGTAATTGCCTATACACACTTCAATTTGGGTTTAAAAATTGAATAAATTGTGCGAGTGTGAGTAAATCTATTGCATGTGTTCTCCCTTTGTTTCTAAACAAAGGTTGATCGAACTATGAATACATTTACTCGCTATTTTTTTATCTTAGAGGGCCTTCCTTGGGGAAAAAGTACTCACCCAAGGGAATGACTCAACCAGTAACACTCTAAAGCCAAGAGTATTTCCAACCAGGATATAAATGTGGGTATTGGAATAAACACTAGTATCACGCAGTTGGCTCTGATGAGAAGGGCATCAATGGTCTCACCAAGTTGGGTCAACTCCTATGAATGGAAAGTCTGAATTAAAACCCTTGTTGTAGAAAGACCAAAATCCCTATCTATTTTTTGGTGCAAAAATGGTTGTTCTAAAGTTGTCCCACACTTTTACGGTCTTTAGTAGAAATGGAAAGCATGCAATGGGAGTTTCATGGGTGTTGATTCTTGGCTGCCCTATATAAGTGAGTGTTGTGGAGGGGAGCCACTGGGGTCAAGCATCTAACCATTCACTAAAGATAAGCATAGCTAGACTTGTCCAAGTGGGGACTCAACAAATATTTTCTTTCATGTCCATAAGGTTGTACTTGTTCTTGGTTACAAAAATGCTTTACTTGTTCAATTTTTTTTTGGAAACAAACACTTAACATCATCATCAAAATTTCAAACCCTTTAGGAGGCAAATAAAAATTGACAAAATTCATGTGTTATTGCTTTCCCTTGGGATTTTATCCTTAGAGGTTTCTAAACACTCTAACTTACATCTCAATTTTCCTACTAAAGATAAACAATAGGTGACTCTTGCCTTGAATTCATCAAATTTCCACATAACATACTTTGTGGGATTCAAAGAAATTAAGACATTAGACGTTTACTTTGAAAATATAATCAAGAAAGTGTTTGTGGTAAAACAAAATCACTAAGCAAAGATAACAAAATTGGCTCTCACAAGTGTTAATTCCTTATGATTTCCAAGAAACTCAAAATCCCAAAACAAAATTCCTTGAGTCAAAGTTCAAAATTTAGGAGTCACACTCGAAAGGTCATCAAGAAATACATTAGGAAGTGAAATCAAAAGCAACATATGAAAATAAGCAAAAATTTTACAAGGTTCTATAGACTCATTCCTTTGAACAATTTGGAAATGTATAGTCAATTTGAACCGCTTCTTAGTTATAGAGGTCCTTAGAAGTATCACATGTTCTTCAATACTGAGGTATAGTAAACAAGTGTCTTCTTAGGTACATCCTAGGATCAAAATCAAACCTTCATCCATCTTTGAACATCAAAACCAATAACATCTCATCAACATCTCTACGAAAAATATTGAAAAATAAAACTCCTTCATGTTAAACTTTTGGCAAATCATTTGAAATCAATCCAAAATCACTTTGTTTGATTGAATGTGTGTAGATGCATCCTTCTTCACATATTTGATCAAATTATCAAACCTTGTGAACAAATTCATCCCTTGATAACATCCAACATCTTTGGATTTAGGAGTTCATTATCAAAATCATCTTGTTTGGATAGGGATGTTTAGATGAATCCTTCTTATCACACCTAGACAAATTAGCATCTTGTGAATGATTTAACTCTAGGAAAAAATCCAACCTCTTAGAGTTCATGCATTCACCAAAATCCGAATTCAAAACAAATCAATCCCAAAATCAAGTCCTAAATTTTAGTAGACCCTTCAAGATTTTCTCAAGAGTTTCAATCATCCATCTAACATCCATCTAACATATGTATCATTATCACCCTTTGATCTTTAATTCATCCTAAATTTTCTCCTTTTGTACCTAAAGATATATCAATCCAAAGAATTAGAGATTCATCTCCCATATTCGTAAATTCACTCCTATTTTATGGTGAAGACTAGATCTCAACACAAGAACATGGAAGCCAACAAAGAAACACCTTCTTCAAGTGACCTAAGTCAAACAAACTCTAAAATGAATCCCATTAAATCAAGTAATCCTTTAACAAATGTTCCTTCATCATCACAAAATCCACAAGAGGAAAGCCAAGAAGAGGATCATACCTTTGGGATGTCACATGAGGAAATCACTAAAATGGTTCAAAATCCAGAGAATCATAAGATTATCAATATCATGATGAGACTCAACCCCTCACTATACATGCTTGAATTAGCAAAGCAACAAGCTAAATTCCCTTCTGATTTCGATGTGAGCACTATTGTGGAAATATATTTTGGGATCACAACCCCAATCTCATCCACCATCCCCATTTCATCTACACCCCCATCCCAAAATATCACTCAAAACATCTTGCAAATCATATCATCCTTTGCTTCAACTCAACCCAGTGTCAGCAAGGGAACTGCATTTCTCAATGCCATACAAACACACCCCCTTGTCAACAATAAGGATTTGGAAAAAAATACCATCTTGGGAGAAAACCGTACCCAAAAATCCATTACATACGTATGTCCCTCTCACTTTTCAAAATTCCAATAACCCATCATCATCATTCGTTCACGCAACACCCCAAACCTCTCTCCCCTTAACCTCGCAAGGAGAAGGTGACATGTTCAGACTAGGGGGAATCTTTGACACTACACCATTTCCTCAAGAGATCACATCCCTCACATTTTCACCACTTCCACCATTGCCATCAGCATTCCACCACTACTTGGCTTAGGAATTCCACCTTTACCAAATGTCAATAAAAATCAAACCAACATCCTAAATACCAAGAAAAACATCATGCTAAACTCTCAAAACTTGTTATCAACATCACAACAATAGATGACAACTACACAAGAAATCACATCATCAACCAACCCCTAACATCTCAAAACATGATTTCTCAGGGACCAACAACATCAATTGCACCATCCACCACTCAAAACCCAAATATGAAAACACCTCTCACCACCCCAATGAGCACCATTCTAAATCCACCACCACCTCCACCACCACCAAGCTCCAATACATCAAATAAATACAACATTGCATTACAAGAAGGTCAGCAAGCTATTTATCAAAAGGAATTACTGCAAGTAAAAAAACAAAAATCCGCGCAACTAGCTACCCAACAAACCACACAATTAGCTGCTTAGCAAGCTGCTCAAGAAACCCAAGCCGCATTACAAGCACAAGAAACACAACAGGATGATAAATCCCAAATATTATTACAATAAAAAGTGGCACAAGACCAAGCACAAGCTCATGCACAAGCCCAAACACAGGGTCAAGCACAAGCGCAAGCTCAAGCCTAGGTGCACACCCAATATCAATCACAATAAGCACAAGCACAAGCACAAAATCTTGCACAAAAACAAGAAGTACAACTATAAGCATATCAAAAAGTGGTAAAACAATACCAAGAGCAACAAGAAGTAGCCCAATTAGAAGCCGAACAACAAGCGTTGTTGGTGCAACAACAAGCACAACAATAGGCTTAGCAACATGCAATCCTAGAACAACAACAACAAGACCAACAACAAGCAATGTTTATACAACAACAAGTGCAATCATACATGGCTCAACAGAATGTGCAAATGCCACCAATCAACACATCAACTAATCCACACATCACACCCACAAGTGAACCACGTAAGAACACTTTCATCCCACCTCCTTATCCACAAAAAGATGTCATGACAAATCAAATTACTCTCACAATAAGTGCTCTATCTTCTATTAGGGTGAACCATGAAAACATCCAGCAACTTGTGCCCCTATCCATTTGATAGGAGCCTTGTGATGAAACCATTCCCAAAGGTATTTGAGATCCCCAAGTTTGACAAGTACCAGGGGACAAGAAACCCTGAAGATAACATTAGGGAATTCCAGGTTCATTGCATGGAAGTCACATATGATGATACCTATCTGAAGCGGCTATTTCCTATGAGTTTAGCTGGCCATGCCATGGAATGGTTCTCTCACCTACCTATAGGCATCAAGACATTTCAAGAAATCATAGACACATTCATCAAAAACTACGCATGCAATATTGCCATGGATGTCAGTCTAGAGGAACTCTCAGCTCTAAAACAAGGTAAGAATGAATCATTTGCTTCATTCCTACAACAATGGCATTCCAAGGCCAATTAGAGAAAATGGGTCATGCCCCAAGGAACAACAAGTGTGCACTATCATATCCAACCTTGATGACCTACTGGAATTCCATCTCAAGGTCCAAGGGATCACCACATATGACCAGTTGATTTCCAAGGTGCTTAGTATTGAACAAGCCCTTATGACACAACCTAGAGGGAAACTTCATATCCTGAGCAATAGAATAATTTCCCACCCACCAATTACAATGACAAACCTCGAACATGGGCAAGAAATTTTTTTTACCAATGATGGTGTCATCGATGCCAAAGTTGTCATTAGTGCCCCTCAGAAAAACACACCCACACCACAACAACAAACCCAAAACCATCATCAAGAGAACACAACAAAACAACAACCAAACAACCAAGCAATTCATAACGTTAATGACCAAAGAGGACCACCCCGGCGAAACAAGAATTTTACAAAGCGAAAGTACACTGCTCTTGGGGAACCACTTGAAGTCATCATGAAGAAACTAATAAATTAAAACCTCATCAAGATTCCCACCTATGAGAACTACCAAGAACCAGATATTAAACCTCCTTGGTACAATCAAAATCAGCTTTGTGACTTCCACAAAATCAAAGGGCACACCATGAACAGTTGCATGAGGTTCAAGAACATAGTCTAAGACCTTAATGATCAAAGGATCATAAATGTGGAACAACCAACATGAAACCAAAACCTCAAAATATACACAAATCTGATACCTAACCATAACAATAAAGGGAACAATAACACTGATAAGGGAAAAGGAACCTTCAAAAGCATGAATAATGTGTACGACCATGTCGTCGCATCTTTGGATGACTACTGCGCTACCATCACTATCAAAGGAGCTCAAGCTGATTGTGGAGTCACCACAAGAGGTAGAAAAGTTACTATCATAGGATCATCTCAACCAAACAGAACTTTCATGTCCAATTCAAGATCCATTCCCAATGGTTACAATGTCCTTAATTAGGTAAAAAGAACCCTTGCACAAATATCCATCATGGAGTTGTTAAAAATCTCATCCATCCACAAGAAAATCCTTGAGGAAGCATTGGATTCATCCACTGTCCCTACAGACCTTGATGTGAAACTATTCCAAGCTATGGTTGACAACATCATCACTCCAAACCTCCTTACATTCTCTGACCAAGAACTTCCCGCTCAACCATCTCATAACTGTGCACTCCATTTAGAGGTCCTAGTGGAAAAAAGTAAAGTCAAGTGAGTTTTGGTGGATGGAGTTGTATGATTGAATATTTGTTCCCTCAAGCTCATTAAGCAGTTAAAAATCTAAGAGGATTCCATTGACAAAGGAAAAGGTATTACAATCAAAGCATATGATGATCGGGAAAGAGTGTCCCAAGGCACAATCAAAATCCATATTCAAGTAGGGCCAGCTATCATGGAAACTGCCTGTCATGTCCTGGATCTCAACTAATTACCTTGTAACATTCTTCTAGGACATCCATGGATTCATGCAATGTAAGTGGTAGCATCAACTTTCCATCAATGTGTCAAATTCACATATGAAGGACAAGAGGTCACCATCCATGGAGATCCTAAACCATTCTCCTATTGCAAGAACCTTGAGGAAAAATACTACAAAATACCTCAAGTACGTGAAAATGTTGAAGGCCCATCAACACTGTACATTGATCCAGCCACTCTCACATCTACTTCTGCAATAGAAACACCCGCCATTCTCACCATCCCCACCATCTCTGATATCAAATTCATCATCTAGGATAATAGTTGTGGAAACTACACGATTCCCAAAAATTCTTTTCTAGTAGGAGAGTTACCACAATCTCCCAGATCATGAGGATGTCCACAATCAAATGAAGCCTCCACATCTCAAACATCCCTTGAAGAATATCCCAACTTCAGAAGTTGGGGAGATCTCAGCCAAGAAATCATAGAGGAGGACCCATCTCATCTCCTATACCAAGATAATAGACCAGTCGTTGATCTACCAATGGATGACAGAAGCAAGGGTTTGCAAATGATGCTCACAATGGGCTATGACAGAAACTGGAGAATTAGACAAAATGACAATGGGCTAATAATAACTATCATTCTAGAGATGTGAATGAGAAATATTGGACATGGATGTACCCCTCAGAGAATAACCATACGTGGCTGAAGTCCTCCAGTTAGAAAGGTCAATAATCCTCCTCAACAATCCATAGCTGAACTTCACTTACCCATATCTACAGGTTGAGTCATAAAAAACTTCACATTTGACATAACTAACATTTTTAGTAGTAGTGATGATGAGGATCCAATAACCAACTACCTAGGCTCTTCGACAATACCACCCTTCTCATGATTAGCACCTTATCCTTTGAGTCAGACCATCAAAATCATGAAATCCACCTAGTTTACCCCCAACTCATCGATTATGACCAACGAGGACCACCAATTCTTGACACATTCGAAAACAATGAGGTGCTCTCAGAATTCATGGGACTACGGATAATATTCCATGTGGGGATCACAAAGCATGATTCATCATTGAGCTAGATACATAGGCCTATTATGGGGAAATGATTGAATCCCTCAGTTGTAAAAGTGAGAAACTAAGAATAATATCTAAGTCCTTGACAGAAAAACCATACTGTGGCACTCTCTAACACAAAAAAGTAAAATGAAAGGATTCATCCAATGGTGAAAACCTCTCTTGAGTTGCCTGAGGATGGGGGATTCAATCTTCCTTTTAGAGCTCTTCATCAGGAAAAATCAGCAGTCCTAGCAAAAAATGCAATCCAGTTAATCTAGCAACATAGGAGACCCCGCGCATCACATTCTATGTGGAATCATTACTATCAAAAGAACAAGAACTCCTAGCAGCATTCTTGAGAGAGAGATAGGTAAACTTTGCATGGAGCTACGCAGACATGCCAGGGCTCGATCCAAAAATTGCAGTTCATCACCTAGCAGTATACTCTGAAGCAAAGCCCGTTAACAAAAGCTTAGGAAAATGAACCCTCAAATCGCCTTGCTAGTCAAAATGGAAGTTAAGAAGCTATTGGATGCAAGATTCATTCGACCAATAGATTAGCCAGAATGGGTGCCAAACCTGGTTCCCATCTCAACACCCGATGGAGGCAACAAAATTTGCACAGATTTTAGGGACTTAAACAAAGCTGTCCAAAAGATGATTTACCTTTGCCCAACATTGACATGATTGTAGACATGACAACGGGACATGAAATGCTTTCCTTGATGGATGGTTTCTCAGGATACAACCAGATAATGATTACTAAAGAAGACCAACACAAAACAGCCTTCGCTTGTCCATGGGGGACTTACTGCTACAATATGATTCCATTCGGCTTGAAGAATGCAGGAGAAACATACCAAAGATCCATGACGTTAATCTTCCATGACATGATCCATAAAACTATTGAAGATTATGTCGATGACATACTAGCCAAATCCAGAAAGAGGAAGGATCACATAGCAACCTTAAGTGCCATTTTTGACAGGCTAGAGGAATACAAGGTCTGATTAAATCCAAAGAAGCGTGTCTTTGGCATAAAATCAGGAAAGTTGCTAGGATGCATAGTGTCAATGAGAGGTATTGAGGTAGATCTAGCAAAGGTGAAAGAAATCCTTGAGATGGAGGTACCCAAAACATTGAAACAATTGAGAGGTCTCCAAGGCAAGCTTCAATCCATCTGAAGATTCATAGCACAACTGGTAGATAAAAAAAACCCAAAATCTCACCTACTTCACAAGGGAGTAGCATACAAGTGGGAAAACAAGTGTTAAGAATCCTTAAATAAGATCAAAGAATATTTGCTTACACCACTAGTCCTAATGCATCCAATCCCAAGAAAGCCATTAATTCTCTATGTGAGCAACAACAGCAGCCCTTGGAGCTCTTCTAGCTCAACATGATGAAAATGGAACATAAAGGGCCATCTATTATATCAACAAAACAATGGTCGGTCATGAGTTAAATTACTCATTCATCAAAAAATCATGCCTATTAGTAGTGTTTGCATTGCAAAAATTTAGACATTACATGTTGGCGCACAAAGTCAAACTCATTGCCAAATTTGATCCCCTCAAGTACTTGCTATAAAAGGCAATGCTCACTAGAAGAATGGATAAATGGGTCATGATACTATCAGAGTATGACATTGAATATGTGGAGTGGAATTCAATTAAAGGCCAAGTCATCATAGATAATCTTGCAGAAGCACCAGTCTATTCAGATAATCCTTTCATCTCAGAGTTTCTAGATGAATCCATCTTCAATCTCAACATAGATGACCACTGGAAACTTTACTTTGATGGCTCATACACGCAACATGGATCAGGAGTCGGTGTCTTCTTTATCACCCCACAAGGCATACCAAGGTCCTATAAATTTGCATTCCACTGCACCAACAACATTGTAGAATATGAGGCTTTAACCATAGGTCTCAGAATAGCAGTACAGTGGCACATCATGGCCCTTAGAGTATACAGAGACTCTCAGTTGATAATAAACCAAGTGAACGATGAATACCAGACTAAGGATGATAAGCTCACTCCATACAAGAAACTAGTGGAGACTCTTAAGGAATCCTTTATTGAGATCACATTTGAGAAGATACCCAAAGCCAACAACAAAGAAATAGACACCATGGCAATGATTCGATCCATACTAGAAATCCCTCACAATGTCCCTAAACATGAATTCTTGGTAGAGCAGCTTCTCATGCCCACATTCAAGGTACCAAAATCAGAATTTGTGTGTGAAGTCGTTGGTCCCATCCCTAGTACCATGACATTTATACCTACCTGTGAATAGGTGTCATACTTTTCGATTTACCTTCAACCTTAAAATGAACCTTTGTCCAAAAGGCATCCCGATTTGTCATCCTAGGAGATACCTTGTATCGTAGGAGCATAGAAGGAACCTTATTAAAAAATTTAAACACTAAGGTGACATTGACCTCTTTAACTAAAGTACATAACAGTATCTATGGTTCACACTCGAGTGGAATGACCCTAGCCAAGAAATTGATGAGGATGGGGTATTATTGGCCTACAATGGAAAGAGAGGCACATAAGTATGTCAAAAGATGCCTACAATGTGACCAGCATGGGGGCCTCATCCATGCTCCAGCTCAAGAACTTCATCCCATTATCACACCATGGCCCTTTTCACAATGGGGACTCGATCTCATTGGAAAAATCACTCCCATTTCATCTAATGGCCACATGTTCATCATAACAGCCACAGAGTACTTTACCAAGTGGGTGGATGCCATACCTATGACATATATAACTGGGAAGAAAATATCAAAGTTCACCCTGAACTATCTCATTTTCCACTACGGTGTCCCACAAGCCATTAGCTCAGATAATGGAACACCATTTAAGAATTAGGATGTCCGTGATTTGTGTTAAAAATTCAAAATCCAACATCGCTTCTCTACCCCATACTATCCCCAAGGAAATAGCCAAGTAGAAGCCACAAATGAAACCATTTTAAAGATCCTCAAGAAAATAGTAAATGACGTAGGTCATGACTAGAATTTGTAGCTCAATCCTACCCTCTAGACCTACTGAATGAGCATCCACACACCCACTGGTGCCAGCCCCTTCTCCTTGGTCTACGGATCAGAAGCAGTACTCCCCATTGAGAGCGAGCTTCCATCACTAAGAATATCACTGCAAAACCTCAGCATGAATGAAGAGTACCAAGTATTAAGATTGAATGAACTGAAGCTATTGGATGAATGACATATATATGCTTTAAATCATTTGCAAGTTTATCAAAATAGACTCAAGAGGAGCTATAGCAAGAAAATCAGAAGCCGGACTTTCCAAGTCAGAGAACTGGTACTAAAGGAAAATCAGAAGAATGTCCCAAATCCAAATAGCAAAGGAAAATTTGAACCCAACTGGTTGGGACCATTTGTCATCATAGCAAGCTATAAGTCAGGGGCATATCAGTTATCAACACCCAAAGGGGAACCTCTACAAGAGCCCATGAACAACTCCCATCTCAAAAAATTTTAAGCCTAATGTTTCAAGGTATAGAACCAAAAAAATAAAATAAAAATCAGAAAATGTCTTGAAAAAATGGTTACCTTGGTGAAAACCTAGCAAATAGGCATCTTGGTGACAACAAAAAAATAAAAAAAGCAAAAAAAATAAAAAAATCAGAAAAAGGATCAAAAACATTAAAGAAAAAAATCATCCTTGGTGAAAACCGGTGGCACTTTGGACATTTGTGGTGAAAACACGCAGAATAGGCACCAACGTAAATAAATACTTTACATCCACCAAGATACTCGTTCTGGTCCATCAATTCGCTTCCATCATCCATCACATTTCCATGTCTCCATCCATCACCCATCCATTCGACATCCACATCATAGCTTAGTCCTATGTTTGTATCATGATCCCTCTTAGTACTACTTAGCCCATCCTCAAGGTTAGTTTGTCCTACCTTTATCATAGTAGTCTATTGCATCACGCTGGGGGCATGTTCTCATCAAATCAAATTTGTGTATATTCTTGAAGTCTAAAATGTTAGAAAATCCAAAATCAGCAAATCAAATCCAAAAAAAACTTCATAAAACCATAAAATCCAAAATATTCAAAACATATCAAAATCCAAAAACAAGTCAAAAAAGTTACTCAAAAGTAAAAAACAAAGTCATCTTGTAGAACTATGAGTCTCTAGGCCTTGAATGTAGGAAAGGTTTGATCTTTGATCATCCCTTGAGACACTTAGGTCAGTCCTTTAGGATTCTATCATAATAAACCGACATTTGATCATGTATATCTTCATCTATAAATCAATCCAAAATTAGGTTAGTTGAACTCACGTTGGTCTTTGGGTGTATAACGTAGGCAAGGCTAATCTATTGATCAGCCCCCGAGGCCCCTAGGATAGGTCCTTAGGTTAAGTCTCCTAGTCAAAATCTTAGAAAACCCCAAAACATTTGAAAATCAAAACTCAAAACATTCATAAAATCTCAAAAAATACCAAAAATAGCCTCAAAACATTGGGAAACTCAAAATCCAAATATTTGAAAAAATCCATATGTCTCATCTCGCTTTTACCTACAATAACATCACTCATAATAAATGATAGTCATCCTCAACCTTTGGTGAAGTAATCAGAAACAAGTCTAGCAGGTCAAAAGTGAAAACTCAAAATGTCAAGTCTCAAGTTTAAGTCAGTCAGTAAACAAGTTAATCAACTTTTTGTACCAATAGCTTATCACTCTTAAAATAAATCTCATCATTTTCTAATAAAATCATGTCCTAGGATGAATCCTTCCTACAATGGGAACCTTTTATTAGACCAAGCACTTTGGATAAACGAAATGACATGCCACCATCCACTAATATGTCCTAGGATATATCATTATGACCATGGACATCATCTATTGGAAATAAGTTTCAGTTCTTATCCTTCAAAACATAGTTTCCTTTGGCTAGTGGTATGAAGAACATTGGCTTGTTTGTTTATGTGATTTTATCTTTTGTCAGGTTTCCATATGTCAGGTGTGAACAAGAATAGTCCTATCTTTTTGTTGAGTCAAAGTTCACCACACTAAGTACAATGCCATCCTATTTCTCTATACCTTGATGCATCGTACCATGTGTGTTATCAAACACAAGGAAATTGACCCTTTGAAAATCCTAACTCCTCGCCAAGTAGTCATCATCATTTGCATATTCATCATCTTATGTCTTGTTGGAATGCCTTCTTTTCTTTCATCCCTTCTTGCTCTTCACACTAACAAGGTACTATGACAGTTAATCATCATCATCATTGATCTTGCATCCACAAACCGTTAGCATATTGCATAACATATCATATAGGAAACATATGCATTGCATCTCCATAATCACATAAATCTGTTATTATAAAGCATTTTTCATAAATAAGCACATACATTTTTTCATCACATTACATCTATTTTTCATCACATTGCATTCATCACATAAACCATAGAATAATATTCATTTGCATAATCATTTCATATTACCATCTACTACATAATCAAACATAATAGGTACATAAGCATTATAGATAATCCATCACATTATAAGCATACATATTCATATAGACCATCTCATAAAAAAAATTATCATGTCATCACATGAACATCATAAAGTCATCTCACATTATATTCATTTTTCATAGCATAAAGCATCATCATACTACTTTGCATTAACATATCATTTCATATAATACATCATATCACATCATTAACAAATGCATCACGTACATCTCACAATCATCTACAATGTTTAGGATTATATATTTTTGTTATTCTTAGCATCTTAAAACCATCTCATTTACATCATCAAGGTATATCATATAGAGCATGACCATTGCATTCACATTGCATCATACATAATCATAAAAAAATACATAACGTCCATCGTTCATCCATATCATATAGAATATCCCATAAATAACCAGATCGCAATCATTTTTGCATTTCATTTTACAAATCATTCCATACAATTTTGCATATCACATCATCTATCTCATATGCATTACATTATCATTTAAGTTGTTTAGGATAATATAGCTTTGTTATTCTAAGCATCTTAAAATCATCACATTTTGCATCAACATACACAAATCATCATATAGATTACGTCATCATATAAACATACATATCATCCATATCACATATCATGTAAATCAATTTGCATATCATAATTCATTTAAGCATAATATAGATCTATTAGTCGCATAACCATCACAAAATGCATACACCATTAGAAAGAAGTGCATCCATATATACATCACATAACACCATAACATTATTACATAGCATATAGAAATAGAACCATCCATAAATGCATAATAAATAAATGATTCACATCACATCATATAAAAATCATCATCTCATATATATATCATCGGGTAATTGTCATAGTACAAAATAATCAGATCACTATACATGTGATGTCAATAAGTACAAAAAGGCCCAATGGGCTATCAAAAATGAGCCCATATGGCATGAAAGAATAGTATCTCGATCAAAATGAGGACTACCCCTCCTATATGCTTCCCTTGCCTTTGTCACCATGACCCTCTATTGGTCTGTGGCTAGTCCGCTGCGAGTAATCTGGGGCCCAGTCTATTCTGGGTACGGCCTAATGATAATGCAAGCAACAATAATTTTCCTCCTAGATGGCCTCCCTGCAAGAATGAAGAGCCACTGTGCTCTGAGAGGAGGAGGTTTCCATGCTCTCCAACTACTATCTCTGGCCCATCTCTACAGCTACCTGTAGCTCTATGGCCTACCTTTGCAAAATGGCATGGTCTCTCTCAGCCCTAGCCTGATCCCTCTCTACTATCAAACCCTGAATCTGAGCCTCCAACTATGCAATCAGTGCATCTCGAGGATCTAGCTATCCTACTGGCTCTGCTTCAGGGGGCTACACTTGAGGCTGATCCTCACCCTCAACTCGTGGTGGTGCATTTTCCTAATCCTGCTGCCTAGCTGGCCCCTGGTCCTGATCCTACATATGAACATCTGCCTGGACCGGCTAAGCTGGAACCTTGACTGGCTGATCCTACCACTCACCCTCTCTCTATCCTTGTCCTCCCCCTATGCCCCTTGATCTCCATTGAGCAGAGGGTGCTCCTAGAACTGTCAATTGTAAGGGTGGCCGAAACCAACCTCTGTAGGCCTATGTCACACTTGGATTTGCAGGTCCCTGATCATATACCCATGGCTAGGCCACCAATTGTCTGAAGTTGTCTATTGCCTCAGCGGAAAGAATATATCACCCCCACGAACCCTGTGATACCATGCAAGAAAATGTAGCCACGTAGGCATCATCTCGTTGGTTTTGTGGTTCACCAAACTGACGTTGGACATGCCCTTGTAGGTTTCTCTTGACCATCGTATGCTCCTGCCCCTACATAAAGTGGTCTTGGCAAGCAAAGACTATCTGCTACGCATCATCGGCCCATATGGGGTGACCAAGGTACGAGCGCCAGGTGAAAACCTGCATATCATCCAAGACCCTCCTCTAGTGAGGAATCTCGTGCTCACCTATCTATGTAAAGGTCACACTACCTCTATAGTGCCATACTAGGGGATCATCAGGCCCCGTCGACACTGGAACGACTCGTGGCCGAAGACTGAAGATGTGCTCCCACACCCACATGTGAAGAAGTGTAACACCTACTCCAAGTGCTTTGTTGTCGAGGTAGATGTACTCATGCAAATCCCTATAGGGGGAGGCTAGAAGAATAGGCCCCCAAGAAAAATGAACAGGCATGTCATGCATCACCATCCGCTCCCAATAGAGCCCCCAACCAGGATTGAACTACTGACCTCATTGATCTAGGGCAACGACACCTGAAGATCACTGCAACCACTAAGAAGAAGGGTGAAGTCAAGGCCCTGTGATACTCCAACTCTATTTGAACCTTGCAGTATATAACATCCTCCATAGCGAGGACGGTGTGACAAGCATCCTGTCAAGCATCAATATCATGAATAATGCGCAGCCAATGTATCAACAATCTAAGGATTCGTGACATGTCCTCTAGGGTGACGGTGGCCTCACCTGTAGGAAGGTGGAAGGATGAGCTCTTGTTATGCCATCTCTCAACAAGCATTGACATCATCCCAAGGTGGGTCCGCATGGGTGTTGCATAAGAAATGTACCATAAACCCATATCTCATAGCCAATCCTACTCCCTATCACTAAGATCTTGCAGGTAACCAAAAATATCCTGCGATCTATGCTCCCAAGAATAGAGCTCCCTCTCTGCATCTTGCATCAGGAAAGGTCACCATGTTAAAAATTTTGAGAAATTTTATTCTGAGCGTCCAAAAAACTAGCTTAGTGTCGCTATTTGTGAAGACGTCACAATTTGAATTTCAAATTGTGACGCTGGGACTGCCAAAGTCTTAAAATGCACCGTCGTGGTGCACTTTTCTAAAAAGTGGTGTAGTTTGCAGAAACCCTAGTCTAAAAGTCTATCGCTGCATCAGACTTTGAAATGCCCCCGCTGGAGGTAGTATAGGCATCGAAGTTTGAAGTTTGTTTCTAAAATCCAAACTCCACCGTGGTGGTGCATTCTACGGTGGTGAGCCAATTTGGACCATTGAGCAGTGCAGTTTGAATTTTGAGTGGTGATATATAGCACCGCTACAGAGAGGCTAAGTTTAAAAGCATTAAAGAGCACGAAAAAAGAAAGATGAAACTCAAGTAAGAATCACTTACTGGTGCCCCAATGTTGGGAGGTCGCTGGTATGTCTAGACTCAATCAGAAATATGCGTCAAAATTTTTCGTTGCACCATCTCATCAGAATATCAGGGCTCAAATCGCAAAATTGCTAAAAGGCTATGTGTGAAAATGAATCGAAATGGACCCCACAAAGCCTTTTTAAGCTTGGAAATTAAGGTTTTTTCACCCTATTTGGCTATCCTACTATTTTTTTGAACTCTTGAACATGTTTTTTCTGGTTGAGGCCTTTTTTACATCATTTTATTGCGTTTAGACACGTTTTTGGCCTCCTAGAGCCTTTCTGCACTTGTCAGCCACCTTGACCTCTTTTTTTCATGAGATCACCCAAAAATCAAATTTTTTGTCCAATCTCTTGAGGGGCAATATATTAGCATGTTTTCTCTCCCTGGGGCAATAGTAGGGAAAATTTTTGAAAAACAATTTTTTTTGGCTCTGATCGAGATCGTTTATTCTTTGAATCAAAACAACAAGTGTGTTGCTTCAAAGAGGGGCAAAATGTAGACGCGTAAAATGTACTAATTGACATTGGACATTTGATCCTGACCACTAACATCGCTTCATCATGAATCATCGTTTGGTCTAACCATTTAATCAAATTCCTTTATTTGATTAAATTCATCAATATTCCTTTCTTAATTAAATAAATCAATTATCCAATTAAGTCATCGTTTCTCGATAATTGAATAAATTAGTCTAATCTAATTATCCCTATTTAATTGAATGATTAATTTTATTTAATTAAATCTCTAATGTTCATCCATTAAATTGAGTAAATTAAAACCTTATTTAATTTAATCTGCCTTCATCCCCTTAGTTAAATAAATCAAACCCCTTTATTTAATTAAATCTTTAAATCATAATTCTTCTCATATTTTATTTAAATCAATCCATAAATTTAAGTCAAATAGGTCGCATCATTTAATCCTTCATTAAATTAATTAACCTTGATTAATTTAATTGCTTCTCATGTCCCATCCTCCATCTTTTGCAACTTGCACATGAAAATAGAGTTATTTGATTTATTAAATCTCTATTTATCTTCAACATGGCATAAAGGAGGAATATTCTTCAAGTTTGAAATTCAAATCTAAGTTGACTTTGTCCTTCCAACAAGGCATTCACTCCATCATACAAGTCCTTTTGCATTGAGACAAGTGGCCATAATTGCATTTGACTGTCTCTCCACCTTGCCATTAATGCAATTTCAAAATTCAAATATTGGCATTTATTGGTACATTCATCAAAACTTGTACATCCTTGACCCATTCACATTTGGACAAGTGGCACTTTTCCATTGGATGAAATTTCATCCCACATTGCTCTATTTTGGGAATTCTTTCAACTTGTTATTCTATAAATAGAGAGATCCTCTATTGTATTTGGCATCCACAATTTGAGTAAACTTACTATGCTCAAATCTTTAGCAATCTTCATCTATACATTTAAATTTGTAGCTAGGTTATGCAATTTTTTTAATCTTGGAGCATTCATCATTCTTCATCAAAGTGGATCAAATTTCATCACCAAATCACCATTGCATCATTGGAGTTGGGAAAGGCCAATTTTCACATCAAATTGGCACCAATTCCCTCAAGATATTTAGAGTTTGCTTTGCTTTAGAATAGGATTTGATATGTTTTAAGTTTTGTTATGTTCTTTGTTTCATTTCCTTTTTCTTTTGCAATTTAATTGAGTTTCTTGAGGAATCTATATTCTTACTTGTATTTGATCTAAGTTTTTGTTTGTTTCTTGTGCTCTTGTAGGTATAGGATCTAGGTTCACAATGCCTGTCTCAACTCCTCCTAGAATTTTTGACCATCTACCGGGATCACAGTAGCTAGCTACTGATCAATGCCATTGAGATAGCTCTGTTGGGTTTCACATGCCTGCTCAGAAGCATAGGCCCTTGTCATATCCATGTCTCACTCATCAAACATTGTTTGTAGCTCCCTCAATAGTTGGCCCTACTATCCCTAGATGGTGGTGACCTCTATAGTTAGTCATATGATCTTTGCACCCCGCTCCTCGTAAGTGGTCCTAAAATGCATTATTGGATCAAAAATGTGGTCATGTCACTCCACAAAAGTTGGTTGGTAAGCCTCAAGAACCATCCCCTAAATAGGCACGTTAAGGGCCACCTCTGATATGCACTGGGCCATTAGCCGAGTCCATCCTTATTCATCCTTTGTAACCACAAAAGAAAGAGTGAGATCAGTATCACGTGGCATATATGTGTAATCATAAACAAAGAAAATGAAAAGTACTAAAATATAAACAACATGTTTAGTATACTTGGGTCTGCTGGCTGCAGTGTTGGGTAAGGGTGAGGAGTGATACTAGGACCTGTGCCACTAGCATCGGTAGCTTCTCTTGGTGCCACCAAGGTTGTCGCTGCTCTAACATTAGGTGTTGGTGGAATCAACAAGATGGGGGTAGCTAGTGGAGGGTTTGACCTCCTCCATCACCTCGGCCTCTGCGACGCTACCTCCTCCTCCTACAGTCTCTCCTCCTCAACCTATTGCTTCCCTCTCCACCTATCTTGAGGTGCTAGCGATGGCATGTCCCCTTCTGGGCTCAGATCCCCTTTGAGGGCACCCTCATCGAAGACAGGACAAGGATGGTGCCTATCCCACCACCTCCTAAAATTTGTAGCAATCCCACAATTATATGTCAGTGTTATGGGCAATAGATCCTAGTCAGGCTCATCATCATTTGAGGGAACAAAATCAGTGATGATAGGGTAGGGACGATCCATGGGTCTTGTTGCACTCCTATAAGCCCGTGTGTATGTGGGAACATCTTGAGGAATGGTTTGTACATGACTATGTTGTCACATGACCTGACCCCTATTGTATGGCACAATGATATGATTGTAGTGACCTATGAGAAAATAGTCCCGCTGCAAGTTTCTGAGATACTTGCCATCATCTATCCATCTAAAAAATTAATAGGGCCTCCATCTAACCTAGTTTGAAGCAAGTGCATCGAATTGTAGGTACCAAAACTATAAATATCCATTCCTCCACTACCTCGTGATATCATACCAATGGGCCATGGGGAAATGATATGGTCGTCATTGGGGAAAACCGACTGGCCTTGTGCACATGATGTAGGTGAAAGCCCACACCTACAGAAGTGCATGGTGTGAGGCTACAATACTCATAATGGATGTACCACCCTAGCTCCTGATATAGGTGTGCTAACATACTACTCCCCCATGCAAAGACTGTATAATGCTTTACCATCTCATGAATAGTATGGACGAGGCCCCGTGTAGGTGAAAGCCTCACCAATCTATTGTGATCCTAAAACCCATGGTCACAACCACTACTCAAGATAGCATGGGTGAAGTGTTTTGTGCCTAGTCATACCAATGCATGTAGATATGACCTATGCCATCACCACCGTCAGTTTGCCTCGAGCAGTACAAGACTCCCTCCAAATGCTCCCATACTGATTGGGTGTTGTCGATAGCCACCTTTTGTCCACATATGGGTAATCCAAGGATCCAATAGACATCCTCCAGTCTAATCATCATATCCCTAGTCGAAAACACATATTTAATCTTCTTAACGCAAATTCATAATTAGGTCAACCAGAGTTAGACCTAACACATCAAAGACTTCAAATGTATATGCAATTCGCCAAACGTGTAACTCCAAAATATGTTAACACATTGAATTCTCCTTTAGGTGATAATAAATAACTTATCTTCAACTCTCTAAAACAAAATAATTAATTATGAGAAAATGAAGAATCTCCCACATCAACACATATACAAAAATGTACTATAATCCTCAGAATAGAACACTGTTACTCATATTTCATTTGTGTTCAAACATCATCACAAAAATTTGAGGTAAGATGAATTTCACGGTCACAAATCTATGTACAAAATATTGTACTGATATCTTTCTTTGTGGTAGAATGCGTACTAAAAAATTGAATCAATAAAATTTTAGTATTAGATTAACATAGCTTGAACCTTTATTACCAAATCAAATATTGATCTATACAAGTAATGTGAGTAAGGGATGCTGATGTTAATGTTGACATCAATGAAAATCTTCCAATTTCCAACATGATTTGATTTATAGAAAATTCATTGTGTATATGGATATGTTTTATGTTTAATACATTACAAGGCTGGCAATGGGGCCTTTGTACTTGAGTGATATTGTTGGTGTGGGTGAACTCCAATGAAGGGAGAGAGGGACTAGCTTTCCTTTAAAAGATTAGAACTACACTTGCTCTAGAGCCAGTTTGACACCTTGATCCATCATAATACAACTCCCATACAAGATCATGGCTAATTGTAAAAATATCTTCATCAGGGAATAAGTCAAGGCTAGGGAAGGAATGAGGTGATGGAGCATCTACTAGTTTATCAGTAATCACTTGACCTTTTATCGATTCAAGAGTTAAATTTTTTATGTTGAACTCAAAAAGAAACATTACCCACTTCTCTAACCTCCCAATAAGGTGGGCACTAGAAAATAAATTCTTTAGAAGATCACTTTTCACAATAACATGCATTTCAACATGAAGAAGATAATGTCTTAACTTTTGCATTGTGAAGATGAGAGCAAGAAATTGTTTCTCCATGGAGGAATAACAAGTTTCATAATCAACCAAGACATGAATAATGTAGTAAACCGCTCTTTCTATCTCAATGTCATCATACTAAGCTACCAAAGCTACCAAAGTGTATGGTGATGCAGCAAGATAAAGTGAAAAGGGTCTATCTTGCATAGCCGACATTAATACAAGAGGATTGAAAAGATAGGTTTTTATTGAATCAAAATCTTTTTGGAACTCCTCATCCCATATAAGTGAACATCCTTCTTTAATAAATGAGTGAAATCAAGGGTACAATCATCCAATTGAGATATAAATCTATGAATTGTCTGAATCTTCCTTTGTAAACTTTACAACACCGAAATATTCCTCAGCGGAGTAATGTTACCAATTATATCAATCTTATTCATGTCAACATTGATTTGATGATGAGAAACTATGAATCCCAAAAGTTTTCTTACATCCACACCAAATACATACTTAAGAGGATTAAGCCTCATCTTATAGAGTTGAACCCTTTCAAAAATAAGATGAATATTCCCCACATGATGTTGATGAGTTATGGACTTTGGAAAAATATTGCCAATGTAGTCTTATAGGATTTTATGAATGGAATTATCAAAGATTAAGTTCATTTACCATTGGTAAGTAACTCCTACATTATTTAATACAAAAAAATTACCACATAACAAAAGGTACCCCAAGGAGTAGTGAAGACTGTCTTATACTAATATTCTGGGTTAATACTATTGGATAGGACAACTAAGAGGGTGAAGGTGAATCAGTTGTCATATATTATAACCTTATATTCAATTACTGGAACTAACACATAAACTTATTAAGTGATTAACCATCAAATGCAAATCCACAAGCACAATAACACCACATTTATGTGGAAAACCCAATGAGGGAAAAACCACGGTGAGGATTAACTCACACTATAAATAATATCAAAATTGATTACAAAAAGGCTCAATGCCTAAGATAAGGCTCACTTCCTAAAATAAGGCTCACTTCCTTAAATAAGGACTCACTACCCACTGGGATACAACTTAGAGGGCTCACTACCATAGAGATACAAAGAAGAAAAATAAGACTTGTTATAGAGAGACAACAATCCCAATGCAATGAAGATTCCACCACAATCACTTATCAACTCACATGAATGATAGAGTTATCCTTCTACTCACTGCATCTGAAAACTCAACATTTAAGCTTCACAATGAGCAACCACACACTTAAATCACACACATTAAGAATAGCATAAAATTCATGTATGTTCTTTCACTTATCTTCCTTCTTTTCTTATGTACAATTTCCATCGCTAGCACATTTTATATTTATACTATCTCCAACCTTAAAAAGATAGAAAGTCGGCCATCCAACTTGAAATTCAAATTAGGTCGATGCCAAAACATCATAGGGTAAAATTAGAATAAGGGAAACCGAAACACATGCTTCATTGGGACCCATCATAGATCTAATATGCTTCATCAACATCAAAAGTAGTGCTTAACACATGGTCGGCCATACCAATGTAAAACACATAGATCAATTAAGCTCGCTACTTCTAAATGCCAAAACCAACTTCAATAGAACTAGGGCAACACAACTGTTGAACCATATGCCATGAAACTTTATCAAAGAGAAATCTAGACCAACAAAAAATATCTCAAACTTCAAACAACACACAAAGAAAACATAGTTCATAAGCACCAGAACCGACAACCTTCTTTTAATACAATTTTCTCAATATCCTCAACATATACAATCAACAACAACAAGTAGATAACCAGGTGACATGTTGACATCAGTGACAACACTTCATTCTTTTTCCATTCTTGCAACAAATACGAATCCGGTTATAGTCTGAGAATCCATCCATGAAGGACAACAAGGCATGACCTACAATCAAGTCTACAATTATATTGATATTAGGAAATGGAAAATCATCTTTAAGAGAACCCTTATTGAGGTGACGAAATCCAATACATATATGGATATTTCCCTCAAGTTTACTAGTTCATAAACAATATTCTAAAGAAAAGGTGAATAGTCAATTGGATGGATAAAGTGTGCTTTTAATAGCTTCTCTATCTCAGTCTTCACTAACAACATGACTTGGGATTGATCTTTTAAATAATTTTCTTAGCAGGCTTGGCATCAACACATAGGATTATATTGTGAACCACTATAGACTCATCAATACTTGGCATGTCCTCATATGACCAAACAAAGATATCTAGATGGGAATGTAAAAGGTTAGAGTGCTCCTTAGCTTCTTTAGAAGAGAGGAACTTCCTAATATTAATCACCTTTTTGGAAGATTTAGGATCCATGAAAATTTCAGCAGTATCTCCTTGGAGGAGGGGACTACAGTATTTAGGATACAATATAGGGATACCATCACCTATATTTGATAGGGATGTCTCCTCATCTATATTCAAAATATATTCTCCAAAATATGCCTGTTTACTTAGCTGATATAGGAATTGTCATTGATGGTGAAAAGAAGGAAAGTGGAAGTAGGTACCTAAGAATTCTTCTGGTGCTTCTTCTAAGGAGAAAATGTCTAAGGGAACTTATATGGCCTCCACCCCATCCCCTATCAATTCAAAATGGACCAGATTAAGAGGTTCAACTGAAATCATATTAACACTCCACCAAGTTTTTTACTTAGATTATGAAATAGAACACCCTACCTCTAGGCCCCACTTATGAGGCTTGGGTTTAATAAGGATATGAATTACATTCTCAATACGTCTAAGGAATTTACACCCATAACCATATTTAGAAATGAGCCTATATCTAGGGCCATAACATATTTACAAAGCTTTAGAAGATGGTGGTTCTACGTAGAGAGCGTCATTCTACCAATGAATGTCAAATACATCTACAAGGCCACAACCATCTTCCTTTTCTGATTCACAAATGTTAACCTCCTTAGTGGGAGTAAGATTATCTTCCTCAGTAGGGGAATGATCAGTTTCCTAAATAGGATCATATCTTTCCTTCTCAATAGGAGTCTGACCAATTTCCTTAACAAAGGTGTTCGAGGTTATCAGAAGTTTAAGATGAATGGGGTTCACTTTGTCTTCTCCAATGAATAATTCAGAGAATTCTAAGGATCCCCAATCATCACCAAGAAATGCATTTGATTTAGAAGAAGAAGTAGATGGGGAAGACATAGGACTTTCTACTTTAGGTTGCTCATCTAAAGTGACATTCGCTTTAGGGATAACCTCCATAGATGGTATCATCAAGGAACATGTCATCGAATCAGAGGTTAAAGATGGAATATAATTCTTAAGAGTTGAAATAATTGATTCCCAACTAGTAGCTACCAACTCACAAAGGTGAATAGCCTCAGGGTTAGCTTTGACTACGACCACTTGATTGTTTGCAACACACTTCAAAGAATGATGTAAAGTATAAGTCACATCACCCATAGCATGGATCCAGGGTCTCCCCAAGAGAACATTGTAAGGTAAAGGACTAGACACCACATAAACCAAGGTGGGTAAGTGTAGTGTAGAAATTGTATGCTCTTGAAAATAGTGAAATTTCACACTTAATTTGGACCTATTTTAGCACCCTTGCAGGGTATGTGCAGCATCATCATGGAAAAAAAGGACCTTAAGTGGCGAAAATTTTAGAAAAATCAAAGTTAGGCAACTTGACGTAAAAATTTGAATAAGTTATCTATATTATTTCAAAAATATGTAAGAATAGAATCTATAGCAAATTGAATGTAGTTTCTAAACTACTAGGTTTATTTTTATTTTTTTAATCTATTTGGTGAAAATTTGAAATTTCAATGTAGTAGTACTTAAATTTCAAGGAAAAAATAAGAAATAGGTGTATGTCTGACAACCCTAGCGACAATAAAATTATAATATATTTTTATAATATTTTAGATATAAATAGAGGACTCATGTCCCGATGTGATGCATATTTTTTTGTAATTTATTTCCAAGTAAATAATTAATTATGAATTTTTTTATTACAACTTTTAAAAAATATAAAAAACTTGTATGTATGACCACCTCAACTTGTTCAAAACTTCATGCAATTCATTTTTTTCTAATCCTATAGTATGCAAAGCATAGGATGTGACACATGATTCAGATTCAAAAAATGTGACACCATTTGAAATCTATAGATGTTTTTCAATTATCCTATCAATTAGGACTTTAGTCATAATTCAAATAGAAAAATGAATAATAATTATTTATTAAATTCAAAGTAAAGAATAATTTATATTGGTCAAAAGCTGAGAATCTCCTTTAAAAACCCTTTTCGTTTCATTAATTTTGGGTAAAAAAAACTCGTCAGCCACATACCCTACACATACCCTTCATATCGCCACTTTTTGGCCCATCATGATCCTACACATACCCTACATTAAATACCCATTTAAATAATCATTAATAGGCCCATAAGACCCTTTATTTTGGATCTTGAGGCTTATTTCAACTAAAAACTTGATAAAATCATCAAAAACACTAAAATTCCTAACAACCCACCACAAAAATCTAGGTTGGGACTTATATTCCACCTTGGGTGTACGAGTCCCCCTAGGTGGGAACCATACACCACAAGTGGCATATGAGTCCTATTTGTGGCCTTTTTAGGGTTTGAGTGGGAAATTCAACTTTTCATTCAAATTTTTGGCTGATGTCAACTTCTGAGATCTAAATAATTGTAAATTAGGTGTAATTACTATATACATGAGGTTGTTGAAAAAACAAGTGCAGACAACTGAGAGGGGGGGTTAATCAATTGTTGTAGAAATTATACTTATTAAACTTATTCTTAGATCTAATAAATAAACATGAAAGCATAAATCATCACCACATCAAAAACACACATATCACCAAGATTTTTTATGTGGAAGCCCTGTTAGGGGAAAAACCACGGTGGAGGTTAATCCACAAGTTTATACTTTGTTAAAAGTATAAAGAATTGTAAATGGGGAATTCACATGCATTCAGGCACACTGCCTAAAGCTCATTTCTCAAATACAAAAAGGCTTATTTCCCAAAGGAAGACACACTATCTTACAGAAACATTTGGATTACATACAGAAGATTTTGAACTGAGAAAATAACATCTGCTAATGCCTAATTACAATTCTGGTTAAGCACATAAACTCTTCTACACACTTTTCTTCTACATTCAAAAAATTAGAATATTATTTGCACATAATACTCACACACTTCACACGCCACTATCTCTATTCCTTCAAATGGTATAAACAATCGATCATATATATTTGCAACTAGGGATCAATAAAAAATTATGAATGTACACCAACCAATGTCAGCCAAAACATAGTGAGGAACCAAAAAAAATCCTCAAACACGAAAAACGTCCAAAGATTATGCCTCGAAGATCCACAACAGGCTACAATCACCCTGTCGGCCATGATCATGAAAAAAATAAACTCAAAGAAGAAAATCACCAATCGCGAGCACAACAATTAATACAAAAGTACAACATAGATAGAGAATGATGTAGAAACATCCATGAGCATCATGAATCACCACAAAAGCATGCACAACAACTCAAATTAGTAGAATCACATTATTGTCTTTCAGGAATACCAACTAAAAAAACAAAACAATTGTTAGTACACATATACTCATAACTCGATGAAATCTTTATGTGAATCTCTAAAACTTTATGTGGATAAACAAGATATACTAAAAAAAAAAACCCTTTAATCCACAACCTCTTATCATCAATATATTGGGCTAGCCAACAACATGATGGCTATACCGAACTTCACTACATGACTAACAACCTACAACTTATTTTATTACAATTTTCTCAATATCCTTGACATATAAAACCTTAAATAAATTAATGCCAATAGTGTTGACATCAATGACAACCACATATCAGCAATATCCAACAATATCCCCCTTTGGCATTGAAGGGAACACATGATGTGAAAAAAACCATCAACACAACTTTCTCTTAGCACTTTCTCCACCTTAGATTTTGACTCTTTTCTCCATAACTCGTTCACAAGTTTTCACATGAATCTTCTCCCCCTTCAAAATCAATGACAAAGATACACATTATCTTTCTCCACACAAGCTCTGAACCACATTTTTGAACATTTAACTTCTCCCATTGAGTAGCAGCCACCACAACATCAAGTAAGATCATAAGATATGACTATGAAATGCATGGATTAATGCAAGTCAATGCATCTTAATTCTAATTAGGAGGGGTAATCACCCCTAGCTTCCCTTTGAGATACTCAAAATTATCCTTAGGCAAGGGCTTGGTAATGATATCTACAATTTGTTCCTTAGTGGGCACATACTCCAATCTGACTTCCTTTTCACTTACCTTCTCTCTCAAAAAGTGAAACTTGATAGATATATGCTTGGTTTTTGAATGCAACACCTAATTATTAGAAATTTTAATTGCAATTGAATTATCATAGATTATAGCAATAGGTTCATCATACACAACTTTGATATCATTCAACATGTACTTCATCCACAATACTTGAGTACAATTGTTAGCAGTAGCAATGTATTATTCCTCTATAGTGGATAAAGAAATGGCATTATACTTCTTACTTAACCATGAAATCAAATTATTTCCCAAGAAAAATGCACCACTACTACTACTCTTTCTGTCATCCACATCTCCTACCCAATTAGGATCAATAAAAGCACTCAAAGTAAGGTCATCTTCTTTAGGATACCATAGGTCAAAATCAACTATCCCCTTCAATTACCTGAAAATACTCTTAACAACTATCACATGAGATTCCTTAGGATCAGCTTGAAATCTTGCAATAATTCATACAACATTCATGATATCAGGTCTAGTTTGAGTCAAATAGAGTAATCTACCAATCATGGATTTGTATCTAGTATGCTTTGCTTTAGGAGAATCATCATCTTGTGTTTACTTACATCTGGTCACCATAGGTGTACCAACTGACTTTGAATCTTCCATACCAAATTTTTTTATTAATTCTTTCACATACTTGGACTGAGATATAAAGATCCCTCTATCTAGTTGGTAGTTGGTTAATTTTCAATCCCAAAAAATAATTTCATTTCTCCAATCATAAACATCTCAAACTCATTCAACATCTCATCAACAAAATTCATGCACAAACTATCATCTCCTCCAAAAATGATATCATCAACAAAGACTTCAACAATAAAATCTTTATCATGATCAATCTTGAAATAAAAATTACTGTCAGCAGTACCTTTATTAAATCTAAGCTTCAACAAATACTTTTCCAATCTAGCATACCATGCTCAAGATGCTCAATATACACTTCTTCTTCCAGTTTTCCATTTAGAAATGTTGACTTGACATCCATTTGATAAACCTTGAAGTTTTTGTAAATAACATAAGCAAGAAATAGTCTCACAGCTTCAATCCTAGCAATAGGAGCAAACATTTCTTCAAATTCAATTCCTTCCATCTAAGAATATCCATTACACACTAGTCTTCCTTTGTTTCTAAAAACTTCACCTTTCTCATTTAGTTTGTTCTGAAAGATCCATTTAGTTCCAATTACATTTTTATCCTTAGGTCTAGGAACAAGAATCCATGTATCATTATTCTCAATTTGTAGTAGTTCTTCTTTCATTGCTTCCACCCAATGTTCATATTTTCATGCTTCATTGACACCATTAGGCTTAATCTTCAAGATCAGATAGTATTCTTCTTCAATTCTTCTTCTAGTTTGAACTCCTTTGTTCTTATCACCAATAATCTGATCTTCTGAATGATTTAGTCTTACATACCTTAGATTTTTAGGGTGTTCTTGAACTTTAGGCTCTTGTGATCTTACTTCTGCACATTCACTAGTTCCTTCCTTTTGATTTTCTTGATTCAGCAAAATGATTTGAACTTGATTTGTGGTTTGAACTTTCTTTCCTTCATTTGAACTATCATTTTGATCATCTAAATCATATCCACAGGTTTTGGATGGTATAACTGTGTCTTCATCAACCTTGACATTATCACTCTCAATTACTTTTCTCAATCTCTTATTGTAGCACTGATAGGATTTACTTTTAGTAGAATAACCAAGAAAGATTCCTTCATCACTTCTAGCATCAAACTTTCCTATATCTTCATCTCTTTTGATATAGCATTTACTCCCAAAGATTTTGAAGTATCTAACAATAGGCTTATGACCATACCATATCTCATAAGGAGTCTTACCGGTATCACCTTTGATTTGTACTTGGTTGAGAGTGTAAATGGTAGTACTCACAAATTCTCTCTAGTAGATATGTGAAACATTTCCTTCCTGCATCATAGTCCTAGCAACTTCTTGAATTATCCTATTCTTCCTTTCCACAACTCCATTTTGGTGAGGGGTCCGCAGGGCAGATAATTGTTTCTTTATTCCATGTTGTTCACAAAAAGAATTAAACTCACTGGAAGTGAGTTCACCACCTCTATTTGATCTCAAAAATCTAATCTTTAAACCTGTCTCTGTCTCAACCATAGCCTTAAAAATATTGAATTTGTCTAGAGCTTCATATTTTTCCCTTAAGAAAGTAACCCACATCATTCTAGAATAATCATCAATAAGTGACATGAAATACCTATATCCTTGTAAAAATTTGACTCTAGAAGGACCACACAAGTCAGTATGTAGAAGCTCCAACACTTCATTTGAACAATGTTGTTTTCCTTGGAATGAAACTCTAGTTTTCTTCCCTAACTAGCATTCCTTGCATATAGTATTAGTAGGTTTAATCAACTTAAGAAGATCTCTCACAACCTAAGTAGAACTTATCTTGATAATATTATCAAAGTTTATATGACACATTCTCCTATGCCACAACTATCTTTCATCAACTTGAGAAATCAAACAACTTTTACTAACAAAATTCAAGTGAAAGATATTACCTTTTATTTTTGTACCAGATGCAATTAATTTTTGGAACTTCCCAATATTCTACACTTTCCATTCTTTAATTGAAGATTGTATCCATTGTCAACCATTTGTCCAGCACTTAAGAGATTATTCTTCAAACCCTCCACATATAGAACATCATCAGTATTATGCTTACCATCAAGAGAAATGGATCCTCTTCCATAGATTACACTAGCTTTGTCATCACCCAATCTTACAACACCACCATCATACTTTTCCAAGCTCACAAATTTATTGTTATCACCTGTCATGTTATGAGAGCATCCACTATCAATCACCCATTCATCTTTTTCTTCAACTTGGGCAACTAGGGCTTTCTCCAAATTTGTGCACTTAGCAGATTCAGTAGATACATGATCATTTTCCTTGATAGCAATAAATACCCATTCATCCTTGCTTACATTCCCTTTATTAGATTCATCATCTTTCACACCATCTTTAGCAGCAAAATAACACTTTCTTTGGAATCTAGGCTTGTTAGATCTTGGCTTAGGAACTCTTTCTGGACACCTTGAGGAAAAATGACCTATCTCATTGCAAGAAAAACATTTAATAGGAAATTTCCCTTTATACTTACCTTCTCCTCTGGCTTCCCTCTTGACAATAAGTGCTTCAATCTCATCTAGTTTTCTCTCTTCTTCTTCAATCTCTCTCATTTCCTCCTCATACTTGAACACCTTTCTAGAAGAACTTTCACCCAAATCATATCTCTGCTTATCTTTTCCAGAGATAGTAGCTTTGAATGCAAATTTTGTCTTAGGAAGAGAATCACCAAACTCACTTAACTCAAAAGGAGTAAGCTTTTCAATCAACATGTCTCTGGTTACATTTGTCACAGTCTAGATCTCCTCAATAGGAGTAGCTTTGTCTTTGTATGCAACAAGAAAGGATTTGAGCACTTTAGAAACAATCTCTGATTATTCCAATGTTCCACTAGCACATCTAATACTACACACAAGTTCATTCACTCTATGCATAAAAGAAGTGATGTTCTCATCTTCACCTAGTCTCAACATTTCATATTTCCCTTTCAAGCTTTGCAAGTTAGCAATATTCACATGGGAATCACCTTCATACAAATTTTCCAATATTTTCTAGATCCCATAGGAAGTCTTCAACTCCATTACATTTTTCATTTTAGAATCACTCATAGCGCTCAACAATGCTTCCTTAGCCCTGATATTGTACTTGACTTCCTTAATGTCATCTACAGTAGAAGGACCATTATGTGGAATGTGTTAGAAACCAAGATCAGACATGCAAACCAAAAAACCTTCCACATAAGAGAAAATTAGAAAAAGAAAAGCTATTGCAAGAAGATGTGCAAATAATATTATTCAGGAAGTCATAATTGTATGCAATGATTTTCTTTATAAAAGCAATGTATGCATAACCCTAAAGGAAACCCTAAAAGGAAAAACCATAGTGTACACACTTAATAATTAATAAATAATTATTAGTGTGCCTAAGTTTATCTTAAGTAACTAAAGTGATAAGTGACTTAATTAATTAACCAATATGATGCAATTAATTAAGTGTAATAACTTATTACTCTAACAAAATGATATACCTATTCTTTTTAATTTTCCAGTAAGGTTCACCAATGCATCTCAGATGACACTCCATTCGACTCTTCCATAGAGAATAATTACTTCCATCAAATCTTAGACTATCCTTCTTATATTTTTCCTTCCCCGATCACCTCAAGCTATTAAACTTCTTCTAAGGAACTTGCTCTGATATCAATTGTTGACAACACAAGGGCAGACAAGTGAGAGGGGTGGTGAATTAGTTGTCAGAAAAATTATACTTATTACTTATTCTCAGATATGATAGATAAAAATGAATGCATAAATCATCACCACATAAAAAATACACATAACACTAAGATTTTTTACGTGGAAACCCTGTTAGGGGGAAAATCACGGTGGAGGTTAATCCACAAGTTTATACTTTGTTAAAAGTATAAAAGAATTGTAAATGGGGAATGCACATGCATTCAAGCACACTGCCTAGAGCTCACTTCTCAAATACAAAAAGGTTTACTACCCAAATGAAGACACACTATCTTACAAAAACATTCAGATTACATCTAGAATATTTTGAACTAAGAAAATATTATCTGCTAATGCCTGATTACAGTTCTAGTTAAGCACATAAACTCTTCTACACATTTTTCTTCTACCTTCGAAAGATTAGAATATTATTCACACATAGCACTCACACACTTCGCACACCACTCACACCATGCCTTCAAATGGTATAAACAATCAATCATATATATCTACATCTAGGGATTAGAACAACTACATGTCGGCCCAACAAAAAAGAAAATGAGTACGAACTGTTGGCCCAAATCAATTAAAAACTGTCAATGCACACCAACCAATGTTAGCCAAAGCATAGTGAGGAACCAAAAAAACATCCTTGAACATGAAAAACCTCCAAGAATTATTCCTCAAAGATCCACAACATGCTACAATCACCTTGTCGACCATGATCATAAATAACATAAATTCAAAGAGAAAAATCACCAATCACGAGCACAACGATTAATGTGGACATACAAAATAGATAGAGCACGATCTAGAAACTTCCACAAGCATCATGAATCACCACAAAAGCATCTAAAATAACTCAAACTACTAGAATCACATTATCTTCTTTAAGGAACACCAACTAAAGCAACAAAACAACTGTCAGAACACAGATACTCATAACTCGATCAAATATTCATGCGAATCTCTGAAAATTTACATGGATAAACTAGATATACTCGATAACAAACCCTTTAATCCACAACCTCTTATAATCAATATACTGAGCTAGGAAAAAACATGATGGCTATACTGAGCTTCACTGCATCACTAACAACATACAACTTATTTTATTACAATTTTCTCAATATCCTCGACATATACAGCCTTAAAGACATTAATGCAAATAGTGTTGACATCAATGACAACTACATATCATAAATATCCAACAAAAGATTCTAAAGTCATTTTTTCATCTATGAAAGAATTTTTAGAAGATCAATTTCAAGATCCAAGTATTCAAAAGCATTCAAACATTTTTCACAAGAGAATTCAATAATAAGCAATTAGCAAATTTGAAGCTTTGGAGCAACATTATTGTGTTTTTCTAGGTCTTCAAGGTCACTTTCATCCAAGATCTAGCATTTTCATGGGTTGAATATGGTTTCCTATGGTGAATCATGATAGATTCTAGGTTGGTGAGATGCAACTAGCCATCAATCCAAGCCTAATGACTTGTTTCTTAAGTGATTCCATCCTCCATTATAATTCTACATTCAGCCTAAGAAAGGTATATACATCATTAGAGCTCATTTGGGTGATTAGGGATCTCTCAAGTTGATTCTTTCATGTCTATGTTTCATTCTTGCATATCATTCTAGGACAATGGAATAGGGTTGCATTACAATTTAGATTTCCTAATATTAGACACACTTAAGGTTAGGGTTTATGTTTACATTTGCACTCAAGATTCATTGTTTCTACCAAGGTTTAATTCCTTAATTAGGGGTTTGACTGAGGAAAGCCCCCCATAAGAAAATCAAGTCTATATTCCATTTTGTAGGTCTATTTATAGGTTCAGATCCATAAATTAGTTTGGAAGGAAAGACGAGAGGCTGAAGCATTGATCTGAACTTTGAATTCCTAAAAAAGAAGAATGGGACTGATATGCTAGAAGTGGCATACGAGTCCCACTATAGGAAAAAAATACAATTTTTTGTAGATCCTGAATCTACACTACTAGAAATTTGATCCAAACCAAAAATCCTAGTCTAGGATTTATACACCCAGAGTGGTGTATGAGTCCTAGTGTGCCCTAATTCTAAATTTTTTAGTGTTTCAAATCTCATTCTAGGTCTCTATAGGTTCTCAGGTGCACACCTCTAATCTTGCAGTTATTTGTTCTGATTTATATGCATTTTGAGTTCATTTAGTGAAATATTGCATCATATTAGGGTTAAGCATCCAATCTTGCACTTCATTAGTATTTTCAAGCCCTATCTTGGTGGTGAAACCCTCTTTAGTTTATAATTAGACCCTAGGATAGCCCTATTATAAGATCTATTTCTCCTTTGCATACTTTAGATTGAGATCTCTAGGGTTTTCCTTGAATGAGAGTGTGAGAATTGTTATTCTATCTCCCAAGAATAGGACAACAAAATTGAACCTTTTAGTAAGGTAAAGAGACCCAACCACAAAGGAAGTATTGTTGTTCCTTAGGCTTGTTGGCTAGTGTTATCAAATCCATGAATGTACAAAGAAGGAGCTAGAGAAGAAGAATAAACTTTAATTTTGGGTAGTAGATCTATACCAAAAACGTTGATGGCCAAACTAGTGTCAATGAGAGTATGTCTAATACTGATAGTATTAACATTCACTATGATCATTAAAGGGTCCACTTGTTTCTGCACATCTAGAGGCAAATGTTTTTTAGGATAAAACTTGATATTCGACTAATTTGCACGAATCTGTGTCATCAATGCATTAGCATCAACTAGCCTAGTAGAGGTAGTAAAGAGGATCTTTTGCAAGGCTTTTTGAAGCATGCCTTGGTAAATTGGAGCAGTTTGAAGAAAATTCCAAAGAGATATCTTAGTTGGAGTAACATGAAGTTGCTCAACAAGATCATAGTCTCCGAGTGCTTTGACTAAGGGTTTAGGTGCTGAAGGAAGAATTGGTTGAGAAGGTGGTAAAAAGGAGGAACTTGAGTAGGTTGAGGTGTGAGAATAGAAGGTTGTTGATTCAAGTTCTATTGATTTCTTCTAGTATTATATGCATGCACTAACACATTATAAGAAGTAGAGTTTGTGGCTTTCATAAACTTTGTGTACAAATCCAAGGAATCACTATGATATGGTACTCAACTGATAAAATGAATCCTCTAAGGAGAGGGGCTAGCTGGAGTCAAGTAAATAATTGGTCTCTTAGGCCTTGGAGAAGCTAGGGAGACTACAACAATGTTCACTGACTCTTCAACTTGCAAAGAAGAAGTAAATGCTTGAGATGAAGAAGTTTGTTTAGGAGATCTATGGATAGAGGAAGATGCTTCTAAGAAATCATCTATAGCATGATCCAGTGTATCAAAATATTCGTTAGAGAAAGCATTATTGTAAATGTTAAAACATTCCAGAAAAATATCTGACAAGGTTCATATTGGGTTCACCAAAATGTGAGATAAGGGGGATTCATTGCTCATGAGTCTCTTTATTCTCAAGAGAATCCCAAGGAGTGAACTTCCCTTAACCACTTCAAATATTTATGAGTGAAGAAATTGCAAAGAAGCACGTATATAGACTAATTATTCTAGAAGACTACTCCAAAATCTAAGAGAGCAGGGTTTCAATATTTCTACCTTAGAAGGTATAGCTCTTGGCTAAAGTAATACAATGCAAAATTAGTATGCAAGTGTGACACGCTAGATTCTAAAGGATGCACTGGCATCCAAGGAAAATAGAGAACTCAAACCTTGGATAGAAAAGCTAAAATCCTACTGAATTACATATATCTGAGGTATATTCGATAGAATAAGTGAAAAAAAAGCAGGAAACAATGTAAAATATAAAGGAGATCCAAGAGAGAGAACTCACAAATGACTGAGCATTTGAAACCTTTCTCCAAGACCTACTCCAACAACCTGCACACAAGACGAATGAGGAAAAATGTTGGACCTATTTTGGGGCTTGTCGTAGTCAAACCCCCATTTTGGTGTTCCCACCTCCATGGATAGCTAGAATAGATAGAGATTAAACAAATTAAACATGTAAAGAGTGGTGAAAATGATCCCTACTTGAGGAGAACTCACACCACAAAATAGAAAGTGAATAAAGTGATTTAATCTATTCAAAAATAGATAAGTGCAAGAGAGCATTACCAATAGTCCTTGGCCCTCTCTTGAATGCATGGACACATCATTGAATGTTTGCAAAAGAGATTTGGCTATTGGAGGGACCTCAAATCGATAGAGCTTTTCACATAGAAGTGATGTTGCAAGAAGGAAGAGTAGAGAATAGAGTGAGATTAGAGAAGTGAAGTGCTAGAATGAGAGAGAACCCCCAAAATGAGAGCCATAGGGGAGTTTTGTTGCATGCAAGGGTGGAAGGAGCCATTACACTCATAAACCTAACTACAAGGATACATGTCACAAGTCAAGATTTTGAGATTCCTCATTCCAAACTTGGAAAAATCTCAGGATGCTAGCATACCGCACAACCGTCTGTGCACCACGCAGGCATCCAACACATCAATTTTTAAGAAATGGACTAGTAGACTATTATCGTTTCATCATTGGACCTCATGCAATTCGAATTGTGAAATTTCAACCCATGAGGCTTCTGTCATAAATGCACTTAGGTGTAATTTTTCTACATTACAATAACATTTAAATCTTGTAATTTCATAAATTCATACTCATAATTATGTATATCTGACATGAATATTTAGTGACTATACAAAAAATATTGTATGTTTAGTATGCTTGAATTTTTTAAAAAAAATATAGGCTAGAATCATCAAATTCTAATCAGGATATTTGTATAATACTTTATGAGAAATCATATATATTATATAATTCCTTACTAATAAAATCTAGATCAATTAGACCTAGGTTTGATAGTAGTTATTTTCAGCATGGATGATTTAAATAATGATTATAAATATAAATATATAAAGGTTTGTATAGGGTGATCTTCAGGTACCTACTTATATATATACATTAATATATTTAATTTTCATGGGCTTGTGGAAATATAAAATAATAGTTAGATACGTGATTTTTTCTTAGTTGAGTTGATGGATAAAGGATATAAATTATATAAGTTAAATATGCTAGTTTATTATTGAAAAATTATTTGATTTATCCACTTCCAAAGTTAGATATATGCGATTGATCAAATATAAGTCCATTATATTCTGCCATAATTCTTAATAGGGATATTGTCAAGTTATGATTTTATTATAAATTAATTAAAATATATAATCCATTTATATTTTCACTCAAGTTTACTAATTTTTAGTGTAAATAGAGTGGTTCATCAATATTTTGTTTGTTGCAAGTATGAGTGAGTTTGATGGTGTTGCCATTGATGTTATCATTGATGCCAACACAATATAGGCTATTGCATAGAAAGAAATCAAGTGATTGTAGGTTGTGCATGTATAGTTGAGATGTTGTTGAGATGTTGTGAGTACATGGAGCTATCTTTATGGTGTTGTAGTTGTGTTGATATGATGAGTTACCAAGTGCTTTTGAGAAATAGTGAAAACATAATTGTGTGTGTTTAGAATGTGCTCTAGTATGTGCTCCACATTTCTTCTATGTTGATCCTATGCTTGTGTAGATCTAAAGTACTATTTATGGGAATCCTTGGGTGACATATCCTCGATTATAGTTTCTAGTTTGATGAAGAGTGAAAGTTGTGTTCATTGGTGTGTGAACTGTTCTGACAGAGTTGTTTGTCTATGGACTAGGAGAACTGTATTTCCTCTGCAGTTCTTTGTTGGTTTGTTTCAGGTCTTGCACACCTAGTAGAAGGATTATAATGACGTTTTCCATGTTATGGAAAAGTTGTTCATGGTTTGGTGCTCTGGAAGATAAGTTTCAAAGTTACTATGCGTCTCTGTACAGTCCGGATAAACTGCTCAAAATTATTTTGTGTATGAAGGTTGTTACATTTGTTGTAGATGAACTTGAGTGCATTTGAGATGTGTTACAGTGTATGGTGAAGTGTGTTATGTGGTTTTCATGTTATCTTCATGTTACAGAAGTGTGTACTTCAAAGTTCATTGGTTTTTTCATTAGGTTTGGATGACCTAGTGTTTACATGCATGCGAAGGATAAGTATCAATTGAGGAAGCATGTGATTGATTCAAGATGTTGTTTTGGGTCTTGGTTAAGTGTTGATTTGGTATGCTCTCATTCTCTTCCACTGCAGGAATGTTGAGTTGCTGACCTAAGTTGAATTTGTAAAATGAAGCGTATGTAGTTGACCTTGGAGAAAGTTTCTAAGGTTGAAGATGCTATAAATACAAGTCAAGATGTTATGGATTGATGGATCAAACATGCCACAACTGTGAGAAGTAAGAGTGTGTGAAAGTGAATTGAAGCAATAGTAATTTAATGTGTTAGACACCGGAAAGTAGTGAGTTGATGGTGTTGCAATTCTCTGATCAAGGTTGTAGATGTGTGTAATTTTCTATGGTGGATTTTCTATGATCTTTTGTATTTGTAGGTAGTGAGCCTTGTATCTTGGGTAATGATCCCTTTGGCAGTGAACCTCTTGCAATCAGTTTTGGAATTACTTTATATTGTGAGTTAATCCTCACCATGGTTTTTCCCTTATTGGGTTTTCCACACAAATCTGGTGTTTCTTGTGTTGATATCGCTTTCTATTATTTGCATTTAATGTTCATACTTAATAAAATAATAAAGTGGATGAGAAGTTGATAATTGTTTGAAATTTTTTATTGTGATTGGTGACAAATGATTCACCTCCCCTCTCAGTTGTCTTGCACATTTCAACAATTGGTATGAGAGCTTCGGTTCCTTAGAGAAGAGCTTAATTGCTTGAGGTAGATCCAGTGGTGCACAAATACTCAATCCTTGTGTTTGATGGATTTGACTATGGTGAGTGGAAAATGCAAATGAGAGGTTATTGTTATGCCTTGCATAACCACCCCACTTTCATCTAGATCAAAATGGTTCCCCCTTCTCTTTTGGTTTCTTTGCCTCTATTATTTGTTTTGCTTTCGGGAGTTCTTCTGTTTCTCCATGTTTTATCTTTTGTTCTATTTGATCTAATTTTGGTTTGCTTCTATTTTCTGCCTTAGTTAGAATTCAGGTTTCCTCCTAAGTTCATGATTTTTCACCCAATTCGGATTTTCCTAGATCTCACTTGAATTCTGTTTGAGCGTCTGGTGTTTGGGGATTTTTGGTCTTCACAGAATTCCGCGTGGACCGGATTTTCCCGATGTCTTTTTGAAATTTGTCCTTCTCTTCCGGATTTTCTCCAAATTCGTCGTCCCTTGTTTATTCTGGAATTTCCAGAATGTCTTCTCCTTCGCGGAAATCCATCTTGTATGGATTTCTTCAGAATCTGGTGAAATGTCTAGGGATTTGGAGTAACAGGAAGTTAATAAATAATGGTGCATTTTATGTTTCCTTTATGCTATTTTGAGGTCTCACATGTTGTTCCTTGATTGATGATGATCAGATTGAGTTTCTAATGGTGTTTCATGCTTTCATCCGCTAGAATCCACCCGACTTGGAATTCTCTGAAATTCTTCCCTAGCTTGGATTCCGTGGGCCGGCCTGAAACCTGAGCTGTTCGTATGATCATTTCTTTGAAGATTTAAATGCACCTTACTGACGTGGGTTTCATTTCAATGATGACTTTGATTAATTAGCTTATGTTCGTATGATCTTCTCTGTTGAATGCAGGATTAAATCCTACTACATGATGATATTTGTTAGGGGAGCTTAGTTGGGGTGCATGCGTCAGTCCAGTTGGTCATGAAAATCTGCTAGGGCAAGGGTCGACAAGACTTTCTAGGCTCTTACCGATTGGTGGCTTGATTCTGACTATTTGAAATCCAAGGAATTAGAATACTCTTCACGGTGGATCTTATCGGCGTGAAGTTGTCACGATCTCCCCGACCCATGGTTCATTTTGTCCAAATCTACATTTATGTTGCCTATCAGGAAGACTTCAGGGATGTCGTGGCGACTGGAAGTTACATATGGGCATCTATCGATGAGATCAGGATCATTTTCACGACAAAAAGGGAATCTTCTATCGGCGTGAGTCCACCCTTCGGGGGATGGTCTTGGAAAAACCTCAAAAAGTCTTGCCAACTGTGGTCAACAAGATGCATATCGGCGTAGGGTTTTCTCCCTGCCAAGAGGTCTTGGCGAAGGTTTTATGTCTCACCGACTATCATCATCGGGCATACATCTTCGGCAGCAGACCATCATCAGAGTAGGGTCATGACAAAATCCTCCATGTCTCGCCGACCACTGTCAGAGGACCCCCCTATCGGCATAAGGTGTTATTCCCGCTAGGATGTTTCAGCGAGTTCACGAAGCCTCGCCGACAAAGCATAAGGAATGAACCATTGATATGAGGTCCTACAATCTCGCCGACACATAAGGTCTCACCGACATATTTTCAGCGAGAGAATCAAATAAGTGTCGGCGACAGGGGGGTAAGTTAGTTGGAGGTTTTGCCGAAGGTTTCTCCCTTCGCCATGTGGTCTTGATGAAGAGGGAACGTCATACTGACACGGAAACAAAGGAGCTCAAAAAGAACAAAAAGAAGTCAGTAAGACTCCAAGAGAATGAAGTGCCTTCGTTATGATGTCTTACCAATGCGAAAATTTTGGCCGATCAAGCGAGCCCTCCTTGAACTCAAATAATCTCTCGGCGAAGCGGGGAGACAATCAGTGGAAGCTCTCAGCGAAACAAATGTCTTGGCGACACCGAAATTCGGTAGGAAAAGATAACATCACCAAGAAGTCTCAGCGAATGGTTCTAGTCATGTCGACAAGGATGTCTTCGGTGGAAGAACGCAAAAGTCTCGGCGACAAAAGAGAACCTATGGAGATTTCTCAGCAAGACATAAGGAATCTAGGGGATGTCTCCCCAACAGGGATGTCACAGCGAAGTGCATGCAACGATGGAACCCATCTCGGCGTGACTACATCAGATGTCTCCGCGAAATGGAAAATCTTCTGAGGATGATACTTTCGGCAAGAGGTCTGCTTGAAACGGAAGGTCTTACTGAAGGGTCAATCTTCTATATGACATAAGGAGCTCGCTAAGAAGTCTGAGTGAAAGAGTAGATCTCACCAACGTAGAGTGAAGTGGCATCGGCAAAGGGTCATGCTTTCGCCACAAGGTCTTGGCGAAGAGCAAGGGTCACATCGAAACAGTAAGGCTCTAGCTCGAGGAAAATAGGATGTCGAGGAGACTCCAAAGGAAAACAAAAGCTTCGCCATGTGGTCTCAACGAACGGATGCAGTCACACCGAAAGGAAGGGGTGCTCGGTAAGAGAGGGAGAGATCGAGGTAATCTCTCCCTGATTCTAATAAGTCTCAGCGACATGAAGTGAGTTCGCAGTGAAAAAGAACCTGCACCAAGAGGTCTTGGCGAGGCGCCTAGGTCTTGTCGATAGAAAAGGGGCCCTCGCCCAAGAAGCGGAGCTCGGCGAAGGATCATGTCTTTGCTAAGAGGTCTTAGCAAAGAAAGTGAGTCACAACTAAATGGAAAATCTGAAGCCTGAGTAAGATAGTTGTTGGGGGGATGAAATTGCATCGGGGAGACACCAAGGGTGTCTCACCGACATGCGATGCTAAGAGAACCGCTTTTGATTGCAAAAGAATCTTGTGTGGCCCATGATTTTCCAATCAAAGAGGGCTAAGTTTGAGCCATTGCCCGATTGACTGCCCCTGTGGAAAGAATAACGAATATGACTAGATGGACTCTTCTTGAGAGCAGTTGATGATGAATCTGTTTGGGCGGTGGTGTTCAGATCTGCAAGGAGGCCCGATGGCACTTCCAGGAGCAATCAGCATGCTGAAGGGGTCCAGAATGTGAAGAAGGCTAGAAGAAGGGTGAGCAAACTATGAGTCACAGGGACAACTGTGGCAACCACTGGTAGGAGGTAGACCAATATTAATGAAGATATTCTGAGCATTCAAAGCGGAGCGCAAGAGAGTTCAAAGATGGACACGCAGACAGGTGAGTTAATGCTACAGATGCAAAAGATCTAAGGTCACCCCCGGAATAGCCTTCCAGAAGATGGACAACAGGGCTTCACATTAAAGGCAGTTTTAACTCTCTTCAGAAAGATCTGAGGGTTGACCCTCTCCCTAAGAGTAGATATTTTGTAAAAACCCTGGTACAGGGGACAACACATCCTTTCTTGTACATTCTGTATATAAGGAATTCTTGCAGGTCTTTGTAAAGGGGGGAATGGGTAGAGTAAAAATTAGTTAGAAAGTAGTAGAGGAGAACTTCTAGGGTAGAATTAAGAGTAGAACTGGTAGGAGGGCATAGAAGCTGATCTTGATTCTTTGTAATAGGACCTTCTTTTTTCTTCCTGAGTAGGAGTTAGATTCAGAATAGAATAATGTATCTTTCAGCTTTCTTAGTGTAAATGGAAACAATTTGAAATCACATATTTTCTGTACACTGGTGATTGTGCCAGCTTTGTAAATGTGGCTTATCTGTCTCACTGACAGTAGAAGCAACCAGATTTTAATCTACTTCATGTTGTGTTCTAGAATGGTGTTTGTTTTGAGTTAATCATCTGATTTGAAAAGCTTTCAAGGAATGGAGTTTGGTTTTTATGTTTTGTTTAAGTGGTAACTTGCAATCTGTTGTTGAAATCAGCACTGTGAATGAATGAAACTGTGTTAGTCACAAGTTAAGTTTGTTCTACAGTTTTAGTTAGGAATTCCTTGGAAGGAAACAAGTCTGGTTAAGTTGGATGAATCATTTTTCTTTTCTATCCCAAATCCCTGATCCATCTTTTTCTATTTCTTTGAAAACCCTGGTTAGAGTAGAGTTAAATTCATGTTCAACTCCACAACAGTCCAAAAGCTCAACACCAGTAGGCCCCTTTAATATTACTATTACATTGACCACTGAGGGATATCAATACAGTTGAGACCCAACTACCAAGACCTTGGGAGCTAAGGCATCCATGTGTTTCCTTTCTCTTTCAGGAGAAACAAAGTAGCAATATTATGTTTGCAATGTTGTTGTGCCATTTGAGACGTCAACAGGAAGTAGTGCTAGAGGGAGGGCTTGATGAGTAATTGGGGATTGTTGTGAGTTGGAGTGGCCCAGGTGTTGGAAAACCTAGCTCTAATGGGTAGCCCTTTGTATATACCAGGATTTTTCCATGAAATCCCTGGTCATCTGTATGATAGGCTTCCGCTATTTTTTCCTCACAGTAGGAAAAATTCTTTTGAACATGTCGAAACTTGCAGGCGTATACTTACTTTTCTCCAGGTTCAACATGAGGATGTCGTCTGTCAATTGTTCATCAAAACACTTCAAGGTTTAGCAAGACAATGGTATGTTAATCTGCCACCAGAATCTATTTATTCATGGGCGAAGTTAGAAATCTCATTCTTATATCAATTTGGTCCTCGCACACAAGACCACTGGGAGGACTCATCCTGGAAAAATACAATCACAGAGTCAAGTACCCCACTGGTCAATGAAGTTGTTACTATATCATCTATTTTCAGTCATCTTCCAAGGCATAGTTCATTACATCACAATGAGGTTCTAGGTGAAACATCTGACAAGCCAGAATATAATTTTGATGACTTTTTTTGTGAAAAGCATGAAAAGGATGTAAGTTTAGAGCATAATGGAAATCTCAATACAGAATCCAGCTTTGTTGAAAATTCTAGTACTATTGATGGCTTTTCCATCCAAAGTGATGAGACTAATGGTGTGAAGAGGTTTAATTCTTCCCTATCTTTTGATGACCTTGATTCTTGCAGTGAGATGGATTCAACAATTGATGAAACTCCTCTACCTAGTGTAGACTTGATAGAAGGGGAGAATGGATTCATTGATGCATTCATAGATGCTTTCATGATGGTCAATTAGGAAGGGACACACCTTGATGGGTCAACACAAGAAGATGACTCTACTGATTTAAGTGGTGGACGGATTGGAATAGATAACATGCTTCAAGATGAGATTGCCAATGAATCTGGTGGTCAGAAACAAGGACTCAAATGCCCAAGTGAAATATTAAGGGAAGAAATTCACGAAGATGTGCAGATCAGTCAAATATTCCCTGAGGAAGTTCTTGATGGAGTACATTTGGATAAAGCAGAAGAATGCCAAGAAAGCAACTAAGAGGTTATCTCAGAAGTTGAGTCTCTTCAACATAATGAAGAGAATGAGACAAGGGAGTATTTTCTTGATTTTGATTTTGATTGCTCAAATGTGTTGTTGGAAGAAGGTCCCTGCTTAGTATCCACTAATCAATTTGTTCCTAACACTGGTGAAGTTGATGCTAAGTGGCATGTCCTTGCTAACGAGGTGCAAGAATTTGAATTAAGAAGGTGCTTTCCTAATTCTGACTCTGTGTGTTCAAATGAGTTTGAAGGAGATCCTTGTTCACCATGTGCCAATACTCTTGAGATCAATGATGATAAGCTGGAGGTGGATTCTCAAACCCTTGAGGCTGGCATGTTTCAAGAGAATGTTCAAAGTAAGGGTTCATCTGAAGAAATTCAGAACATTTTTTACTCTGTGCCCGAGATGAATACAGAGATGCTGGTGAGTGAGTATCCTAACTGTAAGACGAGCCTTGATTCAGTGGTGATCCATGAGCTAAGACCTCATGAAGAGGAAATCATACAACACAAGCCTGCATTGGTAACTGGAAATCTTTCAAATCAGGTGGGTATGTGCAGGATCATCATGGAAAAAATAGGCCCTTAAGTGGCAAAAAATTCAGAAAAATCAGTGTTAGGCAACTTGACGTAGAAATTTGAATAACTTATCTATATTATTTCAAAAATATGTAACAATAGAATTTGTAGAAAATTTAATGAAGTTTCTAAACTACTAGGTTTATTTAAAAATAAATAAAATCTATTTGGTGAAATTTTGAAATTTCAATGTAGTAGTACTAAATTTCAGGGAAAAAATAAGAAGTAGGTGTCTATTTGACCACCCTAACCATAATAAAATGATAAAAAAAAATTATAAGATTTTATATATAAGTAGAGGACTCATGTTCGGATGTGATGCATATTTTTTCTAATTTTTTTCCAAGTAAATAATTAATTATGAATTTTTTATTACAACTTTTAAAAAATATAAAAAATCGTATGTCGATCACCTTAACTTGGTCAAAACTTCATGAAATTTATTTTTCTTATTTTAATCCTATAGTATGTGAATCATAGAATGTGACACATATTTCATATTCAAAAATGTGATACCGTTTGAAAGTTATAGATGTTTTTCAATCAGCCTATCGATCAAGACTTTAGTCATAATTCTAATAGAAAATGAATAATAATTATTTATTAAATTAAAATTAAAGCATAATTTATATTGGTGGAAAGTTGAGAATCTCCTCTAAAAACCCTTTTCGTTTCATCTATTTTGGGTAAAAAAAAATCGTCAACCACATACCCTACAAATACCCATAATATTGCCACTTTTTGGCCCATCATGGTCCTACACATACCCAGGTGGTGTCCTTTCATTATCCCCTGTGTTTTAATAATTTCCAGTTTGATTATGACGTTGGGGATAGTAAAACATGTTTGTGGGTAAATCATGACAAAACTGAGAACCCACAACTGATAATATTTCAAGCTTTATGCCCTCAGAATGAACTCATTGCACACAAACTTCATATTTCTAAGTATAAAGATAAATTTGCTAGGTTTAGAATTGTGCCTAGTAAGTTGAGATTGTTGTACATAATGAAAAATCAGTCAAATCAATGTACAAAATTTTACAGTCTTGTGTTTGCAAAGTTCAGCTTTGGAGTTAGTTTAGGGATACGATTAGTTAGTTTTAGTTTTTTTAGTTTAGTTAGTTTTCTTTTGTTCTATTGTTTTCCTTTTCATGTTCCTTCTGTTTTTGTTTGTAGATAGTTTGTTTCTCTATTTGTAAATAATTTTCTGTTGTTTGTTTGTTCTTTCTTGATGTCCTTTGTGTTTTCTTTGAGGTTTGGTCTTTGTTTGTTCTGTTCTTTGGGGTTCATCTGTTTCCTTCCATCTTTGGAATGGTGGTTGTTATCTAAAGCATACTATGGTCATTAGTAGAGAAGTGGTTTAGACATTTTCAGTTTTATGATTCAATGATTTTGTCCTCAATTCGTTGTTTCATGCTTATTGTCAATAAAAGTTGTGGAAAGTTTTGAAAACAAGGTGCCAAGTAAGAAATCCTTCATCAGCTCCCCTGAATCTGTCACAAATCAATAAGATCATCTCCTCTTCTAGTAGTATATTTGTCTTAGGATGGCAATGTTGTAAGATTTGAGTGAAAAATCCCACTTCCAAGTGTTGTTATGAGGTCCATTGTAGTTTTCAACCCAGATTAGATATTAAACATCTGACATATTGAAAAGAAAAAGAGAATTAAATGAAATATCTGAAACTTCAAAAAAAAGAAAAGAAAGGAATTATCAAAAGGAAAGAGGATTCAATATGAATGGGTGATTCCAGTATCTCTACCGGGGCTATGGACGCCTGACTGGCAGTAGAGTAATGCTGAGAGAAAACTAGAGGTATCTTCGCCGAGGCTATGGACATCTGACTGGCAACGGAGCAATGCCCGGGATATCATTGCACAAAGGATATCAACTCATGTAGTTCAAATCTTACACATTTTTGTTCAAAAGATGAAGAAAGATTCATGAGAGAATGATGCACAATACAACACGCACATAGGTTTAGGGGTAGGCATTTATTGACTTACATTTGAGATTCTAGCTCTACCTTGTTTGTAATAACTGACCCAACTAGAGTTGTGATGTTCATGAACCAGGAGTTCTGGGTAACCATCTCCTTCAGATTCATGAAAATGGTTAAACCATTTTCCCAGCCGAGTTTCCATTTGTTATGCCTTGCATAACCACCCCACTTTGATCTGGATCAAAATGGGTCCCCCTTCTCTTTTGGTTTCTTTGCCTCTGTTATTTTTTTTGCTTTCGGGTGTTCTTTTGTTTCTCCATGTTTTATCTTTTGTTTTGTTTGATCTAATTTTGGGTTGCTTCTCTTTTCTGCCTCAGTCAGAATTTGGGTTTCCTCCTGAGTTCAGGATTTTTCACCCAATTTGGATTTTCCCGAATCTCACTTGAATTCCGGCTGAGCGTCTGGTGTTCGGGGATTTTTGGTCTTCATGGAATTCCGCGTGGACCAAATTTTCTCAGTGTCATTTACACGGTTGTCCTTCTCTTCTGGATTTTCCTGAAATCCATCATCCCTTGTTTGTTCCAAATTTTTTGCAATGTCTTCTCCTTCATGGAAATTCGTCCTGTGTCGATTTCTCTGGAATCTGGTGAAATGTCTAGGGGTTTGGAGTAACAGGAAGTTAATAAATAATGTTGCATTTTATGTTTCCTTTATGTTATTTTGAGGTCTCACATGTTTTTCCTTGATTGATAATGATTGGATTGAGTTTCTAATGGTGTTTCATGCTTTCATCCATTGGAATCTGCCCGAATTGGAATTCTTCAAAATTCTTCCCTGGCTTGGATTATGCAGGCCGACCTGAAACCCGAGTAGTTGGTATGATCATTTGTTTGAAGATTTAACTACACCTTACTGACATGGGTTTCGTTTCAATAATGACTTTGATTAATTAGCTTATGTTCGTATGATCTTCTCTGTTGAATGTAGGATTAAATCCTACTACAGGATGATATTTGTCAGGGGAGCTTAGTTGGGGTGCATGCTTCAGTCTAGTTGGTCGTGAAAATCCACTAAGGAAAGGGTCGGCAAGACTTTCTAGGCTCTTACTGACTGGTGGCTTGATTCTGACTATTTGAAATCCAAGGAATCAGAATACTCTTGATGGTGGATCTTATCGTCGTGAAGTTGTCATGATCTCCCCGACCCATGGTTGATTTTGTTCAAGTCTGCGTTTATGTTGCCTATCGGCAAGACTTCGGGGATGTCGTGGCGACTGGAAGTTACATACAGGTATCTATCAATAGGACCAGGATCATTGTCCTGGAAAAAAGGGAATCTTCTATCGGTGTGAGTCCACCCTTCGGGGGATGGTCTTGGCGAAACCTCAAAAGTCTTGCTGACTGTGGTCAATAGGATGCATATCAGCATAGGGTTTTCTCTCCGCGAAGAGCTCTCAGCGAAGGTTTTATGTCTAAACTGACTATCATCACTAGGCATACATCTTCGGCTGGAGACCATCATCGGAGTAGGGTCATGAAAAAATCCTCCATGTCTCACCAACCGCTGTCAGAGAGCCCCCCTATCGGCATAAGGTGTTATCCCCGCCAGGATGTTTTAGTGAGTTCACGAAGCCTCACCGACAAATAATAAGGAACAAACCATTGATATGAGGTCATACAGTCTCGCCGACACATAAGGTCTCACCGACATATTTTTGGTAGGAGAATCAAATAAGTCTCGGCAACGGGGGGTTAGCTAGTTGGAGGTTTCGCCGAAGGTTTCTCCCTTCGCCATGTGGTCTTGACAAAGAGGGAAGGTCATACCGACACAGAAACAAAGGAGCTCAGAAAGAATAGAAAGAAGTCAGTAAAACTCCAAGAGAATGAAGTGACTTTGTTATGATGTCTTACTGACCTGAAAAGTCTGGCCGATCAAGCAAGCCCTCCTTTAACTCAAATAAGCTCTCGGTGAGGAAGGGAGACAATCGGTGGAAGCTCTTAGTGAATAAATGTCCTGGCGACATCGAAATTTGATAGGGAAAGATAACGTCGCCAAGAAGTCTCGGCGAATGGCTGCAGTCATGCTGACAAGGATGTCTTCAGTGGAAGAATGCAAAAGTCTCAACGACAAAAGAAAACCTATGGAGATTTATCGGCAAGACATAAGGAATCTAGGGGTTGTCTCCTTGAAAGGGATGTCACAGCGAAGTGCATGCAACGACGGAACCCATCTCGGCGTGACTACATCAGATGTCTCCCCGAAATGGAAAATCTTTTGAGGATGATACTTTCGGCAAGAGGTCTGGCCGAAACGAAAGGTCTTACTGAAGGGTCAATCTTCGGTATGTAATAAGGAGCTTGCTAAGAAGTCTCAGCGAAAGAGTAGGTCTCGCCGACGTAGAGCAAAGCAGCATTGGCAAAGGGTCATGCTTTTGCCACAAGGTCTTGGCAAAGAGCGAGGGTCACGTCGAAACAGTAAGGCTCTGGCTCGAGGAAAACAGGATGTCGAGGAGACTCCAAAGGAAAAAAAAAGCTTCGCCATGTGGTCTCAGCAAAGGGATGCGGTCACACTGAAAGGAAAGGGGGCTCGGTAAGAGAGGAGAGATCAGGATAATCTCTCCCCAATTCTAATAAGTCTCAGTGACACAGAGTGAGTTCGTGGAGAAAAAGAACCTGTGCTAAGAGGTCTTGGTGAGGCGCCTAGGTCTTGCTGATAGAAAAGGGGCCCTCACCAAAGAAGAAAAGCTCGGCGAAGGATCATGTCTTCGCTAAGAGGTCTTAGTGAAGAAAGTAAGTCACAGCGAAATGGACAATCTGAAGCCCAAGGAAGATAGCTGCTGGGGGGATGAAATCACATCAGGGAGACACTAGGGGTGTCTCACCGACATGCAATGCTAAGCAAACCGCTTTTGACTACTGAAGAATCTTGCGTGGCCTGTGATTGTCCAATCAAAGAGGGCTAAGTCTGACCCATTGCCCGATTGACTCCCCCTTTGGAAAGAATAACGAACTATGACCAGATGGACTCTTCTTGAGAGTAGTTGACGACGAATATGTTCGGGCGGTGGTCTTCAGATCTGTAGGGAGGCCCGATGGAACTTCCAGGAGTGGTCAACATGCCGAAGGGGTCTAGAATGCGAAGAAGGCCAGAAGAAGGGCGAACAAACTATGAGTCACAGGGATAGCTGTGGCGACCACTGGCAGGAGGTAGACCAATATTAATGAAGATATTCTAAGCATTCAAGGCGGAGCGCAAGAGAGTTCAAAGATGGACACGTAGACAGGTGAGTTAATGCTGCAGATGCAAAAGATCTAAGATCACCCCCGGAATAGCCTTCTAGAAGATGGACAACAGGGCTTCACATTAAAGGCAGTTTTAACTCTCTTTAGAAAGATCTGAGGGCTGACCCTCTCCCTGAGCGCAGATATTTTGTAAAAACCCTAGTACATGGGACAGCGCATCCTTTCTTGTACATTCTGTATATAAGGAATTCTTACCTCTTTGTAAAGGGGGAACGGGTAGAGTAAAAATTAGTTAGAAAGTAGTACAAAGGAGAACTTCTAGGGTAGAATTAAGAGTAGAACTGGTAGGAGGGGATAGAAGTTGATACTGGTTCTTTGTAATAGGACCTTCTTTTGTCTTCCTGAGTAGGAGTTAGATTCAGAATAGAAGAATGTATCTTTCAGCTTTCTTAGTGTAAATGGAAACAATTTGAAATCATAGATTGTCTGTACACTAGTGATTGTACCAGCTTTGTAAATGTGGCTTATCTGTCTCACTGACAGTAGAAGCAACCAAATTTTAATCTACTTCATGTTGTGTTCAAGAATGGTGTTTGTCTTGAGTTAATCATCTGATTTGAAAAGCTTTCAAGGAATGGAGTTTGGTTTTTATGTTTTGTTTAAGTGCTAACTTGCAATCTGCTATTGAAATTAGCACTGTGAATGAATGAAAGTGTGTTAGTCACAAGTTAAGTTTGTTCTACTATTTTAGTTAGGAATTCCTTGGAAGGCAACAAGTCTGGTTAAGTTGGATGAATCAGTGTTCTTTTCTGTCCCAAAGCCCTGATCCAGCTTTTTCTATTTCTTTGAAAACCCCGATTAGAGTAGATTTACATTCATGTTCAACTCCACAACAGTCCAAAAGCTCAACACTAGCAAGCCCCTTGAATATTACTGTTACATTGACCATTGAGGGACATCAGCACACTTGAGACCCAACTACCAAGACCTTGGGAGCTAAGGCATCCATGTGTTGCCTTTCTCTTTCAGGAGAAACAAAGTAGCAATATTCTATTTGCAATGTTGTTGTGCCATTTGGGACATCAACAGTTACTTGATCTCTCTTGGTTACAAAACTTGGAAAGCTGTTGAGACAAAAATATGTTGCACCAGCAAGTGGTTCTTCTTCTACAGATGATATTTTTGCCCATAAAGAAAATGAAAAAGCAAGGTATGCAATCTATAATGCTTTATCTAAGATTAAGAAAACACAAGTTATTTCTTTTGGAACTCCTTATGAAGTTTGGAAAAAGTTAGAAGATATCTATGAAATAAATGACAGAGTCAAATTGTCAAAGAAGCTAATAACTAAGTGCAGTTATGAGAACTTGAAAATGGAAGAAGGTGAGGATATTGCAAGCTATATTCAAAGGGTTGATATTGTAGTAAATGAATTCAAAAATCAAGGTGGTGCTCTAATAGATGAAGATGTAATGGAGAAGATTTTGATGACCCTACCAGAGTGTTACAATGATAAAGTCTCAGCCATTGAAGAAGTGTATGATCCTAAGAAGTTCACTAAAGAACAACTATTTGGCACCTTGACCACATTTGAAATGAGGAAATTTGGAAAAGAAAAGGAGAAGAAAATATCAACTTTTAAAGCTACAAAGACAAAAGATGATTTAGATAGTGAAGGTTCAAAAGAGTTGGAAGAAAAATTTACAAGGAAGTTGAATAAAGACCTACCGATAAGTACAAAGGTATGTTACCTTTTAAATATTTCAGTTATGGAAATATTGGTCATTATGCTTCAAGATGTCCAAATAGAGTTGTACACAAGAAGAACAAAGACAATAAAAGAAAAAAGGACAATAAGTTCAAGAAATTTTATTATGTTAGAGAACATGCTAGAATTTCTAATGAAGAATCTAATTTTGAGGATGATAATGATGAATGCTTGTTTCTAGCCTTACAAAATAAATCAGTATCTATAGTTAACTATGGAATATGTACAAGGGAAAGTGGTCTAGAGAAAAAGAAGGAATAGATGGAAGGTACTCTGGTTACAAACTTTCATGCTAGACAAGATGAATACTATTGGGTGATTGACAGTGGCTGCTCAAATCACATGGCTAGAGAAAAAAGTAATTTCACTGAACTTGAAAAGTATGATGGCGGATTATTCATGTTTTGATATGATTCCTATGCAAATATTGTTGGAAAACGAACAATTAGTTTTGATGGAAAACATAGTACTGATGATATCTATTATGTTAAGGGCTTAAGGCATAATCTCTTGAGTGTTGGAAAAACATGTAGCAAAGGACTCAAGCTTGTGTTTCAGGACAATACTTGTGAAATTAGAAAAGGGTCTGAAACTGTAGTTGATGTAGGAAGAATAACATATGGAAACATTTATCAACTTAAGGGTGTTGATGGTCAGTGTTTTATATCTCAAGTTAATGAAATTTGGCTATCGAACCGGAGGATAGGACATGAGAAATTTGACAATTTGATTAGGATTAGTTCAAGAGAATTTGTTTAGGATATACCTAAAATCACAAAGCCTAACAATACTCTTTGCAGAAGTTGTCAGTTGGGAAAACAAACAAGATGCAATTTTAAAGGAAAAGATCAATCAACTATAGGAATGCTAGAATTAGTTCATACAAACCTTTGTGGTCCCACAAGAACAGTAAGTCTTAATGGTGATAGGTATTTCATGCTTCTAATTGATGATTATTCTAGAATGACATGGGTTACCTTTCTTAGGGAGAAATCTCAAGCTTTGGATAGATTCAAAGTGCTCAAGGCTATGGTAGACAATGAAGTGAACCTAAAAATAAAATGTTTAAGGTTTGATAGAGGTTGAGAATTCACTTCCAGTGAGTTTAATACATTTTGTGAAGAGCATGGGATAAAGAGACATTTTTCTACTCCTGGAACTCCTCATCAGAATGGAGTTGTTGAGAGGAAAAACCAGACTATTAGGGAAGTTGCAAGGACTATAATGAAAGAAGAAAATGTACCATATGTATACGGTAGAGAAGAAATACACACTAATATTTATATTCTTAACAGAGTTCAGATCAAAGACAACATCACAAAGACTCCTTATGAGTTGTGGATTTGAAAGATTCCTACTATTAAGTACTTTAAGGTGTTTGGAAGCAGATGTTATATTAAAAGAGATGATGAGAACCTTGGAAATTTTGATGCTAGATGTGATTAAGGTATTTTCCTTGGATATTCAACTAGTAGAAAAGCTTATAGATGCTTCAATAAAAGATTGAGGAAGATTGTTGAGAGTGCAAATGTAAAAGTTGATGAAGATATGCACAGACTAGTTGAAATAAATGAAGTTGAATGAGATGAACCTATCTGCGGAGAAGTACAAGAGGAGAATAAGGAAGAAGAAGAATAGATTGAAGAAGAAGAAGAAGATCTAGAAACTAGTCCTAAGACATAAAAATATGTACAAAAAAATATTCTCAAAGAACAAATAATTGGAGATAAAAGTGAAGGTGTAAAGACAAGAAGCAAAGTGGTGGTAGCTGAGGTAAATCTATGTTTAATTTCTAAGATAGAACCTGAAACAATGTGCGAAGCATGCAAATATGAGAATTGGATTAGAGAAATGAGAGAGGAACTACAATAGATAAAGAAGAATTAGACATGGGAATTGGTTACTAGACCTATAAAAAAGAATGTAATTGTGGAAAGTGGGTGTTCAGGAATAAGCTGAATGAGAATGGTGAATTTGTAAGAAACAAAGCAAGTATTTTGTGCAAAGGTGGTTGAAGGAATAGAATTTGAGGAGAAATTTTCCTCGGTGGTAAGAATGGAGGCTATTCGGATTTTTTTAGCTTTTTATGCTCACAAATATTTCAAGGTATATTAGATGGATGTTAAGTCTACATTCTTGAATGGAGAATTAGAAGAAGAGGTGTACACAGATCAACCAAAGGTATTTCAACTATCAAATAAACTAGACATGGTTTACAAGTTGAAAAATGCACTATATAGACTTAAATAAGCTCCCAGAGCATGGTATGCAAGATTGGACAACTATTTGACACAACAAAGGTTCAAAAAAGGCTCCAAAAATAGTAATCTCTATTTCAAGGTTGAAGGATTTCAACAAAATTTTGATATTAGATGTGTATGTTGATGATATTATCTTCAGAGGAAATGAGGGTATGTGCATGAGATTTGTAGAGGAGATGCAAAAAGAGTTTGAAATGTCTATGATTGGTGAGTTGAATTTCTTTCCTGGACTTCAAGTGAATCAAATTGATAAGGGGATATTCAATTCAAAATCAAAGTATGTTAAAGAGTTGTTGAAGAAGTTTGGAATGGATCGATCCAAACCGGTTTGTACCCCTATGGTGATTGGTTGAAAACTGAGTAAAGATGATGAATCTCTTAAAGTTGAACAAAGCATGTATAGATCTATGATTGGTGGACTATTATATCTTACTACTACTAGATTGGATATCATGCATGTAGTATGTTTGGTTGCCATATTTCAAGAAGAACCTAAAGAATCACATGTTGTAGCTATGAAGAGGATATTCAGATATCTTAAAGGCACTCCAGATTATGGCTTATGGTATCTTAAGGATACTGATTTCACTCTGAGTGCTTTCATCTATACAAATTGGGTTGATTGTATGGATGACTAGAAGAGTACAAGTTGCGGTGTATTCTTTCTTGGAGGAAGATTGGTTTCATCGCTAAGCAATAAATAGGATTTAGTTTCTTTTTCAATTGTAGAAGCTGAGTACATTGCTACAACATCTTGCTACACAAAGGTATTATGTATGAGGTAAACATTGAAGGATATAGGAGTAATGTGTGATCATCCTATCCCTATCTTCTGTGATAATAAAAGTGTAATAAAAATTTCAAAGAATCCAATAATGCATTCAAGAATAAAAAAAATATCTACCAGATATCATTTCTTGAGAGAGAAGGTAATGGAGAATGAATTCAGACTGGAGTATGTGCCTACAAAGGATCAAATTGCTGATATATTCACTAAGGATCTTCCAAAGGATAATTTTGAGCATCTCAGGGAGAAGTTGGGGGTTACTACCCCTCCTTCCTCAAACTAGGTGCACATGGAAGCGCATCCGTCTAGTGGATCTATAGATTCTTTATTTATATCAACTGATGGTTGGGGTCTACTCCTCAAGGGGTAGGAAGTATCATTATTGTAGTATGAGTTGTGTGGGTGCACTCCTAAAGTGGAGTGATCAGAACTTTGTTATTTTCCATTGATGTCAAAGGGGGAGAGAATGTTGTGTGTTTCCATCAATGACAAAGGGGGAGATTGTTGCAAGTATGAATGAGTTTGATGGTGTTTTCATTAATGTTGTCATTGATGTCAACATAGTATAAGTTGTTGCTGAGAAAGGAATAAAGTAATTTTAGGTTGTGCATGTATATTTGAGATACTATTGAGATGTTGTGATTAAATGGAGTTATCTTTATGGTGTTTCAAGTGTGTTGGTATGATGAATTAACAAGTGCTTTTGAGAAATAGTGAAGATAGAATTGTGTGTGTGTTTAGAATGTGCTCTAGTATGTGCTCCAGATTTCTTCTATGTTGATCCTATGCTTGTACAAATATGAAGTATTATTTATGGGAATACTTGGGCGATATATCCTAGATTATAGTTTCTGGTTTGATGAAGAGTGAAAGTTGTGTTCACCACTGTGTGAATTGGTCTGAAAGGATGTTTTCAGTGGACTAATAAAAATGTATTTCCTCCATAGTTCTTCGCTGGTTTGTTTTAGGTCTTTTGGACCTAGTAGAGGGCTTATAATGATGTTTTCCATGTTCTAGCAAAGGTGTCTATGGTTTGGTGCTCTGGAAGATGAGTTTTAGAGTTACTGTGTGTGTATGTTCAATCCAGATGGACTCATGGAAAGAATTTTGTGTATGAGGGTGTTACATTTGTTGCAAATGAATATGAAGGAATCTGAGATGTGTTCCAGTGTATGGTGAAGCGTGTTGTGGTTTGCATGTTATCTTCACGTTGCGGAAGCATGTACTTAAAATTTCATAGAAGTTTTCATTAGGTTTGGTTGACCTAGTGTTCACACATCATGTGAAGGATAAGTATCAATTGAGGAAGTGTGTGATTGATCTAAGATGTTTTTTTGGGTCTTGGTTAAGTGTTGATTTGGTATGCTCTCATTCTCTTCCACCATGGAAATGTTGAGTTTTCGACCTAATTTGGATTTGTAAAATGAAGTGTGTGTAGCTGACCTTGGAGAAAGTTTCTAAGGTTGAAGGTGGTATAAATACAAGTCAAGATGTTATGGATTAATGGATCAGAGTTGCCACAAGCGGGAGAAGAAAGAGTGTGTGAAAGTGAATTGAAGCAACAATAATTTAATGTGTTAGACTTTGGAAAGTAGTGAGCTGATGGTGTCTACAATTCTTTGATTAAGGTTGCGGATGTGTGTAATTTGTTTTGGTGTATTTTTTGTTATCTTTTGTATCTATAGGTAGTGAGCCTCTCTTTTGGATAGTGATTCCTATTATGCAGTGAGCCTTGTATCTTGGGCAGTGAGCCTCTTGTAATTAATTTTGGAATTCCTTTATATTGTGAGTTAATCCTCATCACAGTGTTTCCCTTATTGGGTTTTCCATGTAAATTTGGTGTTTCTTGTGTTGATATTGTTTTTTGTTATTTTCATTTCATGTTCATACTTAATAACAAAATAAAGTGGATGAGAAGTTGATAATTGTTTGAGATTTTGATTGTGATTGGTGACAACTGATTCACCCCCCGTGGTCTCAATTGTCTTGCACATTCAACATTGTTGAGATAAGATGAGATAGGAGTGGTGAAAATTCCCATAGTTTAATTTTAGGAAATTCTTATGCTTTAAAAATGATATAGAAAAAGTGATATATAATCTATTTACATTATCAATCTATGATACTCGAAAGTTTTCATCTAACCAAATTTCATACTTAGGTATAAGAAATATAGGGTTGTGTGATAGGTTGCAAGTAGTAGATTTGATACCTCACAATCAATTCTTCGTTGGCATGGTGCATTCATGAATATATTTTTCTACTTCTCATTTGAAGTGTAGGAACTCTTCTAGTAGGATTTTTTTTGGGTATTTACTATGTACAAATTGAGGTAAAGTACCTAAATGATGTTCTCCCTCCATACAATAGCTAAGTATGTCATATGATTGTTACTTAAAGACACTTTGTATATTTAGATAGTGGTCTTTTGATTTGTAAACATATTATTGTATATTTATCTTTTATGTAAAAGAAAGACTAGATAAATTATATTGTAAGAATAAATTTAAGGTAAATATATATTTAATTGAACATTAATTTATTTTGATATGAAAATTCAAAATAATGTATTCTAAACTTGGCTTGGAATTGAATAGAATTTGAAAAAGTATTGTTAAAAAAAATAAATTATTGAGGGAGTTGAAATTCCTAGCAAGTAGAGTTGTTAACAAAATATGTTAATCTATTAATGAGAACATCATAGGATTGTTACAAAAAAAATCTCCACCACTTCCAAGATTAGATTATTTAGATTGGTGCTTAAGGTGGTAGCTATTTAGAAGTGAATTCAAAATTTATTCTCATTTTAAAGATGGTAAATATTATTTCATCTCTCTCCCCTCCAAATTGGTGGGTATGTGTAGGATCATGATGGGCCAAAAAGTGGCGATATGTGTAGGATATGTGTAGGGTATGTGGATGACAATTTTTTTTAACCTAAAATTGATGAAATGAAAAGGGTTTTTAAAGGAGATTCTTAGCTTCCACCAATATAAATTATACTTTAATTTGAATTTAATAAATTATTATTATTCATTTTCTATTGGAATTATGACTAAAGTCCTAATTGATAGGTTGATTGAAAAACATCTATAGCTTTCAAATGATATCATATTTTTTGAATCTGAAACATGTGTCACATTCTATGCTTTGCATACTATAAGATTTAAAAAAAAAAAATTGAATTTCATGAAGTTTTGACCAAGTTAAGGTGGTCATACATACAATTTTTATATTTTTAAAAATTTAATTAAAAAAATCATAATTAATTATTTACTTGGAAAAAAATTACAAAAATATGCATCACATCAGACACAGTCCCTACTTATATCTAAAATCTTATAAAAAAATATTATCATTTTATTGTGGTTAGCATGGTCATATACACCTACTTTTATTTTTTCCCTGAAATTTAAGTACTACTGCATTGAAATTTCAAATTTTCACCAAATAGATTTTTAAAAAAAATAAACCTAGTAGTTTAGAAACTAAATTCAATTTGCTACAGATTATATTCTTACAAATTTTTGAAATAATATAGTTTACTTATTCAAATTTTTACATCAAGTTTCCTAACTATGATTTTTCTAAATTTTTCACCACTTAAGGGCCTATTTTTTCCATGATGATCCTGCACATACCCTAGTTATTGTTGATCATCAAAGCTTGCACCACATTGATATTCTTATGGGAAATTCAATGAGTGGGGGACCAACTTGCACCTCATTGAATACCTCTAAGATTTTTATAGAAATTCAACTCTTCTTTAGGGGTTTGGAGTAAAGGGTAGAAAGAAATGTAAATATAAAACACGAAAAGGGCGATATGCCAAAGATTTTACAACATTTCAAACCCAACCATTTCTATGATTGATATAATTAGACACAAAACACCACAACCCTTCATTGTTGGAAAGAGAACAAGCACAGTGCAGACTTTCAAATCTTCCCACAGGCAATGTTCATTAAGGTCCAATCAAACATAAATATTTCTAAGGGTATAGAAGGAACATTGAGAAATTGAATAAAATATCTCTCCTAATACAACATAAGATAGTAAAACAACAACCTTTTAGAAAAATAGAGAAGTCCATTGACATAATCCAATTTTCACAAGTGACTATTCTACCATATGAGCATATAGAATGGAAATCAACTACTTAAACTATTTAGATTCAACTTGCAAGACATAGTGTTTCATTCAAAATGGTAATATTAAGAAAAAAATCTTGAAAAATTCCATACATGCATAGTCTCAACAATTTATCCTCAATAATTCGTGCTTTAAAAATCAAATGAACTTTAAAACAAAGGTCAGATGTCAATTTGATAATAGTTTAAGCCTTAAAATATATAACGTGCCATAGATAAGTACATCTAAAATTGTGCTTCTGAAAATAATTTTGTGTCCATAGAAAAATAAACAAACTTTCCTGAGCTGAGGAAACTGAAACTTGAAATTCCAACCCCTCGTGTCATCACCCTCCTTATATATAGCTACAGAAAAAGAAAACACTACCTTAGCACAAAAGTCAATATTGCTAGGTGTTTGGTAGTTAATGCCACATGATCCGATCATAGATCTTTAGTAAGGTCACAATGATCTTTGCTCATCAATTCTTACTTGCCACATTGATGCTTTTTAGATATTTAGCAAAGATAGAGACCCCCATAAATGATCAAATCCTAAAAAAAGAAACCTGGAAAAAAGGTCCAATTAACCAATCACATCACCCAGATGCACCAACTCAAAGCTTCCATCCCAAAAACCAAGAAAATAAAAAGGCCAACCAGCTACGACAAACTCCCTGAAAGATAACACTCCATATGAGACACAAGCTGCCTACATCAACGAGGTGACATGTCAAAAGGTAGATACTCTCGAGCTCATGAATATAGCTCCCTAGAAAATCCTTGATGAGCCAACACATGTTCTAAATTCTCTCTCAAAAGGAAGACGAAAGATGAAAGTTGCATAGCCACCAAGTGGCACATTGCACCCCTTTCCAATAATCCTACTTGAGTGTTGGTGCACCTAAAACTCAAAACATTGTACAAGCCGAAAATCAAAGCAATTAAGGAAAAACTGCTTCATAGTTCTAGTGACTCACAAGGGTCTTCACTTACAAAGGAATGAACCTAGGCCTCTAGTTATTCTTGGAGTTTGACGAAAGTAGCCCATTGAGCTTCCCAGTCTACATCAATTGGTAGGATGAGGTTTTAGATCTGCTTGTATGCTTTCTCAAGATTGAAAATATTGTTAAAAGAGATGAATCCCCATCTAGAAGAAACTTCCCCTAGATGATAATTGAGTCAAGAAAGAGGATAGAGCTCTCGCTCATCGCTCAAGATCATCCACTATGGGTGTTGCACTCAAACCTGGGAGTTCCGTAGAGGTCTTTTTGTGTTAGATTGCATCAGTGACTTGCTCCACTGTTAGTGCATCTTCATCTAGTGAAAGAAGAGGAAGCAACCCATAAGTAACAAAGACATTGAAGTTCTTCTTGATCTCAATGACCCACTTATTCAACTCCATTTGGCACTCTCTACACTTTTTTGCAACCCTATGACAGTTGATGATCTCATTAGCCTTGATGGAGGCAATCCACCGATTAGGAATTCCCACTCTTTCTAGGACTTGGTCAGTGGCAATACACAACTTGGAAATGAAACTTTGTGAATCTTCCACTCAGGATGAACATTTCTACATAAAGTGATCGGCCATTGGACCAACCTTAGCAATCAATTCCTGAACATCTCTTAGAAATTGTAAAGTGGGCCCAAGAACAGCAATACCAGCTGTGATCTACTCCCAGTGCACAAATATCAACCTCTTCATTATTAAGAGGGCTCCATATCCTCGTGCAATAACTAACTCTTAGTTAAATCTGGACTCTCTTGCCCTTGTGATTTCCTCCATTTGACTTTTCTCCCAGAGGGCATTGACCAATTCTAAGATCAGTCTTCCAACTTCTTGTCTTGACTCTTCTACTTCTACCTGGATCCTTCGAAGATCATCAAAAGTTCAGGATTGGGCATCATCTAACTCTCTCTTCAGATTTTCAATTTCAACATGAAGTTGAACCTATTCACTCCGAGCTTCTGCAAGGAACTTAGACATGTCTCCTTGCTAGCCTTGAATTTTCTTTATGTGGGTCACTTCAGCTTCTCTAGCTCATATCTCATTTTGCAATCTACTTACTATTTCTTTAACATTTTCCAACTCTACCTTGTGATTCTTTAATTTCTTGCCCAGCCTCTCATAGTCAACATATACCACCTTCTGAGTTGCTTTGGATAGGACCACTTTATCGTGCGGGGGAGTTTCATTCAAATCTAGGTCTAAGACATGAATTCCATAGTCCTCCATATGCATCTTCCCTTCAAGCTTGGAGATGAGCGATTTCATTGTAGTAATAGTCAAAGAGTTCTACTCTTCATTAAAGCAAGCCTCAATCTTCTTTGTGGTAGGCTTCTCGGCATTCTTCAACAATATTTTTTCCTTCTTTCCCTTTTGGGCCTATTTAGTAGCATCAAAAATGACCCTGAAGAGTCTATGGGACATCGATGCTCTATGTTGCAATGGAAGCACTGGGGGATAGTTCAAAAAGGTGATGGTAGGGAAAAATTCAGATGTGTGAGCATGAGGGGATGCAAATCGCAGTGTGATCATGGAAAGGGGTGGAACACCAAATCGAATTGGGGAAAAAAAAGTAGGGGTGAATACAAAAATAGGATGATGGAGAGAGGCCTTCTCAGAAGTAGATGGGCCTAGAGTGACGAGTAAAGCAGTGGTGTCAACCATTTCAATGGGGGCCCTTGATAGGGAAATTAAAGACACAATAATGACCATGGCAGATGATGCTCCTTCAGCACGTGGGGTGGTTTTAGTTGGCTCATTCAAAATGGCAGGGGGTGCATTCAAGATTACCAATTCAAGGTCCAAGGACAAAGAATTCCTTTCCATGGGAGGGGGCAAGGGATTGACCAAAGATGTAGAAATAGAAAGAAAAGGGGGAGTGAAACTTGAGCCATAGTGGTCAGAGCATTCTATAGGATGAACTCCACTTCCTCTTCTTGTTGGACTAGTACATTAGCAGCACCCAAATTTTGAATCCTTCTTCACTTTGTATAACCAAAACTAGCACATTCTGGTCCTCTAGTAGCAAACCCTTCTGAAACTTGATCTTCAGCAGCCGCTACGAATCCACTTAGATACCGTTGAGTCCTTTTACCTTTACTTCAGGCATTGGAGGTAGATGGCGCTTGTGAATCCCTTTGCCTTGAGTCTCTATGACTGTTGGATTCCTAAGGTCTAGAAACCAGAGGTATAACTTGTTCCTCATCAATCTCATGGCCTTTTTTGGGATTGCTATTATTGAAATTAGCCTCTTTTCTTATATAGATCCTTGAATTAATCATCAAGCAGTTGAAAGTTACTGAACTAGGCACGTGGGCACCTCATCTCCTAGCGGAATCTCGAGAAGTATTCCTTTTTTCTTTCTGACCATTCCCTATGCCTCAGCTACGCGTTGAGAGACTTGCCCATCAAAAGATTCCTTTGATACTCTGTTTGCGGCTCATAGAAACTAACCATTTTGGCTACTCTTCTAGAATGCTAGCCAGGTCAATGTATATTTTCGTGCTCTCCTGACTTGAGTTCCTCCTTCTATGGAAATAATCCTGAACCTCATGTCTCAAACTATAAATCTCATTTGGGTTATAATTCCACTTGTCACAAATGAGGACCAAGCCCAAGGATGCTAGTAAATTTGTGATCTCATCCTCAACCTTTCATTTAGTCAGTATCACTTGACTCTTAGCAATTACAAGAGGAAGATCGTAAAGCTTTTTTTTGTTCCTCCCGATGCCATAAATCCTGTTGATGATGATTACCTAACGACATGCCTCCAACTCAAAGACCCTATCTATTACAAATCGAGGGATTCAAAAATACTCCCAAGTAAAGCCATGAAATCTGATGAATGCGAAATCCTCACCCTAGAAATAATTCATTGGGGTTGATGGATTGCTTATCAATTCCATAACCTCTTGAGAGAAATGGCCAATGGGACAGGGCAACAAATCTTGGAGCACTAGCCTCAAAAGATTGTCTACAAACCGGTAATAATCCCATGTCCTCAAAAGCACAAGGGTCCATATAGACATTGGTTGGAGACAACCCCTTTCATCTAGCCTAGATACTGGTACATTCCTTCCCATCCACTCAAAATTCTGATGTAAAAGCGAATGAGCCAAAACAAAAGAATACCTGAATTTGGACTCATTATTGTAATTCTTTAGCTACTCCCTCATGTTCCTAGCTATCACTTCAACAAAATCATAGTACCTCTAGAATTTTTCCCATTTGAGCTTGAACTATGGAAAACTAGAAAGGATTAACCTCATCATCATCATCAAGGCTAAAAACCTAGGCCAACATTAAGAACACAAATTGTGTCTCCTTCTTAAACTTCTTGTGTGAAGGAGGCGAGTGAATCTTCCCTCTCTATGGACTTTCCTTGGTCTCATCTTCGTAAAATTTTGTTTTCCTAGATATGTCCTTCCCTAGGAAATCCATCTACTCCATCAAAAAGCTCGACACCCTAGCTCATGGGGATACACAACATATCTCATATGGCTTTGGCAGAAATGGTAATCTTGACCCCTCGACCCTCAATGGCCTCTTTATTTTTTTTAATCTTCTTCACGCATGCATCAACCAACTTCGGGCATGGATGTACAATAAACAACATAAAATATGGTAGGCCACAATTCTCGAGTTGAAACACAAAACCCTCTGATGGTTCATGCTCCAACATCCTCTGAAATGCACCTCCCCTAAGGTTTTTAGGGTTAGCCTATAATTGGGGGTCAAAAACATTATCAGTGATGTCTTGCACTACCTCCCTTTGGATGCATTTATCAGGTTGGACCTTTCTACAGTGCTCAAAAATTTGTTCTTCTACTGTTGGGGCATTGTTGAATGAGTTGTGCCCAAAAACATTGTTATAACAAAGTCTTATGTTTGAAACTACGACTTTTCTATGAGATGTTGATACTTCTGCCATGGTTGTGCGAGAAAGTTGCAGGGAGTTTCTCTAGAGATAACAACCACTTGCCTTTTGCTTCTTTGGAGAAATCTACTTTTGAGTGCAATTAATTCTCTTACTCATACATACAATTAAGGTGATGCAATTATTGCTAGACCATTAAATGCTTCCACTGAGGTGATGTGTGTGGGTTGGAGATTCGTATCCCTCGAGAATGCCAAAAATTCCATGTGGATGGAATTAGTGAATTCCCTCCACTACCTTTTATCAAATAAACTCATTGCATCGAAAAGTGTGCTTTTCACTATGTGAAATGTACTGAGGTGATATAGGGTACTCTTGAAAATATGTGCCAATTAATTTGTCAAATATTTAGCACATTAATCCATGTCTTTTCTCATTAGTCAGATGGCTAGCACTGATGATGGCAAGGAACACATGTCAATGATCGACATACAAGAGAATTTACTCCCAACGCCCAAATTTATTTCTCAAGGAATTATGTCAGATTCTTTGTATGATTTATCTACCCTTCTCTATTTTTCCTTCAAATTTTCCCATTGTCATCTGGCCAAAAATAGACCTTTCATTTGTTGAGTTCACTCGCTCACCTTTCTATATATAGTTATGCCACCTTTTGCAACATTCATTTGAAAATATTGCCTCTTAAGTTTAGCAAGCTTGCCATTGTTTCCCATTTTTCTATCTTTCACTACTTATTAGAATGTCTGCTAGCTTAGGGACTCCTATTCAATTCCTTCCACGAAGGCCACAATATTGCTTTGTGGGAGAAGTCACTAGTGACCGATTTAAGTTCCTAGTGAAGAAATGTGATTGCGTTATCATGGTTGCATTCAGGTGGGTAGTTGGCACAGACTTCATCAACGATGAGAACCAACTCAAGAGAAACTACAATGTGCTTTCCTACTTCGTGGCCTCACTACTAGACCTAAATGTGTCCAAGCCCATGTTAATTGAGATGTGTCAACAAATGTTTGACACTTTGCTGATGGAGGGGCTCGGTGAGGTAGTGCAAGTGGCTATCCTTGATGTCAGTATACCGAGTGCCATAGACCTTTGTAGGCATGTGAACTTTGGAATAGATGTACCCTGCTTGCCCTTCCTCTCTGACTTATGCATTATGGACATTGAGATGCACTATTGCTCTTCTCAACTAGTGGCCACTTTTTTGTTGCAAGAGTACAGAGTGGAGCACATTCTGGAACTTTCCTAGAGGAAGCACTTCGACTTTCTGGTGTAGATTCGTGGCAATTAGACCCTAGGTCTGTGTTGTTTGGCCTACGTGTGTCGTGTGTTCAACCCCTTTCTACAACCTATTAGACAAAAAGAAGAAGAAGAAGAACCTGATAACGAGCCCTTTCTGCTTCGTCGCCAATGGCTAGAGGCTTTACTTTACTATTTTTCTCTTGTTGCCTCCCTTTTGCTTCTTTTTGCTTTGCTACTATTTTGGGTTTTTCTCGAGAGAGCCTCATGTTCAAATCAGAGCCTTGGGCCATGCATTAGGGTATGTGCAGGATCATGATGGACCAAAAAGTGGCGATATGATGGGTATTTGTAGGATATGTGGCTAACAACTTATTTTTTACCCAAAATTGATGAAATGAAAAGGGTTTTTAAAGGAGATTCTCAAATTTCCACCAATATAAATTATGCTTTACTTTGAATTTAATAAATAATTATTATTCATTTTCTACTTGAATTACGACTAAAGTCCTAATTGATAGCCTGATTGAAAAACATCTATAGCTTTCAAACGGTATCACATTTTTGGAATCAAAAACATGAATCACATTCTATGCTTTGCATACTATAGGATTAAAAGAAGAAAAATTAAATTTCATGAAGTTTTGACCAAGTTAATGTGGTTAGACATACGAGTTTTATATTTTTAAAAGTTGTAATAAAAAATCATAATTAATTATTTACTTGGAAAATTTAAATTACAAAAAATATGCATCACATCCGGACATGAGTCCTCTACTTATGTGTAAAATATTATAAAAAAATATTATCATTTTATTGTGGTTAGGGTGGTCAGATAGACACCTACTTCTTATTTTTTCCCTAAAATTTAAGTACTATTGCATTGAAATTTCAAATTTTCACCAAATAGATTTTAAAAAATAAATAAACCTAGTAGTTTAGAAACTACATTCAATTTGCTACAAATTCTATTATTACATATTTTTGAAATAATAAAGATAAATTATTCAATTTTTTATGTCAAGTTGCCTAACTCTGATTTTTCTAAATTTTTTGCCACTTAAGGACCTGTTTTTCCATGATGATCCTGCACATGCCCATTATATTATAATTTTTTTGATGAATATAATATAATACAATGTTTTGTTTCTTTATTGATCTTCTAGAATGGCTTATTCTCAAAATTAGAACATATTTATAAAAAGTTTACATATGGTACATAACTGTAATTTTTTTTAAAGAACTGTCTATTTTAATGGAATAACTTAAAAAAATATCATTCATTGGTATATTTAAAGCATTTCCCTCCATGTCTTGTAGTTCATACACATTCTTTTCCTTACGTGCACTAATTTAGAAGGGTCCCTTCCATAGCGCTTCAATTTTTTTGTGTTGCTCTAGTTTTACACTGCACTTGTCATACTTTAGCACTAAGCTCCCTTCTTTGAATTTTGGGTTAGAATTTTTTTTGTCGAACCAATGATTCACTCTTTGTTGGTGATTTATCATGGATTCATGGGCCTCTTCTCTATCTTCTTCTAGCTTGAGTAGAGCTCGGCTAGTCGTATTTCCATTTCGTTGCTTTCCTCAATTTCTATGGCTTTTAGTAGTTGTAAAGTACGGATCTCTATGGAGATAGGTCGCACTACGTCCTTTCCATACACCAGTGCATAGGGGGAAGTCTTTAGAATTTTCTTGGGAGTAAACTGGTCTACTCACAGAGCAACTCATATATGTTTGTGCCAATCACTTTGTCATTCTAACCCAATACACTTTGTGGGTAGTAATTTGATAAAGTCTTGAAGAAAATCCCATTTATGATAGAAAAATATGACATTCTTGATCCTACAAAGGCTCAGGCATTATTGGATATGATGGTCTTGGGTGGGCCAAACCTGGCTACTAGCTCTTCAAGGAAATTAACAATTTTCCCTTCTGTGGCACTTTTTAGGGCTATGGCCTCCATCAACCTTCTGAAGTAGTTGGTCGTCGTGAGGATCCACTTATGTCTGACACCAGAAATAGGATTTATCATTTTGATAAAATCCAAACCCCATTGAGCAAAGGGTTTCTCAGTTACAATCGGGCTCAGGGGGAGAGCTACATTCTTTCTTTTACCAATGAAATATTGGCATTGGGTACACTTTTGTACCAAATGATGTGCTTCAGAAAACATAGAGGGATAGTAATATCTTGCTTGCATGATTTTTAAGGTAGTATTCTTGGCAGAGAACTGCCCACCCTCTAGACTATGATGGAATTCATTGAAAACTCTTTCTGCATGTAGCTTGTCAAGACATCGAGTAGTGTACACCATCATAATTTCTCTTAAATAGTACATCCTAAATTAATACATACTTGGTTCCTTGTAGTCAGAAGTATCTCCTTTTATGAAGTGGAAGACTGGTTGGGTAATATCCCTTTTGCATATATTGTGCCTGATCAGTTACCCAACACTCTTCAAACTCGAATTGGTTTGAGTAGACTTGATCAGTCTCCTTGCTTGCTTCAAGATTAGATTCCCCTACAATGTACTCACATAGACCTCTTCCTCAAATCAACTTGGTTGGTCTAATGTCCACATCATATTCTAGGATCTTGGTGATCCAATTTTCCCTTTTTTTGTTGTTTCTCCTTCTCTGATGTACTCCCTCACACTAGGATGAGTTATGAGAATAGTGATCTTGTTGACTGACAGCAGGGGTCAAAATTTCTTTAAAATTTTGATAATGGAAAAGGCCTCCTTCTCTACAAAATTATACCTATCTTTGTAATCTTTTAGGTTCTTTGAATGAAATGTATAAGGTGTTATCCATTATCTTCTTCACACTTCTATGTGAGCATGGATGCTATACTATGTTGGCCACTGTCCACATAGAGTATAAAGTCTTTGGAAAAATATGGATTAACCAACACCGGGGCTTCAAAGAGGGCTATCTTTAGCTGCTCAAAAGTTGCTTTTCCTTCTTGAGTCCATCTAAAAAGTAGGTTCTTCTTAAGCATCAGGGTGATTGGTATTGCAATGCCTACGAAATCTAATATGAATCTACTAACAAAATTAATCTTCCCTAGAAAATATTGTAGTCACGTTTGGTTCACTAGCAAGGTTAATTCCATTATAGATCTAACCATTTTAGGGTCTATTGCTATTCCCTCCTTTAATACTACAAAGCCAAGGAGCTTACCCTGACATACTCTGAAGACACATTTTTTTTTATTCAAAGAAATCTTGAACTATTGGAATTTCTGTAAAACCTTTTCCAGATGATTGAAATGATCATCTTTTCATTTTGAGAAGACTATTAGGTCATCCAGATATATGAGGATAATCTAGTTGATCAATCCTTCAAAAGCAATATCCATTGCTCGTTGAAAAGTTGCACCAACATTGGAAAGTCTAAACGACATCCTTGAATATGAAAATGTTCCCCAATTAGTGGTAAACGTGGTTTTATGTTGGTCTGATTCCTTCACATAGACTTGATTATACACTGAGAAACCATCTAGCAAAGAGAACATCTTCGATCTAGCCATGATCTAAAAAATCAGCTCCATCAATGGAAAGGGGTAATGTTCTTTTAATGAGGATTTATTCAAGTCTCAAAAATCAACACAAAGAGGGATATAGCCATTCTTTTTTTGAAATGGAAGTAGATTTGATACCCATGTGGAATGTTTGATAGGATATATGATCTTTGATTCGACCAATTTGGTGATCTTTTGTGCCATCAATGCTTTGACCTTTGGGTTGACTAGCCTTTACTTCTATCGGATGGGTTTGGATCCTTTTTCCAAATCAATGGTATGTTGGATTATGCTTGGGTCATATCCTCTTAGATCATCATAGGTCTAGGCGATGACCCCATCATACTTGAAGCATAGATCCTTTAGTCTTTTCTTGTCTTTGTGAGGAACTTCCCTTCTGACTTTTAGCTTTCTGTTACTTCTGATGTCGAGCTCTTCCTAATCCCTTGCATCTGCAATAAATCTTTTCTTTCCATTCCTTGCGTCTTTACAATCAAAGAGATTTTCTAGAGAAATGAATCCTTGGGGAAGCTTGTTTCCTTTCAATTAGATGATTTGATCTTCAAGAAATTTTGTCCCTGGTGGTGAATAGTCGGATGTTACCCCTAATTTCTATATGAAAGAAGCAATTTGGATGTCATCATCAAAGACTTTCTAGTTTTGATCGTTGTCAGGAATTGAGGGTCAAAAAATGACCTATATCACACTCTGCTTCGTTGGGTCAAAAATTGGTTCAAATTGCGAACCGACATAAGCCATCTGATTAGCTACATTATTTTGGGACCATGGAATAACTTGCATGTTGAAAGCTTCAAAACTCTCGATTAGATCCCAAACTCGATTCCTATAAGATCTCATCCTTGTGTTCTTTGCAGTCACCTATCCACGGACCTGGCTCACCACTAGTTTTGAATCTAAATGAAAGCTTGTATCCTTCTTGCGCTTATCCGCTCTACTAGAATCAGCCTGTTAACCAAAGCTTCATACTTGGCATCATTATTGGAGCATGAGAACTAAAAATGGTAAGCCTGAAGGGTCTCCAACCCTATTGGAGAAACCAGTCAGACACCTGCTCCAAAGCTAGCTTTACACTTGGCACCATCAAAATATAGGGTCCACAAATGATTATCAAAAGGATCATCAGATTCCTTTGGACCCTTCTTTAGTTTTGAAAAGACCTGATCATCATCAAAAATCACATATGTGCCTAGCCCTGTTGCATGGAAGTTACCGAATGGATTAGAGTCAATGAATTGGTTGACCAACACCTCTTCCTCAAGATTCTTATCACTTGTATCTACTTCATCCTCTAACATTTCTACACAATATCTCTCTTGTTGAGAGATGGAGGTATGTGCTACCTCAAAACATAGTTTGCATTGTAAACAATATGTTTGGGATGCAAAGATTCAGAAAAAATATTCGTCTTCACCTTGTGCTTGGTTCTCAATATTAGGTGGGACCAATCAAGAAGTAAGTATCCACCAGGCTTTGCAGTGATATCTCTTGAATGACACATTCCAAAAAATGGGGGAATGTCTATCACCACTACTTCTTGTGTGACCATTTGGCTTGGACACGAGAAGAGGGTCAGAGATAGATCTTTTATCCAACCAAAGGTTGGAACCTTCTTCCCATCTAGTTGCATGATTCCATTTTCAAGGGGATCATACTTATGTTTCAAAGCATCTGCCACTTTTTTTGGCATAATAGTCACGCTAGCCCCCAAATCAATCATATTATTATTCAACAACTTATCTCCCACAATAAAAGTAAAAAAGAAAGGTGTGGGCTTTGGTTTTCTTACCTTTTTCTCCTTTGCATTGCCTACATCATTCACATAAACTATTGCTTTTAGAGCCTGAGGGGGTGGCATGGATCCTTTGTCTCCGTTTTGATTGCATGGCTAAGTTACATCCACTTATGGGATTTTTTATTCTTTCTTTAATGGTTCCTGAAGCCATGTATTTTGCTCAGGAATGGATATGATGTCCCACAATGATACATTGGTAGGTGCCTTTTTTAGTTGTTGCACTACATTGAGCACCCCAACTGACTGAGTCTTAGGCTTGTACAGTGGTATCTCTCTTGTCTTTGGAAAGAAACATTCTATTGTGACTGGACTCAATGCCTTATCTGCCTCCTTCTCTCCCAATGGCAGATTATGCGGCTATGAAAAAGGTTGGATGTTAAGCGATGAAGCCTGCTTTTCATGCGGTGGCGATTGTCATGGCAGTGGACATCATAAAGGTTGTTGCATGTATTCTCCCGTGAGCCTTCTTTTAGACCTTGTGTTATAATCTAACTACACTTGTAGAACACTAGTCATCAGAACTTCATTTCCAAATATTGCATCTTCTTCTTCCATCCATGAAAATAGAGCTTGGTCGGGTGCAATATCTAGTTCTTATTCCAAGGACATTCCTTGCATTTGTGCTCTGAAGTGAGCATTTCCCATTTCAAAAGACTCATATTTGTCTGCATTCGAGAGCACACCCTTACTTCTTTGTTCTGCTATCCTCTGTTGCATATTCCCTCTTGGGAAATTTTGGGGCATATGACTGTCTGTACATGGGAAGCACCATACATTCTCATCTTCTACCAAATTATTCTATCCTAGAATTAGCTCCTTACCCATACTATCTGTCATTGTTTGCAATGGCATGGTGACCGAAACTATCTGATTTGCAGAGGCGGTCTATTGACCTCCACCTCTGGAGAATCCTTGGTATGGATTCTGTTGATAAGACAACTTTCCTCCACCATAGGCTTCTGTAGTTTGTTTCAGAGGTATCGCTTGTTGTTGCTTGATAAGGACCAACTTGTTGGTGAAATTCTGCATGAGACTCTTCATGTCGCTGACATATGTTGCTATTGAGGAAGATCCTAACATGATTTTTTGAGTGGCATGATACACATACATAGACTATGGAGCGATCAATGTCAGTTGTGCAGTGGAAGTGCTTGGAGTAGCTTCTTCCCATGGGGCATCATAGAATTCTCAAACATTGGCATCAGAGGTTAATGCGGAAGCTTTCTGACATTGATTAGACTATTCTCTACACACACTGCCACCTCATATGTGTTGGGAAAGATTTCCCCTCCCATGGAGGTTATCATAACTATGATGTCCAAATTGAAATCCTTTAGATAGAACATGAACGCCATCATGGCTTGGGGTTGAGCAGTCAAGGGGATCCTTTGCTAGGTCTTGTGTAATTTGGTGTTAAAATCACTCATGGCTTCTTGTGGAGCTCTCTTTATGGTAATTAGTTGTTGCAGTAATGAAGAGTAGTCTCCTTTTTCTCAAAAACATTCAAAAAGCTGATCCTAGGAGATGATAGAACTCGAGGCCAAAGATAGATACCAATCTTGGGCCTTTCCCTTGAAAGAGGCAACTAACAACCTCACAGCGATGTTCTCCTCTGATATGTTATGTACCCTACATACCTTCGCTATATCCTAAAGGTGTTTGGAAGGGGTTTTGAAGTCTTCTCTGGAGAATCTCAGAATAGCCTTGAGGGCATCAGCGAGTAGGGTAGGCCACATGTCTGAGGGTGTGGGTTGTCGTAGCGGACTACCACTAACCCATGTTACAAAATTTATAGGAGTAGGAGGTACGTGAGCCATGGAGAAAAGATTCCTATGAATCAGTTATACAAGTATTCTTATTTGGAAGTCCAAGCCTCCAGGTGGAGTAGATAAAGCTCTAAAGACTGGGCTCTTACTTCTCTCTCTATTGCTCCTTACACGTGATATAGAACCTATAAGTCTCCTCCTTCTAGGTACTGAGGTAGGTAACTCAAAGTACTAGAAGTGACCCCTTGAAGATGCTCTTGTTTGGACTCTAAGCAAGAAACTTCTAGTTTCCTTCTTTATCCTGATTCAAGAGATATTTCTAACTTCTAATCAGGCGTTCATAAAACTTCTTGTCCCACCAGGCATGCTAGAAAAAGAACTATTGATCATCAAAGCTTGCACCTCACTGAATATATCCAAAAAATTTATAGAAAGTTGACACTTCTTTGGGCATTTGGAGTAAAGGGTAGAAAGAAATGTAAATATAAAACATGAAAAGGGCAGTACACCAACACTTTTACAACATTTCAAACCCAACCATTTCTATGATTGTTATAATTAGACACAAAATTCCATAACCCTTCATTTTTGGAAAGAGAACAAACAAGAAAAACTAGAAACAAGCACAATGAAAACTTTCAAATCTTCCCATAGGCAGTGTTCATTAAGGTCTGATCAAACACAAATATTTCTAAGGGTACAAAAAGAACGTTCAAAAATTGCATAAGCTCTCTCTCCTAATACAACATAATATAGTAAAACAAGAACCTTTTAGAAAAATAGAGAAGTCCAATGACATAATCCAATTTTCACAAGTCACTATTCTACCATACGAGCATACAATATGGAAATCAACTACTTAAACTATTTAGATTCACCATGCAAGACACAATGTTTCATTCAAAATGATAATATGAAGAAAAAAATATTAAAAAGGTCATACATGCACAGTCTCAACAATTTCTCCTCAATAGTTTGTGCTTTAAATATCAAATGAACTTTAAAATAAAGGTCAGATGCCAATCTGATAATAGTTTAAGCCTTAAAATCTATATAACATTCCAGAGATAAGTAACTCTGCAATTGTGCTTCTGAAAATAATTCTATGTCCTATGAAAACTAAAGAAACTTTCCTTAGCCAAGGAAACTAAAACTTGAAATTCCAATCCCTCATTGTGTCATCGCCCTCCTTATATAGTTGTTGAAAAAGAAAAGACCACCTTAGCACATAATTCAATATTTCCAGGTGTTTGATATTTAATGGCACATGATCCGATCATAGATCTTTGGTTAGGTCACAATCATCTTTGTTCATCAATTCTCAGCTATCGCATTGATGTTTTTCAGATATTTAGCAAAGATACAGGCCCGTAAATGATCAAATCCTAAAAAAATAGCCTGGAAAAAAGTTCCAGCTGACTGATCACATCACCCAGAGGCACCAACTCAAAGCTTCCATCCCAAAAACCAAGAAAAGGAAAAGGTGATCCAACTCCGACAAACTCCCCAAAAGATATCACTCCATCGGAGGTGCAATCCACCAACAATGAAGAGGTGACGTGTCAAAAAGTCAGACACTCTTGAGCTCATGAATATAGCTCCCTAGAAAATCCCCAACAAGCCAACACATGTTCTTAATTATCTCTCGAAAGGGAGACAAACGATGAAAGCTGCACAACAACCACGTGGCACATTGTGCACCTTTCTGATAATTCTACTTGAGTGCGGGCACACCTAATACTGAAAACATTGTGCTAGCTGAAAATTAAAATGATTAAGGAAAAAAAGCTTCACAGTTATATCACATGGTGATGCTAAAGATAATTAATGGTTTTTGTGGGGGTGGTGAAACTCTAAGAGATCATGAATGTAATTTAATTATAAATTTTTTAATCTATATAGGTACCAAGAATAATAATATTTAAAAATGGGACAACAAATTGGTGCGCATAACCTAGTACTTAAAGGGAATTCTATGAACATTAGAAATTATTTGAAGAAGAAAACACAATTGAGTTGGACAATTAAAATATTGATAAAAGACTTCATTGACATAATCAACAAGATACTAATTCTTAATATTATTTATGTTTGCAAGAAGGTCAACCATATTATTGACTTCCTTATTAGTTGGGGGATGCAAAATCAATGAGTTTCAAGTTGTAACTCATTAACTCCATCCCCTTAGAGCTAGTTAAGCCAAGTTTTAATTATATTAATAATCATTAACTTAACTTACCCCATGGTTCAATTTTTTTCATGATCTTAGGCATATGATAAAATGGTTGAGTATTATCATTGATAAAACAATATATTATGAGAAATCACCTCATTAGTTATGACATATTATACTTTGATTCAACTTATAGTAACTTCCTCTCTATTAGGGTCCTAGATAGTATTAATAAGGATTGGAAAGTTTTTATTTGATTTGGAAGGGTATACAAGAAATTGATAGGATATATGGTAAATGAGAGGGTTTAGAAAATAGATTGAGCCTTCAAGTTGTAAAAACTCTAGAACATTTTGGTGAAGTGAGGTTTTCCTCCCTTAATCAAAAAATTGAGTGGGCTTGCTACCTCTATAACCATTGAATTTTACAAAGGGTGGCAGAACATATGAGTGGTGTTATATGGGATGGATTTCTTAATGACTAGGGAATTGATGGAAAAGGGGGATGAGTTGTTTTTGGAAAGAGAATATTTTTATAGATAGACATATTTATGATGATTTTTTTATCAATTTTCTTAAATTTGGGAGAAAATATATGATAAATACACTTTACTCATGTAAAGATCTCATTGAAGTTATCATGGGATAAGGTTTCCCTTTACATCATGTGACATTGAAAGGAAGATTCAAATTCATATATGCATATCCCTTCATTATACTAAATCATTTTAAGCACAAGAGATTAGTTTCATTTCCCTTATACTTGTTATTTTATCTAGAGGTCTATTACAGAATATAAGAAAGCCCTAGCTATGATCCTTTGCATCAAGGGTTAACTATCTTAATTGTTAAATTTGCGAGACAAAAGAATCTAGTTGTAATTCATCAAATTGATAAAAATGGAGATGCTAAAGGAAAAAAGGTGGTTGACTATTTAGAATCTAACATAGAGAATTTGAGGATAATATTGATAGTGCTTTAGAAGATTAAGATAATCAAACACCTTGTATTATGAAGACTGGATCATGTCTATCATGAGGCTATGAGAGTGAGCCTTAGGGAAAAGCGAAAGCAAAAATAAGTGATAAATATGATATGGATAGTAGGGAGAATAAGAGGAAAAGGGTGGAATCTCCAAGGTAGAATTCCAAAACTTTATGGATAAGATAGGGAAGAAGGGTTTTGAGGTGTGTGGGGGTAGGGCCCATGAAAATAATAAGATGGTACCAATCCCATATGAGAATGGGATTGGAAATGCTAAGGCATTCTAAAATATATATATCAACAAGAACTTCCTTGGAATATAATACTCCTACCTTTCACTCCCTATTGACTTCACCTTACATCAATCTAACCTTAGTTCCTTATAAGAGTTTCTTGAGGATTTTAATCTAATTGTTCATAATTTCATCAAGTAGTCATATATTAAGATTAATATGTTCAACCTCAAGATTATTGATAAGAAATAGAAAGGGTTACTAGGTATCTTACGTGGAGGATGCGAGAATTTTCTAAAATTAGGAGACAATTCGTCTTCTCAAAAAGTTGGTCACAAACTACTCCAATAAAAAGGAGGTTGTTTTTATGGGGGATCAGATTCATAAAAGGGTTAGATAGTCATAACACTACTAGATTGGTTTCCCTCTCAAATAGTATATATGAACTATAAAATAAAATGTAAATAGGATCATAGATGTCAACAAATGCATGATTGAAAATAGTACCTTGAGATAAAAAAAATTAAGTGATATACTAAAGAGAATGAATGAAGATTTAGAACCCATTCCCCAGGTGGCTAATAAAGTTGATAAACTAGATCCTAGTTGTAGGACTAGGAGTAGTAGAAAAAAGAGCTACAAGGAGGAAAAAAATGGGCTATAAGGTTTTGTGGATCTCCATGTTAGCTTGTACAAAGAAAGATCAAAATTGATCAATTCTTTGAAAAAAAAAGTAATCTATTATTCTAGTCTTTTGTTTTATTTTTTGAATTTTGTTGTTTCTTGACTATTATTTTGCTATTAACTAGTGACAATTTTTTTTTTTAATAATTAATATATTTAAAATTTGTACTCAATAAATCAATGGACTCATTGTGAAAATATAAAAATTAGTTAAGTATTAAATAATAAAAGTGAACAAAAGAAAAAACACCAACCAAGAGGCTTTAAGTCATCAACATTGATAAGTTTGAATGCTACTTTAAGCTTACGAAGCCACTTTTGTATTGCAAACATTTTCACAACTATTTACAATTTATGTTATTCAGTTATAAGAAATTAAGGTTCATTATCTTTTTCTAAAATAAGAAATATCCAGCATAAAGAGTCTCATCTTATGTTCAATATGATGTCGTTTATGTGAAACTGAAATCCCTTGAACACAACTTACGGATTCTATAAACCATTCAGGGCATAAGAGACTGTTACAAAACATTTATTTGAACAAAATAATAAATCCTCTCAAACAATAATATTTACATGACTGATTATCAATCCAATAGTCAGAGGACCGGACAAACTACTGTAAAAGACAGGATGTGTAGAGACCAAAATCTTGTGAGTTAAAACTATTTCTCAGTTGCGAAGCAATTTCTTCATCTACAAAGCATGGTGGTGTAAATCGATCCCTCCTGTGAACCCCTGTATAAACCTGAACAACTGGTGCACCACCCATCCTTAAATCAAACACTCTCTCACTAAAATCATCACAAACATAAACCTTCTTATCACAAAAATCCACAATATCAAATCTCGAACTTTTCCCCAAGGAGAAACTAAGCGGCTTCAAAAAATTCCTGGTATCCCACACATATAACGAAGATTTCTCTTCTGCTATCGCAATACCACTCAGCAGATGGAGATGGGGGCTGTTTGAAAAGCGAGCAGCCGCAATAACTGTGGCATCATCGAACTTCATATAATTGAGGCACCTACTAGCCGGAACATCCCACAGACGGACGGTATTACTACTATCCACTGTGATCGTCGCCAACAGTTCCCTGCTCCAAGAAACATCATTTTTCTTTGGTCTTTTTAAAGCGGCCTCTTCATAAGTTTCGTGTACTGTATAATTTCTGAAATCTCCCAAGCTCAACATTTGCTTGTCACTAGGCGAGCAGAATGAAGTAACAGAATCCTTACAGTCTGGTACGCTTGCGCCTCTGTTCTGGGAAAACTCATTAGTAGGCAGTTCTTGGGGGCTTTGAAGCGAGCGCTCAAATCTCATATAGATTTTTCCTCTGCTGTCACTCTCATTCTCTTCTGCGGCTGCACTTGTCCTTGTATTGATATAGCGAGCCTGACAGTGAACAGTCTGGTTGTTTACAGGGGAGACCCGATCCACTGCAACCAACATGGCAGGAACCCTGCTAATCTGATATCTTGTTGCATTCAATTTGAAAGAAAAGCAAGGAGATGAAGAGAGCAAAAACACTGATTGGGCATATTTCCTCCACCATGCGACCACAAATCCCGAGAAACATAAAGCAAGTGCAGAGAAAAACAGAGCAATGTGCACATAACCTTCTCTAGAAAATCCAGCTCTTGCAGTAAAGCTCAATGTGCTCAGCAACTGAATGATATCCATGGACGAAATGATTCCCTCCATTTTCCCAATTCTTCAGCTCACTGCATTATTACCTACACCTGGTTAGTTTCCAATATATATAAATTATTCTCTGTGTGATGGTTTCATTTCGTCCTCTGATATGGAGCCACTCCAGATTCCACTAGAAAGATGCCAAAGATATTCCGGGTATCAAAGGAGAAGATGCTGTCGAGATCCAAAGCGGATACCATTTGCAATCCAAATTGGCCATGTAAATGATTGAAGGGACTGTGTCTCCGATTCATCTGTTGTAAGTCTCAGTTTTTCTGATGGTGACCCGTCACAACTCTTCCGTCAGAGACTCTCAAGCAAATTTCAACCACATCCATCAACTACAGTCTTGGCATAATTGCGGAGATTCGCCTTCCGATTTGAAATACGAGGCCGGTATGCGGAAAGTGTGACCCGGCTTTATTAGGTGGCCAAGTCAGGTTGTGGTGGCTGCAAATTGTTCTACATTTTGGGTTGGCCAAAATACACTAACAACAAACTGAATGATCCTGCCGCCCGGCGGCCTGTTGACCCCTTTGGACGGACTTGCCCGTCCAATCAGGGTAGCGAATCCGATCTTGTTTAGCTTATGGTCCATGTTTGATAATTTTTTATACACCAATCAAATTCGAAAGCACGAATCTTGTGTGGAATATGCATTAATTCCCTATCATTTAGGGTAGAGGACCAATAGTGTTGTGGGGTTTTATAGTGGCCACATAAACTAACAAAGAATGTTGGACTCTTCTCTAATGGCATTCAAATTTAACATATTATAAACTATAATATAAGTTTATAAATTGATCAAAGTGTAAATTTAAAACATATATAGCATACATATGAATTATAGTAAAAATAATATCTATATTTTTTTTTTTGTTGAGAGGCAATTGTTGTTTATATATATATTAGATTATAAAATAGATTTACAAAAAATTGTATGAGTTTGCAAGTTGAAAATGGCAAAATTCCTTGAGTCTTTTGCTTTTAATCTACTACAGTCAGTAGCAAAAGAATACTACCAATTCTGAAGTATGTATCCCCAACCTTTGCACCAAAAAGCTATACACAACATGACTCCTATTTTCTACAACATATACTTTTTTTCTCCCTATTCCATGAGGAAAGTCTTATATTATAGGAGACCTAACAGGCCTATCGCTGGTTACATCAGTAACATTAATCCAATACAATATAAACGATACTACTGAGATGTTCCACCCCAGATGGAATAAAATCTATTGCAATTGTTTCTTAGTAAAAGTAATTAATGTTTGTTTTCAAATGCATAATAAATAAATTTTTTTTTTTCAATTTTTATGATACATTGTTTAATTTCACATGATTATTGTTAAAATTATGAATCTATGTATACTTATATTATATGTTCACATTTAGCATGACATGTCCTGATAATAAGTCTAAATATAATATAGTTTCATATTAACTGTGACACATATATCCAACTTTTATTAATAAAACAAAATTTTAGAACACAATTATAATCCTTTTATACTAATATGGAATATCGACTATCCTATCAAATAAATAAGATGTTCCCCAAATCAACATGAACAAATACTGTTTAAAAAATATATGCTCATTTGTTGGTCATTTCCAAAATGAATGTGTACAACTAGTTAAAAAATTATGTAATAGTCACCAATCAAACAATCAAAGTCATGTAATTTTTTTGAAAACATAAAACCAAATAAATGCATCTATTGATATAAAATTTCAAACATATTAAAATCTACTCATTCATTCATTAACCTTACACTATTTAATCCTAACTTCATCATGTTGGTCAATAAATGTAACACAATTCAATATTTTCATCCAAACAAATGTAAATGCATGGAACAACAACAATAAGTTTAGTGGATGACATGCCTACAAATACTTCTAGTTTTTTTCAATATGCTATATATCAAAACATTATCAACTACACGTTCATATTTTATTTATATTTCACTTCCTTTGGCTTAAATTTTCTTTTTTTCATAGTTATAGCTATTTGAAAAAGGCACTTCTCATTAATGTGTCAATGCTTACATAAAGAACTATTATTTTTATAATAAGAAATTTCATCAAATGTGATCAATCTATTGTAGTGAAAATTTAACAAAACAAGTCCATTGTAAACACATCTAGCATGTCACTTATTTGGATATTTCAAATGAGATCCACCTATTGAATTCCAATTTATAATTTTTTAACCAATAACAAAATATTTAAAAAACCATTTAAAACTATGTCAACTTTCATTATTCATGGGGTAAAAAAATATAAATATTATAACTTCCATAAATATTTAAAAAACCATTTAAAACTATGTCAACTTTCATTATTCATGGGATAACAAAAGATGAATATTATAACTTCCACTTGTAGATGTTGAAACATCTAACACCTTGGCTAATATTTTATTCTATCTTTACTATAAACTATCAAAATCAATTTATAAATTATATTTTGTACTCATAGTCATATATTCACCATAGGTATTAATCTTATTTTCCACCATTTCTATGAACTATCAAATTTAATTTATAAATTGTTTTTGATTAAGAAATCAAGGTTAAAGGGCCATGACCCTATACAACAGCATGAGATAGGCCTCACAACCAACAGAACAACCAAACAATAGAGATAGAATAGGATAAAAGACAATAGAATAGGGCTAAAGGCCACACACAGGGCTACAAATAGCAACAACCCAACCACATCAAGCTACAACTCAACAACCAACAACAAAAACCACCCCAAGGGTGGACAAGACTACTTGACCATCAAACCATTACTAGCAAGGTTTAAAGGGACTTGAAAGCCAACATTTCTTAAAGGGATTTGAAACCCCAACCCCAAGTAATATGAAATAGGCTCCATGGCCAACAAAACATGCCTATAGGCCACCAACAGAACAACAAAACATAATCTTTCTTTCAAACCATTACAAGGAGGTTTTAATGGGACCTAAAACACAAACCACTAGCATGAAAAGATAGGCCTCATGGCTAGAAAAACACACCAACATGCTTCACACACAATAGAAAAAAACAACCTTCAACAATAAACTGCTAATACAGAAAAATGCTCAAAAAAGATGAGCCTATCAACTCATCAAGAAGTAGCCATTTAGGAACAATCCTTTCACTCAAAGTACCAATCTCTGAGTCAAAAATTATAGTAATTCCAATGGAGACTAAAATCCCAACCACCAACCTTGCCTCTCTAGCTCTATAAGAGAGATCACCAAGAGAACCTAATCCACTACTGCACAAACTCTCTAGCATACCAAGACTCCACCCCAATAGGAGTGGTCTCCACCTCAAAAGGAGCTACAAGGGAGAAAACTAACATAAGAAGCTTGAGAAACTCACCACGCCCTCATAACTCTTATCCACCTCAATAGGATAGGTCTCCACCTCAAAAGCAGAGGTCTATGTGCCTCAATAGGAGACACTATAGATGTAGAGCTTGGAAGATAGTTCACACTCCAATAGAGAGAATAGTCCTTGTAACCATAGACAACAATAGCATCTAGGAATTCTTACCGAACTTACAATGTAGCCCAAACAAAGTGTGTGAAATTTGGGAGACCGTAGCACCTTTGAAGAAGATCAACAAACCAACCATTGAAGGAGTAAGTAGACCAACAATGAAAAGATTATCCAAAACAATCACAACCTCAAACAAAGAGGTTTAAAGTATCTCGAAATCCCAAACCTTCAAGGCTAAGAAAGTAGAACAACAAACATAAGCACAACAGGTATGTGCAGGATCATCATGGAAAAAACGACCCTTAAGTGGTGAAAAACTCAAAAAAATCAAAGTTAGGCAACTTGACCTAAAAATTTGAATAATTTATCTATATTATTTCAAAAATATGTAAGAATAGAATCTATAGAAAATTGAATGTAGTTTCTAAACTACTAGGTTTATTTTAAAAAAAATTCTATTTGGTGAAAATTTGAAATTTCAATGTAGTAGTACTTAAATTTTAGGGAAAAAATAAGAAGTAGGTGTTTGTCTGACCACCCTAACCACAATAAAATGATAATATTATTTTATAAGATTTTAGATATAAGGAGAGGACTCATTTCTTGATGTGATGCATATTTTTTTGTAATTTTTTTCCAGGTAAATAATTAATTAGGAATTTTTTATTACAAATATTTACAAATATAAAAACTTGTATGTCTGACCACCTTAACTTGGTCAAAAATTCATGAAATTCATTTTTTTTTTTTTTAATCCTATAGTATGTGAAGCATAGAATTTGATGCATGATTCAGATTCAAAAAATGTGATACCGTTTGAAAGCTATAGATTTTTTCAATCATCTTGTAAATCAAGATTTTAGTCATAATTCAAATAGAAAATGAACAATAATTATTTATTAAATTCAAAGTAAAGTGTAATTTATATTGGTGGAAATCTGAGAATCTCCTTTAAAAACCTTTTTTTTCATTAATTTTGGGTAAAAAAAAGTCATCAGCCACATGGTCCATCATATCACTTACATATCGCCACTTTTTGGCCCATCATGAGCTTGCACATACCCCAACTAAACAATAATCCATCAAGCACATCAAGCTTGATGGTGCCATAGAAAGAAGCAAGCCATATCAAAACAAGGCAGGGCATATTCAACTAGCAAGGGAGGAAAGCCAAAAAACCAAGCTTGATTAGAGAAGCACAAAACCCCAACCATCTATGATCCAGACATTTACCAATGTCCCCAACCATGATATAGAGAGCATGAAAGAGGGATCCTAAAACTAAATAGGGGCTCAGCCACCTAACACTAGAAAAGAGTAGGGCTACGTTAACCATGGAAAAGGAGAACCTAATAGTTGAAAAGAAACCTAGGTTGAGAAATGACAAAGGGCCCAAAGTCGACCAACCAGCCAAGAAACAAACAACATACATGAGGGTCAAAGCACATACCAACACAAGAAGAGATGCACGACCAACACAAAGCTCAAAACCACTAGCCAACTCATCCATCACTACCAAGCCCGAAACAACCTCCAACCCAACTAGATCAAAGCTAGCATCAAAAGCAGGAACCACAAAAAAATCCTTGTCAAAATAGAGGGGAAATAGTAACTAAGAACTATCATGATTGAAGAGCACAACTGACAGCACAACTCTTAGAAAAGAGAAAGAAAGGGTCAAATCCTCCACACGCATGCCATAGATCAAGAGAAGACAATAAAAATCAAATCTCAACCTCCCAAATCACCCAGAAAGGACAAGGACAAGGATAAATCACAAAGAATAGGCCATGGTAGGGGAGGGGATGCCCCTTGCAAAAAATGAATACTGACATAGAGGAAATATGGGTCCCTCTACCTCCAAGTCAACAACAGAACCAACAATGCTAGGATAAACACCAAAAGACATGGCCACGACCAAAACAAAGACTTCCATAATAAGTAAACTCAAGAAGTCATGGATAAAGCAAGTGCCAGCAGAAAAATCAAACCAAGTAGATCCTAACCATGGACCTGTGAAGGTAGAACATTCCAAGCAGGTGGAATGCAACACTGTAGACTCACCCACCAAAAACATAAAGAGCTCTCCCACTAAAAAACTATTTACAGGCACCAAGGACTAGCACATCACCACAGGGCACTGTAGAAGAAACAACACAAATAACATAGGGAAGAGGCCAAAAAACCTCCTAGAAACAACCTCTTGTCTGAAACTAAGACACAAAGCTCCAAAAATCCCCCAAAGACTCATTGTCATCATCAAAATCTACACCTCCATCACTCTCCCCTTTGGCGGAAATTAAAAAACCTAGACCCATTCCCTTTCCTGCTCATAAGGCGGGTGCAAAAGGATGGGGGGCCAAAAAATTTCCAACTTTTAAAAAAAAGTTTAAGAAGCCATAATGCTAGCATGTTATTTCATATTATAAGAGAAAAAAAGCAAAGTCAATTTATTATTTCACTGTTCTATTTCCCCCATCCATGGCCTGCAAACCCTTCCCAAGAATTCTTGTGTTATTAAGAGCCCAAATTTCACCATTTCTTCATTGATTCTTTGTCAAAATGCCACATGTCGATGAGGAACTCAAAGGAATAAGCTTTTATTATTTTTTGTGAATTTGTTGTTAAATAGGTAGATTTAATATGTTTTCTATGATAATCTCTTTAATTTTCAAGAGTTGATAATTCACCTCCTTCTCTTACTTAAAATCCTTCTTCAACTCATGACCAAATAGTTGATCAACAACCACCCCAACAAAATCCTCCAATAATTCTTGAACAAAAAAAATATTGAGTTAATTGTGAGGTTGAAAGATCCTGAAAGTTCAACCTCGCAAAGAACCATGCTTGCACAATCACTTGAATTTATATTAACACATGTAGATTCAATTAGCGAGAAATTAAGTGGTTGGGTGGAGAAGAAATGTGAGTACATATAATATTATGTGGATAAACTATCCTACACACAAGTCAAAATTGAAAAAATTACAAAATTTGACTTATGTTCCCTTTTCACAAACCCACAAACAAATCAACCTCTACAACCTACAAGAAAAAGGTTTCCTATCCATTGGTGAAACCACCAAGGGATAAAGGACATTTTTTGGAAGAGGTGGTGGATGGTTTTTTACCATCCTCCATGCAACAATAACGAGGTCCGCAATATTTCTTGAGGAAACTCTATTGCGAGTTTGTCCTCAACAAAATCCCAAACTATTTTGATATGTGGGACTTAAAAGGTAGATGTGGTGGGTTTGCATAGGATAGACCAAGGGTACAGGTAGGTTTGCATATGATAGACCAAGCATACAGGTATGTGCAAGATCATGATGGGCCAAAAAGTGTCGATATGGTATGCGTAGGGTATGTGGCTGATGACTTTTTTTTACCTAAAATTGATGAAATGAAAAGGGTTTTTAAAGGAGATTCTCAACATTCCACCAATATAAATTATCCTTTACTTTAAATTTAATAAATAATTATTATTCATTTTCTATTTGAATTACAACTAAAGTCTTGATTGATAGTCTGATTGGAAAACATCTATAGCTTTCAAATGGTATAACATTTTTGAATCCAAACATGCATCACATTCTATGATTCACATACTATAGGATTAAAAAAATGAATTTCATGAAGTTTTGACCAAGTTAAGGTTATACATGTGAGTTTTTTATAATTTTAAAAATTTGTAATAAAAAAATCATAATTAATTATTTACTTGGAAAAAATTGCAAAAAAAATGCATCACATTGGGACATGAGTCCTCTACTTATATCTAAAATATTATAATTTTATTGTGGTTAGGGTGGTTAGATAGACACCTACTCATTTTTCCTTGATATTTAAGTGCTACTACATTGAAATTTCAAATTTTCACCAAATAGATTTTAAAAAAAATAAACCTAGTAGCTTAGAAACTACATTCAATTTTCTAAAAATTCTATTCTCACATATTTTTGAAATAATATAGATAACTTATTCAAAATTTTACGTCAAGTTTTCTAACTTTGATTTTTCTAAATTTTCATCACCACTTTAGGGCCTTTTTTTTCCATGATGATCTTGCACATACCCATACATGTTGATCCATAGCAACCAGTGAGATGAGCACTCGCCAAACCAGCTTATGATAATGTGGTTATCCCTTCCATTGTGAAGGAGAGTGTTGAGGTCAAGACACTACAGTCCATTAGTTCCTTGACCTAGAGCATCATAGACTGTACCAATCATACAGTACAACGTGAGCTAGGGGAGACTTTGAGGGGTAGGGTTCCACCGCATATTTTTCAAGCTTGTGGGTCCACCAATGGTTATGACCCCACAGATAGTCAGGAGGTAGGTGCATAGGCTACATATGTAGCTAACCAGTTGGTGATGACAAATGCCCTCCTAAATGAGGCTTGTGGCCTTGATACTCAGGTAAATGTTAGCAAGTTCATTGAATTTAATTTATTAAATTTCATTTTTGAAATGCAAGATTAACTAATTTAGTTTAATGATTGTAATGAAATCTCAAGGTCATAGCATTCATTTAGTTTCTAATGGTCCTCCACCTTCATATTACGCTATGAAATGTACTACTGAGGTATGTAACTAGTAAACATTTATAAATATTACATGTGAATAGAGTTGTTATATGAATGGTATTCTGATATATGATTTTGGGTGTTGAATAGGTTAATCTTGTAGATTTCATAGTAGAACCTCTCAATGGTGGTCGAGTTCAAAGCTTCACTCAGGTAATAGAATAAGGAGTTTAAATAATGAATTGTACTTAATATATTTGTGTAGTTTATATTCATATCATTGATTACATTGCATTGCACACATTTCAAACTCAAAGCATTATTTTGCATTGCATAACTAATAACTAGGAGCATATGCCAATTGCATTTACTTTCCATGGCATTCCATGTGATCACATTTTATTGAGGCATTTTTTCAAACAATTCACTAACTTGTCTATGATATGGATGCTTGGAAAAAATCTATCAAAGCATAATAGTAAGCAATAGCATAGACAATGAAATGATTTGTTCAAAATAATTCCTCAAATAAATGTGGTCTCATGGTGATGCCCATCACCATGAGACCACATTTCTTTGAGGAATTTTTTCAAACAAATCACTGCCTTGTCTATTATACCACATTTTCCATACATGTCTACCAAATCATTTTATCAAATATTTCACTTCCTTGTTGCTATGGCTAAAATCCTAAAACAGGTACTTCCAAACAAACTATGGATGATTAGGAAAAATATATTAAAGCATAATAGTAAGCAATAGCATAGACAAGCCATCGAGTTGTTTGAAAAAATGCTTTGAAGAAATGTGGTCTCATGGTGATGGAATTCCATTCCATTAACATAAGACCACATTTCTTTGAGGCATTTTTTCAAAAAACTCACTACCTTAAGAATAGATAAATCCTCTTTAATCAAATTAAATCATTTTAAGGTCTTAGATTAGATCCCCAAATCTAATCCCATCCTTCATCTTCATCCTTAGATCCTATTCTTCCAATCCCCAAGTTCATTTCTAATCCATCATCCTAATTTCTATCCTCATCCAAAATCAATACCAATCTTGTTACATTGGTGGTTGTCATTGCATGAAAATATTGACTTGTTAATGCCCGATACAAATGCCAGATTTATACAAGATCCACAAGAAGTGGTTAAGCCATGTCATGAACCCAAGAACTACGTTGCACCAAGGAGACCAAGGGACACACCATCTTGCAACAATCCCCCCCAACACAAGCGAGGTGTTCAAACCTATGGCCTCGACTTTGATACCAATTTTTATAGTGGTGGTTGTTGTTGCACCAAAAGATTGACTTGTTAATGTCTGATACAGCCACCAAATTTATGCAAGATCCACGGGAGGCAGTTAAGCCATTTGATGAACCCAAGCACCACGCTGCACCAAGGATACCAAGGGACAAACCATCTTGCAACAATTTTTTCTTTCAATCAATCCTCCACTATGTCTAACCATCTAATCTATCCTCCATCCAACCTAATCTATTCTAATCCACCTTCATCCATTCCAACAATCCCAACCATATCAATGATAACGAGGATATCCTTCTTGAATAACCCAAATATAATCCCAATGATGATAATGAGAGCATTATGGATCACTTTGAATACATTTTCAATAGATAGAATGCACTAATTTTCCACCAATCCCCCATGCAAATCTCCCCTCAAGTCCCATCCATATCATCCCCATCCACCACCACTAATTTTATCCTCACCTACTACTTCCATAATTATAAGGATGCCATGCTTAGATGTGTCCTTAACACTGGTGCTAAGCTTCCATCCTCCATACCTTCATCTAATCCAAATCCATCTCCTCTTCCTTATCCTTCCTCTTCCTTTGACAATAGAAACCAAGCCTTTAGCCAAAATTCCCCTCCAAATCCTTTTGAAGGTCCTCATCCTCATCCTCAATTTACCAATCCATATAAGCTTCCTCCTCTTATTCCACTTGTTCATAACCCACAACCTTAAAATCCACATAAGCCCACTATTACCAAGCAATTTTATCCCATGTCTCTCATAATAACTTCAGGTATGTGCAAGAACATCATGGAAAAACAAGCCCTTAAGTGGCAAAAAATTCAGAAAAATCAAAGTTAGGCAACTTGACATAAAAATTTGAATAATTTATCTATATTATTTCAAAAATATGTAAGAATAAAATCTGTAGAAAATTGAATGTAGTTTCCAAACTACTAGGTTTATTTATTTTTTAAAAATATATTTGGTTAAAATTTGAAATTTCAATGTAGTAGTACTTAAATTTTAGGGAAAAATAAGAAGTAGGTGTCCTGTTGACCACCCTAACCACAATAAAATGATAATATTTTTGTAATATTTTAGATATAAGTAGAGGACTCATGTCCCAATGTGATGCATATTTTTTGTAATTTTTTTCCATGTAAATAATTAATTATGAATTTTTTATTACAACTTTTAAAAAAATATAAAGATTTGTATGTCTAACCACCTTAACTTGGTCAAAACTTAATGAAATTCATTTTTTTAATCCTATAGTATGTAAGTATAGAATGTGATGCATGTTTTAGATTCAAAAAAAATGATACCATTTGAAAGCTATAGATGTTTTTCAATCAACATATCAATCAGGACTTAAGACGTCATTCAAATAGAAAATGAATAATAATTATTTATTAAATTCAAAGTAAAGCATAATTTATAGTGGTGGAAATCTAAGAATCTCCTTTAAAAACCCTTTTTGTTTCATTAATTTTGGGTAAAAAAAAGTCGTCAGCCACATGGGCTAGCATATCACTAACATATCGCCACTTTTTGGCCCATCATGATCCTGGACATACCCCTTCCTCCAAAGAATATTTACAAAGGTGGCTATTTCCCCATGCAAAAACAAATTGGTGCAATCTTCCCATATGCCACCTTCATCGTCCCCACATCAAGATAAACCCTAATACCCTAAATCATATGAATCCCTTATCAATCCATCTATCCAAGTTGAAGTGTCTATAAAAGCTTCCTCCCTCATCACACCATCCATATCATATGAACTATGTCCATCTCCTAGTTGAAAGCATGCTAACATAGATTCCTCTCTATATAAATATCAAGGAAACCCTTCTCTTCCAACATATATGTTGGTTATTTTTTAAGAACCAAACTTAATCTCACTAGATGCCTATAAATTTTCCATAATTAAATGATTAGAAAAGGTAAGGATTGGCCAACAAAAAGGTAGAGGTTTTCTAGGCTACTACCTTTGCACTTCGGGCTTTGTGAGACCCAAGAGGGTAGTCTTGAAAATGTTTAGATAATATTCTTGCGTCATTTTATCATGAACATTGCGATAAATAGATACATTCCTACCAACTACAAATAGACATAATTCTTCAAGAATTTGGCTAATCCTTTAGCAAATTATTATCTAAAGTAAGGAATGGGTGATTCTCATACAACTTTTCAATAATTTATATTGTGTCAGTAATTTTAAATATGAATTTATTCTTTGACAGGAAGATCAACTCAATTAACTTCAAAGATGACCAAATAAAGAGAACAATTCTTTATCCATGGGTGACAGACTCATATTTGCAACAAACTTTAATACATCAGCAATTTACCCTAGCATTTAAAGACTATTTTTATATTTTTGTGCAATAAACAACTCTAGATATCTAGAACAAAAACTACTTAGTAATCCTTATACCCCATCACACAGATCTAAGATTTCATAAAAGCCATTTAGTTAGTTCTTTGAACTAAATAAAAAACAAAACCTTAGAATTAATTGAAGAGATTAAAGACAAATAAAACATCATTGATCATTTTATTAATAATTTGTGGAAAAAAATACATGGGGGAGAAAGTGTTCCAAAATTTGAAATTTTCATTCATATTTCATTGTTGTTGTAAAACTCTTATGCCTATTACAAGTTATAATTCCCACCTAAGACTCAAAACTATTCTATTCCTCTATGCTTGAATTTAAAAAAAATCTCTTACATGAGCTTGAATGCTTAACCATCAAAAGACCCGTTCAATTTTCCTTGAATTCCAATTTATAGAAACATGGGAGCAACAAGCTTTGGGAAAATTTACACCTAAAGTCACATTTTACATTTTACATACATTTGCATTTGAATTTCAAAATTTCCCAAGTAGTTATATTTACACCTTTGAAAAAGGGGGAAACCATATGAGACAAAATTCACTTCCATTCATTGAAGAATATTTACCCACCGTCCAAAAGGCATCTCTCATCTATTGCAACATCATCAAACTATCCTCTTCATGAGCCAAAAATACTCTCCATGTGCACATCCAGTCAGTAAAACTTCAAAGGAAGAAAAGCAGTTGAAAATAAAGAAGGCATACCTGTCCATCTCAACACTTGTGTCATCAATCTTCATGTTGGAGAGAAAATAATATTTTGCAATACTTCAACAAAATTCTAATCTATACTAATTCCAAGTTATTCATTATTTTTCTCCCATATGTTATTCACTATGTATATGGACTTACCAACCAAAAATTATACTCGCCACTTCACAACTACAACTCAATCTTCCAACACATCCAAGTAATTGTCCTTCCAAGCTTGGAATTCATCTTTTGTGGCCCAGTTGAACTCCATGACATCATCAATTTTTTGTCCGTAGGGTGAATATTTAGTAACAACCTAGGTTTCTTCTTTGTCAAACTCCTCTAAAACAACTCCTCCATGAGCCAACATATCCATATTTTTATTCATCATGCTCATATCATGTCCTTCACAAATCAAAGTAGCTTATTGTGAAATTACTTCATTTGTTTCTTTCCTCCAGTCCTACAGGGTTTTAATGTTACCATCACCTTTTAATATGGAAGGATACCATGATGTGTTTCACAAAAATGCTTGATTAACTCCCTTATATTTGCCTCCAAAGGCTATATCTTCCCCTTGAATTCCTAAATTCCATTCACAATTTGGATGGTAAGCTTAAGTTTGTCAAGCTTATTAGTATCATGCTTGGCTCCCACAACCATCATTCTCAACTCATGTAATCTAAGGATCCATGTTTCCATAAGTGGAATGGATATTTCCTTCTCAATATCAAAATTGTTTATGGGTATGTGGGATCATCATGGAAAAAAGGCTTAAGTGGCAAAATTTAGAAAAATCAGAGTTAGGAAACTTGACATAAAAAATTGAATAAGTTATCTATATTATTTAAAAATATGTAAGAATCGAATTTGTAGAAAATTGAATTTAGTTTCTAAACTACTAGGTTTGTTTAAAAAACAAATCTATTTGGTGAAAATTTAAAATTTCAATGCATTGACTAGTACTTAAATTTTAGGGAAAAAATAAGAAGTAGGTGTCAACCACCCTAACCACAATAAAATGATCATATTTTTTTATAATATTTTAGATATAAGTAGAGGACTCATGTCCTCGATTTGATGCATATTTTTATAATTTTTTTCTAAGTAAATAATTAATTATGAATTTTTTATTACAACTTTTAAAAATATAAAAACCCATATGTCTAACCACCTTAACTTGGTCAAACTTCATGAAATTCATCTTTTTGTTTTTTCATCCTATAGTATGCGAAGCATAGAATGTGACACATGTTTTGGATTCAAAAAATGTGACACCGTTTGAAGCTATAGATATTTTTCAATTAGCCTATCAATCGGACTTTAGTCATTATTTGAATAGAAAATGAATAATAATTACTTATTAAATTCAAAGTAAAGCATAATTTATATCAATGGAAAATTGAGAATCTCCTTTAAAAATCCTTTTCATTTCATCAATTTTGGGTAAAAAATAGTCGTTAATACATACCCATCATATTGCCACTTTTGGCTCAACATGATCTTGCACATACCCTTATAGAATTCTTCATGGGAGAATAATTAGCCTATATGCTAATTAATCTATTGTTCACTCCTCTATTCAGATGCTCCAAAACTACAGCAAAATTTTTCATATTGCTGAAAAATATATGTGTCATGTTTGTCACATTTATCTTTATACTCCTTCAATTGTTCAAGTAGCTCTTCCCTATTGACACCTTCCTCTACTTGTGGTTCCTCGGATGTGGTAGTTTCTTTTATTGAAATGGGCATAGTCCCCATAGTGTAGGGCACAATTGACCATGAAGAACTTGTTGTAGGTGTGGAAACATGTGTTGGTTCATATGAAGATGTGGGAGAAGTACCATCAGTCTGCATTGGTTCCCCTGATTTCAAATTTTGCAATTTCTCTTTTAACAATGTCAATTCTATTTGTGGTTTCATTGTTTGTTGTTTATTCTTTCCATAATCAACCAACAAATCAGTGCATTTCTTTATGAATTGCTCCTTCTTTGTAGTCATTGATTCCGCTATTGCTTTTGTGAATTGTGCCACATTTATTGACTTGGTGGTAGCCTCAATAGCTAATGTATAAGATACCCTCTTTATTATCAGGCCTCTCCTATAATATAAGCAAGCTCTACAATATCGAGCTTCTTGGTGTTGGGGGCTAAGGTGCATATAGCCAAGGTATCTCACTGCTCAATAAATGTAGATCCTTGCAGTGCTATGGTAGCCTCCTCATTATTGTAAAGAGGTATGTCATACATTTTCACTGTGTCAAATACAATTGCAGAGGCTAGATCCCATTATAGCAATAATAAGATGACACTCTTCCTTACTAGCTCTCTTCCCTTGAATTCAATCATCCCTTGAAATTCGTCTTTCATTTCTTTAATTACCTGTGCTTGAATGGTTGCATTAGGTAACTATGGGTGGAGGCTTCTTTTCAATGCAATATTATTGAAATACACGTCCTTCTTAGCTCTATAGGAAAACTCCATGAAGCCTTAGAATTCACAAAAGAATAATCATCAAGAATTTTTGTACATGCCTCAATCTTGGTATCATTAGTATTATTTATTCTAGTAAGGTCAAATTTGCTCAAACTTAAACCTAGTTGTTATAGCACCATTTCTCTTGATGGAGAGGGCATTATGTATTGCATCTCTTCCTTTGATACCCAGATTTCATCATCAAAGTCATCATCATAGTCTGTCAAGCCCTTGGATTCAACCCTTTGTTTCTTTTTGAGGTGGCTATCTAGGTGATGATGCTTGTCTTGGTGGTGAGTCAATGTCAACAATCTCAGGTCCCATCGACCTAGGGGAGATGGTGGAGACATTTGTGGGACTGTTGAAGGGGCTCTTTGCTTCTCTTGTTGAGAGGAGCCAATATTTATGTCCTTTTTCTTTGCTTTATTCTTCCTCCTTGTGAAAAAAAATCATTTTCTATTCCTTGGGTGGTTGATATTCTAGCCTTTCCTCCATGACAGGGATCTCTCCTCCACCTTTCTCTTCTTCAACATGAGCTTTCCCTTTATCCTGAATTATTTACACACCTTTTAGGTGACCAATAAAAGTCTCAAAATTCTAGAACATATATTCCATTCTTTGTATCTCATCGGGAATTTCAACAAGAGAAGTGAATTATGGATCCTCCTCCCTTATTTTCTTTCACATTTTATCAAAATTAATCCACTTTTCTTTTCTATATTCCTTCTTTAAAAGATCAAAAATGTTCCTAATCACATCTTCAGGGAAATGAAAGTTATGGACAAGCTTGGAACTCCTATTTCTTATCTTTAACTATGACATAAATCCTTCAGGATCATGGGTCCTTGCTCCTTCTCTCCTCATGTTTAGAGGCTTGAGTATGCCATTTATTTTATTTCATCCTCCCTTGCTCATTAAAAAATTAGAAAAGCATATATATGAAGGAAAGAAGGTTCCCTCTCCCTGATCCTTCAAATGTTTATTTTCCACATCTCCAAGCTGCCACATCACTTCAAGAAATCCAATTCTTTCTAGCACATCCTTAGTCAACAAGTGGGGTGAGATAGCTATACCATATACTCTCAAAATTATATAAGCATGATAAGGAATAATTTGTCTCCCCATTTGTGATCAACACCTAATTCAGGTCTCTTGTTCTTGGGCCTCAAGAAATCATGCAATGCTTTGGGAATCCTTGGAAGGTTCACAATTAGAACCCTCCTCAACTTGGATGCAAATAGATTCTCAAAGACCACATAATCAAATTTTCTATCATCCTCGTCCAAGATAGTAGTCCCACATTGGACAGGAAATTCCAAGTTACCATCCATCCTTTCCAATGTCACATCTTTTCCAAAATAAGTGGGACCCTTGAACAAAAGCATATGCATAAACAATGAGTACCAACTAAATTTGACTCCAACTTCTCGTTTCTTCAACCTCACCAAACCTTCATGAATTCTTTCAGCAAGGTGCCCTCCATAATCATATATTGTGCAGTGTTGGGGGTGATAGATATGTGTTACCATATACATCTAGGCCATGGGCATATTAGTGGATGGGTCATAACCAATGATTTGGAAAATGGAATAGAAAAATTCTTTTGAAAATAAGACACAAAATAGCTAACTAGGTAGGGATCCTTGTCCAATGGGCCCAATGCAATCCTTTAGCCATCAATAGATGCTAGATATTTTGGCAATATTAAGATATTGAATGAGTATCTAACCTTTTCATATTCTTCTCTAAGAAATTTCTCATCAATTGGAACCATGTCCTCACTCCATTTTATGAGCTTGAAAATATTTGCAATCTCCCTCTTTGTGACTTTGACTATATAAACTCCATCAAACTCTCACAGTCCTTGTGACTGGATCATAGTTGGCACCCACTTCTTTCAATAAGTCAATGTCCATATAGACATTTGGCACAACGAATTTTCCCAAATCCAAATTCTATAGGGTGCCTACTAGAATACCATAGTTTCTCTTCCCAAACCAGCCACTAAACATTTCCCATCTAGTGAAAGGAAATTTAGCATCCCTAATTGCACTATATTTTTCAATCAGGCCTTCTACAACTTGTGCACCATGGAAAAGAAACTAACCTTTCAGTTTTTTAGAGGTAGATGGCTTCAACTAATCAGTTAAGTCTTGGATTATGGGTTTGAGAGGAATTTTTGAGCCAAAGGCTTCTCCTTTAGATGAGGATGCTTTGACTTTCAATGTCATGCCTCTACGGTTTATGCAAGTTAGGGTTTTGGTTTTACAAAAATAAAACTTACAACTTGAGCTAGTGTTTGACACAAACAAGGGCAAGACAAGATAGTCTAATTGCTTGAAATGAACATCAAACCTTAAAAGAAATGCATAAACTAGAAAACCTTAATGATAAAAAAGATGGGGAGAGAAAAATTGAGCAAGTTCTAAACAATTTTAGAGGCAAAAAAATGATTTAACTTACTAGTTTAGCGCAAGCTAAAAACCCTAAATTTGGTGTTGAATAGGCTTGAAAATTGTAGCACAAGCTCCCTAAATGCATAGAATGCTTTCAACAATCCTCAATTATTCTCTAAAACAAGTTTTAATGGCCTTAAAACTCTTAATTTGGTAGCTCTATCTATTTTCTACCATTATAGTTCACTCACATGAACCAAAATGACTCTTTTAACCTCACACTTAATTTCGAATGCCAACCGTTGATTGTATAGTGAGATGGATTGATGAACGATCAAGATTGAGTCAAAAATGTTTGAAAATTTGATTGTAAGAATCCATTTCTTTTACCCAATCAAAATAGGTCATGTGGAAAAGCCTCCAACCTATCCATGGGCTTCACCATCTCTTAAGTGATGAGGAAACCTTATGTGTCAACCTCCCCGCTTCCTTGTTGGTCTTAACCTGCTTGCAACTTTCAGCAACTGGGAGGCGGGGAAGAGCTTTGATTAAATCTCAAAACTTTAACATATGTGTGATTTACCATAATACCACCTACCCATGCTCATAACTCTTAGATGTAACCAATGGCCAAGATTAAAATATCTCACGTGCATTTAAAACATGTGCAAAAAATTCCCTTTATTAGTACAGGTTTTATCATTCATACCCTTACAAAAAATATTTCATTAATATTTCACCCCCTTGTAATGTTCCTTCTACTTCTTAGATGACTCCACATGGTGTCTTCCCATTTCCTCATTGAGAGAGGGGAGATAGAGGTGGGTCCCCCACTGGATGGAAGAGAGTGGCCAAGATTAACCCATGTCATCCATCCTCAATTGTTGATCTCATTTAAATGGAGTGCTTCCTTCCTTCAAAGCCTAATGGGTTCCATTGACAATGAGACACATGTCACTAGCACGACAACCCACAAGAATATTTTAATGCATATTAAAACTAGGCGGGGGCATGTGAAATGGTTTAGATGCACACATGTCATTCAATATTTGTCGTTGATTTACTTCAAACTATCATTTACTAACTTTGAAATATGTTGGTCCCTCCATTGCAGGAGGACACTTTGTGCTCGCCTAATAGCCCATAAGATAACTTTAATGGGAAATAAAACTAATTGGGGGCATGGGGAGCGGTTAGGATTTGATCATGGTGATCCAATGGCCTACATAAGCTTATTAATTCTACATGTGCACACATTAAGTCCTAAAAAGGGGGCTGACAAGGAAAATGATGGGAAGGGACATAAAAAGTTAAGGATGATACAATAGGCAAATAATGAAAATATTAAAGTTTGAAACTAGGACCCAGGATGATATTTTGAGGATTATGAGCTCGCATAACATAAGACAATATTTCTAATAAAGTGATGGGAAACAACTGGGATTGCTAGGGCAGAGGGGTTTGTAAACTAATGGATTCAAAGGCATAAGACATGACTTAAATGACTGAGAATTGGTGATAAAAGGTCAATATCACATTAGGATTCCTTCAAAGGATTCAAACTTATGATTTTTCTTAGAAAGGGTTTTAGCAACACAATGACCCTAAAGCATGATATCAAATGAAGCCATAAGCCATAGGTCATGAGAAGAACCAAATATTTTACAAAATTTATAAGTGGAACACAAAGAATATTAGGGGGGTTCCACCAATATGATCCCCTTCCATCTCATTATCCCATTTCCAATTGAGAACAACATATCCCTTCCATCTCATTATCCAATTTACAATTGAGAACAACATATCCCTTCCATCTCATCTAATGATATCTTTCCATCTCAAGATAAAGATATCATGTCTCACAATCCCCTCTACCCAACTTCATCTAATGACATCCTTTTGTGTCTAGATCAAAGTACCTCTTCCACTCCATTATATGATCACTCTTGAAATTTGGTCTCAAAGTATACCTTTCACCGCATCTAATGGTCCTCTTCCCCTCATGATCAAAACACCCCTCCCTCTTCATGTCATGATCCCCCTCCATCTCATAACCAAGACCACACTATACCATCCACCTCATCCCAACATAATAGCATAGACAAGGAAATGAACTGTTTGAAAATATGCCTCAAAGAAATGCAGTCTCATGCTGATGGAATGCCATGAAAAACAAATTTTGTCATGGCATTCTAGGGTATGTGCAGGATCATGATGGGCCAAAAGTGTAATATGATGATGGGTATGTGGTTGTGACTATTTTTTACCCAAAATTGATGAAAGGAAAAGGGTTTGTAAAGGAGATTGTAAGCTTCCCACCAATATAAATTATGCTCTACTTTGAATTTAATAAGTAATTATTGTTAATTTTCTATTAAAATTATGGTAAGTCCCGATTGATAGGCTGATTGAAAAACATCTATAGCTTTCAAACATTATCACATTTTTTAATCCAAAATGTGTCACATTGTATGCTTCATATGCTATAGGATTAAAAAAGAAAATTTGAATTTCATGAAGTTTGACCAATTTAAAGGTGGTAGACATATGAGTTTTTTATATTTTTTAAAGCGTTGTAATAAAAAAATCATAATTAATTATTTACTTGGAAAAATTACAAAAAATATGCATCACATCGGGGCATGAGTCCTCTACTTATATCTAAAATATTATTAAAAATGATCATTTTATTGTGGTTAGGGTGAATTAGATGAGACACCTACTTCTTATTTTTTTCCTGAAATTTAAGTACCATTGCATTGAAATTTTTTAAATTTTTCACCAAATAGATTTTTTTTAAACAAACCTAGTAGTTTAGAAACTACATTCAATTTGCTAGAGATTCTATTCTTACATATTTTTGAAATAATATAGATAACTTATTCAAATGTTTACGTCAAGTTGCCTAACTTTGATTTTTCTGAATTTTTTGCCACTTAAGGGCTTGTTTTTTCCATGATGATCTTGCACCTACCCTCCATCACCATGAGACTGCATTTCTGTGAGGCATTTTTTCAAATAGTTTACTACCTTCTCTATGTTACCACATTTTTCATACATGTCCACCAAAGCGTTTTAACAAATAGTTCAGTTCCTTGCTGCTATGGATAAAAGCGTAAAATAGGTACTTTCAAGCAAGCTATGGTAGGGAAAATAGTAAGCATAATAGTAAGAAATATATAGTTCAATAATTACTCATTATTTTGTTGATTATCTCATACATTATAAGCCATGACCTGCATCACTATTCTAGTTTTTGTGATTGAATAATTTGTTGTTTTATTTTTAGATGATGCAAGAAAAAACACCTCTTGATGTGGATAGGGAAATGAAGCATGGTGTATCTTCCGCAATAGACAACTTGATGGCTCTAATGGGGGTATATGGAAGATTAGTAAATTTCAAATTACATTCATCGTTATAATTGTTTATTATTGAAAAGTCAAATGATTATTGATTTGTAGTTTAATTTCTATTTTGATGGTTTCTATAGGACTTTGGCATGCTAGAGCCTAAGCATGGGGATCTTCCGATTGAGGAGAGAGATCATTTGGAGGTGGTAAGTGATTATTTTGTTAAATATATCATTTTTTATAATGTAATTTCAATATATTAATGTCTTTACTTTTTTATTATAACTATTGAAGCTTGATCAAGAACTAAATAGGAGGAGTAGCCCCCTAGTTCAAAGTTAATGAGTGTCACATGCATCAAAATCCCCTCGATGAACAAAGACCGTCCATTTGTTTTCTTCACCTAGAGGGAAATGACTTTTGTTTTGGGTCCTTTCTTGTACGCCTATATGGAATTTTTTGACATATTTTGTATTACATATACTTGACAATGTATGCCTATATGGAATTCTTGTAAGCCTATATGTATTTTTTATATATTTTATACTTATATCAACATATATTGATGAATGCCTACATGGATATATTTGGTTAATACATCTCTTTTATTGATGATTGCCATATTTGTATTATAAATCCACGCTTCAATAGATATTTGTAGATGGTTTACTTGATATATTTAAAATCCAAGTGTTTTCCAAGCACTCTTCCTTTTTATAATTGTAAATATTTAATAAAGTTTGAACATTATTCTCTTGTAAGATTATTGAACATTAAATCAATCATATGAATAATGATTCATGCTTCATATGCTTCATGAAGGAGATTCATGTGTGTTCTTCATGCTTCATGCTTTATGTGTTGTTAAGGTTTAGGAAGATTGGAGCAATAAACATTAACAATTATATGTAGATTAACTAACCCAAATATAACAATGAAGAATAACAAAAAAGAGATCAACACAGAATTTTAACGTGGTTCACGCAATATAAGATACATCCATAGAAACTCAACCATCCAATTATTTTAGTATCTAGTGCAAAACATATTACAATCATGTGAATGACCACCCACAACTTACATCTCATCTGCATATAACAAGCCTTTTCGAAGCCTCTAGAGTTAGGGTTTTACAAAGCCATTTTTCATTTTTTGGTTAACAAAAATTAACTACCGACCCCTTGGCATGCAAAAAAGGGGATAAAAAAATTGGGGGCTATGCCCCAAACCGCTACTCTCGGGGGCTACCACCCTTGAACCCCCACTATTGGGGGCTGCCACCCTTGAACCCCCACTCAAGGCCCAACCTGACCCAAAACCCCAACAAGGATATGGTATGAGTGTATAGTATTTGCATGATTAGGTGCCACATACCAACAATCTCTCACTTGGAGACTGATTAGGCTCCACACCAAACAATCTCCCATTTGGAGATTGATCCTATAGAAGAGAGGGATTCACTACTCATGAGTTCTCTTGATTCAAAGAGCCTCACAAGGTGAACTTCCCTAAACTACCTCCGAAATCAACGACAAGAGTTTTAGAATCTGAAAGAGTAGGTCACAAAGATTTTCTAGATAATCGGACAAGCTCTCGGCCAAAGAACATAAGCACATAATGCGAATGACAGCATGACACATTAGCATCTTAGAGGCATGTTGGCATCTCATACAAACTAGAGAACAAGTTTATGACATAAAATTCCTAAATGACTGCTAACTATCTAATTGCTAAGAATTTAAAGAATATCACAAAGTAGTAGAATATAATAGAACTGAAATAAAGTGAAATGGAAATGTTAGAGATAGGGAGAAGAAAGGAAAGAAATACTTACAACCATGCAAGTGATGAAGCCTCCACCAAATGAATGTCTTCAAAACATACGTCTATAAGATTTGGAGAAATTGTTGGGGCTGTATAGGAGTTTTCCTCAATCAAACCCTCGTATTGGTGTTCGCACCTCCATGAACAGCCAAATAGAAAGAGAGAGATGAACCAAAATGGAAGAAATCATGTGGTGAAAGTAAAACCCAATTAGGAGTAGAACCCCCACCACCAATTGTGAGTGATAAAAGAAAACCCCACTCGAGGAGGAGAACCCATATCACAAAAGAGGTGATAAAAGCAATCCCCACTCAAGGAGGAGAACCTATATCACAATATGCAGATGCAATAGATAGAGGATGTTAAGAATCCTAAGATTCTCACAAGCATAAAACATGGGAGATAGATATGAGGGCCAAGAGGGATACAAAGAGTGTAGCTAAGAAAGCTTAGAAGTGCTTGAAACTACTATGGAAAGCTATGTGCAAGCAAGATTTGGATGGTAGAAGGCTAAAGCCAAAGCAAGAGAGAAGCAAGAAGCAGAAGAATGGAGCTAGAAGAAGCTAGAGAAATTTAAAAGATGCAAATGGAGTGAAAATATTGCTTTTAAGGAGATAAAAGAAGCTTCTTCAGCCATTACAAGGCATCTTGGAATGTTACCACTGACAAAAGTAGGTGACAAGTGGCGAGCATGCTCAGAGACAGTTGTTTGAGTGTTGAAAACATCGTAGGATGCTAGTGCAGTGCATAGATATCCATGCAACACATTACAAAATGACAATAATGGGAAAAGCACACGGTCTGATGCAAAGTTGACAAGCGAGTATAGCTACTGAAAAGGGGTGCTAGAGCATCCCGAGAAGGGAAAAAAGGCTTATGTAGGGGCTAAAATGAGCCTACTCAAGATGCTAAGTGGGTGGACACTAAAGTAGGTGCAAGAATGTATGTGAAATTGCAAGGGGTGCAATTTTACGACTATACATTTCTCCCCCACTTTAGCAGGCATATGAATCTATGCTAAGGGTATGTGTAGGATCATCATGGAAAAAACAGGCCCTTAAGTGGAAAAAAATTCAAAAAAATCAGAGTTAGGCAACTTGACGTAAAAATTTGAGTAAGTTATCTATATTATTTCAAAAATATATAAGAATAAATCTATAGAAAATTTAATGTAGTTTTATAAAATACTAGATTTATTTATTTTTAAATCTATTTGGTGAAAATTTTAAATTTCAATGCAGTAGTACTTAAAATTCAGGGAAAAAATAAGAAGTGGGTGTTTATCTGACCACCCTAACCACGATAAAATGATGATATTTTTTTATAATATTTTAGATATAAGAAGAGGACCCATGTCTAGATGTGATGCATATTTTTTTGTAATTTTCTTCCAAGTCAATAATTAAATATGAACTTTTAATTACAACTTTTTAAAAATATTAAAACTCGTATGTCTGACCACCTTAACTTGGTCAAAACTTCAAGAAATTCAAATTTTTTTTTCAATCCTATATTATGAAAAGCATAGAATATGATGCATGTCTTGGATTCAAAAAGTGTGATACCATTTGAAAGCTATAAATGTTTTTCAATTAGCCTATCAATCAGGACTTTAGTCATAATTCAAATGGAAAATGAATAATAATTATTTATTAAGTTCAAAGTAAAGCATAATTTATATTGGTGGAAAGTTGAGAATATCCTTAAAAACCATTTCTTGTTTCATCAATTTTGGGTGAAGAAAAAGTTGCCGGCCACATACCCTACACATACCCATCATATCGCCACTTTTTGGCCCATCATGATCCTGTACATACCCCTAATATGCACACTAAAGGAAATCTATTAAACATAAATAACATCATATGCCAAAAGGATATTGTAGAGGAAGTAGAAAAATATTCTAATCCAAGGAAGCATCCCCCTAGGCCAAAGTCCTGCAAAAAAAATGCATTAGACAAGAAAAACCTGCACTAAACAACAATGTTAGAACATAAAAAGATAAAGGATTCAAGTCAACAAAGTGAAAGAGAGCTCGATGTAAAAGGTTATCTTAGTACTATGCATCATCCCCAAATTGAAAAATAGAAGAATTCTAAAATGAAGAGAGGAAGGGTATATACATAGGATGAAGATGATATAGATCTTTGATTTGGTATTTACAAGTTAAGAGATAAAAAATGAAATGAATGCAAGAGTGATAAAAGAAATCCCCGCTTGAGGAGGAAAACCCGTATCACCAAATAAGGATGTAAATGAGCTCTCCAGGTTCTTAGTCCTACAGAGCAAGATAAATCAAATAATCTTGTGGCTACTACAAGCTGCATTGCAGGATAGTGACATAAAAGATAGGTCTAGTCAGGCTACCCCCAATCTAGACATGACTTTATGAAATAGGTCTAGTCAGGCTACCCCCAAGCTAGATGCGAAGATATGAAATACATCAAATAAGGATGCCCCAAAGATAGACATGAAAGAATCCATTTGAGATAAATAATTTCAAAGGGGATCCCTTAGGAATCCTTCAAAAGGAAGAGGGGGGTCCACTCAAGGGATGCTTCTTTTGAAAGGCATAGAGGAGAGAGGGTGTCCTTAAGGACACACATCTCCAAAACAAGTTATCACTACCCCCAACATATAGGGGAGGAGAACCATGAAAGATACTTAGAATAGGATAGAGGTGAACCTCAATATCACTTGTCATGCAAAGACAAGGTAGGTGCATCAATCAAATGGGAATTTGATGGTACCTAAATCAAGAAGTTTTTGTATTTTTTTTTCAAGCCCTCGCATTCACTAGTGGAATGGCCAGGCACTTGATGGTATGTGTAGAAAGAATGTTTCTCCTGTTCATGAGATTTATTGTGTGTGGGAGAAGGAAGAGTGACTAAGTGGGCTTTTACAAGCTGCAACAAAATATTCTCTTGCTCAGATAAAGGATGAAGAGAAAGAAGCAACCCTTTGTCCTATGGAGAAAATTTTGACTTCTCACAAGAAGAAGGCATGAAGATAGAAGACAATGGCAAAAAATCTCTTCAACAGAATGAGGTTGATAAGAATTCTTATCATTCAACCATGGCTTCCATTTAGATAATTCCTTCGAGCAACCAAGTCCCAAATTATGCCTATAGGGTTTGAATTCTATAGGGACCTAAATGCCTTGTTCATTATGCCCAAAACCTTTACGCTCATAACCATATTTAGATACAAGCTTAAAGATGGGACCATAATGTGTTTGCAAGTCTTGAAAAGAAGGAGGATCCTCATAAAGAGAATTGTCCCAACAATAGGGACCACACTCCTCTATGGGATCACCTTCTCTTTAATAGGACTGTCAATATTATCCTTATTAGTACAAGCATAATCATCTTCCTCAAAAGGAGGATCAACACTATGAACATTACAATTATTACTCATACCACCTCGTGATACAGAAGAATGATCCTCTATGATAGTAGGTGTGGACGATGTCATTGAAAGGTTTAAGTGGATTATGAATGAAGGAATCTATAAAGTATAAAGAACCCCAATCATCACCAATACATGCATTCTCTTGAGAAGAGATAGGAGAAGAATTGAGCTTTTTTCTTTAGAAGGATCTTCCTTAGGGACATTTATCTCGAGGGTACCCTTTGTAGTAGGTACTATTGGAGTAAAAATTGTCACACTGGAAGACTCTGATGCAATAAGAGTAGGCACAACTGAAGCTTGACAGACAACTGCCATCTCACATAAGTGCATAGCATTAAGGTTAGCCTTGACTATGACTACTTTTTTATTGCTAATGAACTTAATAGATTTATGCAAGGTAGATGGGACTGCACCCATAGTGTGAATCCATAGTCTACCAAGAAGAAGGTTATAAGGTAACTTTTCTGACATAACATATGCAAGGGTAGGTATTGTAATGGGTCCCAACCTCAAAGGAAAGACTATCGTGCCTAGGGCTTGTCGACCAACATTATCAAACCCATGAATAAAAATAGAAGTATTAATAAAAGTTGAATCAACATTAATCTTAGGCAATAAATCGATGCTACATACATTGAGCATCAAACCAATGTCAACTAGAGTATGTCTAATGCCAATATTATTGATGTTGACTGTGATCATTAGAGGATTTGCTTGCTTCTGTACTTCCTAAGGTGGGAGTTCCTACAAATAGAAAGTAATTATATTTGATGAATCCACACAAATATATTCCATAAACACATTAGCATTCGTCAGCCTAGCGGAAGAAGGCAAGAGGATCTTTTGCAAGGCTTCTTGAAGCATACCTTGATAAACCGGAGTAGATTGAAGTAAGTCCCATAGTGAGATCTTAGATAGAGTAACCTAGAGTTGCTCAAAAAGATCACAATCACTAGGCACTTTAGTCACAGGTTTAGGAGCTTGAGGAAATTTTGATTGTTTATTCATGCTATTCTCAAAAGTATGGTCTACCGCTCTATAAGAGGGAGCCGAGGATCACTATCAAATGGAACAACATTAATAGAAAAAATCCTATTAGGAGGACTAGTTGGAGTCACCTAAATGATTGGTATCTTAGGCCTTTGAGGGGTAGCAAAGACATAGATTGCATTTACAGATTCATCACAACTAGTAGAATAATTATTTGAAGACACATTCTCAACATCAATCCAAACAGGATCAAATGTGGAATAATTATTTGAAGAAACATTGTCAACAGTGATCCAGGGAGAATTAGATGTGGAAGGAGGTTCATCATTCACTAATGCAACATCTCTAGAGGAGAGTTCATCAGAACAAAGATGAGATTCATCATTCACCAATGCAACATCTCTAGAAGAAAGTGCATTGGGATGAAAAGATTCATCAATCATGAATGCCTCATCTCCAAAAGAGAGTGCATTGGAATGAGAGGTAGATTCATCATTCATAGATGCAACATCTCTAGAGGAGAGTGCATTGGAATGAAGAGAAGGTAGAGTAACATTGAGAAAGGTATCAATACTTTCATCTTCTTGCAACAAGATATCCTCTAAAGCAAGAGGAATCTCATGAGAAGGATTGATGAGTCCAGTTTATGACTCAATTTTGATAGAAGTTTATTGTCTATTTTCCATAGTTTTCATGGACTTTGATGTTTGGATGTTGATATTTTTATGATATTTCCTCAAAACCATAGACATTGGGCATAAGCTTATTTTTACAATCTTTAATGACATTGACATGCTATATGAACTATCTGTGTTGATTTTATATGTGGATTAATGAATGCTACTTTAAGATAGTTATGGATATGAAATTTTTGTGCATACTAATATTGTTTTGTAGATGTAATTAGCCACCTACATAATTAAAGGATATTTTTCCAAGTCATTTTCCATAATGGTTAACAAGGTGGTCATTCAAAGGTCAACAAAGGGAAGACTCACGACAATGGGGAAATTCATAATTCAAATCAAAGTTGTAACCACCTTGTAAATGGTCTTAATTGTCTACTGAGAAAATATGGGTGTTACTGTTGTGCTAAATCTACATTGGGGCAAGAATGTCTGACCAGATTTGGCGAATGTGTAACCACCTCTCCACTTTTCATGCTTTCCCTAAGTGGCATCCTCCTAATCTTTTGGATTTGACCGCCTTGCTAGGTGATTAGTTAGTATCTTTTCTCTCTATAAATAAGACTCATATGCTCCTTCAAAAGAGGTTGATTAATTTGATGATGTACTCACATTCTTAGTTTTTCAAGAAATATAGTTATCATGCTCCATTGTACTATTGTTTTACAATGAATGAAATGAAGTTATAATTTCATGCATCTGAGTTTACATTTGTCTTAAGGAATACTCATCCAAGGGGGCCCACTTGGTGAGCATTCCATCCTTTAGCTTAGTCATTACTTTTTGTTCAGTAATTAGTTAAGAATCTAGCATTGATTGTTTCTACAGCCTCTAGAATTCCATTCTGTGATTTTTCCTATAGCCAAAGCATACAAAGTAGTTTTATGTTTGTTTGCTAAGATTTCCATTTCTGTCATGCATTTCAGCTTAGTTTAGTTTTTGGTTGATGCTCAACACTTATGTTATTTCTTTCCAAGCAATTTACCTTTTATATTATATTTTTTTGAGTTGTAGAATGAATATGGCTACTTTGGATCCTTAGTGCACATACTATGCTGACCCATTTCAAGTTCATGTCCTTGGGTTGACAAGTTAAATGCACCTTCATGATGATTGAAATAGCTATTCATATTATATGTCCAATCTCTCAATCACAACTATAAGGGATTAGTTGTTAAGATCATTGTAGGAGGCCAACAATTTTGGCACCATTGTCGAGGATGGTGTCAAACTAGGGATTTCTTTGGAGTCATTGATAGTTTTCTTGTTGTGGTATTACTAAAAGTTTGTTCCTAGTATACCCCTCATTTAGGAAAGTAATGATCCACCATTCTTTTTCCAATTTTTTGTGTGGGTTGGTT
>VDFB02373365.1:156824911-156929713 GCA_007258455.2 Sequoia sempervirens
GATTCTTTAATTTCTTGCCCAGCCTCTCATAGTCAACATATACCACCTTCTGAGTTGCTTTGGATAGGACCACTTTATCGTGCGGGGGAGTTTCATTCATTCAAATCTAGGTCTAAGACATGAATTCCATAGTCCTCCATATGCATCTTCCCTTCAAGCTTGGAGATGAGCGATTTCATTGTAGTAATAGTCAAAGAGTTCTACTCTTCATTAAAGCAAGCCTCAATCTTCTTTGTGGTAGGCTTCTCGGCATTCTTCAACAATATTTTTTCCTTCTTTCCCTTTTGGGCCTATTTAGTAGCATCAAAAATGACCCTGAAGAGTCTATGGGACATCGATGCTCTATGTTGCAATGGAAGCACTGGGGGATAGTTCAAAAAGGTGATGGTAGGGAAAAATTCAGATGTGTGAGCATGAGGGGATGCAAATCGCAGTGTGATCATGGAAAGGGGTGGAACACCAAATCGAATTGGGGAAAAAAAAGTAGGGGTGAATACAAAAATAGGATGATGGAGAGAGGCCTTCTCAGAAGTAGATGGGCCTAGAGTGACGAGTAAAGCAGTGGTGTCAACCATTTCAATGGGGGCCCTTGATAGGGAAATTAAAGACACAATAATGACCATGGCAGATGATGCTCCTTCAGCACGTGGGGTGGTTTTAGTTGGCTCATTCAAAATGGCAGGGGGTGCATTCAAGATTACCAATTCAAGGTCCAAGGACAAAGAATTCCTTTCCATGGGAGGGGGCAAGGGATTGACCAAAGATGTAGAAATAGAAAGAAAAGGGGGAGTGAAACTTGAGCCATAGTGGTCAGAGCATTCTATAGGATGAACTCCACTTCCTCTTCTTGTTGGACTAGTACATTAGCAGCACCCAAATTTTGAATCCTTCTTCACTTTGTATAACCAAAACTAGCACATTCTGGTCCTCTAGTAGCAAACCCTTCTGAAACTTGATCTTCAGCAGCCGCTACGAATCCACTTAGATACCGTTGAGTCCTTTTACCTTTACTTCAGGCATTGGAGGTAGATGGCGCTTGTGAATCCCTTTGCCTTGAGTCTCTATGACTGTTGGATTCCTAAGGTCTAGAAACCAGAGGTATAACTTGTTCCTCATCAATCTCATGGCCTTTTTTGGGATTGCTATTATTGAAATTAGCCTCTTTTCTTATATAGATCCTTGAATTAATCATCAAGCAGTTGAAAGTTACTGAACTAGGCACGTGGGCACCTCATCTCCTAGCGGAATCTCGAGAAGTATTCCTTTTTTCTTTCTGACCATTCCCTATGCCTCAGCTACGCGTTGAGAGACTTGCCCATCAAAAGATTCCTTTGATACTCTGTTTGCGGCTCATAGAAACTAACCATTTTGGCTACTCTTCTAGAATGCTAGCCAGGTCAATGTATATTTTCGTGCTCTCCTGACTTGAGTTCCTCCTTCTATGGAAATAATCCTGAACCTCATGTCTCAAACTATAAATCTCATTTGGGTTATAATTCCACTTGTCACAAATGAGGACCAAGCCCAAGGATGCTAGTAAATTTGTGATCTCATCCTCAACCTTTCATTTAGTCAGTATCACTTGACTCTTAGCAATTACAAGAGGAAGATCGTAAAGCTTTTTTTTGTTCCTCCCGATGCCATAAATCCTGTTGATGATGATTACCTAACGACATGCCTCCAACTCAAAGACCCTATCTATTACAAATCGAGGGATTCAAAAATACTCCCAAGTAAAGCCATGAAATCTGATGAATGCGAAATCCTCACCCTAGAAATAATTCATTGGGGTTGATGGATTGCTTATCAATTCCATAACCTCTTGAGAGAAATGGCCAATGGGACAGGGCAACAAATCTTGGAGCACTAGCCTCAAAAGATTGTCTACAAACCGGTAATAATCCCATGTCCTCAAAAGCACAAGGGTCCATATAGACATTGGTTGGAGACAACCCCTTTCATCTAGCCTAGATACTGGTACATTCCTTCCCATCCACTCAAAATTCTGATGTAAAAGCGAATGAGCCAAAACAAAAGAATACCTGAATTTGGACTCATTATTGTAATTCTTTAGCTACTCCCTCATGTTCCTAGCTATCACTTCAACAAAATCATAGTACCTCTAGAATTTTTCCCATTTGAGCTTGAACTATGGAAAACTAGAAAGGATTAACCTCATCATCATCATCAAGGCTAAAAACCTAGGCCAACATTAAGAACACAAATTGTGTCTCCTTCTTAAACTTCTTGTGTGAAGGAGGCGAGTGAATCTTCCCTCTCTATGGACTTTCCTTGGTCTCATCTTCGTAAAATTTTGTTTTCCTAGATATGTCCTTCCCTAGGAAATCCATCTACTCCATCAAAAAGCTCGACACCCTAGCTCATGGGGATACACAACATATCTCATATGGCTTTGGCAGAAATGGTAATCTTGACCCCTCGACCCTCAATGGCCTCTTTATTTTTTTTAATCTTCTTCACGCATGCATCAACCAACTTCGGGCATGGATGTACAATAAACAACATAAAATATGGTAGGCCACAATTCTCGAGTTGAAACACAAAACCCTCTGATGGTTCATGCTCCAACATCCTCTGAAATGCACCTCCCCTAAGGTTTTTAGGGTTAGCCTATAATTGGGGGTCAAAAACATTATCAGTGATGTCTTGCACTACCTCCCTTTGGATGCATTTATCAGGTTGGACCTTTCTACAGTGCTCAAAAATTTGTTCTTCTACTGTTGGGGCATTGTTGAATGAGTTGTGCCCAAAAACATTGTTATAACAAAGTCTTATGTTTGAAACTACGACTTTTCTATGAGATGTTGATACTTCTGCCATGGTTGTGCGAGAAAGTTGCAGGGAGTTTCTCTAGAGATAACAACCACTTGCCTTTTGCTTCTTTGGAGAAATCTACTTTTGAGTGCAATTAATTCTCTTACTCATACATACAATTAAGGTGATGCAATTATTGCTAGACCATTAAATGCTTCCACTGAGGTGATGTGTGTGGGTTGGAGATTCGTATCCCTCGAGAATGCCAAAAATTCCATGTGGATGGAATTAGTGAATTCCCTCCACTACCTTTTATCAAATAAACTCATTGCATCGAAAAGTGTGCTTTTCACTATGTGAAATGTACTGAGGTGATATAGGGTACTCTTGAAAATATGTGCCAATTAATTTGTCAAATATTTAGCACATTAATCCATGTCTTTTCTCATTAGTCAGATGGCTAGCACTGATGATGGCAAGGAACACATGTCAATGATCGACATACAAGAGAATTTACTCCCAACGCCCAAATTTATTTCTCAAGGAATTATGTCAGATTCTTTGTATGATTTATCTACCCTTCTCTATTTTTCCTTCAAATTTTCCCATTGTCATCTGGCCAAAAATAGACCTTTCATTTGTTGAGTTCACTCGCTCACCTTTCTATATATAGTTATGCCACCTTTTGCAACATTCATTTGAAAATATTGCCTCTTAAGTTTAGCAAGCTTGCCATTGTTTCCCATTTTTCTATCTTTCACTACTTATTAGAATGTCTGCTAGCTTAGGGACTCCTATTCAATTCCTTCCACGAAGGCCACAATATTGCTTTGTGGGAGAAGTCACTAGTGACCGATTTAAGTTCCTAGTGAAGAAATGTGATTGCGTTATCATGGTTGCATTCAGGTGGGTAGTTGGCACAGACTTCATCAACGATGAGAACCAACTCAAGAGAAACTACAATGTGCTTTCCTACTTCGTGGCCTCACTACTAGACCTAAATGTGTCCAAGCCCATGTTAATTGAGATGTGTCAACAAATGTTTGACACTTTGCTGATGGAGGGGCTCGGTGAGGTAGTGCAAGTGGCTATCCTTGATGTCAGTATACCGAGTGCCATAGACCTTTGTAGGCATGTGAACTTTGGAATAGATGTACCCTGCTTGCCCTTCCTCTCTGACTTATGCATTATGGACATTGAGATGCACTATTGCTCTTCTCAACTAGTGGCCACTTTTTTGTTGCAAGAGTACAGAGTGGAGCACATTCTGGAACTTTCCTAGAGGAAGCACTTCGACTTTCTGGTGTAGATTCGTGGCAATTAGACCCTAGGTCTGTGTTGTTTGGCCTACGTGTGTCGTGTGTTCAACCCCTTTCTACAACCTATTAGACAAAAAGAAGAAGAAGAAGAACCTGATAACGAGCCCTTTCTGCTTCGTCGCCAATGGCTAGAGGCTTTACTTTACTATTTTTCTCTTGTTGCCTCCCTTTTGCTTCTTTTTGCTTTGCTACTATTTTGGGTTTTTCTCGAGAGAGCCTCATGTTCAAATCAGAGCCTTGGGCCATGCATTAGGGTATGTGCAGGATCATGATGGACCAAAAAGTGGCGATATGATGGGTATTTGTAGGATATGTGGCTAACAACTTATTTTTTACCCAAAATTGATGAAATGAAAAGGGTTTTTAAAGGAGATTCTCAAATTTCCACCAATATAAATTATGCTTTACTTTGAATTTAATAAATAATTATTATTCATTTTCTACTTGAATTACGACTAAAGTCCTAATTGATAGCCTGATTGAAAAACATCTATAGCTTTCAAACGGTATCACATTTTTGGAATAAAAAACATGCATCACATTCTATGCTTTGCATACTATAGGATTAAAAAAAGAAAAATTAAATTTCATGAAGTTTTGACCAAGTTAAGGTGGTCAGACATACGAGTTTTTATATTTTTTAAAAGTTGTAATAAAAAAATCATAATTAATTATTTACTTGGAAAAAATACAAAAAAATATGCATCACATCCGGACATGAGTCCTCTACTTATGTGTAAAATATTATAAAAAAATATTATCATTTTATTGTGGTTAGGGTGGTCAGATAGACACCTACTTCTTATTTTTTCCCTAAAATTTAAGTACTATTGCATTGAAATTTCAAATTTTCACCAAATAGATTTTAAAAAATAAATAAACCTAGTAGTTTAGAAACTACATTCAATTTGCTACAAATTCTATTATTACATATTTTTGAAATAATAAAGATAAATTATTCAATTTTTTATGTCAAGTTGCCTAACTCTGATTTTTCTAAATTTTTTGCCACTTAAGGACCTGTTTTTCCATGATGATCCTGCACATGCCCATTATATTATAATTTTTTTGATGAATATAATATAATACAATGTTTTGTTTCTTTATTGATCTTCTAGAATGGCTTATTCTCAAAATTAGAACATATTTATAAAAAGTTTACATATGGTACATAACTGTAATTTTTTTTAAAGAACTGTCTATTTTAATGGAATAACTTAAAAAAATATCATTCATTGGTATATTTAAAGCATTTCCCTCCATGTCTTGTAGTTCATACACATTCTTTTCCTTACGTGCACTAATTTAGAAGGGTCCCTTCCATAGCGCTTCAATTTTTTTGTGTTGCTCTAGTTTTACACTGCACTTGTCATACTTTAGCACTAAGCTCCCTTCTTTGAATTTTGGGTTAGAATTTTTTTTGTCGAACCAATGATTCACTCTTTGTTGGTGATTTATCATGGATTCATGGGCCTCTTCTCTATCTTCTTCTAGCTTGAGTAGAGCTCGGCTAGTCGTATTTCCATTTCGTTGCTTTCCTCAATTTCTATGGCTTTTAGTAGTTGTAAAGTACGGATCTCTATGGAGATAGGTCGCACTACGTCCTTTCCATACACCAGTGCATAGGGGGAAGTCTTTAGAATTTTCTTGGGAGTAAACTGGTCTACTCACAGAGCAACTCATATATGTTTGTGCCAATCACTTTGTCATTCTAACCCAATACACTTTGTGGGTAGTAATTTGATAAAGTCTTGAAGAAAATCCCATTTATGATAGAAAAATATGACATTCTTGATCCTACAAAGGCTCAGGCATTATTGGATATGATGGTCTTGGGTGGGCCAAACCTGGCTACTAGCTCTTCAAGGAAATTAACAATTTTCCCTTCTGTGGCACTTTTTAGGGCTATGGCCTCCATCAACCTTCTGAAGTAGTTGGTCGTCGTGAGGATCCACTTATGTCTGACACCAGAAATAGGATTTATCATTTTGATAAAATCCAAACCCCATTGAGCAAAGGGTTTCTCAGTTACAATCGGGCTCAGGGGGAGAGCTACATTCTTTCTTTTACCAATGAAATATTGGCATTGGGTACACTTTTGTACCAAATGATGTGCTTCAGAAAACATAGAGGGATAGTAATATCTTGCTTGCATGATTTTTAAGGTAGTATTCTTGGCAGAGAACTGCCCACCCTCTAGACTATGATGGAATTCATTGAAAACTCTTTCTGCATGTAGCTTGTCAAGACATCAAAGCGGTATAGGGTATGTGCAGGATCATGATGGGCCAAAAAGTGGCAATATGATGGGTATGTGGCTGACGACATTTTTTTAACTCAAAATTGATGAAACAAAAAGGGTTTTTAAAGGATGTTCTCATCTTTCCACCAATATAAATTATGCTTTACTGTGAATTTAATAAGTAATTATTATTCATTTTCTACTTGAATTACAACTAAAGTCCTGATTGATAGGATGATTGAAAAATATCTATAGCTTTCAAAATTTATCACATTTTTTGAATCCAAAACATGCGTCACATTCTATGCTTTGCATAATATAATATTAAAAAATAAAAATTGAATTTCATGAAGTTTTGACCAAGTTAAGGTGGTCAGACATACGAGTTTTTTATATTTTTTAAAAGTTGTAATAAAAAAATCATAATTAATTATTTACTTGGAAAAAAATTACACAAAAATATGCATCACATCTGGACATGAGTCCTCTACTTATATCTAAAATATTATAAAAAAGTATTATCATTTTATTGTGGTTAGGGTGGTCAGACAGACACCTACTTCTTATTTTTTCCCTGAAATTTAGGTACTACTCCATTGAAATTTCAAATTTTCACCAAATAGTTTTTTTTTTTTAAAACAAACCTAGTAGTTTAGAAACTACATTCAATTTTCTACAAATTATATTCTTACATATTTTTGAAATAATATAGATAACTTATTCAAATTTTTACGTCAAGTTTCCTAACTCTGATTTTTCTGAATTTTTTGCCACTTAAGGGCCTGTTTATTCCATGATGATCCCGCACATACCCTACACCATCATAATTTCTCTTAAATAGTACATCCTAAATTAATACATACTTGGTTCCTTGTAGTCAGAAGTATCTCCTTTTATGAAGTGGAAGACTGGTTGGGTAATATCCCTTTTGCATATATTGTGCCTGATCAGTTACCCAACACTCTTCAAACTCGAATTGGTTTGAGTAGACTTGATCAGTCTCCTTGCTTGCTTCAAGATTAGATTCCCCTACAATGTACTCACATAGACCTCTTCCTCAAATCAACTTGGTTGGTCTAATGTCCACATCATATTCTAGGATCTTGGTGATCCAATTTTCCCTTTTTTTGTTGTTTCTCCTTCTCTGATGTACTCCCTCACACTAGGATGAGTTATGAGAATAGTGATCTTGTTGACTGACAGCAGGGGTCAAAATTTCTTTAAAATTTTGATAATGGAAAAGGCCTCCTTCTCTACAAAATTATACCTATCTTTGTAATCTTTTAGGTTCTTTGAATGAAATGTATAAGGTGTTATCCATTATCTTCTTCACACTTCTATGTGAGCATGGATGCTATACTATGTTGGCCACTGTCCACATAGAGTATAAAGTCTTTGGAAAAATATGGATTAACCAACACCGGGGCTTCAAAGAGGGCTATCTTTAGCTGCTCAAAAGTTGCTTTTCCTTCTTGAGTCCATCTAAAAAGTAGGTTCTTCTTAAGCATCAGGGTGATTGGTATTGCAATGCCTACGAAATCTAATATGAATCTACTAACAAAATTAATCTTCCCTAGAAAATATTGTAGTCACGTTTGGTTCACTAGCAAGGTTAATTCCATTATAGATCTAACCATTTTAGGGTCTATTGCTATTCCCTCCTTTAATACTACAAAGCCAAGGAGCTTACCCTGACATACTCTGAAGACACATTTTTTTTTATTCAAAGAAATCTTGAACTATTGGAATTTCTGTAAAACCTTTTCCAGATGATTGAAATGATCATCTTTTCATTTTGAGAAGACTATTAGGTCATCCAGATATATGAGGATAATCTAGTTGATCAATCCTTCAAAAGCAATATCCATTGCTCGTTGAAAAGTTGCACCAACATTGGAAAGTCTAAACGACATCCTTGAATATGAAAATGTTCCCCAATTAGTGGTAAACGTGGTTTTATGTTGGTCTGATTCCTTCACATAGACTTGATTATACACTGAGAAACCATCTAGCAAAGAGAACATCTTCGATCTAGCCATGATCTAAAAAATCAGCTCCATCAATGGAAAGGGGTAATGTTCTTTTAATGAGGATTTATTCAAGTCTCAAAAATCAACACAAAGAGGGATATAGCCATTCTTTTTTTGAAATGGAAGTAGATTTGATACCCATGTGGAATGTTTGATAGGATATATGATCTTTGATTCGACCAATTTGGTGATCTTTTGTGCCATCAATGCTTTGACCTTTGGGTTGACTAGCCTTTACTTCTATCGGATGGGTTTGGATCCTTTTTCCAAATCAATGGTATGTTGGATTATGCTTGGGTCATATCCTCTTAGATCATCATAGGTCTAGGCGATGACCCCATCATACTTGAAGCATAGATCCTTTAGTCTTTTCTTGTCTTTGTGAGGAACTTCCCTTCTGACTTTTAGCTTTCTGTTACTTCTGATGTCGAGCTCTTCCTAATCCCTTGCATCTGCAATAAATCTTTTCTTTCCATTCCTTGCGTCTTTACAATCAAAGAGATTTTCTAGAGAAATGAATCCTTGGGGAAGCTTGTTTCCTTTCAATTAGATGATTTGATCTTCAAGAAATTTTGTCCCTGGTGGTGAATAGTCGGATGTTACCCCTAATTTCTATATGAAAGAAGCAATTTGGATGTCATCATCAAAGACTTTCTAGTTTTGATCGTTGTCAGGAATTGAGGGTCAAAAAATGACCTATATCACACTCTGCTTCGTTGGGTCAAAAATTGGTTCAAATTGCGAACCGACATAAGCCATCTGATTAGCTACATTATTTTGGGACCATGGAATAACTTGCATGTTGAAAGCTTCAAAACTCTCGATTAGATCCCAAACTCGATTCCTATAAGATCTCATCCTTGTGTTCTTTGCAGTCACCTATCCACGGACCTGGCTCACCACTAGTTTTGAATCTAAATGAAAGCTTGTATCCTTCTTGCGCTTATCCGCTCTACTAGAATCAGCCTGTTAACCAAAGCTTCATACTTGGCATCATTATTGGAGCATGAGAACTAAAAATGGTAAGCCTGAAGGGTCTCCAACCCTATTGGAGAAACCAGTCAGACACCTGCTCCAAAGCTAGCTTTACACTTGGCACCATCAAAATATAGGGTCCACAAATGATTATCAAAAGGATCATCAGATTCCTTTGGACCCTTCTTTAGTTTTGAAAAGACCTGATCATCATCAAAAATCACATATGTGCCTAGCCCTGTTGCATGGAAGTTACCGAATGGATTAGAGTCAATGAATTGGTTGACCAACACCTCTTCCTCAAGATTCTTATCACTTGTATCTACTTCATCCTCTAACATTTCTACACAATATCTCTCTTGTTGAGAGATGGAGGTATGTGCTACCTCAAAACATAGTTTGCATTGTAAACAATATGTTTGGGATGCAAAGATTCAGAAAAAATATTCGTCTTCACCTTGTGCTTGGTTCTCAATATTAGGTGGGACCAATCAAGAAGTAAGTATCCACCAGGCTTTGCAGTGATATCTCTTGAATGACACATTCCAAAAAATGGGGGAATGTCTATCACCACTACTTCTTGTGTGACCATTTGGCTTGGACACGAGAAGAGGGTCAGAGATAGATCTTTTATCCAACCAAAGGTTGGAACCTTCTTCCCATCTAGTTGCATGATTCCATTTTCAAGGGGATCATACTTATGTTTCAAAGCATCTGCCACTTTTTTTGGCATAATAGTCACGCTAGCCCCCAAATCAATCATATTATTATTCAACAACTTATCTCCCACAATAAAAGTAAAAAAGAAAGGTGTGGGCTTTGGTTTTCTTACCTTTTTCTCCTTTGCATTGCCTACATCATTCACATAAACTATTGCTTTTAGAGCCTGAGGGGGTGGCATGGATCCTTTGTCTCCGTTTTGATTGCATGGCTAAGTTACATCCACTTATGGGATTTTTTATTCTTTCTTTAATGGTTCCTGAAGCCATGTATTTTGCTCAGGAATGGATATGATGTCCCACAATGATACATTGGTAGGTGCCTTTTTTAGTTGTTGCACTACATTGAGCACCCCAACTGACTGAGTCTTAGGCTTGTACAGTGGTATCTCTCTTGTCTTTGGAAAGAAACATTCTATTGTGACTGGACTCAATGCCTTATCTGCCTCCTTCTCTCCCAATGGCAGATTATGCGGCTATGAAAAAGGTTGGATGTTAAGCGATGAAGCCTGCTTTTCATGCGGTGGCGATTGTCATGGCAGTGGACATCATAAAGGTTGTTGCATGTATTCTCCCGTGAGCCTTCTTTTAGACCTTGTGTTATAATCTAACTACACTTGTAGAACACTAGTCATCAGAACTTCATTTCCAAATATTGCATCTTCTTCTTCCATCCATGAAAATAGAGCTTGGTCGGGTGCAATATCTAGTTCTTATTCCAAGGACATTCCTTGCATTTGTGCTCTGAAGTGAGCATTTCCCATTTCAAAAGACTCATATTTGTCTGCATTCGAGAGCACACCCTTACTTCTTTGTTCTGCTATCCTCTGTTGCATATTCCCTCTTGGGAAATTTTGGGGCATATGACTGTCTGTACATGGGAAGCACCATACATTCTCATCTTCTACCAAATTATTCTATCCTAGAATTAGCTCCTTACCCATACTATCTGTCATTGTTTGCAATGGCATGGTGACCGAAACTATCTGATTTGCAGAGGCGGTCTATTGACCTCCACCTCTGGAGAATCCTTGGTATGGATTCTGTTGATAAGACAACTTTCCTCCACCATAGGCTTCTGTAGTTTGTTTCAGAGGTATCGCTTGTTGTTGCTTGATAAGGACCAACTTGTTGGTGAAATTCTGCATGAGACTCTTCATGTCGCTGACATATGTTGCTATTGAGGAAGATCCTAACATGATTTTTTGAGTGGCATGATACACATACATAGACTATGGAGCGATCAATGTCAGTTGTGCAGTGGAAGTGCTTGGAGTAGCTTCTTCCCATGGGGCATCATAGAATTCTCAAACATTGGCATCAGAGGTTAATGCGGAAGCTTTCTGACATTGATTAGACTATTCTCTACACACACTGCCACCTCATATGTGTTGGGAAAGATTTCCCCTCCCATGGAGGTTATCATAACTATGATGTCCAAATTGAAATCCTTTAGATAGAACATGAACGCCATCATGGCTTGGGGTTGAGCAGTCAAGGGGATCCTTTGCTAGGTCTTGTGTAATTTGGTGTTAAAATCACTCATGGCTTCTTGTGGAGCTCTCTTTATGGTAATTAGTTGTTGCAGTAATGAAGAGTAGTCTCCTTTTTCTCAAAAACATTCAAAAAGCTGATCCTAGGAGATGATAGAACTCGAGGCCAAAGATAGATACCAATCTTGGGCCTTTCCCTTGAAAGAGGCAACTAACAACCTCACAGCGATGTTCTCCTCTGATATGTTATGTACCCTACATACCTTCGCTATATCCTAAAGGTGTTTGGAAGGGGTTTTGAAGTCTTCTCTGGAGAATCTCAGAATAGCCTTGAGGGCATCAGCGAGTAGGGTAGGCCACATGTCTGAGGGTGTGGGTTGTCGTAGCGGACTACCACTAACCCATGTTACAAAATTTATAGGAGTAGGAGGTACGTGAGCCATGGAGAAAAGATTCCTATGAATCAGTTATACAAGTATTCTTATTTGGAAGTCCAAGCCTCCAGGTGGAGTAGATAAAGCTCTAAAGACTGGGCTCTTACTTCTCTCTCTATTGCTCCTTACACGTGATATAGAACCTATAAGTCTCCTCCTTCTAGGTACTGAGGTAGGTAACTCAAAGTACTAGAAGTGACCCCTTGAAGATGCTCTTGTTTGGACTCTAAGCAAGAAACTTCTAGTTTCCTTCTTTATCCTGATTCAAGAGATATTTCTAACTTCTAATCAGGCGTTCATAAAACTTCTTGTCCCACCAGGCATGCTAGAAAAAGAACTATTGATCATCAAAGCTTGCACCTCACTGAATATATCCAAAAAATTTATAGAAAGTTGACACTTCTTTGGGCATTTGGAGTAAAGGGTAGAAAGAAATGTAAATATAAAACATGAAAAGGGCAGTACACCAACACTTTTACAACATTTCAAACCCAACCATTTCTATGATTGTTATAATTAGACACAAAATTCCATAACCCTTCATTTTTGGAAAGAGAACAAACAAGAAAAACTAGAAACAAGCACAATGAAAACTTTCAAATCTTCCCATAGGCAGTGTTCATTAAGGTCTGATCAAACACAAATATTTCTAAGGGTACAAAAAGAACGTTCAAAAATTGCATAAGCTCTCTCTCCTAATACAACATAATATAGTAAAACAAGAACCTTTTAGAAAAATAGAGAAGTCCAATGACATAATCCAATTTTCACAAGTCACTATTCTACCATACGAGCATACAATATGGAAATCAACTACTTAAACTATTTAGATTCACCATGCAAGACACAATGTTTCATTCAAAATGATAATATGAAGAAAAAAATATTAAAAAGGTCATACATGCACAGTCTCAACAATTTCTCCTCAATAGTTTGTGCTTTAAATATCAAATGAACTTTAAAATAAAGGTCAGATGCCAATCTGATAATAGTTTAAGCCTTAAAATCTATATAACATTCCAGAGATAAGTAACTCTGCAATTGTGCTTCTGAAAATAATTCTATGTCCTATGAAAACTAAAGAAACTTTCCTTAGCCAAGGAAACTAAAACTTGAAATTCCAATCCCTCATTGTGTCATCGCCCTCCTTATATAGTTGTTGAAAAAGAAAAGACCACCTTAGCACATAATTCAATATTTCCAGGTGTTTGATATTTAATGGCACATGATCCGATCATAGATCTTTGGTTAGGTCACAATCATCTTTGTTCATCAATTCTCAGCTATCGCATTGATGTTTTTCAGATATTTAGCAAAGATACAGGCCCGTAAATGATCAAATCCTAAAAAAATAGCCTGGAAAAAAGTTCCAGCTGACTGATCACATCACCCAGAGGCACCAACTCAAAGCTTCCATCCCAAAAACCAAGAAAAGGAAAAGGTGATCCAACTCCGACAAACTCCCCAAAAGATATCACTCCATCGGAGGTGCAATCCACCAACAATGAAGAGGTGACGTGTCAAAAAGTCAGACACTCTTGAGCTCATGAATATAGCTCCCTAGAAAATCCCCAACAAGCCAACACATGTTCTTAATTATCTCTCGAAAGGGAGACAAACGATGAAAGCTGCACAACAACCACGTGGCACATTGTGCACCTTTCTGATAATTCTACTTGAGTGCGGGCACACCTAATACTGAAAACATTGTGCTAGCTGAAAATTAAAATGATTAAGGAAAAAAAGCTTCACAGTTATATCACATGGTGATGCTAAAGATAATTAATGGTTTTTGTGGGGGTGGTGAAACTCTAAGAGATCATGAATGTAATTTAATTATAAATTTTTTAATCTATATAGGTACCAAGAATAATAATATTTAAAAATGGGACAACAAATTGGTGCGCATAACCTAGTACTTAAAGGGAATTCTATGAACATTAGAAATTATTTGAAGAAGAAAACACAATTGAGTTGGACAATTAAAATATTGATAAAAGACTTCATTGACATAATCAACAAGATACTAATTCTTAATATTATTTATGTTTGCAAGAAGGTCAACCATATTATTGACTTCCTTATTAGTTGGGGGATGCAAAATCAATGAGTTTCAAGTTGTAACTCATTAACTCCATCCCCTTAGAGCTAGTTAAGCCAAGTTTTAATTATATTAATAATCATTAACTTAACTTACCCCATGGTTCAATTTTTTTCATGATCTTAGGCATATGATAAAATGGTTGAGTATTATCATTGATAAAACAATATATTATGAGAAATCACCTCATTAGTTATGACATATTATACTTTGATTCAACTTATAGTAACTTCCTCTCTATTAGGGTCCTAGATAGTATTAATAAGGATTGGAAAGTTTTTATTTGATTTGGAAGGGTATACAAGAAATTGATAGGATATATGGTAAATGAGAGGGTTTAGAAAATAGATTGAGCCTTCAAGTTGTAAAAACTCTAGAACATTTTGGTGAAGTGAGGTTTTCCTCCCTTAATCAAAAAATTGAGTGGGCTTGCTACCTCTATAACCATTGAATTTTACAAAGGGTGGCAGAACATATGAGTGGTGTTATATGGGATGGATTTCTTAATGACTAGGGAATTGATGGAAAAGGGGGATGAGTTGTTTTTGGAAAGAGAATATTTTTATAGATAGACATATTTATGATGATTTTTTTATCAATTTTCTTAAATTTGGGAGAAAATATATGATAAATACACTTTACTCATGTAAAGATCTCATTGAAGTTATCATGGGATAAGGTTTCCCTTTACATCATGTGACATTGAAAGGAAGATTCAAATTCATATATGCATATCCCTTCATTATACTAAATCATTTTAAGCACAAGAGATTAGTTTCATTTCCCTTATACTTGTTATTTTATCTAGAGGTCTATTACAGAATATAAGAAAGCCCTAGCTATGATCCTTTGCATCAAGGGTTAACTATCTTAATTGTTAAATTTGCGAGACAAAAGAATCTAGTTGTAATTCATCAAATTGATAAAAATGGAGATGCTAAAGGAAAAAAGGTGGTTGACTATTTAGAATCTAACATAGAGAATTTGAGGATAATATTGATAGTGCTTTAGAAGATTAAGATAATCAAACACCTTGTATTATGAAGACTGGATCATGTCTATCATGAGGCTATGAGAGTGAGCCTTAGGGAAAAGCGAAAGCAAAAATAAGTGATAAATATGATATGGATAGTAGGGAGAATAAGAGGAAAAGGGTGGAATCTCCAAGGTAGAATTCCAAAACTTTATGGATAAGATAGGGAAGAAGGGTTTTGAGGTGTGTGGGGGTAGGGCCCATGAAAATAATAAGATGGTACCAATCCCATATGAGAATGGGATTGGAAATGCTAAGGCATTCTAAAATATATATATCAACAAGAACTTCCTTGGAATATAATACTCCTACCTTTCACTCCCTATTGACTTCACCTTACATCAATCTAACCTTAGTTCCTTATAAGAGTTTCTTGAGGATTTTAATCTAATTGTTCATAATTTCATCAAGTAGTCATATATTAAGATTAATATGTTCAACCTCAAGATTATTGATAAGAAATAGAAAGGGTTACTAGGTATCTTACGTGGAGGATGCGAGAATTTTCTAAAATTAGGAGACAATTCGTCTTCTCAAAAAGTTGGTCACAAACTACTCCAATAAAAAGGAGGTTGTTTTTATGGGGGATCAGATTCATAAAAGGGTTAGATAGTCATAACACTACTAGATTGGTTTCCCTCTCAAATAGTATATATGAACTATAAAATAAAATGTAAATAGGATCATAGATGTCAACAAATGCATGATTGAAAATAGTACCTTGAGATAAAAAAAATTAAGTGATATACTAAAGAGAATGAATGAAGATTTAGAACCCATTCCCCAGGTGGCTAATAAAGTTGATAAACTAGATCCTAGTTGTAGGACTAGGAGTAGTAGAAAAAAGAGCTACAAGGAGGAAAAAAATGGGCTATAAGGTTTTGTGGATCTCCATGTTAGCTTGTACAAAGAAAGATCAAAATTGATCAATTCTTTGAAAAAAAAAGTAATCTATTATTCTAGTCTTTTGTTTTATTTTTTGAATTTTGTTGTTTCTTGACTATTATTTTCCTATTAACCAGTGACAAATTTTTTTTTTTAAATAATTAATATATTTAAAATTTGTACTCAATAAATCAATGGACTCATTGTGAAAATATAAAAATTAGTTAATTATTAAACAATAAAAGTGAACAAAAGAAAAAACACCAACCAAGAGGCTTTAAGTCATCAACATTGATAAGTTTGAATGCTACTTTAAGCTTACGAAGCCACTTTTGTATTGCAAACATTTTCACAACTATTTACAATTTATGTTATTCAGTTATAAGAAATTAAGGTTCATTATCTTTTTCTAAAATAAGAAATATCCAGCATAAAGAGTCTCATCTTATGTTCAATATGATGTCGTTTATGTGAAACTGAAATCCCTTGAACACAACTTACGGATTCTATAAACCATTCAGGGCATAAGAGACTGTTACAAAACATTTATTTGAACAAAATAATAAATCCTCTCAAACAATAATATTTACATGACTGATTATCAATCCAATAGTCAGAGGACCGGACAAACTACTGTAAAAGACAGGATGTGTAGAGACCAAAATCTTGTGAGTTAAAACTATTTCTCAGTTGCGAAGCAATTTCTTCATCTACAAAGCATGGTGGTGTAAATCGATCCCTCCTGTGAACCCCTGTATAAACCTGAACAACTGGTGCACCACCCATCCTTAAATCAAACACTCTCTCACTAAAATCATCACAAACATAAACCTTCTTATCACAAAAATCCACAATATCAAATCTCGAACTTTTCCCCAAGGAGAAACTAAGCGGCTTCAAAAAATTCCTGGTATCCCACACATATAACGAAGATTTCTCTTCTGCTATCGCAATACCACTCAGCAGATGGAGATGGGGGCTGTTTGAAAAGCGAGCAGCCGCAATAACTGTGGCATCATCGAACTTCATATAATTGAGGCACCTACTAGCCGGAACATCCCACAGACGGACGGTATTACTACTATCCACTGTGATCGTCGCCAACAGTTCCCTGCTCCAAGAAACATCATTTTTCTTTGGTCTTTTTAAAGCGGCCTCTTCATAAGTTTCGTGTACTGTATAATTTCTGAAATCTCCCAAGCTCAACATTTGCTTGTCACTAGGCGAGCAGAATGAAGTAACAGAATCCTTACAGTCTGGTACGCTTGCGCCTCTGTTCTGGGAAAACTCATTAGTAGGCAGTTCTTGGGGGCTTTGAAGCGAGCGCTCAAATCTCATATAGATTTTTCCTCTGCTGTCACTCTCATTCTCTTCTGCGGCTGCACTTGTCCTTGTATTGATATAGCGAGCCTGACAGTGAACAGTCTGGTTGTTTACAGGGGAGACCCGATCCACTGCAACCAACATGGCAGGAACCCTGCTAATCTGATATCTTGTTGCATTCAATTTGAAAGAAAAGCAAGGAGATGAAGAGAGCAAAAACACTGATTGGGCATATTTCCTCCACCATGCGACCACAAATCCCGAGAAACATAAAGCAAGTGCAGAGAAAAACAGAGCAATGTGCACATAACCTTCTCTAGAAAATCCAGCTCTTGCAGTAAAGCTCAATGTGCTCAGCAACTGAATGATATCCATGGACGAAATGATTCCCTCCATTTTCCCAATTCTTCAGCTCACTGCATTATTACCTACACCTGGTTAGTTTCCAATATATATAAATTATTCTCTGTGTGATCATGGTTTCATTTCGTCCTCTGATATGGAGCCACTCCAGATTCCACTAGAAAGATGCCAAAGATATTCCGGGTATCAAAGGAGAAGATGCTGTCGAGATCCAAAGCGGATACCATTTGCAATCCAAATTGGCCATGTAAATGATTGAAGGGACTGTGTCTCCGGATTCATCTGTCGTCAGTCTCAGTTTTTCTGATGCTGACCCATCATAACTCTTCCGCCAGAGACTCTCATGCAAATTTCAACCACATCCATCAACTGCAGTCTTCGCATAATTGTGGAGATTCGGATACATAGGCTGGTATGCGGAAATTGTGACCCGGCTTTATTAGGTGGTCAAGTCAGGTTGTGGTGGCTACAAATTATGCTACATTTTGAGTCTGCCAAAGTACATTAACGACAAACTGGATGATCCCGCCGCCCGGCTGCCTGTCCACCCCTTTGGACGGACTTGCCCGTCCATCGAGGATAGCGAATCCGATTTTGTTTAGCTTTTGTTCCATGTTTGATAATATTTTTTATACATCAATCAATTCGAAAGCACGAATCTTGTGTGGAATATGCATTGATTCCCTATCATTTAGGGCCAATAGTGGTGTGGGGTTTTATAGTGGCCACATAAACTAACAAACAATGTCGGAGCTTTTCTAATGGCATTCAAATTTGACATACTATAAACTATAATATATGTTTATATATGAATTATAGTAAAAGCAATCGACAATTTTTATGATACGTTGTTTAATTTTACGTGATTATTGTTAAAATTATATGATTCTATGTGTACTTATATTATATGTTCACATTTAGCATAACATGTACTGATAAAAGTATAAATATAATATAATATAGTTTCATGTTAACTATGACAAACACATACACAGTTGTTAACAATAAAATTAACACAATTATAATTCTTTTATACTAATATGGCATATTAACTATCTTATCAAATAAATAAGATATGTTCCCTAAATCAACATGAGCAAACATTGTTTAAAAAATATATGCTATATTGTTGGTCATTTCCAAAATGAATGTATACAACCAGTTAAAAAATTATGTAGCAATCGCCAATCAAACAATCAAAGTCATGTAATTTGTTTGAAAACATAGAACCAAATAAATGCATCTATTGATATAAAATTTCGAACATATTAAAATCTACTCATTCAATCATTGACATTACACTATTTAATCCTAACTTCATCATGTTGGTCAATAAATGTAACACAATTCAATATTTTCATCCAAACAAATGTAAATGCATGAAACAACAACAATAAGTTTAGTGGATGACATGCCTATAAATACTTCCATTTCTCTACTTGATTTTTTCTATAACCTTGTATAGTTATTTCAATATGCTATATATCACAACATTATCAACTACACGTTCACATTTTATTTATATTTCACTTCCTTTGGCTTAAAATTTCTTGTTTTCATAGGTATAGCTATTTGAAAAAGGCACATCTCATTAATGTATCAATGCTTACATAAAGAACTATTAGTTTCATAATAAGAAATTTCATCAAATGTCATCAATCTATTGTAGTGAAAATTTAACAAAACAAGTCCATTGTAAACACATCTAGCATGCCACTTTTTTGGATAATGTGAGATCCACCTATTGAATTCCAATTTATAATTTTTTAACTGACAACAAAATATTTTAAATACCATTTAAAACTATGTCAACTTTCATTATTCATGGGGTAACAAAAGATAAATATTATAACTTCCATAAATATTTAAAAAACCATTTAAAACTATGCCAGCTTTTATTATTCATGGCACAACAAAAGATGAATATTATAACTTCCACTCGTAGATGTTGAAACATCTAACACCTTGGCTAATATTTTATTTTATCCTTAATATAAACTATCAAACTCAATTTATAAATTATATTTTGTACTCATAGTCATGTATTCACCATAGGTATTAATCTTATGTTCCACCATTTCTATGAACTATCAAATTGAAGTTATAAGTTGTTTTTTGATTAAGAAATCAAGGTTAAAGGGCCCTGACCCTATACAACAGCATGAAATGGGCCTCAAAGCCAACAAAACAACCAAACAATAGAGATAGAATAGGATACCAGCCAATAGAACAGGCCTACAGGCCACACATAAGGCTGTAAATAGGAACAACCCAACCACATCAAGCTAGAACCCATCAGCTAACAACAACAACCACCCCAAGGGTGAACATGACTACTCGACCATCAAACCATTACTAGTAAGTTTTAAAGGGACTTAAAACCCATCTTTTCTTAAAGGGATTTGAAACCCCAACCCCAAGCAATATGAAACAGGATCCATGGTCAACAAAACATGCCTATAGGCCACCAATAGAACAACAAAACATAATCTTTCTTTCAAACCATTACAAGCAGGTTTTAATGGGACCTAAAACCCAAACCAGTAGCATGAAAAGATAGGCCTCATGGCTAGTAGAACATGCCAACAAGCCTCACAAACAATAGAGAAAAAATTGCCTTCAACAACAAATCACTAATATAGAAAAATGCTCAAAAAAGTTGATCCTGTCAACTCTTCAAGAAGTAGCCATCCACGAACAATCCTTTCACTCAAAGCACCAATCTCTAACTAAAAAATTATAGTAATTCCAATGGAGACTAAAATTCCAACCACCAACCTTTCCTCTCCACCTCTATAAGAGAGGTCACCAAGAGAACCCAATCCACTACCGCACAGACTCTCCAGTATACCAAGGCTTCACCTCAATAGGAGTGGTCTCCACCTCAAAAGGAGCTATAGGGGAGAAAACTAACATAAGAAGAAAGAGAAACCCACCACGCCCACATAACCCTTCTCCACCTCAATATGATAGGTCTCCACCACAAAAGGAGAGGTCTCCACCTCAATAGGAGACACTATAGATGTAGAGCCTAGAAGATAGTACACACTCCAATAGAGAGAATAGTCCTTGTAACCATAGACAACAAGAGCATTTAGGCCTTCTTGTTGAACTTAAAATGTTTCCCAAATAAAGTGTGTGAAATTTGGGAGACTATAGCACCTTTGAAGAAGATCAACAAACCAACCGTTGAAGGAGTAAGTAGACCAAAAGTGAAAAGATTATCCAAAACAATCACCACCTCAGAAAAAGAGGTTTAAACTATCTTAAAACCCCAAAGCTTCAGGGACAAGAAATTAGAACAACCAACATAAGCACAACTAAACAATAAACCATCGAATACATCAAGCTTGACGACACCATAGCAAGAAGCAAGCCGTATCAAAACAAGGTAGGGCCTCTTCCACTAGCAAGGGAGGAAATCCAAGAAACCAACCTCGATTAGAGAAGGACAGAACCCCAAACATCTATGAGCCACACCTTTACCAATGTCCCCAAACAAGATCTAGAGAGCATGAAAGAGGGGTTCTGAAACTAAATAGGGGCTCAACCACCTAACACTAGAAAAGAGTAGAGCTATAGTAACCATGGAAGAGGAGAACCTAATAGCTAAAAAGAAACCTAGGTTGAGAAATGACAAAGGGCCCAAAGCTGACCAACCAGCCAAGAAAAAAACAACATACATAAGGGTCAAAGCACAGACCCACACAAGAAGAGATGTGTGACCAACACAAAGCTCAAAACCACTAGCCAACTCATACATCACTACCAAACCTGAAACAACCTCCAACCCAGCTAGATCAAAGCTAGCACCAAAAGTAGGAACCACCACAAAATCGCTATCAGAATAGAGGGGATAAAGAAACAAAGAACTATCATGATTGACGAGCACAACCAATACCACAACTCTTATAAAAGAGAAAGAAAGGGTCAAATCCTCCACATGCATGCCATAGATCAAGAGGAGACAACAAAAGATTAAATGTCAACCTCCCAAATCACACATAAAGGACAAGGACGAGGAGAAAGCACAAAGAATAGGCCATGCTAGGGGAGGGGATGTCCCTTGTGAAAGAAAAATACAAACATAGAGGCAATAGGGGTCCCTCTACCTTGAAGTCAACAATAGAACAAATAATGCCAGGATAAACACCAAAAGACATGGCCACAACCAAAAAAAAGACTCCCGCAAAAAGTAACTTAGGAATTAGGGATAAAGCAAGTTCCAACAAAATATCAAACCAAGAAGAGCCTAACCATAGACCCGCAAAGGCAGAATAGTCCAGGCGGGTGGAATGCAACATCAAAGACTCACCCACTAGAAAGATAAAGAGCTCTCCAACCAAAAACTATTTAGGGCACCAAGGACCAACACATCACCATAGGGCACTATAAAAGAAACAACACAAAAAACATAGAGAAGAGGCCAAAAAACCTTTTAGAAACAACCTCCTACATGAAACCAAGACACAAAGCTCAAAAAAACCCCAAAGACTTGATGAGCCAAGTTTTTGGTCCAATTTTGGGTAGAATCTATAGTTTATTTGTTGGCATTTGTCATGGACTTTGATTTTAAATGTTAATATTTTCATAATGTTTCCCTCAAACCATAGACATTGGGCTTTAATCCTATCTCTGCAAGTTTTAATGACATTGGCATATTATGTGGATTATCTATATTAATTTTGCATGTGGTTAATGAATTTTCCATAAGGTGGTTATAGATGTGTAGTTATTGTGTGTATTGACATTGCCATGTAGATTTAATATGCTAAGTTGAGGAAGACATCGCCAGGTGGGCATGCACCATAACATCCAGCAAAGGAATCACTCAAGGTCAAAGGAGGTTGACGACAGAAGATTCCTCATGCAATTGAATGTAACCGCCTTGTATTGGACATTAATGATTAAGAAAACATGAGTGTTACTGCTATTCTAAATCTGTGTTTGGACTTGCATGTCTGACCAGATTCCATGCACACGTAACCACCATCGCTCCATTTTCTCTATTTTCCCCAAATGGTGTCCTCCTAGTCGTGGAGTTGACTACCTTATTTAGCTAATAATATAAATAAAAATTTGATGCTCCTTCCCTCAGGAGGTTGCACAATCTGATATTGTACTTGCACTCTCAAGTTTTGAGTAATATAGATACATTACTCTTTTGTACTCATGATTTACAATGAATAAAATAAATTTTTGAGTTTGAGCATCTGAGTTCTCATTAGTTTTAGAGGATACTTATCAAAGGGGGGTTCACTTGGTGAGTAATTTGTCTTCTTAGTTTAGTATTACTTTAGGGTATGTGTAGGATCATGCTGGGCCAAAAAGTGGCAATATGATGGGTATGTGGCTAACGATTTTTTTTAACCCAAAACTAATGAAACGAAAAGGGTTTTTAAAGGAGATTCTCATCTTTCCACCAATATAAATTATGCTTTACTTTGAATTTAATAAGTAATTATTATTCATTTTCTATTTCAATTATGACTAAAGTTCCGATTGATAGGCTGATTGAAAAACATCTATAGCTTTCAAACGGTATCACATTTTTTCAATCTAAAACATGTGTCACATTCTATGCTTCGCATACTATAGGATTAAAAAAAGAAAAATTAATTTCATGAAGTTTTGACCAAGTTCAAGTGGTCAGACATACGAGTTTTTTAAAAATTTTAAAAGTTCTAATAAAAAATTCATAATTAATTATTTACTTGGAAACAAATTATAAAAAAAATATGCATCACATTGGGACATGAGTCCTCTACTTATATCTAAAATATTATAAAACATATTATCATTTTGGGTGCTGTCATAGTGGTTTACAATTCCTGAGAGGAATTGATTTTAGCTGAAATCACATATTTTTAGAAAATATAATGATTTAAGCTTAAAAGTTCCATTTTAATGATTCCAATGAAGAGGGCTTTGATCAAATCACCTTAGATCAAACCCCCTTGGATAGAACCTCGCTAGTTTTAAACCATACCTATAAATGCGTCTCCTTTACACCTATCAAAATGCTGATAAAAAATCACTTTTGATTTAGCTTTTGGGGGATCAAATGAATTCATTTAAAATTTATTTCAAATGATTATGGTATTCCTCAGAACAAGCTATCCAATGAATATAATTTTAATATGTTTTGGTTTTGTTATGTATTTGTTTTTTAAGTTTTATTAAACATAGGTTTTTCATCTAAAATGAATTTCTTTGTTCTTCACATGTGGAAAAATAGAAGATTATCAATTTTTTGAAAAATATGAGTGCACCAGATATTGAAGTCCTTGATCCAAAAATAAATTAAATTAAATTTTGACATATACAAAAAAGTTATAATGCTATAACGGTTATACTGGGTTCAATTGTAATTCGCTTTAACTTTGAAACTTGATTAAGGAAAAATATTCAATAAAAACTATCTAACCAAGTGGAAGCACTAGATATTAGAGTTACAAATCTAAATTTTAAAGAATTAGAATTTTATCCTTCATGGAAAAAGTTGGCGTGTTATACGGTAGCATCACTTTTAAAAATGTTGTTTTCTAAAAAATCAATTTTCATGGGAGATGGAAAAGAAGTGCAATTTGATTCAAAAATTTGAAAAAATATTTTTAGAATCTACAAACAAAACTTGATGAGACTCTAGGTTTGCACTACATCTTCAAATTCCTCACGGTTTAGCTGCTATAGGTGCCCGAATGTGAAGATTTAGTTAAAAATAATAATTTCAGCGGTCCGCCTTAAAAATTAAACCACTATTATGGGATCACCCTTTATTGTGGTTAGGGTATCGACAAAAACTCTCTTATAATTTCAAATTTTCACCAAATAGATTTTTTTTTTTTAAAACAAACCTAGTAGTTTAAAAACTACATTCAATTTGCTACAAATTCTATTCTTACATATTTTTGAAATAATATAGATAACTTATTCAAATTTTTATGTCAAGTTTCCTAAATCTGATTTTTCTGAATGTTTTGCAACTTAAGGGCCTTTTTTTTCCTTGATGATCCTGCACATACCCTTTAGTATTACTTATTGTTTAGTAATTAGTTAGAAATCTGGCACCGACTATTCCTGTAGCCACTAGAATTGCATTCTATGACTATTCCTGTAGCCAAAGCAGACAAAGTAGTGCTCTGTTTGTTGCTCATATTTTCATACCTATTATGCATTTTAGGTTGATTTAGTTGTTGATTAATGATTGGTATTTATGGTATTCCCTTCTAAGCAATTTACTTTCAGCATTGTGTGTTCCTTAGCTATAGAATTAAATGACTACTTTGAGTTCCTAGTGCACATATTGTACTGACCCATTTCAAGTTCACGTCCCTAGGTTGACAAGTTAAATGCACCTTCATGATGATTGGAATAGGTATTAAGGTTAGATGTCCAATCTCTGAATCATGGCTATAAGGGCTTAAGTTATTAAATCATTGTAGGAGGCCAACATTTTTGGTGTTGTTGATGGGGAAGGTGTCAAACTAGGAATTATTTTGGAGTCATTGATAGTTTTTCTTGCTGTAATGTTTCTATAAGTTTTTCTTAGTATATCCTCATTTAGGAAGTAATGACCCCCCTTATTCTTTACCAATTTTTTGTGTGAGCTAATTGATAGTGAGTGATATTGCATGCATAGAGGAAGGAGAATGGATGCTTATGGGAGATTCCTTCCTAACAATCCTAATCCATTCCAGCTAGTTGAATATCAAAACCTAGCAAGAGAAGAAGAAGAAGATCCACACCCCTTTGTTGATCCATATCCTGATCTGACTAGCTTTGAAGTCTCCTCTGAAGATCAAAATCAACTTGAGAACCCCTTTGCTTTGGAACTACATCAAATAGGCATGGGTGATGCAAATAGGAATAGACCTAACCAACTAGCTTTTCCTTTCCCCGTTTCCCACCAGAATGAGGTTGACAACATCAAGAACATTATTGCCTCAGCACTTCCCAAGTTTTATGGACTTGTCACAAAAGATCTTGATACCTTTTTATTTGAGTTTGACATACTTTGCAAGAGTTATGATTATACTACTAATGCCCATAGGCTTAAGATATTTCCCACCACTCTAAAAGAGGTTGCATTAAGATGGTTCATGAGCCTAAGCAGAGATACTGTGGAAACTTGGGAAGATATGAAGACAAAATTCCTTGAGAAATACAAGGAATACTGCAGGGGCAACAACATGAGAGGAGGTGACATTTTTTAGGATGCATCGAAAGGAAGATGAGAGGCTAGAAGATTACATTGCAAGGTTTATGTTTTTCCTAGAAAAATCTCCATGCCATACACTTAATGAAGACTCACAAAAGTTGCTTTTCCTAAGAGGAATCAATTATAGTTGCACTGATGTCTTGGACCTCATGGGAGGAGGAGATATCTCCCAAGTTCATTGGGAGGATATCAAGAAAATATGCTAGAACTACTCTAGGGAAGCTTCAAAGAAAGGGAGAGCTTACCAATCTTCCATGGGTAAGTCAACTACCATTGAAGTTTCAAGAATGGATATTACTCATTTGCTGGCAGAATTCAGGAAAGACATTATAAATAATCTAGCTACTCAACTAGATACACTTCAGTCCAAGAAGAAGCAGGAGGAGGCAGAGGCAATGTTGACAAAGTATTGCCCCCATTGCAGACAAAAGAAGAAGGACTACACATGCAAGATGATAGCTAATCTTGAAAGCAAGTAGATTCCACCTGAGTTCAAACCAATCCAGATTAAGGAAGACCAAGTCTTCTATGTTGCACAAAGGAAGCCTTGGGCTCTAAGACAAGGTATGCCACTAGATCCACTATCTTATGCTGCACCATATTTTAATTCATATTCATCTATAAACCAATAGAAGCCCCCATATCCATCTAGTTATGGAGGATATCCACCATAGCCTTGGAGTAACCCTCGCAATGCTTGGCCTAGTCATTAGAGTTCTCCACCCCAATGGGAGCAACCACAGGGGAAGTGGTAGCAATTTCAAGGGCATTAAGAGCCACGTCTAGGAAATTGGCAGCATACAAATCAATGGGGAGGAGAACATCAATGGACTACTCAGAAAACCAGTTACATACATCCACCTTCTCAACCCCAACATCCTGCTATAATGCCTCCACCTGCTAATCCAAGCTCAAATGCACCTAAACCTACTCAACTACTAGCTCAATCACACATCCAATCCAAATAACAAACCACAACATCAGCCTACATACTCTGTTGATTCAAATCAATTCCCCGCATATGCTATGTGTGTAAGTAACATCCACTTGCATTCAGGAATGACTCTACCAGCCCCTTCCAAGCCCATTTCCTCAGAGATTGGAAGTTGCCAAGAAGGAAGAAAAGGAGGATACAAATTTTTATATCTTGGATTAGTTGAAGCATATATGTTTCCAGATACCTCTATTTTAGGCCATAAAGGATGTTCTAATCTACGACAAGACAATCAAGGAGGCGTGTCTCAAGAAGCCAAGTAGGAAAAAGGACCAAACTACAGTTCATGTGGTAGGACAACTAGCTGGCATCATACTGTTAAAAGTGACTATCCCCAAGTATAATGACCTAAGTAGTCCTATGGTAGCAGTTGTTATAAATGGGGTCCAAATAAATAATGCTCTGATTAATTTAGGGGAAGAGGGTATGTGTAGGATCATGATGGGCCAAAAAGTGGCAATATGATGGGTATGTGGCTAACAACTTTTTTTTACCAAAATTTGATGAAACAAAAACCATTTTTAAAGGATATTCTCATCTTTCCACCAATATAAATTATTCTTTACTTTGAATTAAACAAGTAATTATTATTCATTTTCTATTCAAATTACGACTAAAGTCCTGATTGATAGGTTGATTGAAAAATCTCTATAGCTTTCAAACGGTATAACATTTTTTGAATCCAAAACATGTGTCACATTCTATGCTTCACATACTTTAGGATTAAAAAAAAAAAATTGAATTTCATGAAGTTTTGACCAAGTTAAGGTGGTCAGACATATGAGTTTTTATATTTTATAAAAGTTGTAATAAAAAAATTATAATTAATTTACTTAGGGAAAAATTAAAAAAAATAGGCATCACATTGGGACATGAGTCCTCTACTTATATCTAAAATCTTATAAAAAAATATTATCATTTTATTGTGGTTAGGGTGGTCAGACAGACACCTACTTCTTATTTTTTCCCTGAAATTTAAGTATTGCTGCATTGAAATTTTAAATTATCACCAAATAGATTTTTTTTTTAAACAAACCTAGTAGTTTAGAAACTACGTTCAATTTGCTACAGATTCTATTCTTACATATTTTTGAAATAATATAGATAACTGATTCAAATTTTTACGTCAAGTTTCCTAACTCTGATTTTTCTGATTTTTTTGCCACTTAAGGGTTTTTTTTTCCATGATGATCCTGCACATACCCCTTAGCTAGAGTAACTCAGAGTTTCTTGACAACATCATAATTGATGGGTGCTTTAGTCATAGGTTCAAGTTCTTGAGGAAGGATTAGTTGTTTATTCATTCTAGTCTTATAAGTATGGGCTACCATTGTATAAGAGGGAGCCATATAAAAATCAGGAGATTCATCATCAAATGGAACACCATTAATAGAGAAAACCCTTTGACCATTTCAGATGGGAGGAGCATGAAAATTTTTGTTATTTATTCGCCTACTCAGCCATCTCATGATGAAGATAATCCCATATGGCCACATGTTGGTGAAGAGGTCAAGGAAGTTAATTCTGTGGCATACCTTATGATGCTAGGAAGAAGCTCTTTCATTCAACTCCAATATGAGAATGAAGTATTGGCTAACATCATTCAGAACCATTGTGAAGTAGAGGAAGCATTATCTTCTCATTTTTTTACTCTAGTCAAGACACTTCTACTTACTCTTCCTGCAGTCACTGTTCCTGCAGATGTTCTTCTTGCAACCACTCTTCTTGCAACCACTGTTCTTGTAGACACTGAAAAATGTCCTAAGTCCACAAGCATCATTTTTCTTGGTTGTTTTCCTTCGATAATTGAATAACTTTAATTATTCAATTAGGTTTGACCACATTCCTCTATTAATTAAATAATTTTTAATTATTTACTTAATTCACCTTCTCATCTTTATTCTATCTTGATCAATTAAAATTATTTAATTGTTTCACTAATATATCCCTTTCTTCAATAATTAAATAATTTTTTTTTATTTAATTATTTATCTTTCATCTATAATGAGATAATAATAATAATCATTATTTGACCTTTTATTCTTCTATAATTAAATAATTGTCAAAATTATTAATTGTGTTTCATTCCTCTCTTTTGGATAAATAATTCAAATTAATTATCCATGTCTAATTTCTACCTCCCCATTTAATTAAATTGATTAATTTAATTAAATGCTCCTTTTGTCATTTTCTCTAAATAAATAGTTTGGATAAATTATTTATTTGCCACTTGTCATTTTCCTCCATTTTGGATAAATAATTTAAAATAAATTATTTATGCACCTCCACCTGGTCAAAGATACCTTGTCATTATTTCATGTGATAGTCTGCATGTCCCTATCATAGCTTGCATGTCCCTGCATCTCTGTCATAGCCTGCATGTCCCTGCATGCATGTCTATCATGATTCCTCCAAGAATAGCATATTCTTGGTGCATCAATTTTGGACCATTGATCTTGAAATCCTTTTAGAGGATTAATCTCATCCATCCATTTGAAAGGTTGTCTATAAAAGAAACCTTCCTTCTCCATTTTCAGCTTAACAACTAATTATCCCCAACTTTCTTGCTACCATTTGCAGGTTTTGCACAAGTGTTTCAACAAATCTGAGGGAAAAGTTTCACAACAAGAAGGAGAGCAAGAGAAGTGATTCAAGTTCAATGGGGAGTGCTTTATTTCTTTGTTTTCATTTTTCTCCTTTCATATGATTGTATTCTCTTTTTTGGATGAGGTTAATAGTTTAGAAGTGTTGGTTGTCACTTTATCTATGCTATTTGATTTCTAACTGTTAGAAACCAAGATCTGATTGCAAACCAGAAAAATCACCTTCCACAGAAGAGAAAAACAAAAAAGCAGAGATTTGCAAAAGATGTGCAAATTAATATATTCGAAGTACAAATAATTACAAGAGATAATTTTCTTTATAAAAGCAAAGATGCATAACCCTAATCTTATCTTGAGCAACAAGATAGCTCAATAAGATAAGGATAAAACCTATAACTTAGGAATTAAATATGCCTAAGTAAACTTATGCAAAGTGTAATTAATAATTAATTATACCAACACCCCCCCATAAGTGCAACTTAGGGAGAAGCAGATTATTATGCAAATATGAGTCCCGACAACAAGGCCTGATCAGGTACTCATGTAAAAATGTAAAGAGAGAGAAAACCCAGTGGGAAAAACCCCCCCTCAGAGAGATGAACTGCTGCGAAGAAGCACTGGAAGAACTCTGATGAAGCAACACTGGAACCCCAAATCTGACAAGCAAGGAAAGATAATTCTGTCTACAACTGAAACCAAAAATGGAATCACAAATGTAACAGTAGACCTGATGCCAAGGAACACTAGAAACTCACATACTGGATCAACCCCGGGATCTGTAAGCAACAATAGATGAAAGCATGAATGGACCCATAATGATGAGAAATCTGGAAGTTGTGTCTCTCGAAGCCAATGCCAAACTGAAACTAAAACTGCCCATAGGACGAGTACCATCAAGATGCTGGAACATTAAACATAAAAACATGGCCCTCAAATGAGAAAGATCTGAACTAATGTGGATCAAGAACTATAAAATCCCAATGTGAAGTGTGAACCAAAGCAAACCAACGATGTGTCTAGCTAAGCAAGAAAGAAGCTAAGGGAAACAACAAGAAACTAGAAAAACTCATGCGAGTTGTCACCAATACGAAAGATGGATGCAAGAACCCCCCTTAATGAAACTTTATATCAGTTCATTATTACAATACCCAATGATTGCATAAGGAGATAATGCAAAACTATAGAAACGTAATCGAAAATGCAAACCTAGCGCATGAAACAAAAATGAATGCATGCATAAAATAAGGTACACATATTTTGTAAATAACCTCAGATCTGTATAGAGGCCAAAAGCAACTTTCCAACACCGTGAAAATCATGAAAAACGGATAAGCAAGTCACAAGATATGTCTCCCGGAGTGAAAAAAGAAACATCTAACTTCTGAGGCAGAAAAAAGAATCCAAAAGGAAAAATCAGAAAACCACACTAGCACCATTGTGTAGAGTGTCAAAACAGCATTCCGATGATATCTCGTTTGCAAAAAAGGGATGTTGTATGCCCAAGTTATGCCCGTTTTCGTGAAAGTTGTCCAAAAAACTCTGATTTGGCCCCTAGAAGCCCTTAGGGGCTAAAAAAGTAAGGCCCCTGGTCGTATGCAGGACTAGGGGCTGGTGCACAGGGAGCTGGGCCGAAGCCCTCGATCGCTGATATGACCAGGGCTGGGGCTGTAGGCCCGATGGGGGGCTGAGGGTGGAGCTCTCGGTCACCAAATGACTGCAGGCCAGCAGATTTAAGCCCACAAGGGCTTTCGCCTATGCTGTGGTCGTCCCTAGGACCTGGGCGGAGCCCGCGGGCTCTGAAAGGGGGAAGCAGCGGACTGGTGGTGGTGTGTGGTGGCGGTGGCCCGGCAGTGGCTGCCCGGTGGCTGCCTGGTGGCCGTTGGGGGCTGCTGAGAATTTAAACGGGGAGCGTCGGATTTCACAGAAAACTTTGATTTTTTTATTTTTTAAAATTTTTTTTTCAAAAAACAAGCCTCGAAAATTGTGCTTGGGAGTCGTACAGCCCCCCTGGGCAAATTTTTTTTTCCCTTCCAGATGACTGTGTCCAAATCGGACAAACTTTATATGGAAATAGGGGTTTTTGGGCGCTGCGAATCCAACGACAAGGTTTGTTTGGGCCCAAAGTGCTCCAAAAATCAGGTGATGCCTGGATCTATCAAAAAAATCACTGAGCTTGAGACCCTCATAGATCTGGAAAACAGTGACCAAAATAAATGAAATAAAAGTCATTTCTGACTTTTTTTGGTGCTCTGAATCCAACGGAAAACCCCGATCTGATCCAAGACACTCCAAAAATATGCTCAAGCAAAGAAACCCTCGAGGGACCCTGAACGAGCTCTGCACTATATTCCTCCAAAAAAGCTGAGAAGGGGTTGGAAATTCAGGCTCTGATACCATGTTAGAAACCAAGATCTGATTGCAAACTAGAAAAATCACCTTCCACAAAAGAGAAAAACAAAAAAGCAGAGATTTGCAAAAGATGTGCAAATTAATATATTCGAAGTACAAATAATTACTTGAGAGAATTTGCTTTATAAAAGCAAAGATGTATAACCCTAATCTTATCTTGAGCAACAAGCTAGCTCAATAAGATAAAGATAAAACATATAACTTAGGAATTAAATATGCCTAAGTAAACTTATGCAAAGTGTAATTAATAATTAATTACACCAACACTAACCCCATCTCACAGTTCCTATATATGTTCTTCCTATAGCCACTCTTCCTGTAGAAAGACTTCCTGTAGTAATAGGTATGTCCCATACATTTTTTCCATATGAAATAAAGGTACCATGAGTTAATGAAGAAACCATGATAGAGTTAACTACATAAGTACAAGTATTGGAAGGAAAATATTTGAATGTTAATAGTAAATTAAATGAACAACAATTGTTATTGGCAAACCTATTAAGGACCCATCAACATGCATTTGCATGGGATTATCATGATATGAAGGGATTGGACCCTAAACTTTGTACACACACAATTTACATCAAAGATGATTGTACTCCAGTAAGACAACCACAAAGAAGAATTAACCCTGCACTAAGAGAATTTGTGAAAGGAGAATTGTAGAAATTACTAGATGCAGGATTTGTCCATCTGATTTTAGATAGTAAGTGGGTGTCTCCATTAGTGATTGTGCCAAATAAAGGAGGGAAATTAAAAGTTTTTGTTGATTATAGGGAACTTAATACTACCACCAAGAAGGACCAATTTCCCTTACCCTTCATTGATTAAGTTTTGGACACACTTGTCGGAAAGCAATACTTTTCTTTTCTAGTTGGATTCAACAGCTACAACAAGATCCAAATTGCACCAGAGGACCAAGAGAAGACCACATTTACTTGTCCATGGGGGACCTTTTCTTATTTGGTGCTCCCATTTGGCTTATGCAATGCACCTGCAACTTTTCAGATGGTAGTCATTAGCATATTCTTAGACATTTCTCATGATTGCATGTAAATTTATATGGATGACTTTACCACTTATGGTGTTGATTTTAATCAAGCATTGGAAAATCTCAGGAGAGTCCTACAGAGATGTGAAGACCAAAACTTGTCCTTAAATGGTGAAAAGTGCTTCATGATGATGTAGGAAGGTGTAGTTCTTGGTCACTACATCTCCCATAATAGAATTCAAGTACAGATCCTGCAAAGATTGAGGTAATCACAAATCTTCCCACACTTACAAAATAGAAGGATGTTAGGAGTTTCTTGGGTCATACAGGATATTATATGCATTACATCAAGGATTTCAGCAAGGTAGCAACACCATTGTACACTGTTCTCACTAAAGATGATGAATTTTAGTGGACTAAAGCTTGTGACAAGGAATTTTCTAACTTGAAGGTAGCTTTGACTCATGCTCCTATACTCAAAGGGCCTAATTGGGAGCTTCCTTTCCATATCTATACTGATGCATCAGATTATGCCATAGGAGCAGTCTTAGGAAAAAAAAAGGATTTGTTGAAAATGCCATTTACTTTGTCAGCAAAAATTTACAAGGAGCTGAATTCAATTATACAATGAGAGAGAAAGAAATGTTGGCAGTAATCTATGCATTGAAAAAATTCAAACATTACATAACAGACTACCAAATCTTTGTGCACACTGATCATGTAGCCATTAGATATCCCATGAATGAACCTTTGATCATATGTAGATTGGCAAGATGGATATTTTTGATGTAGTACTTTGATATAACCATTGTGGCTAAGCTAGGGAAGGCCAATATTGTTGCAAATTTTCTTTAGAGGCTGACTACATTAGAAGAAAATCAACCCATAGATGTCTCTTTTCCTAATGAGCATCTATTCTCCCTCAGTATACAAACACCCTGGTATGCTGACATAGCCAATTATTTGGTCAAAGGTAGAGTTCCTTCTCACTTCTCTCCAAAAGAGAAAAGGGCACTCATTGAAGAATCTTTTCCTTTCTCTTGGATTGCTAGATGTTTGTTTTATACTAGACCAGACCATGTCACGAGGAGATGTGAGAGAAGATGAAACATATGACATTTTGCATGCATGTCACAACAAACCATGTGTAGGACACTTTATAGCCAAGAGGACAACAATGAAATTTTTAAACATAGGATATTACTAGCCAACACTCTATAAGGATGTAGGAAGGTATACCAGAAAATGTGATAGATGTCAAAGAATGAGAAAATCAACCAAGTCTGATGAGATGCCACTTTTCCCTCAGGTAGTAATCACTCCCTTTGACAAGTGGGGATTGGATTTTGTGGGACCCATTGAACCTCCATCAAATGGTGAGTCTTATATATTGGTATGCACTGATTATGTGACAAAGTGGGTAGAAGTTAAGGCCATGAAGCATGCAAGAGATAACAATATCGTAGAATTTCTTTATGAGGATATTTTCACAAGACATGGAGTCCCAAGACAAATAGTGACTGATCAAGGTGCTCAATTCACATTAACCCTTGTTGTAGCACTAGTTAATGAGTACAACATAAGGTATGGGAAATCTACTCCTTATCGCCCCTAGGATAATGGCCAAGTTGAGGTGACCAACAGAGAAATTGAAGCCATTATGACCAAAACAGTAGCTATTTATATAAAGGATTGGGAAAACATATTACCAAAAGTTGTTTGGGCCTATAGAAGAACCTAGAAAACAACTACAATCTTCACTCCATTTGATTTGTTGTATGGAGAGATAGTTATGATGCCAGTCGAATTTGAATATAAGACTTTGTGAACTACAGTAGACTTGGGGATGGATATTTCTAAGGCACAAAGAGAAAGAATCATGCAGCTGACTACTTTGTATGAGATAAGAAGAGCAGTCCTACAAAATACAAAGGTAGTGCAGATTCAAAGAATCAAGTGGCATGAAAAATTTAAAAAGGAGAAGAAATTCCAACTAGGAGATTGAGCCCTGCTCTATGACTCAAGATACCAGGAAAATGCAAGAAAATTTTAGACAAGGTGGCTAGGACCATATGAAGTTGATGAGGTCTTTCCTAATGGAGTTTTTCAGCTTACTACCATTGACCCTTTCAAGTTCAAATTACTTGTCAATGGTCATCACCTCAGATTATATCACAAGCTAGCTTACAAAGAAGAGTTCTTGTAGTAATTCACCCAACATTAAGCACCCGAGCTTCTTGTAGTCAGAGGAAGTGGACCTAGTGTCCCTCCTTCTGGCTAATTAAGGTACATACTTCTCATAATAAAGAATTTCACTTACATGGAAGTCCATTTCTTCGTCCATCTGCCCATTCACCCATCCATCACCACCTTTCTCTCTCTTCCATCACTTCATTCCACCTCACCTCATTCCACTTCATTCTCATTAATTACTCAATTTATTCCCTAAAAGGTGAGTGGTACTTTCTCCACAATCTTTGCAACAAATCCTCTACACATTCAGGTATGCGTGCATCAATTGCTATATTTTAAACATCTTTTAAGTGCATTCATTTAATCACTATATGTTAGTACAGACATTCACATAACATTTCATTATTCCCTGTTAAATCACCACTCCCATCTCGCATGTGTGGACACATGTCCAAATTTAGGTTGGGGCAAAAGAAAAAGGTGCAACTATATTGCCCATGTGTTAATTTATCCTAGGCTACATCAAAAAATTTAACATGAGACGATTTGAAATCTAAGTGAGAGGAAAACTTGCATGTGTAAAGTGACATTAATTGCAGCTTCCATTCCTTCCCATCATAATTCTCCTTTATCACTCCTTTTTTGAGTTGCAAGCAAAAAGGTGAAACAAAAGAAAGGAAATTCAATCAATATTGGCACTGAAAATTTAGTAGGTATTGTAGGAAAGTGAACTTAATTTTCATATAGGAATTGCAGAGCATTTTTTTGATTGCAGACAATGGGAGGTGAGTTAATTCAAAATGAACCCACGGTGCATGATGTTTTATTGCAAGATGCATAATGCTTGGCTAAATTTAGAAACTGTGGATGGTTAGATTACTTCCTCAAGATGGATGGCTTTGATGAAAGCATTGCCCTTGAATTCTCCCAGACATTTTCTAAAGGAAAAGCCATAGTAAAAGGGTTGGAAGTTGTGGCAACTGTGGAAAGAATTGTAGAGGTCATAGGGTTACTAACTGATGGTGAAAATTACCCTACCTCTAAAGATGCCAAATCAGTTTGGTCCAAATTTACAGAGCCGAACGATGCCCCACTGAGCATAGATAAATAGGGTACAAAGAGAATGTCCCCGCCTGAGCCATGGAAGCAGACAACTGTTTATGTTCTCAAATACAATACTTGTGAGGATCACCAGTCAAATTTGCATTTTGTCCACTTCAAGCTTTTGAATCACATGAGGCACGAAAGGAGGATGAATGTGCCTAATGTGCTATACAATCTTCTCTCAATCATGGCGGCCGAGACCCAAAAAGTTAGGGATAATTTTGTTTCCCACCATTGTCTGATTAAATTACTGGTTGAAAATTCTCTGCATGATGTATCTGGAATGACTTGGGAAGAATTTATAAATGTTGATCAAATTAGACTTGAGCACTTGCAACCTAGGGCTTTACCTCAACCCCGTAGGTCTAGCAGGAGATTAAGCATGGCTTAAGCTACTCGTGGAACTTCAACCTCTAGTGTTGAGTCTAGTGTGAATCCTCCTATAGTAGAAGAAACCATAGAAATTAGTTCTTCTGGAATAGAGTAATTAGAAAAAGAAATCTCCTCCTCAGATTCTGATGATGACATTCCACTTGAAACCCTGATGAAAAATAAGGCACATAAGAGAAAATTAGAAACGAGAAAAGGGAAGGCCAAAAGGAAGCCGCCAGAAAGAAAGGTTCTAACTTCTAAGAAGAGGAAGGTTGAAACTGTTCATCCTACAACCAAAGAAAAATGTGAGAGGCCTCCCAAGAAATCAAGACCAGCTAGACCTGCGATTGGTATGCCTCCATAGGAAAGCCCTAAGCCTGGTGAGACATCACATGAGGACCCTAAAGCTCCAATCGGGCATGAAAATGTTGAATAAGAAGACATGTTTGGGAGAGCAGCAAATATAACACTGGCCAATCTTGCTAAAATTACAGAAGAGATTGAGGAAAACCAAGATTTCTTGCAGCATGAGCAATAAGTCTTGCAACAACAACCAAAACCAGAGCAAGAGTTCATGCAGCTACAACAAAAACATGAATGAGGGCCCCTACAACTCAAGAAGTAGAAGAAGAAACAATACCCTTGCAGCCAAAGATAATTGGACAAACTGAGTCCATGTAGATAGTGCCATATAAGGAGCCACCATCGATAGAAAGACTGGTAGGAATTCATAATATTCTTGATTTTATAGTACATAAGACAATTTTTAATTTATGGAAAGAAATACAAAGGAGGGAGGAAGAATGAAAAAAGGAAAAAATAGAAATTAAAGAAGGAAATTCAAAAGAGGGATGAAGAGATTGAAGATAAGGATGCATAAATTGCCACCATGAAGCAGAGGGTGGATGATATGGCAACCTTGGTACCATAGATTTTGGAATGTAGGACCCCTCCAAGTATTTATGCTCTACTCCTAAAAGAGAAATATCTTTCTTTTAAGCTGTCAAGGATTGCCTTAGGTTTGAATCCTTCTATTGACACCCCTGTTGAATTTTTCAATGCTTATAAGATTGCCTCAACTGAAATGAAGAATTTGTTGTGTGAGTTTCATTTACATAATCATGTTGTAACTAAAGACCATGATTGGGATCCACTGTTGTATGTTGGGGATGTCCAATTAAGGACATTTATGTCTTGGGTAAAAAATGAGATTAGTTGGGGATAGGAACATGGGTCTTATAAGCAATTGGAGTCTAACATCCCTTTGCCCATTAGAGTTGAATCAAGCAACCCAAGGGATATTTATAGAGAATGGAATAGAATGCTTCTCAGACCTAGTTATGGAAACAATATTATGCCTTGGATTGAGGAAATTTACAGTGAGTATGAGGTAAAGATAGCAACAAATGAGGAAACTATGAGAAGATGTCTATCAAAAAGATGGAATAGCCTAACTAATGAGCTGAAGTAGGATGAGCCTCATTCCATCCATAATTATGCTGCAACATTAAAAATGATTGATAGGTATATTCAGATTGGGAGAATACAGAGGTGATCATGGATTCCCCTGACTTTCTAGCCACCCATGCTCATGTGGCCTGTGCCAAACTTCAGATTCTACCAGTATGGCATTGTTGTGGAAAAATAGAGATGGAACAAATTTGATAGATTGGGAGGATTCTATTAGGATCATAATTCACGCATAATAGCCACTAATGTTGGACAACTTTCAATTACAAATTTTAGAGTCTTGACCAAGCAGAAGAACAACCCTTCCCCTATTGGAGGACCAACAAAACATTAGGTTGGGGGGAGTGATGAGCCTAGTTTTTGGCCCAATTTTGGGTAGAATCTATAGTTTATTTGCTGGAATTTGACATGGACTTTGATGTTAGATGTTGATATTTTCATAGTGTTTCCCTCAAACCATAGACATTGGGCTTTAATCCTATCTCTGCAAGTTTTAATGACATTGGCATATTATATGGATTATCTATATTGATTTTGCATGTGGTTAATGAATGTTCCTTAAGGTGGTTATATATGTGTAGTTATTGTGCGTACTAACATTGCCATGCATATTTAATATGCTAAGTTGAGGAAGGCACTGCCAGCTAGGCATGAACCATAACTCCAAAAAAGGAATTGCTCAAGGTCGGAGGAGGTCAATGATAGAAGATTCCTCATGCAATTGAATGTAACCGCCTTGTAGTGGACTTCAATGATTGAGCATGCACATGTGTTATTTTTGTGCTAAATCTATGTTTGGACCTACATGTTTGATAGATTCCATGCACGCATAACCACCATCACTCCATTTCCTCTATTTTCCCTAAATGGTGTCCTCTAGTCATGGAGTTGACTACCTTGTTTAGATAATAATATAAATAAAAATCTAATGCTCCTTCCTCAAGAGGTTGCACGATCTAATATTGTACTTGCACTCTCAATTTTTTCAGTAATACAGATACATTACTCTTTTGTACTCATGATTTGCAATGAATAAAATAAAGTTATGAGTTTGAGCATCTAAGTTCTCATTAGTTTTAGAGCATATTGATCCCATGGGGCCCCCTTGGTGAGTAATCCATTTTCTTAGTTTAGTATTAGTTTAGTATTACCTATTGTTTAGTAATTAGTTAGAAATATGGCACCGACTATTCGTGCAACCACTAGAATTCCATTTCGTGACTGTTCCTACAGCTAAAGGAGATAGAGTAGTGCCCTATTTGTTGCTTAGATTTTCATTCCTATTATGCATTTTAGTTTGATGTAGTTGTTGATTGATCATTGGTATTTATGGTATTCCCTTCTAATAAATTTACTTTCATCATTGCATGTTCCTTAGTTGTAGAATGAAATGGCTACTTTTAGTTCCTAGTGCACATCTTGTGCTGACCTACTTCAAGTTCACGTCCATGGGTTGACAAGTTAAATGCACCTTCATGATGATTGAAATAGCTATTCAGGTTAGATGTCCAATATATGAATCATGGTTGTAAGGGATTAAGTTATTAAATCATTATAGGAGGCCAACAAGACTCATTGTCATCATCAGACTCTACACCTCCATCACTCTCCCTTTCGAAATAAGTTAAAAATTTGGACCCATTCCATTTCTTGCTCATAGGGCAGGTGGAAAAAGATGGTGGGCCAAAAAGTGGCCAACTTTTAATAAAAAATTAAGAAGCCATAACACTAGCACAGTATGTCATATTATAAGAAAGAAAAGAAAAGTCAATTCATTATTTCACTTTTCTATTTTTCCCATCTGTGGCCTACAAACCCTTCCCAAGAACACTTGTGTTATTGAGAGCCCAAATTTCACCATTTCTTCATCGATTCTTTTCCAAAATACTACCACGCTGATGAGGAGCTCAAAGGAGTAAGCTTTTATTATTTTTTTGTGAATTTGTTGTTAAATAGGTAGATTTAATATGTTTTTATGTTAATTTCTTTAATTTTCAAGAGTTGATAATTCGCCTCCTTCTCCCGCTTAAAATCCTTCTTCACCTCATGACCAAATACTTAATGAACAACCAACCCAACAAAATCCTCCAATAAATCTTGAACATCCTCTTCAAACTCAACAAAATTTAATGGGGAAAATTGAAAATAACCAAAAAACATTGAGTTAATTGCGAGGTTGAAAGATCCTGCAAGTTCACCCTCACAAATAACCACACTTGCACAATCACTTGAATCTATGTTAACACATGTAGATTCAATTAGAAAAAAATTAAGTGGTTGGGTGGAGAAGAGACATGAGTAAAGAGAATATTATGCAGATAAAATATCCTACACACAAGTCAAAATTGAAAAAAATACAAAATTTGACTTGTGTTCCCTTTTCACAAACCCACAAAAAAATCAACCTCTACACCCTACAAGCAAAAGGTTTCATATCCATTGGTGCAACCACCAAGGGATAAAGGATTTTTTTTGGAAGAGGTGGTGGATGGTTTTTTAATATCTGCCACGCAACAATAACAAGGTCCCGCAATATTTCTTGAGGAAACTCTATTGCGAGTTTGTCCTCAACAAAATCCCCAACTATTATTGATATGTGAGACTTCAAAAGTAGAGGTGGTGGGTCTACATAGGATAGACCAGGGGCACGTCTTGATCCACAGAAGCCGGTGAGACAAGCACTCACCAAACCAACTTATGATAACATGGTTATCCCTTCCATTGTGAAGGAGAGTGTTGAGGTCAAGACACTACAGTCCATTAGTTCCTTCACCTAGAGCATCAGAGACTGTACCAGTTGTACAATACAACGTGAGCTAGGGGAGAATTTGAGGGGTAGGGTTCCACCCCATATTTGTTAGTCTTGTGGGTCCACCTATGGTTATGACCCCATAGATATTCAATAGGTAGGTACGCAAGCTACATCTATAGGTGACTAGTTGGTGATGATAGATTCCCTCATAAATGAGGCTTTAGGCCTTGATACTTAGGTAAATGTTAGCAGGTTCATTGAATTTAATTTATTAAATTTCATTTTTGAAATGCAAGATTAACTAATTTAGTTTAAATATTGTGATTAAATCTTAGGGTCATTGCATTCATTTAGTTTTCAACAGTCCTCCATCTTCGTATTATGCTATGGCATGTACTACCAAGGTATGTAACTAGTAAACATTTATAAATATTACATGTGAATAGAATTGTTATATGAATTGTATTCATCTGATTTTGGATGTTGAATAGGTTAATCTTTTAGATTTCATGGTAGCACCTCTTAGTGGTGGTGGAGTTCGAAAATTCACTCAGGTAATAGAATAAATAGATTAAATAATGAATTTTACTTAATATATTTGTGTAGTTTATATTCATATCACTGATTACATTTCTTTGCACATATTTCAAACTCAATGCATTACTTCACATTGCATAACTAATAACTAGGAGCATATGCTAATTGTATTTACTTTCATGGCATTCAATGAGATCACATTTTATTGAGGCATTTTTTTCAAACAATTCACTAACTTGTCTATGGTATGGGTGCTTGGAAAAAATCTATCAAAGCATAATAGTAAGCAATACCATAGAAAAGGAAATGATTTGTTTGAAAAAATTCCTCAAAGAAATGTGGTCTCATGGTGATGTCCATCACCATGAGACCACATTTCTTTGAGGCATTTTTTCAAACAACTCACTGCCTTGTCTATGAAACCACATTTTCCATAAATGTCTACCAAATAATTTTATCAAATAGTTTACTTCCTTGCTGCTATGGCTAAAATCCTGAAATAGGCGCTTTCAAACAAACTATGGATGCTTGGAAAAATTATATCAAAGCATAATAGTAAGCAATAGCATAGACAAGCTAGTGAGTTGTATTGAAAAAATGCCTCAAAGAAATGTGATCTCATGGTGATGGAATGCCATTCCATCAACATGAGACCACATTTATTTGAGGAATTTTTTCAAACAACTCACTACCTTAAGAAAAGATAAATCCTCTTTAATCAAATCAAATCATTTGAAGGTCTTAGATTAGATCCCCAAATCTAATCCCATCCTCCATCTTCATCCTTAGATCCTATTATTCCAATCCCCAAGTTCATTTCTAATCCATCATCCTAATTTCATCCTCATCCAAAATCAATACCAATCATGTTACATTGGTGGTTGTCGTTGGACCAAAAGATTGACCTATTAATGCTCGATACAACCGCCATATTTATGGGTATGTGCAGGATCATGATGGGCGAAAAAGTGGCAATATGATGGGTATGTGGCTGACGACTTTTTTTTACCCAAAATTGATGAAATGAAAAGGGTTTTAAAGGAGATTTTCAGCTTTCCACCAATATCAATTATGCTTTACTTTGAATTTAATAAGTAATTATTATTCATTTTCTATTCGAATTACGACTAAAGTCCTAATTGATAGGTTGATTGAAAAACATCTATAGCTTTCAAACAATATCACATTTTTTGAATCCAAAACATGTGTCACATTCTATGCTTGAAATACTATAGGATTAAAAAAATAAGAATTGAATTTCATGAATTTTTGACCAAGCAAGGTGATTAGACATATGAGTTTTTATATTTTTTAAAAGTTGTAATAAAAAATTCATAATTAATTATTTACTTGGAAAAAAATTACAAAAAAATATACATAACATTGGGACATGAGTCCTCTACTTATATATAAAATCTTATAAAAATATATTATCATTTTATTGTGGTTAGGGTGGTAAGACAAACATCTACTTCTTATTTTTCCCTTGAAATTTAAGTACCGCTGCATTGAAATTTCAAATTTTCACCAAATAGATTTTTATTTTTAAAAACCTAGTAGTTTAGAAACTATATTAAATTTTCTACAGATTCTATTCTTACATATTTTTGAAATAATATAGATAACTTATTCAATTTTTTACATCAAGTTGCCTAACTCTAGTTTTTTTGAATTTTTTGCCACTTAAGGGCATGTTTTTTCCATGATGATCTTGCACATACCCTTATACAAGATCCATTAGAGGTGGTTAAGCCATTTCATGAACCCAAGAACCGCATTGCACCAAGGAGACCAAGGGACACACCATCTTGCAACAATCCCCCCAACACAAGCGTGGGGTTCGAACCCATGACCTCGACTCTAATACCAATTGTTACAATGGTGGTTGTCAATGCACCAAAAGATTGACCTATTAATGTCTAATACAACCACAAAATTTATACAAGATCCATGGGAGGCAGTTAAGCCATGTCACGAAACCAAGCACCACACTGCACCAAGGATAGCAAGGGAAAAACCATCTTGCAAAAAATATTTCTTCCAATCAATCCTCCACTATGTCTAACCATCTAATCTATCTTCCATACAACTTAATCTATTCTAATCCACCTTCATCCATTCCAACAATCCCAACCATATCAGTGATAATGAGGATATCCTTCTTGACTAACTTGAATATAATCCCAATGATGATAAGGAGAGAATTATGGATCACTTTGAATCCATTTTTGATAGATAGAATGCTCCAATTTCCCATCAATCCACCATCCAAAGCTCCCCTCAATTCCCATTCATATCATCCCCATCCACCACCACTAATTTTATCCTCACCTACTACTTCCATAATTATAAGGATGCCATGCTTAGATGTCTCCTTAACACTAGTGTTAAGCTTCCATCCTCCCTACCTTCATCCAATACAAATCCATCCCCTCTTGCTTATCCTTCCCCTTCCTTTGACAATGGAAACCAAGCCTTTAGCCAAAATTCCTCTCCAAATCCTGTTCAAGTTCCTCATCCTCATCCTCAATTTACCAATCCATAGAAGTTTCCTCCTCTTATTCCACTTGATCATATCGGGCCACATACTTAAAATACACATCACCCAACTATTACCAAGAAATTTCATCCCATGTATCTCATAATAACTTCCTCCAAGGAATATTTGCAAACGTGCCTATTTCCCCATGCAAAAACAAAGTGGTGCAATCTTACCATATCATGCACCCACTTTCATTGCCCCCACATCAAGATAAACCCTAATACCCTAAATCTTATGAATCCCTTATCAATCGATCTATCCAATTTGAAGTGTCTATAAGAGCTTCCTCCCTCATCACACCATCCACATCAAATGAACTATTTCCATCTCCTAATCAAAAGCATTCTAACATAGATTCCTCTCCATAAAAAGATCAAGGAAACCCTTCTCCTCCATCATATGTGTTGGTTATTTGTTAAGAACCAAACTTAATCTCACCGGATGCCTATGAATTTTCCATAATATAATGATTAGCAAAGGTAAGGATTGGCCAACGAACAATAGAGGTTTGCCAGGCTACTACCTTTGTACTTCAGACTTTGTGAGACCCAGGAGGGTAATCTTGACAATGCTTAGATGATACTCTTGTTCCATTTTATCATGAACATTGTGATAAATAGATACATTCCTACCAACTACAAGTAGACATAATTCTTTAAGAATTTGGATGACCCTTTAGAAAATTATTATCTAAAGTAAGGAATGGGTGATTCTCATACAACTTTGCAATAATTTATATATTGTGTATGTAATTTTCAATATGATTTTTTTCTTTGACAGGTAAGATTGACTCAATTAACTTCAAAGATGACCAAATAAAGAGAACAATTCTTTATCCATTGGTGACAAAATCATATTTGAAACAAATTGTAATACATCAACAATTAACCTGGCATTTAAAGACTTTTTTAATATTTCTATGCAATAAACAACTCTAGATATCCAGAACACAAACTACTTAGTAATCCTTATACTTTCATCACACAGATCTAAGATTTCATCAAATCATTTAATTAGTTCTTTGAACTTAATAAAAAACAAAACCTTACAATCAGCCAAAGAGATTGAAGACAAATAAAACAGCATTGATCATTTTATTCATAATTTGTGAAAAAAAATACATGGGAGAGAAAATGTTCCAGAATTTGCAAATTCCATTGATATGCCATTGTTGTTGTAAAAATATTATGCCTATTACAAGCTGGAATTCACACCTAAGACTCATAACTATTCTATTCCTCTATGCTTGAATTTACAAAATTTCTCTTACATGAGCTTGAATGCTTAACCATCAAAAGACTTGTGCAATTTTCCTTGAATTCCCATTTATAGAAACATGGGAGCAACAAACTTCAGGAAAAATTACACCTAAAGTCACATTTTACATTTGACATACATTTGAGTTTGCATTTCAAAATTCCCCAAGCAGTTATGTTTACACCTTTGAAAAAGGGGGAAAGCATATGAGACAAAATTCATTTCCATTCCTTGAAGAAGTTTACCCACCTTCCAAAAGGAAACTTTCATCTACTATAATAGTGTCAAACTATCCTCTTCATGAGCCAAAATTGTTCTCCATGTGCACATCCAGTAAAAAAAAATTCAAAGAAAGAAAAGTAGTTGAAAAGAAAGAAGGCAGACCCATCCATATCAACACTCGTGTCATCAATCTTCATGTTGGGGAGAAAATAATATTTTGCAATACTTCAACAAAATCCTAATCTGTATTAATTCCAGGTTATGCATTATTTTTCTCCCATCCATTATTCACTATGTCTATAGATTTACCAACCAAAATTATACTCACCACTTGACAATTGCAACTCAATCTTCCAACACATCCAAGTACTTGTCCTTCCAAGCTTGGAATTCATCTTCTATGGGATAGTTGAACTCCATGACTTCATCATATTTTTGTCTATAAGGTGAATATTTAGTAACAACCTAGTTTGTTTCTTTGTCAAACTCCTCTAGAATAACTTCTGCATGAGCCAACATATCCATATTTTTCTTCAACATGCTCATACCATGTCCTTCACAAATCAAAGCAACTTCTTGTGAAATTACTTCATTTGTTTCTTTCCTCTAGTCCTATAGGGTTTTAATGAACTACCATCACCTTTTAATATGGAAGGAGACCATGATGTGTTTCATGAAAATTATTGATTAACTCTCTTATATTTTCCTCCAAAGGCTCTATCTTCCCCCTGAATTCCTAAATTCCATTCACAATCTAGATGGTAGGCTTAAGTTTTTCAGGCTTATTAGTATCATGCTTGGCTCCCACAACCATCATTCTCAAGTCCTGTAGTCTAGGGATCCATGTTTCCATAAGTGGAATGAATATTTCCTTCTCAATATCAAAATTATTTATAGCATTCTTTGTGGCAGAATAATTAGCTTAGATGCTAATTAATCTATTGTTCACCCCTCTACTTAGATGATCCAAAACTACAACAATTTTCATATTGCTGAAAAATATTTCCACGTCATGTTTGTCATATTTATCTTTATATTCCTTCATCTATTCAAGTAGCTCTTCCTTGTTGACACCTTCCTCTACTTGTGGTTCCTCGGATGTGGTAGTCTCTTTTATTGAAATGGGCATAGTTCCCATATTGTAGGGCACAACTGCCCATGAAGAACTTGTTGGAGGTGTGGAAACAAAATGTGTTGGTTCATATGAATACTTGGAGAAGTAGCATTAGTCTACATTGGTTCCCTTGATTGTAAATTTTGCAATTTCTCTTTTAACAATGCCAATTCTATTTGTAGTTGTATTGTTTGTTGTTGATTCTTTCATAACCAACCAAAAAATCATTTTATTTCTTTTTGAATTGCTCCTTCTCTACAATCACTGATTCCACTGTTTCTTTTGTGAATTGTGCCAAATTTATTAACATGGTGGTAGCCTCAATAGCTAATGTATCAAATACCCTCTTTATTATTAGGCCTCCCCTATAATCTAAACTAGGCTCTACAATATTAGCCTTCTCGGTGTTGGGGGCTAGGGCCCATATAGCTCAGTTATCTCATTGCTCAATAAATGTAGATTCTTTTAGTGCTATGGTAGCCTCCTCCTCATAATTGTAAAGAGGTTTGTCATACCTCTTCATTATGCAAATGCAATTACAGAGGCTAGGTCCCATTCTAGAAATACTAAGATTCTACTCTTCCTTACTAGGTCTCTACCCTCAGATGTAGTCATCCCTTGAAATTTGTCTTTCATTTCTTTTATTACCTATGCTTGAATGGTTGCATTAGGTAACCCTAGGTGGAGACTTATTTTCAATGCAATATTATTGACATACTCATCCTTCTTAGCTCTATAGGAAAAATCCATGAAATCCTTAGACTTCACAAAAGAATCATCATCAAGAAATTTTATACATGCTTCAATGTTTACATCATTACTATTATTTATTCCAGTAAGGTCAGCTTTTCTCAAACTTAAATCTAGTTGTTGTGGCACCATTTCTCTTGATGGAGAGGGCATTACCTATTGCATTTCTTCCTTTGATACCCATATTTCATCATCAGAGTCATCATCATAGTCCACCAAGCCGTTGGATTCAACCCTTTGTTTCTTTTTGAGGTGGTTGTTTAGGTGATGATGCTTGTCTTGGTGGTGAGTCAGTGTCAAAAATCTTAGGTCCCATCGACCTAGGGGGAGATGGTGGAGGCATTTTTGGCACTAGTGAAGGGGCTCTTTGCTTCTCTTATTGAGAGGAGGTAGCAGTTGTGTCATTTTTCTTTGCTTTACTCTTCCTCCTTGTGAAAAAAGTCATTTTCTATTCCTTGGGAGGCTGATATGTTGGCCTTTCCTCCATGATAGGGATCTCTTCTCCACCTTTCTCTTCTTCAAAAAGATCTTTCACTTTATCTTGAATTATTTTCTCACCTTTTAGGTGACCAACCACTGTCTCAAAATTCTAGAACATATATTCCATTCTTTGTATCTCATTGGGAGTTTCAACGAGAGTAATGAATTATGGATCCTTCTTTTCTATCTTCCTTCTTTAAAAGATCAAAAATGTTCCTAATCACATCCTCAGGGAAATGAAAGTTACAGACAAAATTGGAACTCCTATTTCTTATCTTTAACCATGCCATAAATCCTTTAGGATCATGGGTCCTTTCTCCTGCTCTCCTCATGTTTAGAGGCTTGAGTATGCCATTTATTTTATTCCATCCTCCCTTGATCATTACAAAATTAGAAAAGAATGCATATGAAGGAAAGAAGGTTCCCTTTCCCTGATCTTTCAAATGTTTATTTTCCACATCTCCAAGCTGTCACATCACTTCAAGAAATCAAATTATTTCTAGCACATCCTTAGGCAACAAGTGGGGTGAGACATCCGTACCATATACTCTCAAAATTATATAAGTGGGATAAGGAATAATGTCTCCTTAGTTGTGATCAACAACTAATTCAAGTCTCTTGTCCTTGGGCCTCAAGAAATCATGCAATGCTTTGGGAATCCTTGACATATTCATAGTTAGAACCCTCCTCAACTTGGATGCAAATAGATTCTTAAAGACCACATAATCAAATTTTCTATCATCCTTGTTCAAGATAGTAGTCCCACATTGGAAATGAAATTTCAAGTCACCCTCCATCCTTTCCAATGTCATATCTTTTCCAAAATAAGTGGGGCCCTTGAACAAAAGCATATGCATAAATAATGAGTACCAACTAAATTTGAGTCCAAATTCTCCTTTCTTCAACCTCACCAAACCTTCATGAATTCTTTAGGCAAGGTTCCCTCCATAATCATATATTGTGCAATGTTGGGGGTGCTAGATATGTGTTGCCATGTACATCTAGGCCATGGGCATATCGATGATAGGGTCATAACCAATGATTTGGCAGATGGAATAGAAAAATTCTTTTTAAAATAGGACACAAAATAGCTAACTAGGTAGGGCTCCTTGTCCAATGGGCCCAATTCAATCCTTTAGCCATCAACAAATGCCATATATTTTGGAAATATTGAGATCTTGAATGAATATCTAACCTTTTCATATTTTTCCCTAAGAACTTTCTTATCAATTGGAACCATGTCCTCACTCCATGTTGTGAGCTTGAAAATATTTGTTATCTCCTCCTTTGTGACTTTGAGCATATCAACTCCATCAAACTCTCACAGTCCTTGTGATTGGATCGTAGTTGGTGCCCATTTCTTTCAATAAGTCAATGTCCATATAGACATTTGGCACAAATAATTTTCCCAAATCTAGATTCTATGGGTTGCCTACTAGAATACCATGTAGTTTCTCTTCCCAAACTAGCCACTAAACATTTCCCATCTAGTGAAAGGAAATGTAGCATCCCTAATTGTAGTTTTTTTTTCAATCAAGCCTTCTACAACTTGTGCACCATGGAAAAGAAACTAACCTTTGGGTTTTTCAGAGGTAGAGGGCTTCAACTGATCAGTTAAGTCTTGGATTATGGGTTTGAGAGGAATTTTCAAGCCAAAGGCTTCTCCTTTAGACGAGGATGCTTTTACTTTCAATGCCATGCCTCTAGAGTTTATGCAAGTTAGGGTTTGGCTTTTACAGAAATAAAACTTACATCTCGAGCTAGGGTTTGATCCATGAACAAGGGAAAGACAAGACAGTCTAATTGATTGAATGAACATCAACCTTAAAATAAATGAATAAACCAGAAAACCATAATGACAAAAAGATGGAGAGAGAAAAATTGAGCAAGTTCCAAACAATTTCAGAGGCAAGACAATGATTTAACTTACTAGTTTAGCACAAGCAAAAAACCCTAACGTTGGTGTTGAACAGGCTTGAAAATCACAACACAAGCTCCTTGAATGCATAGAATACTTTCAACAATCCTCAATAATTCTTTAAAACAAGTTTGAATGGCCTTAAAATTCTTAATTTGGTAGCTATATGTCTTGTCTACCCTTATTGTTCACTCGTGTGAACCAAAATGACTCTTTTAACCTCACACTCAATTTTGAATGCCAGTCATTGATTGTATAGTGAGATGGATTGATGAACAATCAAGATTGAGTCAAAAATGTTTGAAAAGTTGATTGGAAGAAGCCATTTATTTTACCCAATTAGAATAGGCCATGTGGAAAATCCTCCAACCTATTCATGGGCTCCACCATCTCTTTTTTTGAGGAGGAAACCTTACGTGTCAACCTCCCTACTTCCCCATTGGTGTTAACTTTCTTGCAACTTTCAGCAACAAGGAGGTAGGGAAGGGCTTTGATGAAATATTAACCCTTCAACGTATGTGTTATTTACCATAATACCACCTTCCCTTGCTCATAACTCTCAAACATAACCAATGGCCAAGATTAAAATATCTCACATGAATTTAAAACATGTGCAGAAAAATCCCTTTAGTAGCACATGTTTTATCATTCATACCCTTAGAAAAAAAACATTTCATTAATATTTCACCTCTTTGTAATGTTCATTCTACCACTCAGATGACTCCATGTGGTGTCTTCCAATTTCCCCATTGAGAGACGAGAGACAGAGGTGTATCCCCCATTGGATGGTGGGGAGCAGCCAAGATTGACCCACGTCATCCATCCTCAGCCATCGATCTCACTTAAATGGAGTCCTTGATTCCTTCAAAGCTTGATGGGTCCCACTTACAAAGGGGCACATGTCACTAGCATGGAAGCCTGCAAGAATATTTTAATGCATATTAAAACTGGGCAGGGGCATGCAAAATGGTTTAGATGTAGACAGGTCCTTCAATATCTATCATTGATTTACTTCAAACTATTGATTACTAACTTTGAAAGACGTCGGTCCCGACACTATAAGAGGACACTTGGTGCTCTCCCACTAGCCCATAGGATAAATTTAATGGGAAATAAAACTAATTGGGGGTGCGAGGAGCAGTCAAGATTTGATCGTTGTGATCCAATAGCCTACATAAGCTTATTAATTCTACACATGCACATGTTAAGTCCTATAAAGGGGACCGACTAGGAAAATGATGGGTGGTGAAATAAAAACTTAAGGATGATACAATAGGCGAATTATGAAAATATTAAAGTTTGAGACTAGGACCTAGGATAATATTTCAAGGATTATAAACCCACATAACATAAGACAATATGTTCTAATAAAGCGATGGGAAATAACCAAGATTGCTAGGACAGAGGGGTCGGTAAACCAACGAATGCAAAGGAATAAGACATGACTTAAATGATTGAGAATTGGTGATAAAATATCAACATCACATTAGAATTCCTTCAAAAGATTCAAACTTAGTATTTTTCTTAGAAAGGGTTTTAGCAACAAAGAAACCCTAAAGCATGATAACAAATGAAACCATAAGCCACAAGTCATGAGAACAGGAATTTATTTTGCAAAATTTATAAGTGGACCACAAAGAATTTTAGGGGGGTTCCACCAATATGATCACCTTCCATCTCATTATCTCATTTCCAATCAAGAACAACACATCCCTTCCATCTCATCTAGTGATATCTTTCCATCTCAAGAGAAAGATATCCCTTCTCACAATCCCCTCTACCCAACTTCATCTAATGACATCCTTCTGTGTCCAAATCAAAGTACCTCTTCCACTCCATTGTATGATCACTCTCAAAATTTGGTCTCAAAGTATACCTTCCACCCCATCTAATGATCCTCTTCTCCTCATGATTAAAACACCCCTCCCTCTTCATATCATGATCCCCCTCCATCTCATAAAAAAGACCACACTATACCATCCACCTCATCCCAACATAATAGCATAGACAAGGAAATGAACTGTTTGAAAAAATTCCTCAAAGAAATGCGGTCTCATGGTGATGGAATTCCATCATAAAAATTTTTTGTCATGGCATTCCATCACTGTGGGATTGCATTTCATTGAGGCATTTTTTCAAAAAATTGATTTCCTTCTCTATGCTACCACATCTTTCATAGATGTCTTCCAAAGAATTTTATCAAATAGTTTAGTGCCTTGCTACTATGGATAAAAGACTAAAATAGGTGCTTTCAAGCAAGCTATGGTAGGAAAAATAGTAAGCATAATAGTAAGAAATATATAGTTCAATAAGTAATCATTATTTTTTTTATTATCTCATACATTATGAGCCATGAATGATGAGCCTAGTTTTTGGTCAAATTTTGGGTAGAATCTATAGTCCATTTGTAGGCGGTGTCATGAAATTTAGTAGTTAAGTGTTAATATTTGCATAATATTTCCCTCAAACCATTGACATTGGGTTTAGCCCTATCTCTGTGAAGTTTTAATGACATTCGCATATTATGTGGATTATCTATATTGATTTTGTATGTGGTTGATGAATGTTCTTTAAGGTGATTATAGATGTGCAATTATTATGTGTACTAATATTGCTATGCAAGACACAATTTGTGGATGCTAAGTTGAGAAAGGAAACTGATAGGTGGTCATGTAAGGGAATCATTCAAAGGAGTCAACTGAAGGACGATGATAGTGGATTCCCCATGAAAGTCAATGGTAACCACCTTGTATTTATGGCATTGAGCAATCACGGGCTTTACTACAACACTGAGTCCATGTTTAGGCATGCATGTCTAACTGGATTCCCTACAGAGGTAACCGCTCTGCCAATCTTTTCCTCATTTTCCCTAAATGGCATCCTCTTAGTTAGTGGGAGTTGACCGCCCTATTTAGCTGGTAGTATAAATAAGGATTTGAATCTTCTTCTTGGAGGTTCTTATTTCTTGATTGTTGTTGTTACATGATATCAATGATGTATTAAGCATTCTCCACTTTTCAATATAGCCATGTTGTTACTCTGTTTAAACATTTTTCAATGAATGAGATGATAGTCTGAATTTAAGTATTTGAGTTTGTATTAGTCTTAGTGGATACTAATCCAAGGGGGCCTACTTGGTGAGTAATCCATTCTTTAGAGTAATTAGTTTAGTTATCATTTTTTGTTCTATACCTAGTTCAAAATCTAGCATCGATTGTTCCTACAACCACTAGAATTCTATTTTGTGTCTATTCGTACAACCAAAGTAGATAGAGTAGTTTACTATCTATTCACCCAAATCTATATTCTTGTTATGCATTTTAGCTTAGCATAGTTGTTAATTAATGCTCAGTCTTGCTTTATTTCTTTCCAATCAGTTTACTTTCCAATATTATGTTTCTCTTAGTTGTAGTGTAGACATGGCTACTTTGATTTCCTAGTGCACATATAGTGCTGACCCATTTCAAGTTTACGTCCCTGTGTTGACAAGGGAAATGACCTTCATGATGATTGAGATAGCCATTTAGGTTAGATGCCCAATCTCTGAATCATGGCTATAAAGGCCTAGTTATTGAATCATTGTAGGAGGCCAACATTTTTGGCACCATTGCTAGGGATGGTGTCAAGCTAGGAAGCTCTTTGGAGTAATTGATAGTTTCTCTGCTATAGAATTTCTCTTGATTTGTTCTTAGAATACCCCCTTGTTTAGACAAGTAATGATATGCTATTCTTTTTCTCATTCTTTGTGTGGGTTAGTTGATGCTGAGTTGATACCATATGCATAGAAGAAGAAGAACCATTCCCATTACTAATGCATATCCTGATATGACTAGTTTTGAAGCCTATACTAGATTGAGTACCACTTTTTCCTTGGGAATCCATCAAGAAGATATGAGTGATACCTTCTTGTTTGAGTTTGACATGATCTACGAAAGTTACGACTATAACACTAATGCTCATAGGCTTAAGCTATTTCCTACCACTTTAAAAGAAGTTGCACTAAGATGGTCTATGAGTCTAGGAAAAGACACCATGGAGGCTTGGGAGGATATGAAGACAAATTTCCTTGAAAAATACAAGGGATATTGTAGGGGTAGTGATACGAGAGGAGGTGATGTCTTTAGAATTCAGTAGAAGGAAGATGAGAGCTTGGAAGATTACATTTCAAGGTTTTTGTTTTGCATGCAGAAATGTCCACACCATACACTCAATGAAGAATCACAAAAGTTGTTTTCTTGAGAGGGGTCAATGAGAGTTGCACTGATGCTTTGGACTTGATGGTAGGAGGAGATATCTTCCAAGTTCCTTGGGAGGATATCAAGAAAATATGTCAGAACTATTCCAGAGCAGCTTCAAAGGAAGGGAGAGCTTACCAATCTTTTGTGGGTAATTCATCTACCAGTGGAGTTTCAAAGATGGAGATTACTAATTTGTTAGTACATTTCAAGAAAAATCAAGCTACTCAGTTGGATACACTTCAGACCAAAGCGAAGCATGAAGAGGAAGAGGAAATGTTGATCGAATACTACCCTCATTGTAGACAAAAGAAGAGGGGATGTAGATGCAAGATGGTAGCTAACGTTGATAGCAAGATTTCACTTGATTTCAAACCAATTCAAACTAAGGAAGGTCAAGTCTACCTTGTTGCACATAGAAAGCTAGGGGATCCAAGACAAGATATGCCACCAGATCCACTATCTTTTTTTGGGCCAAACCAGACAACCAGTTTCATGCAGCCATCTTCTCAACCCCAACAACCTGTTGTAATTCCTCCACCTACTAATTGAGGCTCTAATGCAGCCAAACCTACTTACCTACCAGCTTATCCCACACCCAGTCAAAATAACAAACCACAATAGCACCCTACATACTCTGTTGATCCAAATCAATTCCCTACACATGTTGTGAGTGTCAGTGACATCCATTTGCATTTAGGAACCACTTTCCCAACTCCTTCCACACCCATCACCACTGAGCTACCTACAAAAGAGAAAGAGGAACCTCTAAATGATCCTATTCAGCTAATTGTACCTCAAAATCCTAAGGAAACCCTAGGAGGATATCCTATCATTCTTGGAAGGCCATGGTTAGCAATATCAGATGCTTATATTGGGTGTCGGTCAAGTGACATGACTATTTTTTATGGCAGGAATACCAAAAAGATTGTTCTTTATCCTGTTGCTCAGCTAACCCATGATCAAGAGGATTTTGTATGGCCACATGTTGGTGAAGAAGCTGAGGAAGTTAAATCAGTGGTGCAACTCATGATGTTAGGTAAAATCCCTTTCTTATAGCTTCAAGATGAAGATGAAATGTCATCTAGTATAATTCAGAACTGTTATGAAGTGGAAGAAGTACCATCTTCTACTTCGGTCATGACACTTCTACCCCCTGTCTTCCTGCAACCACTATTCCTATAGATATTCTTCTTATAGATGATCTTCCTATAGCCATTTTCTGCAGATAAACCTCCTATAGCCACTATTTCTATGGATAAACTTCCTACAACAACAAGCATGTTCCATACCATGTTGCCATATGAACTCAAGGTACCGTGTGTTAATAAAGAAGCTATGATAGGATTGACTATTCTAGTACAGGTGTTTGAAGGAAGATATTTGAATATTAACAAGTTAAGTGAAGAACAATAATTTCAATTAGAAGAATTACTGAAGTCTCATCAGTATGCATGTGCATGGAAGGGATTGGATCCTAAGCTTGGCACTCATAGGATCTACATCAAAGAAGATTGTCAACCAGTAAGGCAACCTCAACAAAGAATCAACCCTATATTGGGAGGAATCTTTAAAAAAATGCTACAAAAATTATTAATCTATCCTATTTCAGACATCCAATGGGTGTCTCCATTAGTAATCATGCCAAAGAAGGAAGGAAAGTGGTGAGTTTGTGTTGATTACAAAAAACTTAATGCTGCCACTAAGAAAGACCATTTCCCCTTGCCTTTTATAGATCAAGTTTTGGACTCACTTGCAGGAAAACGATAACTTTTCTTTCCTAGAAAAATTTAGTGGCTAGAACTAGATTCCAATTGCACCTGAGGATGAGGAGAAGATGATCTTCACCCACCTATGGGGAATGTATGCTTATTTGGTATATCCTTTTGGCCTATGCAATGCACCTACAAATTCCCAAAGAGCAGTCATTAGCATATTTTTAGACATCTCCCTTGACTACATGGAGATCTATATGGATGAATTTACCACTTATGGTGATGATTTTAATGAAGCATTGGAGAATCTCATAAAGGTCCTACAGAGGTGTGAAGACCAAAACCTATCCTTGAATAGTGAAGAGTGCTTCATGATGATGCAGGAAGGTCTATTTCTTGGAAACCACATTTCTTACAAAGGAATTCAAGTCAACCCTGTAAAAATTGAGATGGAGTTCCTGTAGCAATTCACCCAGCATTCAACATACAACCTTCTTATAGCCAAAAGTGGTGGACCTAGCATCCCATCTTTCTGCTAAATTAAGGTACGTACTTTTCATAATAAAAGTTTCCACTTTAGTGGAAATCCATTTCTTTATCCACCTGCCCATTTGTCCATCCATATCACCTTTCTCTCTCTTCCATCATTTCATTCTACCTCACTTCACTTTGCTTCACCTTAATTAATTGCTCAAATATTTCTATAAAGAGGCGAAATGGTACTTTCTCTCCATGATCTTTGCAATGCATCCTTCACACACTTAGGTATGTATGTGGTAATTCTCATCTCTTAATTTCCTTTTAAGTGCATTTATTTAATCATGACAAGTTACTATAGGTGATTACATAGTATGTCAGTACTTCTTATCAATTCACCACTCCCTTCTCACATGTGTGGACACATGTCTAAATTTAGGTTGGGGTGGGAATAAAAAATGAAAATATACTGCCCATGTGTCAAATCATAATTTGGCTACATCAGAAAATTTAAATAAGACAATTTGAAAATCTGATTTGCATTTGTGAAGTGATGTTAACTAAGCTGCCAATTCTACTCTCATTTATCATCCCTTTTTTTTCCTTAATTTCCTTGTCATAGTCTTGAGTTATAAGCAGTAAATTGTGAAAATAGAGAAAAAAAAAAAGGAAATTCAGTCGACACTAGTAGTGTAAATTTAGCAGAAGGTGTTGGCTTTCAGACAAGAATTGCAAAGGAAAGAAATTTTGTAGAGTGATAGTGATTTCAGACAATCGGAGGTGGCCTAATTCAGAATGATCCCTTAGTTCATGAAGTTTTGTTGTAGGATGCACAATGCCTGGCAGAATTTCAACGCTGTGGATGGTTTGATTATTTCATGAAGCTAAATGGTTTTGATGAGGGCATTGCACTCAAATTTTCTCAAACATTCTCTAAAGGAAAATCCACAGTTAAAGGGTTAGAAGTGGTGGCAACCAAGGAGAGAATTGCTAAAGTTTCAGGGTTACCTACCGATGGCGAGAATTATCCTGCCTCTAGGGATTCCAAGTCAGCCAAAGCAGAATTTATAGTACATGGCAACCTGCCAATTAGCATGGACAAGCAGGGCACAAAAAGTATGTCCCTGCCTGAACCATGGAAGTAGGTAGTTGTCTACATTATAGGGTATATCACCTATGAGGGACATTGGTCAAACCTCCATTCAGTACATTTCTAACTTTTGAGCAACATGAGGCATGAAAGGAGGATGAACATGCCCAATGTTCTATATAGTCTTCTCTCCAACCATTGCTTGATAAAATTATTGGTTAAGAAATCTTTGCATAATGTATCTGATATTTCCTGGGAAGAATTTTTAAATGTTGATCAATTTAGATTTGAGGAATTACAACCTAGAGTTTTACCCCAACCCTGTAGGGTTAGCAAAAGATTAAGCATAGCTGAAGCCACTCCTAGTGCTTCAACTTCTGGTGCTAGTTCTAGTATGAATCCTCCTACAGTAGCAAAAGAAGCCATAAAAATTAGTTCCTCTAAAATAGAGCATTTAGAAAAAGAAAGCTCTTCATTTGATGATGATGTCCCCCTGCCAACCCTAACAAGAATCAGGGCATGAAGGAAAGAGGCTGAAATAAGAAAAGAAAAAGAAAAATCACAAACATAGCCTATGGAGAAAGAGGTGTCAAGTACTAGGAAGAGAAAGGCTGACCCTATTCATCTTGCAACTAAGGGAAAATGTAAGAGCATCCCTAGGAAGTCAAAACTAGCTGGGCCGGATTTTTGTATGCCTTCACAAGGAAGCCCTAGGCATGGTGACACACCACACGGGGACACTAAATCTCCAATGGAACAAGAGCATGTTGAAGAAAAAGAAGAGGATATATTTGAGATATCATCAAAAATAACACTGGTAGACCTTGCTAATATCACAGAGGATTTTGAGTATGAGTAGGGGTTCTTGCAACAAAACCAAGAATAAGAGCAGGAGTTCCTACAACCACAACAAGAGCTAGAGAAAAACCAGGAATAGGAACAAGAGGTCCTGTAGCAAGAAGGGGGCAAAGAAATAGTACCCCCATAGCCACAAACAACTGAACAACCCGAGTTCATGCAGATAGTACTATATGGGGAGAAACCATCAATAAAAACACTTGTAGGAATTCATAACCCTCCTGATTTTACGGTTCATGTAGTAATTTTAAATTTATGGAAAGAAATATAAAGGAAGGAGGAAGAATGGAAACAGGAGAGGAAGAGACTAAAAAAGGAAATCCAAGAGAGGGATGAGGTTATTGAGGAGAAAAATGAGGAGATTGCTACTTTGAAGAAGAAAGTAGATAGCATTATGATCTTGGTACCACAAATTATAGAATGAAGAGCTCCTCCAAGGGTTTATGCCCTACACTTGAAAGAGAAGTATCTCTCTTTCAAGTTGTCAAAAATTGTTTCAAATTTAAACCCCTCCATTGAAACTCCTACTGAATTCTTCAATTCCTATAGGATTGCTTCCCCTGAGATGAAAAAATTGTTATGTGAATTCTATTTGCACAATTATGTTGTCACGTAAGATCATGATTGGAGCCCATTGCTATATGTTGGGGATATTTAGCTGGGAGCATTTATGTCTTGGGTACAAAATGAGATTAATTGGGGTGAGAAGAACAATGCTTATAAGGAAATGGAATCTAACATCCCCTTAGCCATCAGGGCTGAGTCAAGCAACCCTAGGGATATTCACAGAGAATGGCTCGGGATACTTCTTAAACCAAGATGTGCTGACATAATCATGCTCTGGATTGAAGTTGTCTACACTGAATATGAGGTCAAAGCAACAAAAAAAGAGGAGCTTTTAAGAGGATACCTAGCCCAATGATGGAATAGTTTAACAAATGAGCTAAAACAAGTCGAGCCCCATTCTATTCACAATTATGCTGCAACATTGAAGTGAATTGATAGGTATATCCAGATTGGTAGAAAAAAGGGGAGATTTTGGCTTCCCATGACCTTCCAGCCACCCATTCTCATGTGGTCAGTACCAAACTATAGATTCTACCAATATGATATTTCTATAGAAAGGTAAAGATGGAACAAATTTGACAGATTGGGAGGATTTTATTGGGATCTAAACTCATGCTCTGCTGAGATAGATGTTGGCCAGCTAGTAGTTGCAAACTTTAGAGCTTTGATCAAACAAAAGAACAACCCTTCCACTACTGGAGGACCAACAAGACAACACATTAGGTTGGGGGGGAATGATGAGCCTAGTTTTTGGTCAAATTTTGGGTAGAATCTATGGTCCATTTGTAGGCAGTGTCATGAACTTTAGTAGTTATGTGTTAATATTTGCATAATATTTCCCTCAAACCATTGACATTGGGTTTAACCCTATCTTTGTGAAGTTTTAATGACATTGACCTATTATATGGATTACCTATATTGATTTTGTGTATGGTTGATGAATTTTCTTTAAGGTGACTATAGATGTGCAATTATTATGCATACTGACATTGCTATGAAGGACACAATTTGTGGATGCTAAGTTGAGAAAGGAAACCAACAGATGGTCATGCAGGGGAATCATTCAAAGGAGTCAACTGAAGGACGATGACAATGGATTCCCCATGACATTCAATTGTAACCACCTTGTATTTATGGAATTGAACAATCACGCACATTACTACAACACTGAGTCCACATTTGGACATGAATGTCTGAGTGGATTCCCTACAGTCGTAACCGCTCTATCACTCTTTTCCTTGTTTTCCCTAAATGGTATCCTCTTAGTTAGTGGGAGTTGACCGCCTTGTTTAGCTGGTAGTATAAATAAGGATTTAAATCTTCTTCTTGGAGGTTCTTAGCTCTTGATTATTGTTGTTACACAATATCAATGATGTATTAAGAATTCTCCACTTTTCAATACAACCATGCTGCTACTCTATTTACACATTTTTCAATGAATGAGATGATAGTCTGAATTTAAGTATTTGAGTTTGTATTAGTCTTAGTGGATACTCATCCAAGGGGGCCCACTTGGTGAGTAATCCATTCTTTAAAGTAATTATTTTAGTTATCATTTCTTGTTCTATACTTACTTCAAAATCTGGCATCGATTGTTCATGCAGCCACTAGAATTCTATTTTGTGTCTATTTCTATAGACAAAGCATATAGAGTAGTTTCCTATATGTTCGCCCAAATATTTATTCTTGTTATGCATTTTAACTTAGCATAGTTTTTAATTAATGCTCAATCTCACTTTATTTCTTTCCAAGCAGTTTACTTTCCAGTATTGTGTTTCTCTTAGTTGTAGTGTATACATGGCTACTTTGAGTTCCTAGTGCACATACAGTGATGACCCATTTCAAGTTTATGTCCTTGGGTTGAAAAGTTAAATGCAGCTTCATGATGATTGAGATAGTTGTTCAGGTTAGTTCCCAATCTCTGAATCATGGTTGTAAAGACCTAGTTATTGAATCATTGTAGGAGGCCGATAATAACCTCCATCACTATTCTAGTTTTTGTGATTGAATAGTTTTTTGTTTTATTTTCAGATGATGCAAGCGAAAAAACCTATTGATATTGATAGGGAAATGGAGTATGGTGTATCTTCCGCAATAGACAACTCAATGGCTCTCATGGGGGTATATGGCAGATTAGTAAATTTCAAATTACATTCGTTGTTATAGCTATTTATTATTGAAAATTCAAATGATTATTTATTTGTAGTTTAATTTGTATTTGGATGGTTTCTATAGGACTTTGGCATGCCATAGCTTTAGCATGGGGATCTTTTGATTGAGGAGAGAGATAATTTGGAGGTGGTAAGAGATTATTTTGTTAAATATATCATTTTTATAATGTAATTTCTATATATTAATGTCTTTACTTTTTTATTGTAATAGTTGAAGCTTGATCAGGAACTAAATATGAGGAGCAACCCTCTAGTTCAAAGTTGATGAGTGTCATATGCATTTCCATCCCCTCGATGAACAAAGACCGTCCATCTATTTTCTTCACCTGGAGGGAACCAAATTTTTTTTTGGGTCCTTTCTTTAATGCCTATATGGAATTTTTGGACATATTTTGTATTGCATATACTTGACAGTGTATGCCTATATGGAATTCTTGTAAGCCTTTATGTATTTTGTATATATTTTATACTTATATCAGCATATGCCTACATGGATATTTGGTTAATACATCTTTTTTATTGATGATTCCCATATTTGTATTATAAATACACACTTCAATAGATATTTGTAGATGGTTTACTTCAAATATTTAAAATCCAAGTGTTTTCCAAGCACTCCTCTTTTTTATAATTGTAAATATTTAATAAAGTTTGAACATTATTCTCTTGTAAGATTATTGAAGATTAAATCAATCATATAAATAATGCTTCATGCTTCATGCTTCATATTCTTCATGGAGGATATTCATGTGTGTTCTTCATGATTCATGCTTTATGTGTTATTAAGGTTCTAGTAGATCAGAGCAATAAACATTAACACTTATATGTAGATTAAATAACCCAAATATAACAATGAAGAATAACACAAAAGAGATCAACACACAATTTTAAGGTGGTTCACCTAATATGGGATACATCCACATAAAATCAACCATCCAATTATTTTATTATCTAGTTGAACCGTTGCTTTTTAGTTCCTATGGACTTCTCTAGCTCTTCTAGGGTTTTTCACTTAGGAGGAGAGAGGTAGCGTAAAAATTGCTAAGGGTTCATTCAAATTAAAGTTATGGATGGTGTTTTCTAAGATAAATGAAGTAAAATAAATGCAATTGAGTGATCTAAATGAATGAATTTGAATGCAAAACTAAGATTTAAACTATGCTAGAATACACACTATGATATGCAAATAATCAACTAAATAAAGAAATAATGCAGAACAGAAAGAAATGAGATGAAACAGAGTGTACCTAGGCAATGTTTGATGATTCTGGAATGTTATTGATGCTGACTAAAATCACTGAAATTTCATAGTGAGACTCATTCACCCAAGGTGGAAAATTAGTCCTATTGGTAAAAAAGTGTCAAAAACTGGTTTCTAACTGTTGGGATCCAAAATCTAACAAAATTCATATTTTTAGTCCTAAGGTGGGACTCATTCGCCACTAGTGGTGAATCAATCCTCTTCCAAAATTCTAAAAAATCAGGAGACAACTCTACAACACCAAATCTAGAAATCTTTGATTGTTGGGTTGTCGAAGTCAATTCTATAGGAAACAGATAGAAAACCTTCTCCAAGCTTGAAATATGAATGAGTTGACTTTTTTACCAATCTTCTACACCAAAAAGCTTGTTAAATCTGCATACCTAGGTCTACAAACACACATGCAATAGGGGAAAAATGGTTGATGGTTAGAAATTTGGGGTTTGCTTTGGTCAAACCCCACTTTTTGTAATCAAACCCTTCATGAAACAATGAAATGAAAGAGAATGATAAAATAATAACATGTAATAGCTATCAACTTACCAAACCCTTGATAATGCAAATTTGAAGTAGTGTCAATGGGTGCTCCAAAGTGCTTGAGTATTTCTTGATAAGATGTAAGATGCTTGAATGCTTAAGATTGCTTGAATATGATGTGTGAATGTTGGAGGATTGTAGGAGATGTAAAATGAGGTGAAAATCACTTATTTATACAATCTTGTGCCTTAGTTAACTATTCATACCTCATCATAGGCTGACATCAAGTGTTTTTAAATAAAAACCCGAAAGGAAATTTTAAATTTTTTGAATTTGGAGCCAAGGGGGAATCATTCACCACCCATGAAAAATGGGTCCCACCTAGGACCTAAAAAATAGGTGTCAAGAATTAAGTTGTATTTAATTAAAGCATATGAGGGCATAAAGGGACCAAATAAAGCATGAGAAAGGGATAAATAGTGAGGTTATGCCTAGAAAAGCATGAAATCTTGTTACAAGTCTTTACAACACTTCAAAATAGGACCTGTTTAATGATGAAAAGGTGATTTTTACGTAAATTGTAATGAATAGAGTCTAGTAGAATGTAGAAATTCCTTACAACACTTCACAACACCTTCACAAGATGTCATTATTTGAATTTTAGTACCTAAATATGCATGTTCAAGCCATGTTACAATATAAAATCAGACAAAAATAGATCAAACACCATGAAACAAGACCTAAAAGGCCATGAAAATGACAAGGGGCTATTTTTCTATGGCACACCAGTGAAAAAAAGATTACAATCTCATGAATGACCACTCGCAACTTACATCCCATTTGCTTATAACAAGAATATTGAAAGCTTGTAGAGTTAGGGTTGTACAAAGTCATTTTTAATTTTTCAATTAAAAAAATTAACTACCGACCCCTTAGCATGCAAAAAAGGGGAAAAAAATTCAAGGGTTGTGCTCCAAACCCCTGCTCTCGGGGGCTACTGCCCTCAAACCCCCTCTATCAATGGTTACCACCCTCGAATCCCCACTCGAGGCTCGACCCGTCCTCAAACACCAACAAGGATATGTTACGAGTTTATAGTATTTGCAAGATCAGTTGCCACATACCTACAATCTCCCACTTAGAGACTGATCAAGCTCCACACCAAGCAATCTCCCATTTGGAAACTGATCCTTGACAACATCCCTCTACTTGCATCTCCCACTAGAGTATAGGTCTGACTGGTTTATCATGTCCACCATTATCTATCGTGAAGACTAACAAAAACTGATGAGGAAATCATTTTCTCTCGTGTAACTACCTTTGTGAACATATATGCAGGATTCTCACTTGTGTGAATTTTCTCTAGATTTAACTATCCATCCTCTAAAATTGATTGGATGAAGTAGTATCTGAGCTATATGTGCTTATTTTTTGAATGTAGAGCTGAATTCTTAGCAAGATGAATGGAACTTTGGCTATAAGTGTACAAAGGGCTATCTTCTTGTCATTTTCCTAATTTTTCCATAAAATTTTGTAACCAAATCATCTCCTTGCTACCTTCCATAGCAACAACATACTCAACTTCAGTGGTTGAAAGCACAACCTTGAAATCCAAATGACTGCAGTACCTCCTATACTAAAAACATACCCTGTAGTATTCCTCCTGCAATCGATATCACCCGCTAGATCAGAGTCAACATATCCTTTTAGAGCATAATTTTTTCCTCCAAAACATAGTTTCTTTGAAGTAGTACCTCTTAAATATTAGAGAATCCATTTTACCGCATTCCAATGTTCCATTCCTGGATTGCTCATATACCTGCTCACAACTCCCACTACATGTGCACAATTTGGCCTTGTGCATACCGTTGCATACATCATGCTACCAACTGCTTCAATGCATATGGTATCTTAAAAAAAATTTCTTCCTCCTCTTGTGTCTTTGGAAACATCTTCTTAGTCAACTTAAAATGACTAGGAAAAGGTGTACTAATTGCTTTTGCATTCTACATGTTAAACCTTTTCAACACCTTCTTTACATACTCACTTTGAGATGAAAATATTTTTTTGTTTGTCCTATCCCATGTGATCCTCATACCAAGGATTTGTTTTGTTGCACCCAAATCCTTCATAGCAATTGAATTTTCTAATTTATTCTTAAGTTCATTAATATGTTGCATGTTAGACCCAACAACAAGCATGTCATCAACACTAAGCAACATGGTAATACAATTTCCATTATCCAATTTCTTAAAATAAACACAATAATCAGAATGACATCTTTTGTAACCTTGTTCAACCATAAAACTATCAAATTTTAAATACCATTTTTGAGGTGCTTCCTTCAAGCCATACAAACCCCTCTTTAACTTGCACACAAGTTCCTCCTTACCCTTGACCTCATTTCCATGTGGTTGTTGCATGTATATTTCCTCTTCCAAATCCTCATGGAGAAATGTTTTTTTCACATCTAGTTGTTCAAGATGCAAGTCTTTTGTAGCCACAAGACTTAGAAAAATTCTAATAGAATTCATCTTTACAACCAAAAAAAATATTTCATCAAAATCTACACCTTTTTTATGTGCAAAACCTTTTACCATGAGTCTAGCTTTATATATTTTCTTACCTCCATCTTCTTCCTTCAACCTATAAACCCATTTATTTGACAATGCTCTTTTACCTACAATCAATTGGACTAGTCCCAAGTTTGATTCTACAACAAGAAATCCATTTCCTCTTTCATGCCTAGCTCCCACTGCTTTTTGGTATCTACCTGCATTGCTTCTTTATAACCTTCAAGTTCACCATAATTAGTTAATAATATAGAATATAAGGATGGAGAAAATATTCTTGGAGGTCTAGTTATCCTTGTAGAATTTCTAACACTTTTAGGAGTCTATGGGATAACTTGTTATTGAGCATCATGTACCACTGGAAATTTATTTTTTGGAATCCCATCCAGCACCACATATTCCTCTTTGGCCTATTCATGCTTCTTTCCCTAGAGATGATCCTTATACATGATCTTCTAATTGAATATAACATCTCTCCTCCTAATGATTTTATGATTTTCATAATCCCATAACCGATAACCAAATTCATCTTCTCCATATCCAATGAAGGTATATTTTTTAGACTTAGCCTCAAGCTTGGTTCTATTGTCAATATCAACATGGACAAAAGCTTCAAAACCAAAGGTTTTTTAGAAATTAATAGTTTACCCTTTTACTCGTCCATCCCTCCTTTGGAATGCCACCATCCAAAGGATTTGAAGGTCCCCTATTTATTAAATAAATAATTTTATTTATAGCATCTTCCCAAAAGTGTAAGGGTAGTTCAGCATGTAATCTCATGCTCCTTGCACACTCCATAATAGTCCTATTCATCCTCTTAGAAACACTATTTTCTTGTGGGGTTCCAAGAACCATTTCCTTCCTATGATTCCATTGTATGAATAGTAATTTTTAAATTCTTTGTTGTTATACTCTCCTCCATTGTTAGATTTGAGACACTTTAAATGTGGTCAAAGCCCACCACTCAAAGACTCCCCTGGATGGCATTGTAGTATAGGGATGGTATGCTTGATGACACTCTGAGTCAAAGGGTTGATGGCCTACAAAGTTTCTACCTTGGCACTCTCCTTTGTGATGGAATGGATAATGATGTGCGCATGAGGTGGCCTAGCGACAGGTCATCTTGCTTGTCGCCTAGGATCCTATTGTGCACTGGGTCTACCTTGAGCCAACTACCCACCTCTCCCTTGGAAGTCCCTCATATCAAAATAATTCGGGATTTTATTTAGGATGAACTCACAATATAGTTTCCTCAGGAAATATTCCAAGAATTCGTAATTGTTGCATGATGAGTAATTAAAAACCATGTACCAGGTATCCCAAAAAAAATTCCTAATCTTTTGGTGGTGGCACCAATGGATAGGAAACCTGTTCACATTGAGGCTAATATTTGTATTTGTTGTGTGGGTCAGTGAATAATGAGCAAAAATCTAATTTTGTAATTTTTAGATCTTTTAGATCTTTATATGATAATTTATCTTGGTAATAATCCCTAGCTCCCTATCTCCTATCTTACCAACTAGTTAATTGTTTGTTGCTTGAATCTACATGTTTTAACATTTCTTTGAGTGAATTTGCAAGGGTTTTTCTTTCCATTGTTGATGTTTGGATAGTTCAACCTCATGATTAACTCCTCAATTTATTTTTTATTGTTTTCAATTTCACTCATTAAATTTTGCTGAGTGTCAGAAAGGTATTAAGGGATTGGTGGAGGAGATTGTTGTTGTGGTTATTGAACTTGATTGTTTTCTTGATTTTGTTGTTGCTCTACTTGTTAAGGATTTTGTTCCTATTGTTGTTGCTCTCCTTGTTGAGGATTTTTTGGAGGGTTTGTAGGTTCATTAACATCTCCTACAAATTAAACAAACAAATATAAAAAATAACCTAAAACTAACAAATTCACAACAAACAACAAACAATCCTTACTTCTTAGACCTCCTCATCAATGTGGTGACAACTTGGTGATGAAACACCAACAATTTGATGAAAAAAATTGCAAGATGAATCCTCGTCAAATGCAAGTGTGCAAATGAAGGGCTTTTGGACATGAGAAGAATAAAAAAGTCACAATGCAAATGAATTCGATTTCCTTTTTTTTTTTTTCTTTTAATGGCTCTTAACACGAGTGCGTTATAACTTGCTTGCATTATGACCTATCAATATTTAAAAAAAAAATTGGCCAAAAATTGGCCCCCATACTTTTGTACCCGCCCAAAAAATTAAAATTAAAATTAAATTAAATAAACTTATTAAAATAACATAATTTTGCATATCAACTTAAGGATTCATAGTTTAAAATCATGTTTATAAAAGCATAAATGTGCACTATATGTTACAACCTAATTTTAATAAATTAAATCTACGAGATGCTAATATTAGTTAATCATAGCATGAAGAAAAAAATAGAATTATATTTAAGTTAAATGATGCATGACCAATAGGAATGTATGAAAAATGGATAAATAAGTTCTAGATGTAGAATAAAATGAGTTGCATGTCATTTTACTACATATTTTATTTATTATTTATACATAAAAAGATGAAGTAATGAAAGTTGATCATATTATTAGGTAGCATTGCACATTATGAGTAAACGTTAAATTAGTGAAAGACTATATTCATGAGTCTTGTGGAAAGTTTACTTTCTAGGATGGGTGTTAAATATGGGTCAACAGGGAGCGTTAACACTTACTTTTCCAATTCTACTTTATATGTTTATATCCTTGGACAAGTGACTTGGACCATTGAAATAGATGGATTTATTTCTTTATTATATATTTTATCTCTACCATATCCTGATATCGATCATAGCATGTTCTCATATGATATAAATGCATGAACATATATTATGCATGCACCAGATTCCATCATGTTCACCAATTTCACTTTGCTAAGCATCTCATGTAGGGTCAGTGGTTCTTCATGTTAGGAAGAATTGTCCAATGAAGTGTAAGCTTCATGATTGGGTGGAAAAAGTTCCTATACCATGTTCTAATCCTTTGAATTTCATATAATTATTAGATTGGACTATTGAAGATTCTAGTGTTTGTGTGCATTACTTGTACTCTTATTGTATTATTATGTCTTGTTAGCAATAGACTCCATAATTCAACTATTGTATCATGCTATTTCCTGAACTTATGATTAATGTATGAATGATATGTCATGTGATAACATGGTATGTATGGATTTATTTCTCGTATATTGATGTACTTGTAGTAAATTCTTATTAATATGATTAATTTGATGTTTATTTTAATTTTTGTGATGAAATTGGATTTTGAATCTTATATTTAGTATCAAAGCTCTAAGTTAAATAGTAGGGCCTTTGTCTAATGAAAAATTTGACCCATATAGCACTAGGATCTTTGGTGCATTTTCATTCCCATTTGTTTATTGGTGTTTGGTGTGTGATAGATCAAGTGCTTGTTCTAGTCATTCAATGTTTGGATTTTTGTAGGTGCCATGGGAGACATTTTGAGGGTTTAGCGTGAATCAACCTGTGCAATGTGTTTGAGGAGGAAGAGTTCCTTCTAGATCCTAACGTATTTGATAGGGATGGGAAGATTCCCCTGGTTGATAATCTTCTAAGTAATGTATGAGAACTCTCTAGTACATTTATTGTTGTGTGAGAGATTTGGTTGGGTCTTTGCATGTGTAATTATGATGTTGGTAGCAATTATTGTTGTCATCTTTCCTTGGTGTGACATGTTTGAGAAATTATTTCTTGTGAGGGTTAATTAGACCCTTGAATTTTTGAGACGTGCTTTCATGAGTGGTTACTATCTAGATGTCTTGATTATGTTAATTATGAATGTGTAGTGACCTTGAGTGGCCTTTTTTATTCTTATGTATTCTCTTTCGATGAGTGTATATGAATGCATATAATTGAATTAGGTTGTAATTTCTTGGTTCATGATTAAGCATTATGAAATATCTTATGTGACTTATGTATTGAAAGTAATGTGGGCATGTCATATGCTTGAATTGTATTTGCTGAAAGTATGAAGAATTTGTTGCAAGGTGTTGTCATTGATTTCAATTGGTCAATTAGTTATCAACTAGTTTTTATTGTCATTAATGTCATGGATGCAAGTTATTGGTCGTATATGTTGAGGATATTGAGAAAAACGTATTGAAGGAAGATTGTAGATATTTAATTGTTGCTCTAGGTTTTTCTCTCAGATTTGTTTCTATGTTTATGTGATTCATATATGTTGATCATGGTTGTTGGAAGCTGCTATATTTAGATTTTTGGCTTCTAATTCATTATACAGTGTGAGTTGTGTTCACCAGTTGTGAACAGTGGTTTTCTATGTATTTTGTTGAGGTCCAGGAGATATATTATTGAACTAGATTTCTCTTTGGTTAAGTCTTATGACTTTTGGTTCTAGAGTTAAGTTTTTATGATCATGTTGAAGATATTTTTGGTATCTAGAAGGATCGTGCTTAATTGTTCTATGTGTTTTGCACTGGTTTGGCTGACCTTGTGTTGAACACTACCTTCGGAGTTGATGAAGTGTGTTGGACATATTCAGGTCCTCATAGAGAATTTTTCTGGGTTCCCCTCATTCTATTTCCATCCTGGGATGTTTTGGCACCAACCTAATTTTAAATTAATGATGGATGGCCAACTTTAGATATGGTTCAAAGTTGAAGATGGTATAAATACAAGATGAGTTAGTAGAGGAAGTGGAACAAAAGATTAGTGAAAAGAAATAGAAAAAATAGATTTGAAGTAGATGTGAATCAATTAGATGTATGCGATGTGGGTGTGGCAGTTCATTGTGAATTCTAAATGTTTATTTTTTAGATGTAGTGAGTTGACTCTATCATTCATGCATGTCTACAAGTGGTTGTTTAAATTGTGGTGGAATTCCTTATTTCATTGAGATTTTCTTCTCTCTATGAAATATTTCTTCTATATTCTTTGTATCTCTATAGTAGTGAAACCTCTGGGTGGTTAACCCTATTCGACAGTCAGTCTTGATCTAGAAAGTGAGTCCTTGTTTTCGCAATGAGCCTTTTTCTATGGCCCAGTGAACCCTTTTCTCAAGTAGTGAGCCTTTTGTAATTGGTTTTGATATTCTCTATAATATGAGTTAATCCTCACCATGGTTTTTACCTCATTGGTATTTCCATGTAAATCTGGTGTTACTGTGTTTGTGTGATGGTTTTCAATTTTTGCACTTGCACTTAATGTGTAATCATTTTAGTAGAGTTAAGAATTGTGAATGATCTAAGTTTTGGTGAATGTTATAAAGATTAAATTTTCTACAATTGATTCACCCCCCTCTCAATTTCCTTGCTCAAAAATTGGTATTAGATCATGATTCCTTGGAGAAGAGCTTAACTGCTTAAGGAAGGTTTGGGATGGCTAGCAAAGTTACTCATGATTATCCAAGGTTCGATGGAACTAATTATACTTTCTGGAAAATATGGATGGAAGAATATCTGGAGTATTGTGGATATAATGTGGAGAAAGCTTACAAGATTACTTACACTCCTCCTGCTAAGGGTCTGATTATGGCTAATGAGATCAAGGCACATGAAGCGAACAATAAGGTGAAGTACTTTTTGAAGAATAGTCTTATACATTCTGAGTTGATTAAAGTTCCAAATCTAAAGACTACTAAGGAAGTTTGGGATGCTCTGAAAAGGAACATGAAGGTGATGAAAGGATAAGAGAGAAAAAATTGTAGAATTTAGAGACACAGTTTGAGCTCTTAGATGTGTTTGAAGATGAGAATGTTAAAGCTTATGTATAGATATTGGATGTGGTAGTATCTAGAATGCGAGGACTTGGTGCTACAATAGATGAATCCCATAATTATAAAATAGATTCTTAGAACTCTCCCCAATGCTTACAATTAAAAGGTATGTTCTATTGAAGAACATATAGATTACAATACTTACACTAGAGATCAGTTGTTGGGAAATTTGACATCTTATGAGATAAGATTCAAGCTAAATTTGAGAAATGGATCCAAATCAGAGACAACTTTTAAGGCTACAGAAGCTGAAGATCTTGATGAAGAAAATCGTGATGAACTAGAAGCTAACTTTGTGAGAAGGATGAAGAAAGGATCTTTTCTAGCAAGTATGAAGGTAAGTTACCATTTAAATGCTTTAGTTGTGGAGGAATAACTAAGAGGAGTAAACAAAGATATGAGAAATAAAAGAAAGGTAAGAAGGTCAAAAGAGCATATTATGTGAATGAGGATGCTAGTATATCTGATGAGGAATCTAATTATGGAAATCTTGATGATAATGAATTCTTTATCTTGGATATAACAGATGAGCCTACTTTTGCTAATTCTAAAAAATAGGTGAATGAATGCCCTCCAGAGAAGGAGAAAAATTAAGGTATTCTAATCTCTATTGTACATGCTAAACAAGAAAATAAATATTGGGTTGTTGATAGTGGTTGTTCACATCACATGACTAGTGATAATAGTAAGCTTTTTAAACTTAAAAAATATGATGCAGGCTTAGTTATGTTTGGAGATGATACTAGTGCTAAATTTTTTGGGAAAGGTTCAGTAAGTTTTGATGGCAAGCATAATATTGATGATGTCTACTATGTTAAGGGTTTAAGGAATAATCTCTTGAGTGTTAGAAAGATGTACAGTAAAGGATATAATCTTATATTTGAGGATGAAATATGTGAGATTACGAAAGGATCCGAAATAGTGATTGTTATAGGAAAGAAATCTAAAGGAAATATCTATCAACTTAAGGGTGTTGATGGGCGAAGCTTTGTGACTCATATTAATGATAATTGATTGTGGAATAATAGAATGTGTCACATGAATTTTGATAACTTGGAAATGATACGTGTAGTTCAAGTTGTGGGAGATTTACCAAGGATTTCAAATCCTATTAATGTTATTTATAGGAATTGTTAGTTTGGGAAGAAAGCAAGAAAAAATTATAGATCAAAGGAACAATCTACTACTAGACTACTAGATTTAATTCATATAGATCTCTATGGTCCTACAAGAGTGAGAATTCTACAAGGTGAAAGGTACTTTATGCTTTTGATTGATGATTATTTTAGATATACATGGGTTACATTTCTTACAGAGAAATCAAATGTATTAGATAGATTCAATATATTCAAAGCTATGGTTGAGAATGAAGTAAATTTGAGGATAAAATTCTTAAGTTTTAATGGAGGTGGTGAATTCATCTCCCATGAGTTTAATATGCTTTCTAAAGTGCATGGAATAAAAAGACAGTTATCTGTTCTAAGAACTCCTCAACATGATGGAGTTGTTGAAAGGAAGAATAGAACAATTCAAGAGGCCTCTAGATCAATGAATAGCAAGGTTGGTTTACCAAAATTTTATTGGAGAGAAGCTATTCACACTGTTGTCTATGTATTCAATCAAGTTCAAGAAAGAGAAAATAGTACAAAGACCCCCTTATGAGCTATGTTGTGGAAGAATTCCTACTATTAAGTATTTCAAGGTATTTGGAAGAAAATGTTATATCAAAAGGTATGAAGAAAATTTAGGAAAGTTTAATGAAAGAAGTAATGAAGGAATTTTCTTGGATGTTCTACTAGAAGAATTCATACAAATATTTCAACAAAAGACTAAGCAAGATTGTAGAAAGCACAATGTTAAGGTTGATGAAGCAATGAATAATTAAATTGATGTTGATGGATATGTATCTAATGAGCTTGATTGTGTAAGGATTGGAGAAGTTGTGGAACAATAGGAAAAGGATGAGTAAGAGAAGAAGAATGAAGAAGAAAAAAAAGAAGAATATCTGGTAGTGTCCCCTAAGACACCTAGATATGTGTGGAAAAATCATTCAAAAAATTAAATCATTGGAAAAAAGACAAAAGGAGTATTGACAAGAAGCCGAGTTGTTGCTAGTGAAGTAAATCTATGTTTACTTTTTGAGATTGAACTGAAGACTGTAAGTGAAGCATGTAAAGATGAACATTGGATGGAAACTATGATGGAAGAAATTATGTAGATTGAGAAGAATAAAACTTGGGAATTAGTCCCAAGACCGGTAGAAAAAAAAATTGTTGGGTCAAAGTGGGTATTTAGAAATAAGTTGAATGAAAATGGAGAAGGGGTCAGAAAAAAAACAAGCAAGGCTTGTGTGCAAGGGTTACTCACAATTAGAAGGAATATATTTTCAAGAGAATTTTTCTCTGGTGGAAAGAATGGAAGCTATCAGGATGTTCTTAGTATTTGTTGCTCTTAAAGATTTTAAGGTCTATTAGATGGATGTGAAGTATGCATTTTTGAATGGTGAGCTAGAAGAAGAGGTCTACATGGAACAAATAGAAGTATTTCAGTTCTTAAATCAATCAGATATGGTCTACAAATTGGAGAAAGCTTTATATGGATTGAAGCAAGCTCCTAGAGCTTGGAATGCAAGGTTATGCAGGTACATGATTTAACAAGGTTTCAACAAAGGTATGACATATAGTAACCTATAGTTTAAAGTTGAAAATGACAAAATCTTGATTATGGTTGTATATGTTGATGCCATTATTTTTGGAGGAAATGAAAATATGTGTAAGATGTTCACATAAGAGATGCAAAAAGAATTTTAAATGTCTATGTTTGGAGAGATGAATTTCTTTCTTGGGTTGCAAATTAATCAAACAGAGAAAGAAATTTTTATTTCACAGTCTAAGTATGCGAGAGAGATGTTGAAGAAGTTTGCGATGGATGGTTCCAAACCAGTATGCACTCCTATGGTGACTAGTTTCAAATTGAGTAAAGATGATGATTCTCCTAAGGCTGATCAGAGCAAGTATAGATCTATGATTGGTGGGATGTTGTATTTGATTACTACTAGACCGGATATTGAATGTATTGTCTATCTTGTGGCTATATTTCAAGAAGATCCTAAGGAAACACATGTGGTTACTATTAAAGAATTTTTAGATATCTGAATGGCATTCCAAATTATCACTTGTGGTATCCTAGAGATACTAAATTTACACTAAGTTCTTATAAAGATGCAAATTGGGATAGATGTGTAGATGTTAAAAAAAGTACATGTGGAGGTGCATTATTTCTTGGTTGTAGATTGGTGGCATGGTTGAGTAAAAATCAACATTTAGTTTCCTTATCTACCACTAAAGCTAAGTATATTTTTGCTACATTGTATTGTACACAAGTTGTATGGATGAAAAAAACATTGAAAGATATCAAAATTGTATATGATGATCCTATTTCTATCTTATGTGATAATACAAGTGCAATTAACATTTAGCAGAATCTAGTGATGCACTCAAGGAAAAAACATATATCTATCAAGTATCATTTCTTGAGAGAGAAGGTTGTGGAGAATGAAGTAAAGCTTGAGTATGTCCCTACAAAGGATCAAATTTTTGACATATTTACAAAGGCTCTTCCTAAAGATACTTTTGAGTATCTCTAGGAGAAGTTATCGATCATTACCCCTCCTTTCTTGAACTAGATGCATATGGAGATGAATTAGTTTGGTGGGTCTAGGGATCTATCTTTCTTTTGGAATGATGTTTTGGTGGCTACCTCTCAGGGGGAGTAGGTAGTTTCATTTGTTTTCATTGTATGAATATTCTATGCTTAATGTCAAAGGGAGAATCAATGAAACATATCTTTTTCCTTTGCCATTGATGTCAAAGGGGGAGAGGAAGATGAAGAATATCATGTGAAAAACACCATCTAAAGAAGATGAGGAGTATCATGTGAGAAATATTCTCTACTACGGGGAAGAAAGAAAAAGAAAAATCATGAGAAGAGTGTTCATAACTAATATGTTGTCTTTGATGTTTTTTAAATCATGTGTTGCCATCAATGACAAAGGGGGAGATTGTTGCAAGTATAAAGAAGTTGTTGCAAAGTGTTTTCATTGATGTAAACTAGTCAATTGATTATCAATTGGTTGGTGTTGTTGTCACTAATGTCATGGATGTAGGTTATTGGCTATATATGTTGAGGATATTGAGAAAATTGTATTGAAGGAAGATTACAAGTGTTCAACAGAAAAGTATAGGTTATTGGTTGTATGTGTCCTTACCCTAATCCTTTGCAATCACACACAAACCCCTACAAATAGTAATCTAATCTACAACAACCTCCATACATCATGCAACAACCCAACATTACGTACAATTACTAGTCCAATCTATACTATGCTCAACAACAACCTTCATACCAACAAGGTACTTCATCCACATTCTATACGCAACAACAACCACCCTATCAATAGGGTGCTCAATCCACCTCCTATTATCAACAATCGTCGCATTACCAACAAGGGGATTCCACATCATCACACTATCAAGTTGTCACACAATACCAACACAAAACTCCATCCACTTCATACTATCAACAACAACGACCATACCAGCAAGTGGCTTCCACCTCTTACTGTCAAAATATGTCATCCTCCTATCTACCTTACATCAATCCTAAATCTTCTTATGCCAATCAATACCAGCAAACACCTCCATATACACCTCAACTCACTTATGATCCAGTTGCTTCAACACCATCCTCATTATATCAACAATATCCTCCATATAATTAGCCTAGTTCATCCAATCCGACTCTTGTAGTGCCTATCAATCAAAATCTGGAAGAAGTCAAAGCTGCATTAAAGGACTTACAAGTTGCGACCGACAAACAATCGTTCAAGTTTGAGGAAATTTTTCCATATCTGTTTGATCCTTCTATTTCATTAGTTCCTTTCCCAAAGAATTTTGAAATTCCAAAATTTGATAAATATAAAGGAACCAAAGACCCCAAGGCTCACCTTCAAGAGTTCTATGCCCACTATCAAGAAGTCATGCATAATGACAATTACCTCATGAGATTTTTCCCTAGGAGTTTACAAGGATTAAATCTTGATTGGTTTATGGGTCTCAAGAAAGGATCTATCCAGTCCTTTGCTCAACTATTAGAAGAGTTTGTCTCCCACTTCTCCTTTAATCTAAAGAAGGATATTGACACCTTAGATCTCTCGAAGGAAAAGTAGTGGGAGAGAGAAACCTTTGCGAGTTATCTTCAAAGATGGCGAGCCCTAGCCAGTCGCATGAAATCCCTACTAAGGGAAAAGGACATGGTCACCTTGTTCATAGAAAACTCCTATATGGACATGGCCCACAACTTTAGACTCCATTGTGTCACAACATTTGTTGAGATCATGGAGAAAGGTCTTATTCTTGAGAGAGAACTCATTACCAAATGGCTAGACTAAAACTTTAATTCTGATAAGGAGAAATCATCTAGAGACAAACCTTGTTATTGGAACAAGATAAAAAAATGTTGTCAATGATGGTGTCAGTGACACTAAACACGTCCAAGTGTATAATGCCTCCCAAAAGCAACAATATCCTCCTCCATAATAATCAATGCCTAATGCTATATTAGTGCCTCAAGGATCACCTCATCCATCCCAACAATCCAATCAAAACAATCAATGGGGTAACACACATCAATTCAATCCATTAGGAGAACCCCTAAGTGTCATGTTTAATAGGCTTCTACAAGCTAATTACCCGATCACATATCTTGTGACTAAGGAACTCGATGAATCCAAGCCCAAACCAAATTGGTTAATCAAAGAAAATGAATATTGTAAGTTCCAAAAGATTAAAGGGCATAGATTAAATAAGTGTCAAGGTCTGAAAACATACATCCAGGATCTTATAGATTGGGGTGACATACATGTAGATGCCAACATGACACTCTCTTCCAATGCTCAATTACAGATATATCAAAATTCCTTCCCTAAACATAACCAAGGGCCTAATTCATCAAATTCAAATCTAGGGCCTACCAATAGTAATGATCAAAATAATAGCACCAACAACATCAGTTACAAAAATGTGCCATTTAATTATGAAGGTATCGTCATGCATATTGAACAAGTGGAACCATGTGTATTTATGATACATGTAAAAGGCAAGGATCCACAATGTTCTGTCACCATCCATCGAACCTGTATCATAGTCCTTGGAGCCTCCACATCCACTCGGTCCCAACCCGTGAGTTCTCAATACAACATTCTTGACCATTTGGGAAAGACTTCAGCACAGATATCCATTCTGGAATTGCTTAAGTCTTCTCCCACACACCAAGAAATCCTAAATAAGGCCTTATGGGACACCCAATTTCCTAATGACATAGACCCTACACAATTTCAAGCATTTTTAGTGAACCTCTCTGCAACCTATCAATTGGGTTTTAGCCAAAACAACATGCCCTGCATTGACTCCAATCATAATCATCCCCTCCATCTAGAGGTCCTGGTAAACCATCACAAAGTAAAAAGGGTCTTGGTAGATAATGGTTCTTCCCTAAACATTTGTACATTGAAATTCATAAAATAGGTAGGATACACCCATGCTTATTTAAATAATCAAGTAATCACAATCAAGGCATATGATAATGCAAAATGTGATTCCGAAGGAACAATATGTATTATAATCCAGGTTGGCCAAGTTGTACAATACACTACTTGTCATGTCCTTGATCTATAACTCCCCTATAACCTCCTCCTCGGTCATCCATGGATTCATGCCATGAAATTTGTTCCATCCACATACCATCAATGTCTAAAATTCCCATTCAATGGGGTAGAAGTTACCATACACACGAATCCCCAACCATTTGAATATTGTGGTGCATTAGAAGCTTCTTTTCCTCATTCCCACTATTGTCCTAGAGTGGAAATGGGACCACTGTGTTATCTCTCAAAAACGCAGGTTTGAACCATGAAAGGTTGCCAAGCTTTCACAACGTTTTAGGGTAACATAACAAGGTTTGAAAGAATTAAACCTTCTACTCTCCAGGCACTGCTAGACCTAGGTAGGTGTACCTATAATAAATGAAGCAGACTTGAATATTGATCTTATCTTCATGCCATGATTTGTCCAATATGGAAAATTGAAATGGACAAAATAAAACAAATTTGGTATATATTGTATACCAGCATTCAAAACTAAACCCTAATATGCTCAGTTAATAGATGTAAAAAGTATGAATAAAACTAAATGATGAAAACGGCGAGACTAGTGCCTTATATAATATACGGAGTCAAATAAAATCATAGACAACTGATTTCTTTCTGGATTCATTCAAATTGTTTGGCATATTTATTTATAACCACTATAAAAATGCAAAGTTGTGATTATTGAGTTCTTCTTACTGATCTAAATGAAAATTCCCTGATTACTGTGATTAATCAAAAGGATTTAATCCTTCCTTGAAAGAACCTATCAACCAATCACATAGATATAGAAAATACGTACTGATAAACCAGACATAAACTTGTTATGTTGATCTAAATAACCAAGAAACATCAATTTTAGAGACAACTCAAATAATTCTTTCAATAGGCACAACACAACAATTGACACCAGAATTCGCCAGCAAATCAGATGATTTTCATTGATATTTCCATGGCTTCAAAACATATAGTATAGTCTCAACCCTGTGAAACATGGTGTTCCATCGTATTCTCTATTCTCTATCCTATTCTACCTATATCTTTCATATTGTTTTCAAAATAGACATTTATACATTGAGAATATGAAAGGACGTATCCTTTCAAAAATAGAAAATACAAATTATAAAACATAAGATAGAGAATAATTAGGCTCTATTTAGCCACAAGTGAGTCTTGTTGAGGTGGTCCAAATAATCCTTGCGCTCATACGTGTCCGCATCTCCAACACCATTCCAGATCGTAACTTCCATCTTGACCATTTCCTCATTTTGCTTACTCACTTCTTCCAATGTTGTATCATCTGCAAAAGCTACCTTCATGATTTCATTCAGCATTGGCTCACGTTCATTTTTCCACCTGGTGGCCTCTTTCAAATCCCCATTATCATCAAAAAATGGAATTACAATTTTCTCAGCAGCTGCAATTAACCCCTATTCATCTCCTTCCAATTCATCATAGAAATTTTGATGGCGATTGATTATGTGATTAGCAGCTTCAAGTGCAGAACTGCTAGCTTCATCACTTTGAGCCAACTCATGAAATTTCTCCATTATTCGTCCATCCATCCTTGTGTGCTCCTTCAATGCAACAAGAGTATGAGAATATTTTCCCCACAATTTGTTCAACCAGGATGTCAAATGATCCTGCCTCTTCTTGATAATTGCAGCAATAGCATCATGCTTTCCCTGAGAATAAGCACTTGACCCTACCCAGTGGTCTTTTGCTTGAGAGCTTTCTCCTTGAGTGATCATTTTGTTCCCATTGAAATACCAACCAAATCTTTGAGTCTATCATTTTCTCTCAGCAATTTCTCATTATCTGCTTTATACATTTCTCTTTCTTTTATCAATAATTAAATATGTGCTTTCTTCAACTTTACAATATTTACCCCAATATCAACAGTAGCAACAGGATCAACTTCTCTAGCTTTTAGAGTCAAGACATGGCCAAATGCCTTCTCTGTATCAAGTACCACTGATTTCCTGTGGGGTGGGTACAAAGCCCATATCAACATTGATCCCTCATCAGTATTATATTTGGAGCCCGTATACACCTCTGTCACCTTTTCCTTATCAAGCTTATGAGTAGCATTACTACCCTTCAAGAAACTATCAAAGATCAATGCAGAATTGAAATCAAGACCAGGAAATATCATGACACTAGCATCCTCCAACATTTTCCTCCCCACTTCAGGAGTCATATTTTCCATTTCATCATCCACACATCTTCTCAATTGAGCCAACAATTGTTCCTCATTTCCAGAAGTGATATCATCAACATTCTCTCTTATCTCCTTCCCCTTCTGCTTGTATAAGAATGCTTTGAACTCAGGGGAATGTATAAACTCATCATCAAAAACAAATGATTTGTACTCTATGTGCCTAGCATCAACATCACCACTTTCAATACTTTGTTCTCTGACTCCAGGCAGACATATTGTTGAGTCCTCATTCTGGATACCTTTTTTGTTTTACCCTATGGCACATCAGCTCTTGGTGCTTCTTCATCTCCAGAAGACAACAACTCAGTATCTTGTAGCCCTTGGTTATACCTTTCAACTACCCTTTCTGCTTCATCTTCATCCAAATTTCTGATCATATCATCAAAAGGATAGGGTACATGCTAATACCCTCCAAAATTAATCCTCTCTTTGGCTGAATGAATATACCCTTCAGGGTTGAAGTATTTCCTGGTTGGTCCTCTTTTCATATTATAATGCAATAATCTATCAAGGATTGAGTTATATCCCTCTTTAGCCAACACAGTGAAATCACCAAAGCATAAAGTACTAGGCATAAATTCCTGCTTCCCAAAAGAACTGAAATGCATCACACTACTGTAATCCATTTGTTTGGCAATTTCCAAGTAAGCAACCCTGTTTGGAACTATCCTTGGTAGAATGAAAGGAGCGTCTTCAAATCCATACACTTTGATTACTGTAGCTCCCTCTAAACAATACCAGTCTCCCCAGTTATGGTCAATTGGCCCATTGAAATCTTTAGGCCGAAGGAATCTTTTGATCTCATCAGTTAATGAATGATTACAAGGATAATGATACAATTTATACAATGTCTTAACAAAATACTCCTCAAAATGAATACAACTAGAACCAACAAACCTGTTATCCCAAATGGCAGTCCAAAACTGAACAGGAAATGCTTCACCCTCCTTACCAATCTGAGAAATTCTCATTTCCAGAGGCCACACCCCTGGCTCTTGTCCAAAATATAGCACTAAATGCATCAACAGTGAATAATTTTTGAGGTGAACAATAGAAGTTCCACCCTTTATAGCTATCAATCCTGAGTCAAGCTCCTTAGAAATATATGAAGTATAATCAAATAACCTGGAATTGTGATATTGAATGTCTGCTGTAATGACCATTGGCACCGTAGACATGAATTCTGGGGCATCCATCCCCAACACCTGACACACTAAAAAATATGTATATTTCATATAGGGTTCAAACAAATCTACATGATAAGGAGGCCCCTCACTATCTTCTAGAGGTTCTGGCTTGTTACCCTGTTTAACCCTGTGAATTGGTAACCTCCAACCCTTGTAACTTGTATCCATTCTAAAAAATTCCTTCTGCAACTCTTCACAATTGATTTCCTCATTGCAAAATCCTTCCAATTTGAAAACCTCACCAATTCCTTCTTTTGACACATGTATCTATGGTTTTCCAGAAGGATCACATATTGCTTTATGCTTTGGATCATAATGATCAGCAAGCAATTTTACCAATTCAGCATTAACAAATAGATTAGGGCACACCAATTTCCCTACATTCAACTTCCATGGATTACAGACTAGCTCAAAACGATTCCTCCTATGATAGTGGAAATTGAAAAGCTCATACCCTCTTACAGCAGTCCAGACATCACCTATGAACTTGCATTTGTCATCCAACTTGTCTACTTCTACCCTAAGCTGTGCAGACCTTCTAGCTTTAGGCCCCGAACCAGGTAATTGATCAATAAGGTCTTGGTTTAGCTTCCTTTCAGTGCCTTCATGCTCTGTATCAGTATTTTGTTTTTTTCCCTTTGACTGACTGCTCTCACCAAGTTTTCTACCCTTACCCTTTCCAGAACCAGAAGACTCCATTTTTCAAGCTTATAGAATCAAAATATGAAAAATAGAGAAGCAACCACTTATAGTATTCTACTTGAGCTCCTTAGACTGAAAAATTGTCTTGGTTCTCTTGTTTAGCTCGCCAATTCACCAGCAATAAATTCAGAAATGAGGAATTGATTAAAACACTACTGTCATTACTGTTTTATCCCATCACGCCATTAATGAAGCACGAATGAAGCCACCTTTGAAACTGGCACTGTCGCATCAAATGTCCTTTCGATGAGAAAAATTCAAATCTGGGGTGAAATCCCTTTTCAACATTTATTTCATCATTCGCCAAGACACTCTGCAGTCTTACCGACACTTGGAATCAACTTGATGAAAAATGCTTCTGCTTTTCATGTCGCTATGAAAATTCAAAGTCGGGGAAATGTCTCATAGATATCATGGAACAATACTGATATGTATTCTTCAAAGCATTTTCCAATCACTGAGACATTAATGTTATTCACACCGACGGAAATCCTCTAACTTTATGTTCTTTGCTATAACCTACAGATGTCAGGGAAACCTCTCGTAGACTTCATCCTGTTTCACCAAAAGTCTTTATCTACATTGGGTCATCAAGACAAATTTTTACTCTTGCCGATACAATCTTCGTTTCACCCGCTTCGCTGTGACTTTCAAAGTCAGGGAGATGTTATGCAGATATCTTTGCATCTTACCAATATGTACTTTTCAATGTATTTTCATTCACTAAAACAAAATCACCCTTTCACCGATGAATTCACATTTTGGCATGTCTACCAAGTTTTCTCACCTTAGAAATAAACCCAACCATTGAAACAATACTTTCGACAAAACAATGAACCTTCGGGAAAACTTACACCGACACCAAATGTCCTACCGAAATCACTCCTCCAGATTACTCCTATTCGGTAAAACTCACCCTGAACCATCTATCGGTATAATATTCATACTTCGGTGAAACTTATGCCAACAAGTTCTTCTCCCGGTGATGCATATCTCCATCGGCATAAGATTTGAATTGGAAAGACTCCATAGCTTCTCACCTATAGATTTGAAATACCTTTGAACTTAGTTCGGCCAAACAATGGCCCCTTCGCCTAAACCTTCCCCAATGCACATAAGTCTTACCGAGACATTTGTTTGCAAGTCAATTGGTAAAGCAAAATGATTTCGTTATGAGTTCATACCGATACCAATTAGTTTGGCCGAAACAACCCCTTTATGCATTAGTCAGTATGACATATTATCTTCGCCCTAACATTAGACCAATGCCCCAACATATGCCGATATATTTTTTTCAGGATGCCTGTCGGCAAGAAAAAATTAGTTCGCCGAAACATTTTCCCGAACACCTTTATCTTGAGCGATAAACTTCCACATGCACCAGTCGGCGAAACACACTGTATTCGCCATGACTTCACTCCGACAATGACTCCCCTTTTCCGAAATGATTCCTTTTGTTCCCGAAACAAGCAAATTGTCCTGTCGATAATCTACAATAAACATATATTAGCAAAAAATTAGGTCAGGGAGACTTTCACAATGTCTTGCCAATTCGGGTCTTTTAATGAAAAATGAAAGACTTGATGGATTCAATGGCTTTTATGAAAGAAACCAAGCAAGACAATACAAAGAGGGACCTTGATGCTTATGATGAGAACTCAATACTGGAACTTTTGGATGCAATAGAATGTAAAAATCTCAAAATTTTACAATTCTAACACACTGTAGACATCATCCCACTCATCTACCACCACATTATCCACCACTTCATCCACTCAATCCTCCACATTTGATTCCACCTTTACTAAATTCTAGATAATTGACAAGGGATGTGGTGAATATGAGATGCACATAGCTTTGAACGTGGAAACTATGCCACCCTCACCATACACATATGGCCAACCTTTGCAGTCTACACTAAAACTAGAAGACAAGACTATCACTTTGATCTCCAAGAACGTGGGAACCAATACTTACCACTCTCATGGGTTAAGCTAAGATGTGCCAAAATATGACATAATCCAATGGATCTATCATAAGGAACCTGATCCCTCCCCTCCTTTGAAAGAATGTTTCTAGGAGAACTATCATTGACCCTCTAAGTTTGCGGAGAAGTACAATTATTAGGGGGGAGGATTTGATGCCAAAGAGCAAGGAAGGAAACATCATATTGAGGCTACAATAAGACCAAGATACTCTGGCTTAGGTGATGACACAAAACAAAAGGGACCTGTAGCATCATCTAGTACCTCTAACAATGTCAATGAGAGCAACAATCTCCTTGAAGACATACCAGAGGAGGAATCCATCATACATGCATATGATGATGCCGATCACATTGATCTCTTTTCCATGTTTGACTGCTTATACATCTACACCATTAGCGTATCTCTTAAACATCTTGAACTCATAGATTGGGAGCTACATGGTAGCACACCTATCAATACCTTTCCCCCAATGGATTAGTATGTACATCTTATGGGATTGGGGGAAGATGAACACCCTAACCACAAAAGTAAAAAGAAGCAAAAAAAAAAGGGTCACCTATCAAAAACCTCTCTAAGGTGCTTCTTGACCTAGAAAAATTTAAAAAAAGGGTGTATTTGATAGCAAAAACCTTGATGAGGCACTAGAAGATGGGGATGTTCATCTTCCCCTTATAGGAACTCATCTCTCTGAATGATCATCCATCCTGATAGAGGAAACTCAAGAGATAAATTTTGGAATTGAAGAGGATCTCAAATCACTTATGTAGCCAAAGAATTGTCAGAGGAAGAACATTCTACCATCGCCAAGCTTCTCAAAGAAGGAATCATCAATTTTGCATGGACATATTCAGACATGCTAGGCCTTGATCCCACCTTAGTATTACATCATCTGGACATACGTACCAATGCCAAACCTATTAAGAAAAAGCTTCATAAAATGCACCCCCAGGTGGCTCTACTAGTTAAGAAAGAATTGGCAAAGCTATTGGATGTTGGATTCATAAGACCCATTGACTATTTGGAATGGATCTCAAATGTAGTGCCTGTAGCCAAACTAAATGACACTATCAGAGTATGTACAAACTTTTGTGATCTCAACAAGGCTTGTCCTAAAGATGATTTTCCTTTTCCAAACATCGACATGTTGGTTGACCTCACAATGGGACACGAGATGCTTTCCCTTATGGATGGATTCTTCAGATACAATCAGATCAGAATTGAACCTGAAAACCAACATAAGACATCCTTCACTACACCATGGGGCATGTTCTACTATAATGTCATTCCTTTCAGTCTTAAAAACATGGGGGAAACATACTAGTGAGCTATGAATGTTATCTTTGATGATCTCATTCACATAATAATAGAGGATTATGTTGATGATCTACTAGAAAAATCAAGAACAAGGGAAGAACATCCTCTAGTACTCTAGAAGATCTTTGAGTGTCTAGAGTAGTATAAGCTAAGGCTAAATCCTAAGAAATTTTTTTTTGGGGTCACATTAGGAAAACTACTGGGTTTCATTTCCTCTTGAAGAGGTATAGAAGTAGATCTAGAAAAAGTCAAGGAAATTATGGATATGCCTCCACCACGCAATCTTAAACAATTAAGAAGCCTACAAGGTAAGTTACAATCTATCTGACGATTCAATGCTCAATTAGCCAACAAGTGTCAGCCGTTCACTAATCTCCTAAAGAAGGATACTACTTTTAAGTGGAACCAATAATTTCAACTCGGCTTTGAAAAAATCAAAGAGTATTTGGTTCACCCACCAATCCTTATGCCACTAATCCCTAGTAAGCCACTCTTGTTGTACATTTCGGCTACTTCAGTGGCACTAGGGGCATTACTGGCACATCACGATGAGTCATCAAAGGAAAGAGCAATCTATTACATGAGTCAAACCTTGGTGGATTATGAGCTCAACTATTCCCTAATGGAAAAATCTTTCCTAGCCATGGTTTTCAATTCACAAAAACTCTGACATTACATGCTCAGTCATCCAGTAAAGCTCATCTCCAAGGCCGATCTACTTAAAGTCTTGTTATCTAGGAAAATTCTAATTGGTCACATGGCTAAGTGGGTTATGCTTTTGAGTGAATTTGATATAGAATATGTGGATCAAAAAGATATTAAAGGACAAGTGATAGTTGATCAACTGGTAGATGCTCCCCTAGTAGATGTGTTAGGGTTAGAAAGGCAGATATCTAATAATTAAATGTAGATTTAATTAATAAACAAATAAACTAAAACACACAGAATAAATCATAACACAAAATTTAATGTGGTTCACCCAATCCGGGCTACATCCACCAAACCGCAACCATCCACTAATTTTATTATCCGATACAAAAACCTATTACAATCTTGTGAATAATCGTGTTTTTCATCATACTGTAATACCCATCCGAACCCCTTTTTAACAAGCTTAGAAGCTTCCAGATTTTGGGTTCTACAAAATCGGATTTTTCCCTTTTTCGGTGATGATGCGAAAAAGTAGGAGGAAAATTTTTCTCGGGGTCTACCGTCCCCAAACCCCCATCAGGGCCCGGCCTGACCCCGGACCCCGGCAAGGATACATTCTGGGGTGTACAGTATACCAAGGCTATATAGTATAGCATGATCAGTCGCCACATACCAACAAGATGCCTACCCCCTAACAACAAAATTTCCTAATGAAGGAGTCTTCACAGTAACCAAAGTGACCACATGGACACTATACTTTGATGGGTTGTATACACACAATGGATTGCGAGAAGGAATCTTACCCATCACCCTCGAAGGGGATTATATACCAAAGTCATTCATATTGGCCTTTATGTGCACAAATAACATAGTTGAATATGAAGCTCTTCCTGTTGGCCTCATAATTGCAATCCAATGGAATATCACCCACCTAAGATTCTTTGGTGATTCTGAGTTAATCATCAAATAGGTCAACGATGAGTTTCTCACAAAATATGATAAGCTACGACCCTATAAATGCATGGTAGATGACTTCAAGAAGCATTTCACTTCCATCCAGTTTGATCATATTCCAAGAGTCCATAACAAAGAAACGAATTCCATGGCTATCATTGGTTCCTTAATTGACATGCCCAAAGACAAACCAGAGTGTGAGTTCCTCATTGAACGACTCTTAATCTCAATCTACGATATCCTAGAAAGTGAGATAGTGTGTGACATTATAGGTCCCACGTCCCCTTCCTACCATGATATCTACACTTACCTTCACAACAATATCCTACCTCCCCATCTAAAATGCAACCAAATAAACTCTTTCATCTATTGTACCTTCTATTACACCATCATAGGTGATACAATTTATCGATGTGGGTATGATGGAACCCTCCTCTAGTGTCTAAACAAGACTGAATCCCATACTATGTTAACGGAAGTACATAGTGGTGTATGTGGGGCCCACTCAAACAGCATGACCCTGGCTAAGAGAATTCTTCAAGTAGGATATTACTGGCCTACATTAGAAAATGATTCCTTTGAGTTTTTCAAGAAGTTCCTACCTTGTCAACAACATGCATATTTGATACATACTCCTTCACATGACTTGCAGCCTCTTGTAGCACCATGGCCCTTCTCCCAGTGGGGTTTTGAACTAATTGAAAATATCTATCCCGCATCCTCCAATGGCCATACCTTCATCATTATTGCAACTGAGTACTTCACCAAGTGGGTGGAAGTAATGCCACTCTCATAAATCACAGGTACTCATATTTCCAAGTTTATCCTCTTCCATATTATCTACAAATATGGAATACCATCTACCATCATCTCTGAAAATGGAAAGCCTTTCAAGAACCAAGCTATGAAACACTTTTGTGAGACTTTCCACATCCAACATTGTTGGTCTACACCTTATTACCCCCAGGGTAATGGTCAAGTGGAAGCCACCAACAGAACCCTCATCAAAATCCTCAAAAAGGTGGTCAACAATACTGGTCGAGATTGGCACCTTCACATCCATCCTACCCTCTAGGCATACCTCACTTTCATTCGTACCCCTACCGGCACCACCTCGTATTCACGTGTCTATGGTGTCGAATCAATCTTGTTGATTGAGGTAGAAATCCCATCACTGAGAATCTCCCTAAAGAATCTTATCAATGATGAAGACTCTCGAGTTGCAAGACTCAATGAGCTATAACTCCTCGATGAAAGATGGATCAAACAGTATGACCACCTTCAAGCTTATTAGAATCATCTAAAAAGAAGCTATAACAAGAAGGCTTGTCCTTTCCAGTTCAACATTGGTGATTTAGTCATCAAGGATAATCAACGCACTCAACAGGACCGAGAAAAGAAGGGAAAATTTGAAGCAAATTGGCTTGGTCCTTATGTCATCACCAAAAAATATGAATCAGGGGCCTACAAACTAGCTAAACCTAAAGGAGATCCCCTAGAGGAGCCCATTAACATCATGCACTTGAAAAGGTTCTACACTTAAATCAGCTAGGGTATCCTATCCTGCAAATATTAAAAAAATACAAAAAAGTAGAAAATTGTCAAACATATCAAAAAAGTCAAAAAATTAGAAAAAATCCAAAAATAGTAAAGAGAAATAATTCATCCTATGGTGAAAACCACCCTTGGTGATGCCTTGGATAAGTACGTTTGGTGAAAACTTGGTCACAAGCGCCATTCGTAAAAGGCTTAATCATTATCTACCTTGTGTCCTAGTTACTCTATGCTTCCATCCATCCTGATTTCATATCCTATCATGCCACTGATCCCATCCTTTCATCTACATCTTTCATCTGGTCACTTGGTATATTTTGGTTGAGCATTGGAAAAACCCCATCCACTATCTATCATCCTAAGCTTTTTATCCTAATTTGAGCTTGTGTCATTAGTCTTGTCATCGCGTCAATCCTCCGTGTCCATCTAGGATCCTTCATCGTGTTGGTCTCCATTTAGATCCCATCACGTTTCGTCAGTTTTTTTTGTTTTTTTAAAACTACGTTGCCCCTATGCTTTCATGTAGGCAAGGCTGATCATTTGATCTGCCCCCAAGGAATTTTTTCCATCCTATTTTGGTCATCCATTGTGGTCTCCATTGTCCCCTTTTAGGCTCTTCCTAGTTCATATTTTGGTCCTTTCCAAACTATGTCACCCCTATGCTTTCACGTATGCAAGGTCAATCATTTGATCCAACCTAGGGCTTTACGTTTCTTTTCTTTGACGTCATTTTCCATCGCTTGTCTCCATTTGTCCTCTTTTTTCCTTTATCCATCATCTTTTCTTGAACTACGAGGGCTCTCCACTTTCACCTAGGAAAGGCTAATCTTTGATCGACCTTTGAGCCCCTAGGTCATTAGGGTGTGTTAGTCTTGTGTTTCATGTCTTGTGTCCTATCGTCAAGTATGTCCTTATCTAGCTAGTTCTTCACAAATGAGATCCACTCATATCATGAGATTTAGTCAATTTCAGAATTTCCTACATCATTTATAGATATTTTAGTTTAGTATCCATCTTTGGTCTCAATAGGATGCATCCTTCCTAACAAACCTCATCAACCCCATCCATCCTCTTGATCCTATGGAAAAGGACATTTTGAAATTGATTGTGATCTATTGATACTTTTGGCTTTAATTTATGATTTGAGTTCCCTCTCACAACTTGTTAAGGCCGCCATAATCCATCATATTATGGTGTGTTTTGATAGGTTAACGCAGGGGCATATCTTGATCTTTTTTGCTTTATTGTTGTCTTCTTGGTTCTCCTATGTAGTACCCACCAAGATCCCCGAGGTCTTGCATTATGCTATGGAATCCTTTTGTGCTTGTGGTTATCCCAATGCCTGGCCTGACCAAGGTCTTCATGACTTTGGCATGTTGGGATAACCTTATTGTTTGTTTTGTTTGTTTTATGCATTAGATGCTAATTTTCCTTGGTTTACATACCATGGTACCTAGTATCTTATACTATAGCAAAAATCAGTGCTTCAAAAATAGAAAATTACATTAGGATTGCATTTCATGATCAACTCTATTGCATTGCATTCATACCTAACCTATGACCTATGATTTTGGTTGTGCAAAAATTCACCTTCCATCTCCCATTCTTCTCAGGATACCTATGGTTCTTGACAGGTGCAATTTCTCACCCATCTTCCCTTAATTTGTAATTATTATAGGGAAAGTACATGCCATTAAAACCAACACCATGCCTACCATCTACCCTCATTACAATGCAAGTCCTTATTGACACTCATGTTCATAATGCATTTAATTTAATGATAGGTGACCAGACTCACATGTCACACACCTTTATTTTGTATAAGCTAAAGCAAGCATGATCACACATAAAGTTCATCTACCATCCACATTACATTTCATCTATCCGTTAGTGTTTGTAAGAAATTTAATTGCATCTCACCCCACATTATAGGTGCATTACATTTCATCTCACATACATTACCATCTCATATTTCTTTTAGGTTGTTTAGATTAATCATGTTTGGTTATTCTAAGTATCTTAAATTCATTTCATTATACATTTCCATATTAGGCCATATCATTAGCACATTGCATACATCGCCACCTGTATCACAAGTTGTTAGAACCATATCCATAGCATATAAAGTCATAAATCATCCATCACATCCTACATCATACACATTAGTAATCATACATATCATACATCTCATCCATGTAAGCATAAACATACATCATCATATGCATATCCATACATCATCTCATAATGATCATCCATAATAAAATCATAAACATCCGCATATACATAACTAACATCATCCATCATATATACATCACATAGTGTCAATAAGGGTTGCCATATATCATATATATCAATCAAAATATGAATGTCCATCACATAGTCCATAATAATGTCCATCATATAATCAAAATAAACATCTATCGCATATAACATCACATAAGGTACAAATACACGACTCTAGATCAACTCTGATCTCTGCTACTCTATACTGTACATCATCATGCACTTGTCAAAAAATGGTATCCTATCACCTATCCTCTCCCCTATCTACTATGAGCTACCAACATCTGATCTCTGGGGTGAGTCTAGCACCCCCCCTCTATGTGGAGGAGTCTCTCTCTAGCTATTGTATCTGTGGGTATGTGTCCCTCCTGACTTGGATGGGGCTAACATTTGTGGCCTCGCTTAAATGTAGGGAGGTACCCATTGTTCCTCTAGCACTAATGTATAGTAGGCCACCAAATAATAGATGGCATCTCACATATACTCATCCTACTCCGCCAATTGATATCTGACTACATCTCGCTCTCCCCTGTATTTTTCCTGGGATCCACATATGGATCTCTTCTCCTGCGCCCATGCATCCTGTGCCAACCTTAGCTGATCTATCTCTACTCCCATCCATGCCACCTAATCTATGGCCCTGTTCCTCTCAACCTACATCGCCTATATCTGTTCTTGTAATCTCTATACCTTTGCCCCCATCTAACTACCCTCACCCTTCACTACCTGTGTCTAAGCCTATGCTATATCTCTCTCTCTACAACCTGTGCGTGTGCCATCACTGTATCACTCTCCCTCTATAGGGTCTACATCTGTATCCATGTTGAATCCATCTCACCTTGTAGAGCCTGAACCTATGTCTGTGTTGCATACCTCTTTGTCTGTAAGGTCTATACCTAGACCCTCATAGCCTCCTCTCTCTCCTACATCAGCCCCATGTCTCCCACTATGTGATTTGCTACCTCAAGTCTATCACAGAGCTCATCTCACACCTATCTCAGCTCAGTCCTCTCTCTTAGTATCCCCTCCACCTATATCCTCAAATCATTTCAGTCCTTCTCTACCTCTACCATGGTCCCTGTAGATAACTGCTATGCCAATCCTCCAGGCTCTCATTATCCTCCCACTTGTAGTATGGTCACCATTACCTCTAGCTTATCTCACTCCCATCTTGCCACTACCCCCTCCTCATGCTCTCTAGATACCTCTCCCTCCACCTGAGTCACCTTTGATCATAGCTATCTCATCTCAGCTCATAGACCTTCCCTCTCTACCCATAGCTCTTCCTCATACTGCAACGCTGCATCAGTCACAAACCTGAAAAACCCTCTCACCCTCTGCCCACACATTGGCCACCTCTAATTGTATCCTACTCACCTCTACCTCTAGTCTACATCTCGTAGCCTCTGTATCTCTCAGTCTCTGCTTGGTGATCTGTAATGTTGCCATGACCCCTCTCAATAGTATAGTCGGATCCTCTTCTATAGGTGGCACCATAGCCAATGGGGGAATATCATGTGAACATTCGTATTTATCGCCTCCACCTCTGCTTCATCTCTCTCATCCATCAACTCTACATTTGTCTCATCTCTCCCATCCTCTTCCTTGATCCCCACCTAGAATCTCCTATGTGGTCTCCTCCTCCTCACTCTCTCCTGCTGCTCTGTGGCCCCATCTACCATATATCCTCTCTCTTGCTTCCTTGCTGCTCTAGCTACCTCTTGCCCTCTCCCATCCATCTCTTCCATCCCTGCCTTATCCCTACCTCATCTCTCCCATCCTCTACCTCGATCCCCAATCTGGCTCTCCTTCATTGTCTCCTCCTCTTCATCTTCTCTTATTTCCCTGCAATCCTAGCGTCACCCTATCCTCTATCTTGTTGTCCTATGGCCCCTGCATCCCCCTATTACCCTACTGCTCCAGCTGCCTCTTGTCCTCTCCTCTATTGTCCCCTCCTCCCTCTCCTCTAGCTTGCTAATCAAAGTTCATCCTCTGGCCCTAACCCTAGTGCCCCCACAATCGGCTCCTCTAGAGTAATCCATGGAGGGTGGCGATGGGTATGTCATGTGGCATATCAAACTATCACTCCTGCCTCTACTTCCCCCCCGGTCCTACCCGAGTAGGGTACTAGAAGCAATGTCTCCCAATGCTCTCTCACAAATCTCGACAAAATCATCTCTCCCCATGGCCACTCTTGCATAATTTATTGAAACCTCTTTGGTCCCTATAGAATGTCTTGTGTCATCCTGAACTGTCTGGTCACCCTATCTGGTTTATGTACCTCCACTATACATGGCTCCCTCCCAACTATGTAGCATCTAGTGCAGAAATATCCTCTCTGCCTCTCCTCATCTCTCCTCCATCCTAGAGTTCATCTAGTGTCCTCCTCCATCTGTCCAGATTCTAGAAGCCCTCATAGTGCCACACCTAGTCGTACTTTTCCCTGTACCAGTAAGCTACTAGTGTTGTATCATCCTTCACTCCTGCTCTGACCACTCCTGTCCTGGCAACAATAATGTGCTCCTAGGCCCATACCTGTAGTAGCATCACCTATGTCACACTGAGCACCTCTCAGTAGCACACAATGTGCATGTCTTTGTATAGTTTTGCTAGTATGCATGTACCCCATGCAAATTGTCCCTCTCTCCCCTCGACAATGTGTTGTATCACCTCCATGTAGCTTAGGCTATAGAAGCGCCCACTTTGGTCTAGTAGGAGCAATCCACTAATCAGTTAGCATAGGTATAGTGGTAGCGGTGGCACCCCCAATGCCAAGCATCGGTCCATGTTCAACCTCTGCCTATGCATAGGTAGGTCATCTTTTGCAAACAACACCCACATGATATGATCCAACACCACCCCCTCTTATGTCATCGCACTCACCAGGTGGCCTGCTATAGGTAGCCTTAGTATGTGCCACACATCCTACAATGTCACAATCATCTCCCCTATCAAGAGATGAAAGGTTGAGGTCTCTAAGCTCTAGCACTCAATCAGGGTTGTCAACATTTCCTGATGCACTCTAATCGTAGGGTATCCTAATAAATGTAGCAGTCCTACTTGTGATAGAGCCTCATGGTCTACTACATTCATGGCCGCTATTGTTGCCTCCAACACCTCTGATTACCTCTCGCATGTCCACAATTTATTGAAGCTCTGCATTCACACCAAGCAACATGTCAGTCACCTTAACTTTTTCTGCATCTCCTCCCTCTTGTCCATTTCCCTGGCCTTGAGCTCTCTTTTAACAAATTTTTCCCCTCCCCCTTTTTGGCCCAAATTCTACCCATTTTTCCCGGTCTTCTTTTCTTTATTCTATCTCCCTCATCCACCCCTTGCGTGAACCTGCCCCAGTGGCAAGCAATCCCCCCTACCCTGATTTGTGGGCAGACCCACCCCAACATCAGGCGAGCTTGCCCCGACCTGTGGGCGGACCCTCCATGGCTGTGCGCGAGCCTGCCTCGGCCCGCAGATGAACTCATCCCAGACGTCGGTGGAACCACCCCGGATCGTAAGCAGACTCGCCTTGGCTATGAGCGAGCCCGCCTTGGCCTAGGGCGAGCATGCCTGGGCAGTGGGAGGACCCACCCAAAGTGTGGGCGAACCCACCCCGCCGAGGGGTGAACCCACCTAGAGGGCGGGAAAACCCGCCCCCGAATGGGTAGCCACGCCTAGGTGGGGTCACCCATCTACTAGGCATAGTCGTCCATCCCCCCTAACTAGTTTTTTTCAAGAGGATTTTCCCTATCCCAAGGAAAATCCACCCTCCCCTGGTTTTCCCTTTCCCTTTTCGAGCATTTCTTTTCTTTTTTCTACGTAAATTTATCTTCTAATGTGGAAAATTCACCCCCTCCCTCACCTCTAATAGATGAGTCTATCTACCCGATGGGTGAGATCCAAATTTTGCCCCTAACCCATTTTCCTAAACTACCCTGATCCCAAAACCCACATTTTCAAACAAGAATGACAATTCAAAATTATACCAAAAAATGCTTAAAATCACAAAGAGGGTTTTGAACCTGACCTAGTGTGCAACCATGCACTCGTGGAAGAACTATCATACCTCATCCCCTTAGTGGATGATGTCAGAATCGTAATCCTCTGGAATCCTCATCTCCTCATCTCCTTCCTCTTCTCTTCACTCTCTCTCACTCAACTACCAGCTATGCAAATGAGGGGTGCTAATTCCTAAAATTACCCTATATAACTTTTTCCCTCCATTTTAACCATTTTTAAGTGAAGGGTATTTTTTCCCCTTTATTTAAACCTCTTTTTAATTCAACTAATCCTCTAACCTCCCAGGTCCACCATTTGCAAACCGTGTGTCCATTTGACTCCGTTCAAAATCCAATCTTCATGGCTTTTTGAGCTCTATCCAACCATATGTCTCATTTCCTCATATCAAGAAGTCACTCAAGGCCCCTTTTTCTTCCCCAACCACCCTCTTGAGGGGGCATACCCTACCATTTTTCTCCATTCCTATGTTATGGTCATTCCCTTGTGAGATTGGGGCATCACCTTTCAATTCCCTCTATTTTGGTAGTGCATGTAACTTCTCCAATGCTGGGGCATCATTTTCTATTCTCTTCCTCTATAGAGTCATCTGCATTTTAATTTTCTTTGAAACACTATTATTTTAACAATATTTCAAAAATGGGAAAAATGTAGACATCTGAACCATTGATTTTTGGGTTCTATGGACTTCTCTAACTCTTCTAGGGTTTTTCACCTAAAAGGAGAGAGATAGGGCCCAAAAATGCTAAGGGTTCATTCAAATAATGTTGTGTATGATGTTATTTAGGCTAAATTAGATGATCTATATGCAATAAAGAAATGAAATTGATTGATTAAACATGCAAAACTAGTGAAATATGAAATATTTGAAAACACATTGTGTAATCCAACAATGAACTAGAAATGAATGCAAAACTTAACAAAAATCAATCAAACTGAAAATGTGCACCTAAGATGTTGAAGGAGGCTGGAAATGACATTTTAAATGCTTTTCATGCTAGATTTTAGGCCTGGAGGGACTTATTCACCATTCTAGGCAAATCAGTCCCAATTCTGTAAAACTAAATTAGAGCCTGTTTCAGACAAAAGGGTATCCAAAAATGAAAACAACCAAAAATTGACCATGGAGTGGGACTCATTCACCACCCATGGATAATTAGTCCACTTTTGAATTTCTAAATATTCAAAGATTGATTATGGAGCTTTCGGTCTACACTTCGGCTTCCTACAGGTGTCTACTTCTGAAACTGTTGTATTCGGGCTTGCAAGTGAATTTTTGTTGATATTTTGACTTGAATGACTTTGAAATATAATCTTCAATGATTCTTCAGCCTCCAAGAGTACTAAATCTACATACAAACAAGACAAGAAAGAGAAATTGTTGATTGTTAGGTCATGGGGGCTTGCCTTAGTCAAACACCGTTTAGGTAATTAAACCAAAATGATGAAATAATAGAATGAAACATGCAATAATGGAATATATTACCTTTTCATGATGAATTATCTTCAAATTCTACAATACATGAAGATTCAACTCTTGAATGCTTTAGAAAGCTAACTTGATGACTTCTAATGAAGAAACCCTAGCTTGCTTGACTTGGATGAGAAGCTAAATGATAAGAGATGTGTGAATGAGATAATGGATGTAAAATGAGGATAAAAATACTTATTTATAGACAATTTTTCCTTAGTACCTGATAATACCTCATCACAGGCTGATATGTAGTGAAAATAAACTTTAAATTTCACTTTTTCTTGCTCAAAGGTTAAAATGGGGGCCAGATAGGACTCATTCACCACACATGGTGAATGGGTCCTAGCTAGGTGGGATTGATTCACCATGCATGGGGAATGGGTCCCACATGGGCCAATTTGATAGCTCAAAAGCTAGGAGATAAGGAAATAAGGTTTAAATTGCAACTTTGTTGGGTATTTGATAAATTTAAGCCTCAGGATGCATAATATGGGTTAATATGGGACCATTAGTGATGATGTAGATGTCAAATAGGGATTGGGACACAATAATCAATGTGAAATTGTGATTAAATACACTTTTACAACATTAAAATAAGGTCCACATAGCTTAAGAAGGTGCATGAATCAATGTGAATGTGCAAGACACATTACAACACTAGTTAATCATTAAGTTTAATTCAAAAACCATCTAGATTGTTGTGATAATGTAATTAAATATGTTTTATAATGTTGAATTATGGAGAAATAGGTTAATTAAGTCTAGAAAAGCATGAAAGTCCTTTACAAGACTTTACAACACCTTTACAAGACGTCGTTGAAAGCATGTTATTTGATTTGTAAGGGTCCAAGACCTAGTGTGGATGCATAAAATGCCTCAAAAAACTAGATTAAGACCTCATTAAGTCCATTTTATCATGAATTAATCCGATGTCAAGCAAAGGGTACTTTTTTCTATGGTACAACATCCAAATTTGACCATTCCCATATCAAATCCACCTCTTTTATTTGTTTATTTCATCAATATTAATTTACTTATTTAATTAATATTTCCCCTTTCCCTAAGGTTCCTAAAGTATTTAATTTTACAATTAAATACTTTACCTTTCATCATTTCTCTAAATTAAATAAATAAATTAGTTTATTTAATTTGATCATTTAGCCTTTTGAAATTTAAATCAATTTTAAATTCCTCTTTTTCTCTCTCCTTGTCACATCCTCCATAACCTTCTTCTAATATAGATTAGTCTAATTAATCCATGATTAGGATGTGCACACCTTTAATTAGGATTAATTTCACATCCTCCACATCTTCCATCTTGCTTCTAATCTTCCATTAATCTTCTTAATCACCTATTTGAAAAACCTTAATCTAACCCCCTTGCTACATTTAGCATACCTTTTTGGTCAACCTTCACAATATCCACATTTAGCCTAGACCCTCTTCAACATGTGAATTAAAAATTCGCATTTATCCCTCCAAGACTCTCCTCTTCCCCATGCAAGTTGTTAGGAGTTCTAGAACTCCTCACTTGTCACATCACTCACATGGGGACAAGTACTTACTTTTTTTAGAACTTTGTTTTATCCCCAAGGTACTCCCAATCATGTGAATTTAAAATTCACATTTATTTCCCCAACCACTTCTCTCTTCCCCATGGAGATTTTTGAGGAATACTAAAATTCCACATATGTCACTTTCCTCCCATATGGGAACAAGAAATTCTTTTTTAAGGAAATTGTGTCCTAATCCCAAGGTACTTGCAAATACCTCCACCTCACATGTTCCTCTTCCAACTCATTTTTCCTTGTGACACTTCATCCTCCACATGGAAAGATGTGAGGGCTTGTGAGTCCTCAACTCACCATAGCCCTTCATCTTCCCCATGTTGGCAAGATCTTGACCATCCAATTCTCTAGAGAGTCTTCCCTTAAAATGGAATATTTTCTCTAAATCCATTCATTCATCACATTCACATTTTCAAGCTCAAGCTCACACACTTGCATTTTCACTCACAAACCTCCATTGTTGCATGTTTTCAAGCTTTCATCACTTGCATTTGTATTCATCAATCCAACTACCCACATAGCTCATTGCATTACTCATCTCACCTAGATCATTTTGCATCCACTTTTAGTCCATTTTTCCATCAAGGAGCATACATAACATCAACTATCAAAGGGCCAACCAAGGACTAACTCATACAAGGTATAAATCTGCTTTGCTTATCTTTATTTTGTTTGAGTTTAATGTAGCCCAATCTTGAGGTGTTTAAGTGTTCTTTCCTTCTTTTGTATTTTGTTTTGCATCACTTAAGATAGGTAAATAGCACTGATCACACTATGTTTATGCAGTTTAGATATTTTGATCATGGTCATCAGAAGCTACTATATTCAGATTTTTGGCTTCTGATTCATTATATAGTGCGAGTTATGTTCACTAGTTATGAACTATAGTTTTCTATGTATCTAGCTAAGGTCCGAGAGAAATATTGTTGGTCCGAATTTCTCCTTGGTTAAGTATTATGACTTGCGGTTCTAGATTTAAGTTGTTATGATCATGTTGAAGATATTTTTGGTATCTAGAAGGATCGTGCTTAATTTTTTTGTGTTCTACATTGGTTTGGTTGACCTTGTGTTGAAAACTACCTTTGCAGTTGATGAAGTGTGTTGGACCTATTTGGGTCCTCATCAAGCATGTGTTTGGGTTGCCCTCATTCTAATTACACCCTATGATGTTTTGGCACTAACCTAATTTAAAATTAATGATGGATGGCTAACTTTGGATATGGTTCAAAGTTGAAGATGGTATAAATATAGGATGAGTTAGTGGTGAAAGTGGAACAAAAGATATGTGCAAATAAATAGAAAAAATATATGTGAAGAAAATGTGAATCAAGTGGATGTATGTGATGTGAGTGTGGCAGATCAGTGCAAAGTCTAAATTTTTAGTTTCGGATGTAGTGAGCTAAAGGTGGACTCTATCATTCATGCATGTCTGAAAGTGGTTGAGTAAATTGTGGTAGAGTTCCCTATTGCATTGGGATTTTCTCCTCTCTGTAACATATGTATTCTATCTTCTTCATATCTCGATGGCAGTGAACCCTCCAGGTGTTTAACCCTATTGAATAGTGAGTCCCGATCTAGATAGCGAGCCCTTGTTTTGGAAGTGAGCCTTTTTTTTGTGGTAGTGAGCCCTTTTCTCAGGTAATGATCCTTTTGTAATTAGTTTTGATATTCTCTATAGTGTGAGTTAATCCTCATTGTGGTTTTTCCCTCATTGTGTTTTCCACATAAATCTAGTGTTACTGTGTTTGTGTAATGGTTTTTAGTTTCTTCTCTTGTACTTAATGTTTAATCATTTTAGCAGAGTTAAGAATTGTGATTGATCTAAGTTCCGGTGAATGTTATAAAGGTTAAATTTTCTACAACTGATTCACCCCCCCTCTCATTTGTCCTGCTCAATAGTATTCAAATGTGTTCTTTAGTTAATATTTCTTATGGAGTATTGTGCATTATATCCCTAGTGAAGTATCATAATATGTGTGAAGGAATGAATGAAATATTATTTTGTCATCATAGAATATTTGGGCCAATGAATTATGTCCCCATATCATGTTGACCCTAAGATTCTCATAAGAATCTAGATAGGTATTAGGAATTTTTTTTTGCTTTCATTAGATGCATGTCTATTTGTTAAATGAAATTATGCTTATTATGAGCATTATGCTAGCTTTTCTTAGAACCTCATTTTTAATGTGTCATGTGAATGATGTGGATGTCATTTTATTTAGCTTATGATAGTGATACATGGTGTGAGTAATGTGTGTTTCATTGCATATTAATTGTAAAAAATTCCTTGTGGAGGTGGTACTTAAGTGAAGCTCTACCCTTGAGTGAATAGAAATTATGGATTTCATAGTGAACCTTGTATATGATTTCTTAAATTATAATGTGACCATGTATAGGTGAAGTGTATTGGGTTAGTGTGGTTCTCATTGGCATGAATGAGTAAAATTGGCGAGTGAAGTTCAAATTATGCTTGAGCATGCCATCTCTAATGCACTTTGGATGTTTTACTCCCAATGTGTTGTGTAGACTTTACTCTCTCAAATGTGGCTAACATTAGTCTCTCTTTTCATGTAATCATGTTTTCCAAGTTTGATGCTTATTTTGGTTATTGATGGATTCTCTAATCATTTATTATGGATCAGAATTAAATTTTTAATTTTCTTATGAGCAGACTAGCCACCAAATTTTCTATCTATCTATTTTTTGGCCCTTTGTCACACTTTTCTTATTATTTAATTACAAAAAAAAATATGATTTACTATTGGAATTAATAATTCATCCTCTTGAATTGTATTTTATCCTTGTGGTGGCTATTCCAAATGTTTGAAATTTTTGGTCCTATTTTATGTTACATTTGCTCCCTATCATTTTCAAAATTAACCCCTAATAGAATGTACAAGGGAGTAGATGGTAGAGAGTATGCTAAATCTTGATGTTTGTAGAATAATATTTCTTTAGTTCTTGTTCTTAATACAATAAAATTATATTTCGTGTGGTGTTTGAGAATTATTGTGAAATTCTTGTATTCATATGATTTCTAGCTTTGAGTGAATTTGATGTGTGTGAATATCTTTGTGCTTGAAATTGAGTGAAGTTTATTTAAATCTTTGTATGTGTGTTTATGCAATTATTCGATCTCTAAGTAAGTTTAAATTTTTGGATAATTGTGTTTGCATTGTACCTAAATTTATTTTCTAGTAGATGGTTGGGTGTGAACTATCCCACCAATTGGGTGTCCTCTTGCTTGTCTTGGTCTTACTTGTTGTGGTCTCGTGACCATGTTTCCTAGTGCCTTGACATTAGTAGGTTGTTTTTAGAGGTTTCTTGGGCACCAAAATCTATGATTTTGATAGCGTGAAGTTTCTCATTGAGTTTTTTGGGTATAAAGGTATGTTATTAAGTGCTTAAAGAAGATTATTATGATTTCCCTTGTTAAGTTTCTTGTTGGCGTTGACCTAGTGGGTTTTGGGATTTACTCCTTGGTCTCTTAGTGGTGTTCCTAGCTTAAGGTTAAAAGAATATGTAGTTCTAGTTTGATGAGTTGGCTATCTTGTGTATTCTCTTAGAGAGTTCTTAGTGGTTGAAACTGTGAACCATGATCCTAATACCTGCAAAACACAACAAACAAACACATTAGAAGATTGAAATGCAAGTTAGAAACATAATTCCTCAAGAAATCCATTTATCAATGCTCTAAATAGGAAAATGAAAGCAATACAACGAGAAATCAACAAAAGAGATTAAATCCTATGAAAGCAATGTAAATTCTTGATCTCTTGAGGGAGTTGGTGCCAATTTGATGTGAAAATTGTCCCTTTCCCAACTCCAATGCTAGCTTTGATGATTTGATGAAGATTGTGATCCACTTTGATGAAGGTTGATGAATGCTCCAAGCTAAAATCTGCAAAAAACCTAGCTATGATTCAATGAGATGGATGAGAATTGCTAAGTATTTTAGCATGGTAACTTTGCTTGAGATGTGGATGATGAAATAAGGATATAAGCTCTTTATTTATAGATTGATAAGTTGAAGAGATGTCCAAATTTGATCAATGTGGGACAAAGATTCAACCAATGATATGATGCCACTTGTCAACATGTGAGAGGATGAAGGTTGAGCAAGTTTTGATCCATGTGCAAGTTTGAAATTTGAATTTGATGAGATGACATGTTTAGGGGGATGAAAAATGAGTTAAATGCCAAGTGGGAGACATGTAAGAGACAATGTAAGAGCTTTAAATGCTTTGTTGGATGGACAAGTCCTTTTGGGGGGAGATTTCAAATTTGAGGAATATTCCCACTTAGATGCCTTTTTTGAATGTAAATAGGGAATTATTAAATCAAATAAATGATTTAATTGTGCAAGTTGCAAAATCTAGAGGATTTGAATGATTAGGATTAAATTAATCAGGATTTGATTAATTTAAGGGGATATTTAGCTGATTTGACAATTTGATTTAGATTTTTGGATTAATTTAAATAAAAAGAGGAATATGATAAGAGGCTAATTAAATAAAGATTTTGATTTATTTAATTAAAAGGGATGGTGTTAGATTAAATCAAATAAGGTTTTAATTTATTTAATTTAATAGATAGACTTTAGAGATTTAATCAAATAAATTGATTATTTAATTAAATAGGGATAATTAGATCAGATGAATTGATTTAATTAACAAGGGAAAGTGACTTAATTAGAAAAAATAATTTATTTAATTAAGAGATGAATATTGATGAATTTAATCAGATAAAGGAATTTGATTAAATAGTTAGACTGAGGGATGATTGAGGAAGAAACGATGTTAGTAGATCAAAGTGTGATATCAATCTGTATATTTCCGATGTCTACATTTTTCCCCTCTTTGAAGCGATGCACTTGTTGTGTTGGTTCAAAGAATAATCTTGTTGATATCAAAGTTCAAAATTCTTTGATTTTTTTGGATGCCCCACTATTGCCCCAGCAAGAAGAATTATGCTGGTATACTGCCCCCTCGAGAGATCGGGCGAAGAGGTTTGATTTGAGGGTCGATCTCTCGAAAAAGAGGTTCAAGATCAGTTCAACTCGAATATTTGATGTAGACAGATTTGATGATGTAGACAGTCATCAACCATGGGTAGTCTCATGCCTATTTTGATATATTACACACACTTGATCCTTATTCGTACCATGACAGATACATTATTGATGATATAAATAAGATGATTATGATGTTAGGGTGATATGATGATGCATGGATGATATGGATGCATGTGATATGATATGATGATGATTTTATGATTATGCATATGGGTGATAAATGTACGGTTTATGAGATGTTTTAGAATAACTAATATATATTATGCGATGATGGGGATGAATGCATGTGGTATAATTAATGCTTTCTGTATGATATGCAATATGTAGTATGCTGATAGTTTGTGGATGCAAGATGGATGCAATGGTGATGATTTATGATTAACTATCATGGTACCATGTTAGCGCAAAAAATAAGAGATAGAAGAAAACAAGAGATTCCAACAAGACATGAGATGACGATGATGATGATGATGATGATTACTTGCCAAGGAGTTGGGATTTTCAAAGGGCCAATTACCTTATGTTTGATAACACATGTAGGCACGATGCATCAAGGTATAGAAAACCAGGATGGCGTTGTACCTAGTGTGATGGACTTTGACTCAACAAGCAGATAGGAGTATTCTTGTTCACACCTGACATACGGAAACCTTGCTAGGATGTACTTCAGAAGTTTCAAACACCTCAGACCAAAACATGGAAAGGTAAACCTATCCCTGTAATAGTCAACAAGGTGCCCTAGACCTCTTCCATACATACCTACCAAAGCAAGTATTCGCCAAGGTTATATTACAAGAACGTCCAACAAGCACAACAGACAAAAGATAATGATCATTGCCCCATTCCTATTTCTCTAAATCCTTTGTTTTGGGATATCATCGAGACGTCCTTGGAATGAGCGCAAATAAGATAAGTCAAAAGATAAAGACCAAGTAAATAAACAGACTAATGCTCTTCAATACCGCTAATGGAAAAGGATGTGTTTTCTAAGGATGATAAGCGAAACTTATTGCCAAAATATAATGCCCATTGTAGGAAGGATTCATCCTAGGACATGTTAGTGGATGGTGGCACGTCATTTCATTTATGAGGGATGATTGATATGGGACAAATTCAGATGATGGTGTCACCGATACAAAGAGATGACCAATTTGTTTACTCACTATCCTAGACTTAAGACTTGATGCTTTTGAGTTCTACTTTTAACCTGCTAGACTTGTTTCTAACTGTTTCACCAAAGGTTGAGGATGACGATCAGTTTATTATGAATGGTGTTTATTGTGGGTGCAAGCGAGATGAGGCGGATGGATTTTTTCAAATATTTGGATGTTTTTGGAGTTTTGCAATGTTTTGAGGCTGTTTTTGGTATTTTTGAGATTTTCAAATCTTTTGATTTTTGGTTTTCCAATGTTTTTGGGATTTTCTGAGATTTTGACCAAGAGACTAACCTAAGACCTATCCTAGGGGCCTCGGGGGCTTATCGATAGATTAGCCTTGCCTACGTTATACACGCAGAGACCACGTAGTTCGACTGACGACTTGACCGATTTACAGATGAAGATATACATGATGAAATGTCAGATTATTTTGACGGACTCCTAAAGGACTGACCTAAATGTGTCGGGGGATGATCAAAGATCAACCTTGCCTACGTTCAAGCTCAGAGACGACGTAGTTCGACAAGACGACCTTGTTTTTGGATTTTTGAGTGACTTTTTGACCTATTTTTGGATTTTCTGATGTTTTGATGTTTTTTGGATTATTTGATTTTCTGATGTTTTTGGATTTTCTACTTTTCTGATTTTTTTGGATTTTCTGATTTTCTGATTTTAAGATCATACACGAATCCGATCTGATGAGAATGTGCCCCCAGCGTGATGCAATAGACTACTCCGATAAAGGCAGGACAAACTGACCTTGAGAATGGGCCAAGTAGTACTAGGAGGGATCATGATACGAACACATGACCAAGCTATGGTGCGGATGTGAGCGGATGAGTGATGGATGGAGATATGGATGTGATGGATGATGGAAGTGAAATGGAGGGATAATGTAAATCGAGCCATAAAGATCCCGGTGGATGGAAAGTGCTTATTTACACAAGGTGCCTGTTTGCAAGTTTTCACTGAGGTACTTGCCCAAAGTGCCACAGAAGTGGTTTTCACTAGAGGACGATTTTTTTGATCCTTTTTTTGATTTTTTTGGATTTTTTGCTTTTTTGCTTTTTTGTTGTTGCAAGATGCACGTTTGCCAAGTTTGTGAAGCAACCATTTTTAGGGACTTTTTTCTGATTTTT
>VDFB02373365.1:156929813-157015726 GCA_007258455.2 Sequoia sempervirens
TGAGTGTAGCTATCCTCAATTTCACGTCCAAGGTCAGTATTTCCTGATTTCAGAAAAAAAGTGGCCACTTAAGCCCCTTTTTTGGGAACCATCTTGGTGCACTTACCCATGTCCACTAGGTATTGATGTCCTTATTCCAACAAAAAAAATAAGTTAATTCAAATGAATACAAAAAAAGTTATGCGTGTCGAAGTACACCTCTATCAAAATTATAATTACGCTGACTTGAAAAATTAATTTAAAAAAATATGAAACAAAAAATTATGAAAAAATATCCATCCCCTAGATATTGGTGTGAAAAAATTGTATTTTAAAAATTAGAATTATATCCTATCTATAAAAAAAGTTACGTGGGCCGAAGTAAACATCACTTTTTAAAAATGTTGATTAGTAGAAAATATACGTTATTAAAAATTACATAAAATGATTCACAATTTATTTTTTAATTTTTTTAAAAAAATATAATTAGAATCTACACAAAATATCTAACAAATAAATAGTTTGATTCACCTTCAAAACCTTAATGGTTTAGTTGCTATAGGTGTAAGAACGTGAATGTCTAGTGAAAAATCCTGATTTTAATGTCAAGTTTGGCCAAAAATTGTAACCCATTATTGTGGGATCACCCAGTTGTAAACTATCTCTGGTCATATATTTTCATGTATGGAAAACCAATCATGAACTTTTTACTATCTAGATAACATGTACTTCAATTTTTTCTCAGTGCTATACTTATAAATGTTATCATCTTTTGTATATCTCAACGACTATAATGAAACTTAAAATATTGCATAACTATATAAAAAACATCACCTACATTGACTGTTGCAAAGCCCACAAATCAACATTTTCAGCCATCAAATCTTGTTTCTTTGCCTCATAAGCATCTACCTGCCATTTAACAAATGAAAATGAGAATATTCCCAAATGTAATGGTACTGATTCTAATTTTAAAATTGAATAGCTGCACCACTGTAATATTAATCTAATTATTAACTTACAATCATTTTGTAGAAGTCCCCATTAGCTTGCTTTGGTTGACATGTATGAAAAATGTGGAAGGATAGAGAAAGCATGTGAAGTTTTTGACAGAATGCCTCAAACATATGTCATCTCTTGGACTGCAATTATTGTTGGATAAAAGAAACTAAACATATACATAGAAGCAAATGAACAATATAAAAATTGAACTATTTTAATGCCTAAAGTGATCAATATTACATACCACAAATGTTTCTCAAACTGTGCAATATTCTAGGAGAAAATATGCAATTTCCAAGCAAAACAAGATATATCAAATACAAATGTTGAAAACATGTGATTATAAATTTGCAATTATGAATATAAAAGCACACTGATTGGTAGGACATACCCCTGTAGGCTCTTAAGTTTTTAACTAATAAAATGTATCTAATATTGTATTATATTGAAAGTATATTGCATTGCTTTCCTTGTTGGTGAAAACCATCCATTATAAGTGTAATTGAAAACCTTCTTTGCTTCCCAAGATCCTCATTTCTAGGACATGGGGACATGGTTTTGATGAAAGCAAAGAAATCCCAATTTTCAAGGATAGGGGAGCAGCTATTAAAATAAATTAACCAAACTAAAAGTAGCTGAAATTTTTAAAAATAAATGCGATATACTAAATTTACAATGATAATCCTCCCCTTGTTAGCACTTTATGGGTTTCTAGTATTTTTTCCTTCAAATTGAGTAGGTTGTCTAGTCCTAAAAATGAGGATTTCCCTTGCATGTCACCAACTCCATATCAGAAACATCACCTATACCCTTGGGACATGTCCCCATGGAACACTGACTTTTAAGTTTTTTTATGATTATAATTTAAAGAAGCAAAAAGCGGCTGAAATTTTAAAAAATAAATATAACATACTGAACTTACAATGATAATCTTACCCTTGTTAGCTTTTCAAGGGTTTTTAACATTTTTTCCTTAAAAGTTTCCTTTTTCTATTTTTATGCTCCAAATGAAGCAAGTTGTCCAATCCTGAAAAAATAGATTTCCCTTCCAAGTCCACAGTAGAGACATCACCTAAACCCTTAGGACATGTCCCCATAGAACACTGATTTTAACTTTTGGCATGATTATAATGACTAGAGTAATGCTTGTAATGTACATAATCAAAAAATATAAACTTGAAATTAATAGTGTTTGTCTCACATTTTCAAAAAAAAATTATTAAACATAATGTAATCCCACCATAACCCAAAGGAAATTAATATGAGAACAAGTGCAGAGGATAATAGTACAGGTAAGCCATTTTTCAAAATAGACTGTAGGTGAATATTTATCAAAATATGCAGTATAAAACTAGTGTTTCTCCATGTTTAGAAAAAGGGGGGAATACAGGGACATGGGGACAAGAAATGGAGGACAACAAAGAATTTCCCACATTTTTGGGGTGGCAAGGAGAGTGAGGGGGAACAATTATTAAAATAACCTAAACAAACTAAAAGTAGCTTATAAAAAGCATATACAATGTGTTGCATTTGCAATGACATTCCTCCCCATTTTAGGTTTTTAGAGAATTTTAAAATTTTATTCCTTAAAAACTCACCTTTTTTTCATTTTTATTCACCAAATGCAACATGATGTCCAGTCATAAGGAAAGGGAGTGTTCCCTTCAAGTCCTAGGGTCCGAATATATCACCTATACCCCCTAAGGTCATGTCGCAATGAAAATCTCTATAAAACCATCCATAGATGTTATACTATAAGGAAATGGTAGAGGTAGCTTTTTTTATCACTTCCAAGTGACAAATCCATGAGGCACATTAAACATCCCTTGTTGAAGCTAACAATGAGATTGATTTTCTATTTACCTTATATATTTTTTAAGAAGCTTCACATACCCTATACCCTTCTAGATTTGAACTCATACCTCCTTTATGGAGTACACACAAATTCATAATCAGTTTATCAAGACCCACTCACACTAGAAAAATAATGGTTTGAATACTGGTACAAGGATAGGTATGTCATTCAAATTGGTACATATGACTAAATAAAATAGGGAGTATGGCTATATTTTACATAAACATAATTACAAGTGGGTGTGGATACAAAGAGATGGTCCATATTTGTTTCTACCTTACAACTCCACACAAAAGGACTTGTGCTATATCATGCAACTCTACATCTCTCATACAACATACTTCGACCATTATAAGTTTTCATGCACAATCCATTCCTTCATGTGGATAACATGCCATATTGGACTTATCATGCAATGTCAGACCATGCCTCCACAATCCATGCCACATCAAAACACCTACCCAAGCAACCCCTATGTGGAAGACCCACCAAATATTCAGGAAGTGACTTGTTAATCATTACGTAGATCTCAACAATTTTGTAATCACCATTCTTGTAGTGTAACAATAAACAATCTTTAACATACATGGATTAGGACTGAGGACGAAGAATAGGTTGAACCAAAACAAGAGATATGTAGTTATAAATTTTCATGAATTCAGAGTATATGTGTAGCTAGGAGATACACAAACTAATATAAAAAACTCTTATTTCACAATTTAGTAGGAAAATGAAGAAAAAACCTAAATGTTCTTTACTTTTGTTTTCTTTTCATGCTCTTTTTCAAGTATTTGGTCAATGGGTATGAGATCTTATGTACTCTGAGCAACAAACCAACTAGTGCATGGGTAAACTAAACCAAGAAGAAAAAGAATTCATATGAAACTCTATGTTTTCACTCACATAACAACCATTTAATCTACAATCTATCTCCACCAGAAAATACCAAAAAATATACATAAATTTATTTTTCATGGAATTGTACTTGAACCCAACACTCTGGACATACCTTTTGTACATTGTTTATTTCATCATAGCACCTTTTTAAATTTTGATTCAGCTTGCGATCCAATGTACCTAAGTTATCCAACTTGCAATCAGCTGAACATGGGCCCCCAAGAATTGATGTGCCCATAGCAGCCACCAAAGCAAGCCTTCTTCCAGCTTCTAGTTGGACTCCATGCCCATCTTCTGAAACTGGATCCATGATCCTTGTAAATGGAACCCATTCATCAAGTCTCTTGTTTTCTACATCAATAGTCCACAAACAATATGGGTATGTGTAGGATCATCGTGGAAAAAACAGGCCCTTGAGTGGCAAAAACAGGCCCTTGAGTGGCAAAAAATTCAGAAAAATTAGAGTTAGGCAACTTGACATAAAAATTTGAATACGTTATCTATATTATTTCAAAAATATGTAACAATAGAATTTGTAGCAAATTGAATGTAGTTTCTAAAATACTAGGTTTATTTATTTATTTTTAAAATCTATTTGGTGAAAATTTGAAATTTCAATGCAATAGTACTTAAATTTCAAGGAAAAAATAAGAAGTGGGTGTCTGTCTGACCGCACTAACCACAATAAAATGATAATATTTTTTAATAATATTTTAAATATAAGTAGAGGATTCATGTCCCGATGTGATGCATATTTTTTTGTAATTTTTTTCCAAGTAAATAATTAATTATGAATTTTTTATTACAACTTTTATAAAATATAAAAACTTGTGTGTCTAACCACCTTAACTTGGTCAAAACTTCATGAAATTTTTTTTTTTTTTAATCTTATAGTATGTGAAGCATAGAATGTGACGCATGTTTCATATTCAAAAAATGTGATATCGTTTGAAAGCTATAGATGTTTTACAATCAGCCTATCAATTAGGACTTTAGTTGTAATTCAAATAGAAAATGAATAATAATAATTTATTAAAATCGAAGTAAAGCATAATTTATATTGGTGGAAAGATGAAAATCTCCTTTAAAAACCCTTTTCGTTTCACTAATTTTGGGTAAAAAAAAAGTCGTTAGCCATATACCTTACACATACCCATCATATCGCCATTTTTTGGCCCATCATGATCCTACACATACCCAATATAGTTTCAACATTACCACCATAGTTTGAGAACCTAGATTATCACCACCATATTCAATCTACCTCAAATGGAAAGCAGAGTATAAAGCATTAATAATCTCTTTGAATAATCATAAAATCATGTAAAATACAAATTAATGTAGCTAATTGATAGGGCTTCCTATATTCTAGCATATGCCTTGTTGAATCTAGAAATCTTTCTTGCTCTGTATTGTTGGAATATTGTCATTGATGTCAAAGGGTAAATCAGTGGTGAGAACCAATTTAATATGAAAAAGGGATGCAAAAACAAGGTTGTGTTGTAGATTAATTGTGACAGGTTACTAATGAAATCAAGGAGGTTATTTAAACCTTTAAATTTTCCTATCATATTCAAGTGTTGCAGCCATGAGAGGTTGATAATGGAATTGGGAAGGTTATTTAAACCTTTGCAACTTTCTATTTTCAAGTGTTGTAGATGTGATAGGTTGCCAATGGAATCAGGAAGGTTATTTAAACCTCTACAGTCTTCTATGTTCAAGTGTTGTAGCTGTGGCAGGTTGCCAATGGAATTAGGAAGGTTATTTAAACTTCTGGGTATGTGCAAGATCATGATGGGCCAAAAAGTGGCAATATGATGGGTATGTGGCTGATGACTTTTTTTTACCCAAAATTGGTGAAACGAAAAGGGTTTTTAAAGGAGATTCTCATCTTTCCACCAATATAAATTATGCCTTACTTTGAATTTAATAAGTAATTATTATTCATTTTCTATTTGAATTACGACTAAAGTCCTAATTGATAGGCTGATTGAAAAACATCTATAGCTTTCAAATGCTATCACATTTTTTGAATTCAAAATATGCATTACATTCTATGCTTCACATAATATAGGATTAAAAAAAGAAAAATTGAATTTCATAAAGTTTTTCCCAAGTTAAGGTGGTCAGACATACGAGTTTTTTTATATTTTTAAAAATTTGTAATAAAAAATAATTAATTATTTACTTGGAAAAAAATTACAAAATATAATGCAACACATCGAGACATGAGTCCTCTTATATAAAATATTAAAAATATTATCATTTGTATTGTGGTAGGGACTACTCTTATTTTTCCCTAAAAGTACTACTACATTGAAATTTCAAATTTTCACAAATAGATTTGTTCTTTTTTAAACAAACCTAGTAGTTTAGAAACTATATTCAATTTTCTATAGATTCTATTCTTACTTATTTTTGAAATAATATAGATAACTTATTTAAATTTTTACGTCAAGTTGCCTAACTCTGGTTTTTTTGAATTTTTTGCGACTTAAGGGCCTATTTTTTCCATGATGATCCTGCACATACCCTTCTATAGTCTTCTATGTTCAACTGTTGTAGCTGTGATAGTTTGCCAATAGAATTAGGGGGGTTATTTAAATTTTTACACATTTCTATGTTCAAGTGCTACAGTTGTGACATGTTGCCAATGGAATGAGGGAGGTTATTTAAATCTATACACCCTACCATGTTCAAGTGTTGCAGTTATGACAGGTTTCCAATGAAATCAGAAAGGTTATTTAAACATTCACACCCTTCTATGTTCAAGGTTGTAGTTGTGACAAGTTGCCAATGGAATCAAGGAGGTTATTTAAACCATGACAATATTTTAGTTTTGAATGTTGTAGCTGCAATAGATTGTCAATAGAATCAAGGAGGTTATTTAAACCTTTGAAACTTCCTATTATGAGCAAGTGCTACATTTGTGATAGGTTAACATTAGAATCAGGGAGGTTATTTAAACCTCTACAACTTACTATTTTCAAGTACTGCAGATGTGATAGGTTTCCAGTGGAAGAAGGAAGGTTATTTAAACCTCTATAATCTTCTATGATCAAGTGTTGCAGCTATGACAGGTTGCCAATAGAATCAAGGAGGTTATTTAAAATTTTACACCCTTCTATGCTCAAGTGTTGCAGTTGTGATAGCTTGCCAATGGAATCAGGGAGGTTATTTAAACATCCACACTCTATTATATTCAAGTGTCGTAGCTATGACAGGCTTTCAATGGAATCAATTTTAGATTGGGTTCTAGGTGCCAAATTGGGAGCCTTGCAACAGGGTATGGATATCCATCAAAGCATAAAGGATAGGGGAATTTTGTCAGATATTGTAGTTTCAACTACTCTAGTAGACATGTATGCTAAATGTGGGATCATAGACAAGGCACCTGAAGTGTTCGACAAAATTCCTCAAAGAAATGTGGTCTCATGGACTGCAATAATTGCAGGATATACACAAATGGTGCAGGGGCACCCTTGCAACACTATGTCTCCATTTTGGAAATTATTGAAAATGCTTAAATTTGGCATATTTAATTTGTAATAGGGTGGAAAAGAGTCATTTTGTACCTTTTTAGGTTATTATAAAGTTTATTAGGTCCAAAAAGTGCAAAAATGTAAAAAGATGTAAAGTTGTCAACAAATATTGACAAAATTGCACAATTATGTAAAAGTTTCATATAGAATTTGAAGGTTAATAGGTGCTTCTAGGCATTAGGAAGTAGTAATAATTTTGAAATACAATTTAAATTCCTTTATAAAGGCTTTGTAAACCATTTGCAATTCGAGGGTGATTGTATATAGGGTTTTGATCAATGAAATAACACAGTTTTATGCATTTTCTACATAATTCTTAAGTTTTCTATCATTGTACGGCTATGTATGGATAGAAAAGGAAATTAAAGTGGTTGTAAGTAATAATCCCTTCAATCACCTTCCCAATGAAGTGAATTTCATGCAATTTGGTTCCTTTTCGAGTAAGTTATTTTGAATTCTCAAAAAACTATTGAAAACCATGATTAGGGTAAACAAAAGTATAAATAATTGTGGTTTTTCCATTGTATATGATGAAATCCCTAGGTTTTTGGTGAATTGACTCTATATTACATCAATTTTGATATTCTTAAGGTCTCAGACCAGGGGGTTAGGATTCATGTGTAAAATATTGAAGTTTTTAACTATAATTTTGTGTATAGTTAGAAGAAAACATGGCAGTTAAGCTAGGGTTTGCAAAAATACGTAAGGGTGTGAACTTTTGATGCATTATTAAGCTTATACATGTCCATTAACAAATTTTCCAAGCATTGGATCAGAGGATCTGTGTCTGGCGATAGGATATTCAATAACCCATGTTTGGCATGAAGGCCTAATTATACCTAATACAGACTGAAATAGTTAGTTTTGAGATCCTTGGTCCAACGGACCTAATGTACAATTTGAGATATGTTCCAAACTAGCTTAATGGTAGTTTAAATATGTGATTTTTTTTGGGTTACAATTAAGGGTTTGTGAGAAAATATCTAACAAAGGAATTTGTAGACCTACTAGCATAGAGGTCAGGTTATAAAGAAATGACCAACAGTTGGAGGGATAGACCATAATGGAAGTTTGCATGGGTTAATTTTATGTCCTTAAAGGGTGAAAATGAATACTATTGCTTTCTATAAGTTCTTGGAAGATGAAAATCTTATTTTATGCTATGTTGAGGCCATGGTATAATGGAGTCCTTTATGAACTTGAGGACTTGAGATTATTTAAAAGGGAAGACTTTTCCATTGTTGTTTTTGATTGAATTGAAGATGTTTAAGGTGTATTGAGGATTCTATTGAAGTTTGAAACTCTAATTGCAAGATTGAATGCTTGGGTGAAGGTTTTGTAAAGGAAATGTAACTTTGATTGAGATGGCTAACAAAGGAGGTTCTATTTTTTGTCAAGTGAAGATTAAGAAGGTGTTTTCTTCCTCTAGATCTGCATCAACAAATTAGATCTGTTGAGAAGTCTTTAGAAAATTTCAAGAAAATGCAATTTTTAGGTTTAAAGCTAGACTCTGCAACCTTTTCCAGCATCCTATTTGCCTATTCCAAAATGGAAGCTTTGGAACAAGGTATGTACATCCATCAAAGCATAATAGAAGGGGGATTTTCATCTAATATTATAGTTCAAAATTCTTTGGTTAACATGTATGCAAAATGTGGAAGCATAGAGAAAGCATGTGAAGTTTTTTATAGAATTCCTTGAAGAGATGTCATCTCTTGGACTGCAATTATTGTTGGATATGCACAAAATGGATTTGTTGAAAATGCTTTAGAAACTTTCAAGAAAATGTAATTGGTAGGTATAAAGCCAAATTCCACAACCTTTTCCAGCATCTTTCCTACCTATACCAAAATGGGGGCTTTGGAACAGGGTATGAGCATCCATCAAAGCATAAATAATAGAGGAATTTTGTCAGATGTTGTAGTTGCAACTACCCTAGTAGACATGTATGCAAAATGTGGAAGCATAGACAAGGCATGTAAACTATTTGACAGAATGCCTGAAAGAGATGTCATCTCATGGAATACGATGATTGTGGGATATGCACAAAATGGATTTGCTGAAAAGGCTTTAGAAACTTTCACGTAAATGCAATTAGCAGGTGTGAAGCCAAATTCCACAACTATACCAACATCCTCCCTTCCTGTGCCAAAATGGGAGCTTAAGAGCAAGGTATGAACATCCATCAAAGCATAATGGATGGGGGATTTTTGTCATATATTATGGTTGGAAATGCTTTGTTAGACATGTATGCAAAATGTGGAAACATACAAAAGGAACGTGAACTCTTTGATGGAATGCCTGAAAGAGATGTCATCTCATAGAATACAATAATTGTAGGATATGCACAAGATGGATTTTTCTAGGATTCTCTCAAAATATTTGAATTAATAAAGCACTCTGAAACATATCCTAACATTGTAAGCTTTGTTTGTATTCTTTGTGCATGCATCCATGGAGGTTTAGTGGATGATGGTTGTACATACTTCAATCACATGAGTGATGCAAGGGAGGATGTATTTCACCTGTAAAAACACAATTCAAGTTAGTGGAAACAACAATGAAATCCACAACTCCTTCCCTTAACTCCTCGATACAACTCTGCCTTTTGCTTGTAGGTCAACAGAACTCTATTTTGCAACTTTTATCACAATATCCTTAACAACTATATAGACTCTTCATATATTTGAATACCCCTTTTGACCCTCTCTAACATGTCTCAAAACCAATATATGTTCCTCTTTAACAATCCACTCAAATCCTTGTAGCCACATTGTCCTAAAGGGTCAAATAGGACAAATTTTCAAAGTAACTACTCTTGAAACTTACAAGAAGCTCAAGATAACTTCTCAAACCTCTAAGATAGTCTACCAATAGCCATTTTCAATAATTTTTATGGTCCCAAACTTTCATTCTTTTACTGTCCCAAGAAACCCTTGTTTTCACCATTTTTAGGGAGGGTTTATTCAAAGTCAAGGTTCCACAACTCATAAAACCTTAAAAATTCCTCCAAAATATCTTGTTATGTCTGCTTTCACTCAAAGTACATTCACATAGCCATTACTCACACCCTTCTATCCAACTCTTACTCAAAACCTCATATTTCATGCACTAAATCACTGTTTTTCTTCAAGACAGTCAATTAAATCCCCACAAAAGTATTCATAGAATCCCATACAACTAACCTACCATCCTAATTAACCTATGGGGTTCCCATTACACTTATAAATAGGAGTAAAAAAAGGTGGAATGGGCTTTTATTCCATTAAAGAGACTTCAAACCCTTCACTAACACCTATAGGCTTGTCAAAAGAAGTTTGTAAATAAATCAACTATAGCTCAATTTAATTCTCTCCAAAGGGAACCAAAACAAAGCTTGAACCTATATTCAACTAATTCCAAGGTTCTTTTAATAGGATGTGACTGTACAACCTCATCCAATGACCTACAAGTTCAGATTTATGAGAAAAATACAAAATTTTGAAGCAAACAGGGGTTTATTTTTATTGAAACTTCTTCACAAAATTTTCAACAAACATACCAAACAATGGGTTACATTCCTTTATACATTTTCTTCATGAAAATACCTCCAAAAATAGACCAACTAATTTTCAACTAGCCCATGACTCTTGAGTTCCTAGAACTTTCCATCTTTTGCAATTACAAGATTGACAACTTTGTGAACTTTAGAAAATTTTCATTTTTAAACCCGTAAACATTCTAAAAACCACTAGAGTTACTTCAAAACATTATTTGATGGTCAAGAATGACCTTATTTACCCTAACCTACAACTTGAATCACTAAAACCCAAAATAAACCTTATTTACATATCTTGCTCTTTTGAGCATTTTTTACAACATTTCAACATTATTTCACAAAATGATCTCTAATTACATGCAAATGGCCAATGAGGCCTTATTGACACCCACCAAATGAATACAAACACCTAAAAAAACCTAGGACTCACCATTATTGACCAAATTCAAATGAACCTAAATAGGTGTTGTTGCACCAATGGGTAAGCAATATTGCATTACACCTACAGTTTATCATTATGTGTTCATGGTTGACCTTCTTACCTATGCTAGCTATCTCAAGGACACTCTAAACTATATCATTAAGATTCCAATTAAACCTGTGATGGTTGTGTGGATGTGTTTTATTGCTTCTTGTAGGTTACATATGAATAGTTTTCTTGCCTCAGTTAAATTGTCATGGGGATGATGTCTTCAAGCCAATATGTTTTCCATCTTCTTTCCCATAAGAGTACAGCAAGAAATATTGTGTAAAATGAAAATTTTGAGGAGAAGAATACAAATTTAGATTTTGGCATGGGAGAATATTATTTAAAAGAATTAAGATGTTCCTTTTAATAACAAATCATGTGTGCTTGTACACAAATACATCCCAAGTGAGTGTATTCATGGTTATCATTAAGGGTGGTACAAGTTGACCCAAATGGAGTGTAGAGGTCAAGGAATGTCTATTCTTTTGCTTGTAAGGTGATATGTTTGCTTAGATCTTATGTTGTTATTCTAGGTTTTGATGGGGCTACAACCATAGTTTGGGCACCAGTAAGGGTTTCCAAATGTTGTTCTACTAGTGATGCTCTGAACAATCGTGGTTAACTTGCATATATGCTTACTATATATCATAGGAAATCTCTTGTAATGAAGCTGGTCCACATTATTATGAATTTTGCAATATACTTCACAACAATTTCTCTAATAGTTATAGGATTCTTGTGTCATGACTTCCTAGATTGAAGAATCAACTATGAATATTGATGAGAAGTGTTAATGTTAGTGAGGTAAAATATTGGATATAGCTGACACCCATGTTTGATATTGATTTAAGACCTATGGAAGGAGAGGGGTGATCATGTATCATGTAGATGCTATTGATAGAACATGTCAAAATACGAAAGGTATCACTATGTTTAGGGAGGATACCAATGCATAGGTGTTTGTAATAAACATACAAGAGGATCAAATTTTGTATTACTATTTATATAATGCACAAATACTTGGTGAATAGTATCTAATCCCTAAATCATCCACTCAATGGACTTTTTATTATTATTGTTCCGATGGATTTGGATAGGAGTAAGGGTTTCAAAGTGGAAGGTTTCTCCTACCTAGAATCGTAGAGTGAAAAGTGGAGAAATCTGCAAGGCATAGTTAATATTATGGGTGTGAGAATATGGTACATTTGAGTAGCCATATGGTATGTCCCTAGATGAATTGTTTGTCATATGAATTTTTTTTAGATGAATATCGATAATTTAAAAAACCCTTAGTGCATAATAAGCATTCACATACACTAATTACACAAGTCTTAACATTTTCTTCCTCTACTAAGGTTTTATCATTTTTGTCCTCTATGATAACAGTGGTTTACAAAAAAACAATCAATATAACTAAAGACTATCTTCATTGTTGTCTATGTTCTTAGTTACAAATATCTTCATTTATTGGGGAACTGAGACATTGGCCTTATCACTTAGGATAATCCATTGTCAAAACAATTAGATCAAACAACTATGTGAAAGGATGAAACAAATGTTTTGTCTTACCACAATAAAAAACGTTTTGTCCCCCAACTCAAAGGAAAAGATCAGAAAGAATGCCTACATACAAAGTTCAAAATGGTGATATAAATTCAAACTCTATCCAAATCATATATCAAAATAAATCATAAATATGGTTGGTGATGAAATATATGCTAATCTAGACCAAAGCCATCATCTCTCCTAATCTTCACTATAACAATAGTCTCCTCTATTTCACCTTTGTATATGACACCGTACAATCCTTCCCCTACTTTCAAATGCTCTAAGAATTTTCCAATGACATATTTGATGTCATTGACTAAGTATTTTCTGTAAAGAAGATTAGTCGAGGAAGAGGGAGAGGTTTCAATCCATGGTATCGAATCCAAGTATTCTTGAAGCTTTATAATTGCATCATCCCTTTCTAACATGAGTTGATCATTTATCTCCTTCAGCCGCTCGATCTTTGCAAGTGCTTTGAGGAAGTCAATCTCATGAAAACAAAAATGAAAACCCTCCTCCATTTCAATTTTTGCGCTCATATTTTCTTTTTTCTTTTTTTTCCCCATTTATTGAGGTTTCTTTAGTTCATTTTATATCTTTAGTTCTTGTAGTCTTTTTATGGCTTTAGGTTGCTTTCCTAATTTCTTAATTTATTTGTTTCTTGTAAGGTTTCTCATTTCATATTTTATTTTATTTTTAATCATGCTTTCTCTTTCCTAATTTCATTATTTCTTTCTTTCTTGGATTGACCCTCTCTTTATTTCATTAAGCTTTCTTAATCTCATTAATTTTATTGTATTTTTAATCATTTTTGTTCTTTCCTTAATTTCTTTATTATTTTGGTTCTTGTCTTCATTTCATATCTTTAGGTTTTATTATTTTATATTTTTTATTATTTTCTAAATTTCTTCAATTTTATGGGTCTTGTTTTAAAAATAATTTCTTACATTGCAAATTTTATGGATCTTTATATAAGGTTGTTTTCTTTTTAGTTCGTTTGTTGTTCTGGTGTAGTCTATTTTTTTGTATTTACATTAGTAGATTTAATTATTTTAGTTTTCCTATTTATTAATTTTTTTTATCATTTTTTAGGTCATCTCTAAGTCTTTTCCCTTTTGTCCTCTCTCCCCCTCACCTATTTATCACTCCTAGTCTGCTACTTCTTTCTATCTTTCTACTCTCTTGTTGCATTCTTTTTCCTGATGATGGATCATGGAGTTTGATCCGAAATGTTCATTCATTTACTCATAGTTTCAATCCAGAAATATGAAAAATTCCATATTTTCTTTTTCATTTGTGTGAAAGTTTCTGCAAGATAGCCCTCAAAATGTAATTAGATTGTTTAAATCATATTTTATTAGTGAAATTTACCACAATTTCTCTTTGATACATTTGACATGCTAACACAATTGGAAAATCAAACTGGCTTCAAATCATAGTTAAAATACATTAACAATTCATTATCACAAAGAGTAATAAAAGTTAAAGAATGTAAATGTTTATAAATTTTTTAATAAAATATGTGAAGGACTTAAGACTACACCGAGAGGCAATGCCTTCCACACAAAAGGTATTTTTGGTGCACCAAGCAACCTAGGCGGCCAAATGGCCCACTTAGGCAGGGGTCCCATGAGGGGGGGCTTAAGCTCTATGGATTATGATCAAATTCAAAAGAAAAAAGAATAGAGGAGTAATAGTCATTTATTTAGTCATTAATTTAGCCATATATTTAGTCATTTATTCAGTCATTTTTATTTGTATGATATTAGTCAATTTTATTTGTCTGATATTAGTCATTTATTTGCAATATTCTACTACTGTTAGTCATGTGACTAAATTTTTTAGTAACATAGTCATTTATTTGCCAATATTCTACTAGTGATTTTCACTTGATCAGTTCTTCAGACTATTGGTACTTGTGCCATCTATATCTGGGTATGTGCGGGATCATCATGGAAAAAATAGGCCCTTAAGTGGCAAAAAAATTAGAAAAATTAGAGTTAGGCAACTTGAAGTAAAAATTTGAATAAGTTATCTATATTATTTCAAAAAATGTAAGAATAGAATCTATAGCAAATTGAATATATTTCTAAACTGCTCAGGCTTGTTTAAAAAAAATCTATTTCCAGAAAAATTTGAAATTTCAATGAGTAGAATTTAAATTTCAGAAAATAAGAAGTAGGTGTATGTCTGACCACCCTAACCACAATAAAAATATAATATTTTTTATAATATTTTAGATATAAGTAGAGGACTCATGCCCTGATGTGATGCATATTTTTTTGTATTTTTTCCAAGTAAATAATTAATTATGAATTTTTTATTACAAATTTTTAAAAAATATAAAAACTCGTATGTTTGACCACCTTAACTTGGTCAAAACTTAATGAAAATCATTTTTTTATTTTTTAATTCTATAGTATGTGAAACATAGAATGTGACACATGTTTTGGATTCAAAAAATGTGATACCGTTTGAAAGCTATAGATGTTTTTCAATCAGCCTATCAATCACGACTTTAGTGGTAATTTGAATAGAAAATAAATAATAATTACTTATTAAATTCAAAGTAAAGCATAATTTATATCAATGGAAAGTTGAGAATCTCCTTTAAAAACCCTTTTCATTTCATCAATTTTGGGTAAAAAATAGTCATCAACCACATACCCATCATATTGCCACTTTTTGGCCCATCATGATCCTGCACATACCCATCTTTGAGTTCTAGATGTTTTGCCTTTGTTTTCCATTAGATTCAAGTAGTGTAATTAAGGCCACTCATGGAGATTCTTCTCTTCTTGATCCTAATCTTCATTTGTTTCAGAGAGGGTTCTTCTTTCAACATTTCAGCAGTCATTTTATGACAGTGTTTGCAGTTTCTTCATGCTTCAGTGGTGTTCTTCTTGTTCATCCTTTGCTCCTATCTTTTGGGACAATTTATTCTTGATTAGAGGCTTTTGAGTCCTTCACTTGTAATTCTCGCTTTTGGAGAGGAGTTTTTCCCACTAGGTTTTCTCCTTTTCTCCTGTTGTGAGAGGTCTTTTACATTTGTACAAGGGTACCTCATTTGGCCTTGTTTGTCAGGACCCATCTTTTCTTTCATCCATTTTTTCCTTATTTTCTTAGCTACTCCCTAAGTTCAGGGTATGTGGAGGATCATCATGGAAAAAATAGGCCTTTAAGTGGCAAAAAATTCAGAAAAATCAGTGTTAGGCAACTTGACGTAAAAATTTGAATAAGTTATCTATATTATTTCAAAAATATGTAAGAATAGAATCTGTAGAAAATTGAATGTAGTTTCTAAACTACTAGGTTTTATTTTAAAATAAATGTACCCCATTTTATGAAAATTTGAAATTTCAATGAATACTTAAATCAAAGAAAAATAAGAAGTAGGTCTTGGGTTCCCCACTGACCAACCATGATAAATGATAACATTTTTTCATAATATTTTAGATATAAGTAGAGGACTCATGTCCAGATGTGATGCATATTTTTATAACTTTTTTCCAAGTAAACAATTAATTATGAATTTTTTATTGCAAATTTTAAAAAATATAAAAACTCTATGTCTAACCACCACCTTTAACTCTAATAAACTTCCATGAAATTTAATTTTTCTTTTTTTAACTTATATTCTATGTATATAGAATGTGATGCATGTTTCAGATTCAAAAATGTGATACCGCTGGAAAGTTATGTGATGCTTTTCAATCACCCCCATCGATCAGGACTTTAGTCATAATTCTAATAGAAAATAAATAATAATAAATTATTAAATTCAAATTAAAGTATAAATTATATTGGCGGAAAGCTGAGAATCTCCTCTAAAAACCCTTTTCGTTTCATCAATTTTGGGTTAAAAAAAAGTCGTCAGCCACATACCCTACAAATACCCATAATATTGCCACTTTTTGGACCATCATGATCTTGCACATACCCTTCATCTTAAAGGAGGGTGTTAGAGTAATAGGTTTTTTACTTGATTAATTTAATCATATCGATTAATTAATTAAGTCACCTTTACTTTATTTCACTTAAGCTAAACTTAGGAATCTTTATTTTTCATTATAAAATTAGTCATGTCATCTCATTCATTATTATCTTGACACTTGTCAAATGATAATTTAATCCACTTCCTAGGGTTCTCACCTTTAGGGTTTTGATATTTTCTTAAGAATTGATCTCTTTGTAATTATGAACTTCTTGGGTAATGCATTTTTGCTTCATGTTTGCAGAGCACCATCCTTGTGTCTCTTGACCTCCTTTGGTGACAGGTTATTTGCTCGCAAGTTTTCATTGTGATCTATGAGGTTGGATTCTCAACTTCCACATGTACTTGCATTCATTTTCACTTAATTTTTCATTAGTAGAGTTAGTTCATAAATATTAATCAAAGTGAAACATGTTCATTGGGTATGTGCAAGATCATCATGGAAAAATAGGCCCTTAAGTGGCAAAGAATTTAGAAAAATCAGAGTTAGGCAACTTGACATAAAAAATTGAATAAGTTATCTATATTATTTCAAAAATATGTAAGAATAGAATCTGTAGCAAATTGAATGTAGTTTCTAAACTACTAGGTTTATATAAACAAAACAAATCTATTTGGTGAAAATTTGAAATTTCAATGCAGTAGTACTTAAATTTTAGGGAAAAAATAAGAAGTAGGTGTTTGTCTAACCACCCTAACCACAATAAAATGATAATATTTTTTTATAAGATTTTAGAAATAAGTAGAGGATTCATGTCTAGATGTGATGCATATTTTTTTATAATTTTTTCTAAGTAAATAATTAATTATGAATTTTTATTACACCTAAAAATATAAAACTCCTATGTCCACTCAATTCTAACATTGTCAAAACTTCATGAAATTCAATTCTTTTCTTTAATCCCAAAGTATGCCATAGAATGTGATGCATGTTTTGATTAGTAAAATGTGAGACTGCCTGGAAAAGCTTATGTAGATGTTTTTCAATCAGCCTATCAATCAACACTTTAGTCATAATTCAAATAGAAAATGAATAATAATAATTTATTAAATTCAAAGTAAAGTATAATATATATTGGTGGAAAGCTGAGAATCTCCTTTAAAAATCCTTTTCATTTCATCAATTTTGGGTTAAAAAAAGTCGTCAGCCACATACCCTACAAATACCCATCATATTGCCACTTTTTGGCCCATCATGACCCTGCACATACCCCATTATATCATCATATAATCTATCATATACATAAAAATCAAAATACATCTGTCATGCATACAAATGACTCATAGATCAATGTGTATCAAAGATCTAAGGGTCTAATTTATTTTCCCATATAATATAATGTCAAAACTATGTAATAAAGAATGGGTATGTGACATCCTTCCCACTAGGAAGAGACATCATCTTGATGTCTTATTAGACAAACAATGAAGTAAATAAAGTAGCACATTAAGCTAAATACGTATCCTAGTATGCAAAATCAAGTATCATAGTATGGAAAATAAAATATAGATCATCTAAACAACCAATTGTTTAAAACTATACACTCAAATGAGGGAATAAATAGTCTATCTCTTCTACATCCTCCCATATGGCACTAGCCAAAGAATACTAGCACTATTGGACCTTATACTGAATAATGTCTCTATTTTGGAGCTTAATATTATGTCTATCATTAATTCGAGTGTGTTCCACCAACTCATCTCCTAGATCAAGTAAAACCAAGGATTGTACACATAGTACACGATCCTTCAACCACATCATACTTAAATATCAACCTCTATAATTCTCACCAAGTCTAGGCCCAAAACATGTAACTGTATGATTTCACAAGCTAATTGACCACTCACCAGTAGGTGCTCAACCACCTTAGATATCACCACACTACCTTCATTAGCTACCCTTACAATTGATAGCATTAACCAACTATTGGGTCTAGAAAACCAGAAGCCAACACAACTCCCCACTCAAGGATTTATGCAACAATTATGAACTCCATTTGGCTACTAATACAACTAATGACAAGGCACACAATCTTGGTAACCCTTCCTCAACACAAGAATAGAGGAAAAACTGCCACACCTCCATGCACAACAAGAGAAGGCCTCTCTTCCAACTATGACACAATCATAGGGTTCTTCTTCCATACCAATTGGAAAAGAAAGAATTTTCTAACCACACTAGCTCATAAAGGTGAAACTAGGAATAACACAAGGTTTCATAGAGGAAATAATATAGGAAAATAACTTAGAAAAGAATAAGCCCTCCAAAAATGAGGATTTTCAATTGAAGCAATTGAACAAAAAGAATAGGAGCAAAGCACTATCATGATTCTCATTATGACCCTCCTAAGGTTTTAACAACCCAACAAGATTATGAAATCATGTTCAGAGAAAAGACCAATGACCACTATAGGTTTTTGTAGACATCAGAAATATACAGATTGATATCACACTTTGATCTACTAACATCGTTTCTTCCTAAATCATCCCTCAGTCTAACTATTTAATCAAAGACCCTTATCTGATTAAATTCATAATCATCTCTTAATTAAATAAATTATTTGTCTAGTAAGTCACTTTCTCTTGTTAATTAAATCAATTCATCAGATCTAATTATCCCTATTTAATTAAATAATCAATTTATTTGATTAAATCTCTAAAGTCTATCCATTAAATTTAATAAATTAAAACCTTATTGAATTTAATCTAACACCATCCTTTTTAATTAAATAAATCAAAATCTTTATTTAATTGGCCTCTTATCATATTCACTCTCTTTTATTTAAATTAATCCAAAATCTAAATCAGATTGTCAAATCATTCGTATCGCTTAAATTAATCCGTCGTTAATTTTAATCCTAATCCTTCAAATCCTCTAGATTTTGCAACTTGCACAATTAAATCATTTATTTGATTTAATAATTCCCTATTTTCATTCAAAAAAGGCATCTAAGTGGGAATATTCCTCAAATTTGAAATCTCCCCCCAAAAGGACTTGTCCATTCAACAAAGCATTTAAAGCTCTTACATTGTCTCTTACATGTCTCCCACTTGGCATTTAACTCATTTTTCATCCCCCCTAAACATGTCATCTCATCAAATTCAAATTTCAAACTTGCACAATCCTCAAAACTTACTCAACCTTCATCCTCTCACATGTTGACAAGTGGCATCATATCATTGGTTGAATCTTTGTCCCACATTGATCAAATTTGGACATCTCTTCAACTTATCAATCTATAAATAAAGAGCTTATATCCTTATTTCATCATCCACATCTCAAGCAAAGTTACCATGCTAAAATAATTAGCAATTCTCATCCATCTCATTGAATCATAGCTAGGTTTTTTGCATATTTTAGCTTGGAGCATTCATCAACCTTCATCAAAGTGGATCACAATCTTCATCAAATCATCAAAGCTAGCATTGGAGTTGGGAAAGGGCCAATTTTCACATCAAATTGGCACCAACTCCCTCAAGAGATCAAGAATTTACATTGCTTTCATAGGATTTAATCTCTTTGTTGATTTCTCATTGTATTGCTTTCATTTTCCTATTTAGAGCATTGATAAATGGATTTCTTGAGGAATCATGTTTCTAACTTGCATTTCAATCTTCTAATGTGTTTGTTTGTTGTGTTTCAGTGTATTAGGATCATGGTTCACATATTGGCGCTAGAAGGAGGGCTGATCAACAAATTTTAACACATTTAAAAAAAAAAAATTTGCCCTTTTTTTACAGTTTTGTTCAGAAATCCCCGTTTTAGCGCGCCTGGTCACCGTTTTAGCGCGCCTGGTCACCGTTTTAGCGCGCCTGGTCACTATTATAGCGCGCCTGGTCACTGTTATAGCACGCCTGGTCACTATTATAGTGCTCTTGGTCACTGTTATAGCGCATCTGGTCACTGTTATAGCGCGTCTAGTCACTGTTATAGCGCGTCTAGTCACTGTTATAGCGCGTCTGGTCACTGTTATAACACTTCTGGTCACTGTTTTAGCGCCCATGAGTCAGTTTTAAAATGACCATATCTTGGTCATATGAAGGTCTTTTTTGATGCTTTTTTTTTTGAAATAGGGTAGAATTTCGTAAGCTATCCAATGATGTAAGTGTTTCTTAACTATAAATTAGTTAAAATTTTCAAATTTGCATCTAAAGTAAAAACACATGATAACTTGGCTAAGTTTTAGGGTGTTTTGGTAAATGGTTTGTCTAACCCCTATATCCTTTTGTTTCTTTTGATCTCATCTAACATTTTGATCACTTTTGTAGGTTGGAAATCGAAATCAAAATAAAGAGGAGCATGAGGATGATATTTTGTCTAATCAAAGTGTGTTTTTAACACTTAAGTGTTTGTTTAACACTTCTTCAAAGAATTTGTCATCCTTCTCCTTCTTAGGACACTAGTTTTCAATTGGGCTTAAAAAGAACCTTTTTCATTTCTTGCAAAGGCTAAAATGAACTTTAGGATCACAACTTACTAGATTTGGTTTATTGGCTTAACAATTGAACAAGGCAATTTCTCACACTTCATTTGGTGCTTTAAAACAAAATCATCATTGCTTTGAGGGTTTAAAAAGAACAAGTGTAGTTTTGTTTGTTTGTGAGGGCTTACTTAGACTAAAGCCATTGGAAAAGGATGTATGCGCTTCTCTCGCGCTTTATAGCGATCTTGAGAATCAAAAGGTCTTTTCCATTGACAAGTGGCACCATATCATTGGATGAAAGTTAGTCCCACATTGCTCAAATTTGGACTTTCATCCATCTTGAAATCCTATAAATGAAGAGCTCATATCCTCATTTGATCATCCACAAACATTGCAAAGTTACCATGCTAAAATACTTAGCCATTTTTATTCATCAATCTTGACTTCTTAGCTAGGCTCTTGCAGATTTTGGCTTGGAGCACTCACCATTCATCATCAAAAGTGGATCAATTCTCTTCATCAAGTCAACATATCAAAGCTTGCAATCATAGGAATTGGGAAAGGGCCAATTTTCACATCAAATTGGCACCAATTCCCCCATGGGATCAAGAGTTTTCTTTTCTAATTAGGATTAAATCTAGTTTTATCTTTTGTATTGTGTTCTTCATCAATTTATTTTCTATTTTGAGCTTGCAAATGGATTTCATGGGGAATCCTTCTTTTAGCTTGCAAATCCTTATCTAACTCGTTTATTCATGTTGTTTTGCAGGTACTAGGAAAAGGGTTCGCACATATTCTGTTTGGTGTGTTAATTTTTTGTGTCTTAGATTGCACCCTCGTCAACCTCTGTCAGAAACTAAATTGGATATAGTGGGCTTTAATTTAATGGAAGATGAAATGTTTGGGGTGAAATCATGTTGAATGTTCTTCAATAGATTTGACACATCTCTCATGGTAGACCAAGATTCAAGTGAATCACTTGAACATAGCAAACCAAGACGCATCAATAAAATGAGGCATTATTTTGTTTCTTTGTCAGTCCCTTCCATTAACAAGCTTTTATCAACTACCTCAAACGCCCTATTTGGATATGCCCTTTTCACCCAGTTATGCAAGTTCAAATCACCATCAAACATAATATCAGTTGGCCGCCTCCTTGTTAGCATTTCCAATAACAAAATTCCATAGCTATAAACATCTCCCCAAGGAGACGCCTTGCCACTCAATCCATATTATGTAGTCACGACAATGATTAGAATTCTTTACTCACATGAAAAATTTAAAAAGATATTTGAGAAACCATACCTAGTGCGATGTAGCCCACTGAGCCTTTTAAATCTATTGTTGAATTGGTCATGATTCTTCCTATCAATCCGGTTATCCCAAAATATGAAAGATGAGCTTTCATGCTTTCATCTAAAAGAACATTGCTTGGTTTTATGTCACAATGCACTATCTGCACGAAGCAATTATAATGAAGATATTCCAGGGCATGGGCTATATATATGGTTATGTTCAGCAGTTTTCTCAGTCCCAATCTACAAATATCTACATATAAATTCTTCTCTAAGCTTCCATTAGAAAAAAACTCAAAGATTAAAGATTTGAAGTGAAGGGTCAAACATGTGGTTATGATTCTAGCAAGATTCTGGTGTCGAGCCTTCTGCAACACTTTACATTCTGCTCTGAAAATCTTGTCTAGCTGCTCATTCATTGAATTGAGAACCTTGACGGCAAGATGAGTACCATGAAGCCAAAATCCTCTATACACTGATCCAAAGTTGTTTGTTGCTATTAGATTGGAGTTGTGAAACCTATAGGTTACTACAAGAAGCTCTTCATATGAGATCCATGGATGCTCCACCTTTTCAAGGATTTTACGAATTGTTTGTTTAAATTTCTCTCTATTATGAAAGCTCCTTATCCATAGAACTCCCAAAACTAGACAGAGAATTATGAAAACGGCAACAACACCTATTGCTCCCAATACTTTTATTAGGAATGTGGAATGTCTATCTACTAATTCATTGTTTAATAGGTCCAAATGCCAGATTATTTTGAAAGACTCTAGAAGTTTTCCTATTAATTTGTTATTTGACAGGTTCAACCGGTAAAGATTACTCAAATTCCCTAGAGACTTTGGAATTTTTCCTGTTAATTTGTTGTTTGACAAGTTCAACCAATAGAGATAACTCATATTCCCTAAAGCCTCTAGAATTTCACCTATTAACCTGTTGTTGGAAATATCCAAGGAGTTTAGCATTCTCAGATTGCTCAGAGTAATAGGAATTTCGCATGTCAAAGAATTGTGGCTCAGATCCAGAGAGTACAACATGTCAAGCTTGCCAATTCCTGTTGGAATTCTTCCAGTAAGTTTTTTCCTATCCAATCTGAGCTCGTGCAGGGACTTTCCATTTTGTATATTCGGTGGTATAATTCTCGACATATTATTTTTCTATGAATGGGTATGTGCAGGATCATCATGGAAAAATAGGCCCTTAAGTGGCAAAAAATTCAAAGAAAGACAAAGTTAGGCAACTTGACATAAAAATTTGAATAAGTTATCCATATTATTTCAAAAATATGTAAGAATAAAATTTGTAGCAAATTGAATGTAGTTTCAAAAATACTAGGTTTTTTAAAAAAAATCTATTTGGTGAAAATTTGAAATTTCAATGCAGTATACTTAAATTTCAGGGAAAAAATAAGAATTAGGTGTCTGTCTAACCACCCTAACCACAATAAAATGATAATTATTTTTTATAATATTTTAGATATAAGTAGATGACTCATGTCTTGATGTGATGCATATTTTTTTGTGATCTTTTTCTAGGTGAATAATTAATTATGAATTTTTTATTACAACATTTAAAAAATATAAAAAACTTGTATGTCTGACCACCTTAACTTGGTCAAAACTTCATGAATTTTGTTTTTCTTTTTTTAATCTTATAGTATGTGAAACATAGAATGTGACGCATATTTTGGATTCAAAAAATGTGATACCGTTTGAAAGCTATAGATGTTTTTCAATCAGCCTATCAATCAGGACTTTAGTCATAATTCAAATAGAAAATGAATAATAATTACTTATTAAATTCAAAGTAAAACATAATTTATATTGGTGAAAAGCTGAGAATCTCCTTTAAAAACCCTTTTCATTTCATCAATTTTGGGTAAAAAAAATTCGTCAGCCACATACCCATCATATTGCCATTTTTTGGCCCATCATGATCCTGCACATATCTGAATACAAAACAAACAGTTGCTTAAGATTGAAAATTTTTGAGGATATGGTGCTAATAATAGATTGCCACTCAATCCATGTAAGTCAAATTAGCTAAATTTGAGATCTCATCTACAATACTTCCCTCAAACATATTATTTGGCAGGGACAAATACCTTAACCATAGAAGTTTAGGTAGCACACGGTTCAATGGACCTCCCAATTTATTATTATCCAATCTAAGCCACTCTAGTTGGGTACAACTTGCTAGCTGTTCTAGAATTGGGCCGCTTAGAAAGTTGTTCTTCATTACTAGGTTTGTCAAATATTGGGCATTTGAAACTGGAGAAGGAATGGTTCTTGTCAACCTGTTATTTTCCATTCTTAACCTAAGAAAATTTCTTGAGAAATTCTGAGGTATCCCTCCAAAAAGACGATTAAAGGAAAGGTCTAGATCCTCTAGATTGCTTAAAGAGAACAATTGGGGAGGAATAAATCATGTTAATTGATTGTTGCTTAGATCAAGGACTTTCAGATTGCTAAAAGAAAATAATTGAGGAGGAATAAGTCATGTCATACGATTGTGACTTAGATCAAGGTCTTGCAGATTGCTTAGAGGACGCAAATGTGGGAAAATATTTTTTGAAAAATAATTCAATGAGAGACGCAGAGTTGTCAAATTGGCAAAGCAGGCAACACTTACAGGGATTGTGCCTCCTAGGTAGTTGTTACTGAGGTCAAGAAGTTGAAGTGTTGGCAGCTTACATGCATACTGCCAAATACTATTGTTAATATTAAAACCGGACATGTCGAGTCTTACACCATACCATTGGCATGGATCAAAATCAGTATCCCAGAAAATTAGAAACTGAGGTTTTAAATAAAGGATATTTTTCATAACTTCAACTTGTGCAGTGTTGAGAGAGAGTGCAAGAGTGAGAAATGACAAAATGAAGAACACAATCACAAGAGGAGGAGGATGTGTGCAAAAATACCTCATAGCAGAGTGGCGTTGTTCCCCATTCAAAGATGTGGCTGGGATTCTCTGTGATATGTGGATTTTCATCATTCAAAGAAGTGTGGGTACATGTAAGCCTCTGCTCAGTTAAGTAAGAAAAAATCAGAAATAAGGATAGAATTATGGTCAACGTTAGTTGGAATTTTGGTCTTGAAAGAAATGTCAAATGAAAATTGATGTAGCTTGCGGGTCGATTCCATTTAGGACTTCAAAAACTTATTCTTGGCTTCTAGTTATCGTCTAAACAGTTTTAGATAGCAGACAACTTACAAACCATATCCTAATGGTGAAGTTTGAATTGCCATACCAACTCCCATTCAGTTATGGATTTATTTTGAGAGACTATTTTAATGTAATAATAAATAGGATAATTTTGTGTGAAATTGGATTTATTTACTGATCTTTTATCTATTCGCATTTACCTACATTTCTAGATGTTTGATCATATTTTATATATTTTCCAAATACATTACATTTGTTTCACCCTCCATATCCAATCTTTTATAACCCACACAAGCATTGTCATGCACAAACTTCATGGGATGGGTTTAATAAGCACACTCTAAGCTTTTAGGGCTTAGATGGCTGATGTGAACCCATTCCTTCCTCCAAAGTATGTTTTGTTATAATCAAAACACATAAGAACTAGTTCATTGTAGTGATTTCATGGAATCATATGATAAAACATGTTAAGTTAACGAGGAATGTTGAACTTTCTAACTTTTGTGTAAATTATAAATTTGGGAATTTCATTGTAAGTCCAAACCTTAGACATGGAAATTCAAACCTTATGAGTGGTAATTTCCAATTTGAATTGGAAAGATCATGTTATGTTTTTGTTTCATCATGCATTGCTACATGATACATTTTACTTGTAAATATTATTTTTTCATATGATGTGTGCTTTTTCATTAAAGAGATTAACATTTTTTTATGAATCAGTGAGGTCACAAATGGGGGACCTCATCCCCATTATAAATTATAATAAATAACTCTCCTATCAGGTTTGACCCTTGGTATTAAGAACTAAAACGACACAATTTAACCATCACACTATGTTAATAGTGATACATAGTATGAATGTGTTATGATTCAATTATCACTAAATTATCACATGCGCCTTTTTTCTTAACATGGACTTATTATGAATTTAAATAAATTTTGGCCTTTTATTCCCAATTTTGTGCACTTACTACAATTAAGCTATGTAGATATGACCATTGAAAAATTTTGTAGGAAAGGGAGTGATTTTTAACTAATGGAATGGTATGATAATACATCTAAAATGGACATTTGTCTACAAGAAAAAGACAAGTAATAATAACAACCCTTTAAACTATTCAAGAAATATTTTCTTCTTGATTTCCACAAACATAGTGAGAAAGCAATAAGCACTTAAGCATGCCATTATAGGGTTTCATGATTATAGCTCAAGAGCTTGGCTAAAGCATAGTGCAATGAAGTAAACAATGGAAGAAAAAGGATTTAAGGGCATTAACACAAAATTCAACAAAAGCATAAAATAAGACTCTAATTAAATTCTCTGTAGTCAATTATCAATCTTAAAACACTAAAACATTGTAGAAAGTCAAGAAAAGTCAATTGTAAAATTAAATGTTACCTAAGAGGTAGTATCTTCTTTGAAATAGAAAGCGCTAATGTCGTTAGCAAAGTGGAAACCCTCTCTATATCTTATATTAAAGGTATGGATGATTGTACAATCTCAATGAAACAAAAGACTTTCTATTTTGTCAAAAAAAAATCCAAAATCAACCATACAAAATTTTGTTAAAGATGCTTAAAGCTTATATCCAAATTTATGTGAAGTTTAATCTCTAAATTACTTACAAAATACAAATACTATAGATGAAACCTTGAATATCTAACAAATAAATATTTGTGTTGTATTGATAAAGAATGATAATAAGTACATAAAAATTTCCTTAAAAAATAATAATATATTAGTCAAAAGAAATCTTTACAAAATAATGATCGTGTGATTAGGCCCTCTCTTTCTCCACTACGTTTTTAAAAAATGCTAAAAATCTTAAAAATAAAAATGATGATTATGTGAATACGCCTTCTCTACTCTCCATTGCATTTTGTAGAAGACCTAAAAGACAAAACAAAAATGATTCTTTCTGTTCTCCACTATAATTTAAAAGAAGATTGATAAGACAAAAAGTAAAAATTATGATCATGTGACTGGACCCTCTCTGCTCTCCATCATGTACATTCTTCCAAAGTAGATGCATAATTCAAAGTGCAGTCAGACAATTCAGACATTATCTTTCGACTTTCAGACCGCTTTCTGCTTTCAGACTGCATTGATAATTCAAATTTTGTCTTCTATGGCTTTCAGTCCGTTTAAAGAAAAATCTTATCCTTACAAGAAGATGAAAGGCGTACAGTTAAAAGAATCATACATCTCACCAGCCATAGTCTAAAGGCTGTCGGTTGGTTCAATCCGCCCTTTCTCATCGGTCGGATCGAGCCACCCATCCATCGTCACAGCAAAGTCTTTTGTTGAATTATGGTTTTCTAAGATAGATAGTACTCTCTTTATTTCACCTAATAGATATCTCGATGAATTATACAAATAAAAAAAATTATATATATTAAAAATATATAAACAAAATAAATATATATGTACTAGTTATGTATTGGTTTTATTATATATGTTATAGATTAATGGTTATCAAGATCATAATAAGTATATAAATCAATTTGTGTGGTATATATTATTTACTTGTATGATATAAAGGTTTATTGATTATCATAATTCTAATGATTATACAAGTTGAATTTGTGTAATTGACTCTAAAAGTCATTGATCGAGAATGTAATGACATCCTTCTTAATATTTTCTCAGAGGAAAAAAATAGATCAATATTTATTAACAATATATAGGTGGCAAAGATGCTCAAAGAACTTCTCTAATGGTCGTTTGGTTTGTTTTGCTGTATTTTGTTTTTAGCTTTTGTTTGTTGATAGTCTGTTGATGTTCTAGTAATCAGCTTGTTTTTTGGGTTTGTTGGGTGGACAGCTTATTGTTTCATCTTTACTGCCACTATCTCTTTTTGTTCAGGGTTTTAGGCACCCTTCAAAACCTATTTATCATTAATCAAAAACAATTTTTAAATTAAGTTCTTCCACTGGTTATTCTTCTATATATGATGCATCTCTCTCTACTTCTTACAAACTCAAAGTTGTAAATATCTATAAGTCTAAAGGCACTCAAGTTCAACTTCACTTATACTAGCTCAAAGTAAGAGACAAAGCCCTAAAGGACTTCAAATGTAAAATTAAACAATTAAATGAAAGATATGTAAGCATAGGATATTGGGATAAGAGATAGATGGTAGAATTATAAAAATAGATTTGCACAAAATATTATGGCTCTTTGCAACATTTTTCATTTTTAATTGTAGACATGATTTTTTTCACAGTCCATGAACCTTGGTAGCAACCACAACAAACTTATGACATGACAATGTTATGAAAAGTTGATAAATAATTTTATTAATGTTTATTAACATTCATTTTGAAGATTTAGATTTGATTTCTATAATTAGTTGTTCATTTTAATTTGGTTTAAATTTGTAGGTACAAAATGTACCTTGGTCATTTCTATAATTATAGATTTGAATCTTGAAATTTTACATTTACTTATTTTTAATTTGGGTCCATGTTTTCCTCTCTTACTAATTATTATACACCATCTAAAAAGATAACTTATTTCAAATTAGATGCTAAGAGGGTGTATTTAAATACTAGTACCGGCTTATTTAGAACATCTACAAGTGGGGGAGAGATATAGATAGACAAAGAGAGGCAGGGAGTTGGGAAGTCTATTTAAGCTCATCTAGAATTAAATTGTAAAAGAATAAAAAATGTTACATCATCCTAGGATCATATTGCTTGATTTCTTGTTATCCTTGATCTTAGTTTGTCACTGAACTGGATTAGTTCATAAGGGATTAGATTGAGGAGAACATGAAACTCAAAATTAAAAATATTCTCCAAAGTGTTTTTTGAAACACCACCACCTTAATGTAATTCAAGAATCAAAATATTGATCAAGAAAAAACTATCTCTATCATCAAATTTCTAACAATTCATGTCTACATACACAAGTTGAAGTCCATGTATAAATTCACCCCCATAAGAAAGGAAACTAATTTTATATTTCATAGAAAAATATAATTTAGAGTGAAACATAATTAGTTTACAGTTTCTAAGAGGCGTATTTATTCAAATCCCTATTTATTTAGGAGATTGGCGAATATTCTTGAAATCTTTAGTACTATACTTCATCATCAAATTGCATCCTAAGCATCACATCTAAATTCATTTAATGTTTATAATTATTGACTATTTAATTACTTTTAATCCTACCTCATAGCTCTAAGTTGATTGTTTATGTAAATGATTTATTTATTTAATCATCTTATATATTTATGTAAGGGAATGATTTATCCTTTACATAAAAGGGTGAGCCAACATTTATTACCCACTTTAGGCCTTTGTCTTTAAGGTTTATTCCTTCTCCACCAAGGTTTCATAAATGATGTTTCTTATTGCTATACATTTACTTCTTATCTAATTGGGGGTTTGGTCCACCCTTAAAGTGTTTACTATCCTAGGGTTTGAACATTATTAGATACACACACACACATATATGTATATGTATATATGTATGTATATACATATACATACATACATACATATATACATATATATACACATACATATACATACATATATACATATATATACACATACATATACATACATACATATATATATATACACACACACACATATGTATGTATGTATATAACAACTCCAAATAGGATTTTCCATAATTTTTACACATGTACCTTCTTTCATGGATATATTTTCCATTTACATGTATGTACGATGTTTGATCACTGACTATCTATGTGTCATTTCATACTTTATCATGCTATGATGTGTTACCCATATTTCAAATTAATTAAATATTGTTGTATATGACCTAAGGTGATATACATTAGCACCTCATTGATTTATTCTTATAGTTTCTATAATTTTGAGTCTCTTAAGGAGTTCCTCGTATATTGTATGATGCTTCTTTATTCTCCTCCCTTGTTCAATAACTTTTTTAGTTTCTAGTAATTTTCTTATATGACCACATGATTCTATTTCTATATCATTTTCTCCTACTATTTATATGGTTTATGCATCTCCTTTTCCTATCTTTCATTTTAAGTCATCTCTTCCTAGGAGCATACCTACTTTTTTGTATGATAATTTTACTCAACAAATTTATCTTAATTGGACATATATATTAGGAAATGGTGATGGAATATGATTTAATTTATCAAATTAAGAATACTACAATTGAAATATATATTTTGAGGTCAATGCATTCATCTAAGACATATATAAATATTTTGAGATGATTTTTAGCTAAAATCAATATTATATTTGATGTTACTCATACATAAGTAGTTACCATTCCTAAGACTATTTATCAAAAAAATTATTTCTCATTCTAAAATTTGTTTTGTGCATCATATGGATCCTCCTACCCATATTCTTTATGATCATCAACTACTACATATTATGGATAAATATGGGTATAGTCTAGTTAAGGGAGCTTTAGTTGATAATGAATCAAATTTAAATTTTTAGAGAATTTTTTTTTAAATATAATTTAAAAAATATATTTTTCTCAACATTTTTTAAAATTTTGAGTCTTCCAAGTTGAGGTTCATTGATCAAGTTCATCTTACTAAAAATGTACAATTACTTTCATTCAATCATAAAATGTTCTTTGTAATCTTGTCTTTGATCAAATAAAAATGTCATGTTAGCTAGTCTTGGTCAAAAATATTCAAGAAACCAATTTACTCATTTTGAGTTGTCAAAATTGGCTCCAGAGCCAAAAAAAAAAAAAAAAATAGTTGGAAATCTTAATCATAAGTGTTTAGAGTTAACTTTGGTCATTTGGAAATGTAACAATTTTTTAAAGTCTAGCTATAATTTTTTCTAGTCATGTAATTTGTGTAAAGATGATTGAATCATTAGTTGGTAGAAATGTAGAGTTTCATGCAATTTTGACAAGCTTTAAGAGGCTCTTTTGAGGTTCAAGTTTCGACACATGGTCACATATTCCCATTTGCACATATTTTGACTAAGTGAACAAACAATGTGTTCAAAGTGGTACCCTTTGAAGTTTCACAAGTTACAAGTTGGTTTCCAATTCCAATTTTATTAAATGTAATTTAAAAGTGCACAGTCAAATAAATTTATTGTCCACCAAATTTGGAATTATGATATTATTTTGCATTTATAATGAAGTTTTGATTTTTTCTAAGTGATGTTGGGGTGTGAGTCTAGATGTTGGCTCATGCATTTTCTAATTAAAAAATTGTGGGATGTGAATTAAATTATGCATGCTAATTTAAAATGGTAGAAAAATGAATCCTATATATAAATTCAAAATTTATAAATTACATTTAATTTTTTAGTTTTATAAATTAAAATTATTTAAGAACTTCAATCTCATGCACAATCAAACAATTTAGAAATTTCATTTTCACTTCCAAATCTTATATATATGAAGGGAAATATAAAAATAAAATATTTTTTTTATATGATATTATAAAAATATAAATCTATAATGCACATATACAATTTACATTTGTGTTTTATTTTTCACATCCCACATGTTTACCATATATAAAGCTTAAGTGAAAGGAAATACCTGGTGGACTTGCATATGCATATGCAAATTAAAATTTTAAAATTGAAAATATTCATCAAAATTTGACAAACTCATGTACCATTAAATTAAAAAGTTGTATTAGATCAAACTTATATAGTGGGGAGATATTAATTGGAAGGTGGTGTCCCTACCATCTACTAAAAATATAGCCTCAAGTTGAAGCATAAAAGGGAGAGATAATAAAGTTAGGGAATAACCCCATGCCTTGTAGCTATTCCCTAAACCCTCTTGTAGCTATTCCCTAAACCCTCCCTTATGGACTTGGGTCACAAGGGGATCATTTTCCCAAAGACTTCCTACATACCTATTTCAAAACAAGATTAGATTCCCATGTATTTCTCAAAGGATTACACTCTTAGGAAGAGAATGTTCTAGACGCAACTATTGTATCTCCTACCTACAAGGTATAAATTTCTAGGATTCCTAACCTATATATAGAGCTTCTAAAAGGAAACTAGGGACTAGCTTAACTAAAGACGGTCATGAATTTTATATAAAATGAAACCATATATGATCTTATTTGGTTGAATCAACTCAATGTCCTAATTTGATCACTACTAGGAATAAGGTTTATGAACTAACCTACATATAATGACCAATCCCCATTATCAACCATCTCATACTTAGCTAAGAACTCAAATATCACCCATCTTACATTATATACCATAATTAATAGGGAATTATAAGGATAAATTTTTGAATCAAATCCATGCCCAAAAACTATGCATAATACCATATTCTAAATAAATTAATTCTAGTCATATTATATCCATGGTTAGTAATAGTTAGAATATCATCACCATGTAATAATTAAAGAAAAGCCTCAATATGGCTACAAGTGGGGTCCCAATATAATATAATTCAATGATTTCAAGTATCATAATCATATGTGACATACTTCTAGATGAAACACACCATGCATTGTCAAAGCCACATAAAAAAATATATTAAATTCAAAAGGCTTACAATGGTAATCATAAACTTGCTTTAAGCATGACCACTAAATGATTCATACTCAATAATATTCAGAACCTACTTCTATTTGATCATCATACGAAGATATACATGTGGGTCTTGACTAGTATAATGCCTAAGATATCAATACGATTTAACCATTTCAGAGTTCTACTAGGCATAGTGTTGTATTATACAAGAAGGTGATAATATTCTTATATAGCACTATATTTTGGTAACACAATATATCACCCTTTTTCTATGCATAAGTAGGTAGGATATATCTAAAAAATGGTATCATTATCCCCCTTATAATTTTGATTTGGGTAATTTGGTAAAAGCCTCCTATAAGAGACCTTAAAGCAACTTTACAAGTGCTATCAAAATTAAATATATTAATACCATGATATAAGGTGTGGTAGTAACAAAAAAATTCCATGATATAATGTAATAAGGTATTCAATTATTATCAAATGAGAATAATTTTGAAATGATATTACAATAAATTTATTTTAGTTTGTAGGGGTAACCCATAAGGAATGTATCTTCAACCATTTACGTCATGTTTTTGATACTTATTGTTATAAATATAGACCAATGTTCAATAGTTAAAATAATTATACTTTGTATAAGGTCACTCTAATAGTGATAAAATTAAATAAAAATTATCCCAAAGTATCCCCCTAGTCATTGAATGTGAGTCACAAGCTCCCAATGAAAGCTAAGGTAAAATATTTGTATATACATGTATATGTGCACCTTTTGGTGTCTAAAGTATGTTAATCATAAGTATGGACATAAAGGTATACAATGATATTACACCCAAACTAACAAATACATAAATTATGTAAGAGCATATACTAGGCATACAATTTTCTTAAAGAAAAACAACCTTGAACATTAGAAAGAAAAATATTTGACAAAATGTCTCAACAGTTATAAGGATAAAAAAAAAATTTGAATTATTTGACAAATGCTTCAAAAAAGAGTGGTCTCATGAATACCTTATTCATAGGGTATGAAAAAATAGTTTATTAAAAATTTATTGCAAAATTTTAAGCAAATGCAGCTAGCAAGTTAAGGCTAAATTCCTCTAGAAATATGATTTGATAGATAGCCATACCTCGCTCTACAACTCCCATCAAACTTGAGTTAGTTCAATTTAATAGTTAAGGGTGCCCATGGACACCATTTTTCCTTCACTCTTCAATTGCCTCTTTTAATCTGGTGTCACCTCAACTTCCCATCCAAATTCCTTCTTTAAATAAATTTTCTTATTTTCTACCTTATCTTAGGCACGTGACACATATCTTTTATTGTGTATACAAAATAGTTTTTGGCCCCTATCTTTGCACACATGTGCTTTAACATGCATCTTTCATAGTAGATTCACATACACAATAAATCTAGGAAAAAAATAGAGGTATAAAATGTATACTTCATACTTTCATCCTCTCATCTTGCAACCACTTTTTCCTTGTCACTATATATAAATATAGTGTCTTAAGTTCATAGTTTAAACATCCAAGTTGAATGCACTTACCATTAACCCTTTCCTTTAGCCAATTATCCCTAGTGTTATAGACACAATTCTAATCTTACCACTTTCCCTACATTGGACATGACTACTATCACAATTCTATCCCCACAAAGAACTACTTATGTAATATTTCCTACCTTAATCAATACTTGATTTCACATTCCTTGAGCCAAATTCATTCAAAAATATCATTTTTGTTGCTTAGATCAAGTGTAAAAGTTTCAAATTGAACACATAGGATTCCCTATTTAAAAATAACTCTTATGGCATAATCAATGATCCAAGCTTACATATAAAATCACAAGAGAATCTCCTATTAATTGTTCAAGAGCATTAAGAACAATCAATTCAGACACTTTTACATTAAGAACATACTTGCATTTTGACATTAATTTATGTTATTGTTACTCATTGTGAACAATTATTACAAAGGGCTTAATTAGAGGTAAAGGATGTAGAGTACTTCAATCCAAACACAACAAACTTCTAAATTTTTTTTAAAATACTACTTTGACTTAGCACAAAGTAAAGGAATAAAATTCAAAATAGACAGTAGACATAAAAAACATAGATTCTAGATACTATCATAGATTAGATAGGATAACAATTTTTGAGACACAAGACCACAATAGTAATCCTATCTAACTGATTTATAAGGTTCAAAATCATATAATATATTTAAGTAAAGGAATGAAATTCAAAGTAGACAATAAACAAGGACAAAATCATAGATTCTAGACATGATCATAGATTTGGATAGGATAACAATTTTTGAGATACAAGATCACAATAGTAATCCTATCTTTAATTGTTTTATAAGGTTCAAAATCGTATCAATAAGAAAAATCCTAAGCTTTCAAATAAGATGTAATTTACAACTTACAACATAATACATTAATCCAATTAAAAGAACTCAACACATTTTTAACCTTACTCGTTTCATTTAAACAATTGCTTACCATTTAATAACATTTTGTTGTTTCCATAGTCCATGATAGTTAAGTAAACAAGATTTCTGGAAAAAACTGTGTGCAAATTTTTACTTCAAAAAAAATAAAATAACGTTTCGGATCATACTCCATGATCCATCATCAGGATGTCAAGTGGATAGAGAGAGAAGTGAAAAAGAGTAAGCAGACTTGGATATAAGAAGGATAGGATGGAGGAGGGCGGGGAGGGTGGGGTGGTTGAGAGGCACACAATCCAAAAATTGAGGGAGAGAGATAAAGAGGAGGGGACAAAATAAAAAGTTTAAAGCAGAAAATAAATAAATGAAAAGATGAAAAAATTAAAATAAAGATAAAAAATTAAAAACAATAATAAAGGGAAAAACTATAAAAGCACAAAAACTATAAAACAAAGAAAGAAACATTAAAAGAATGAGGTTAACACAAAATTGAAAAGAAAAAGAATAAAAAGTAAACCAAAAAATATATAATTGAAGAAAGCAACAATTAAAGAAATAAAATTTAAATAGAAAACAAATAGAAATAAATAGAGAAGAGGGAAGTGAAAAAAAAAAAAAAAAAATGCAAGACAATAATAAAAAACAAGTCAAAAAAGGTTAAGGAAATAAAGAAAAGAATAATAAAATAGAAGATCAAAGAGCAACAAGAAATTTAAAATAGGAAAGAAAGTCTCAAATATAGGACACCAAAACATAATAAAAGCAAATAAGGAAGGAACAAAATAAAATAAATAAAATGAATAAAAAGAACAAAATAAACAACATAAAACTAAAGACCATTAAAGAATTAAATATGCAAATGAAACAATAAAAGAAGTAAAAGATTTAATAAGAATAATACGCAAGATTTGCACATAGTTTTTTCCAGAAATCTTGTTTACTTAATTACTTGCGATATTAAATTTGACTCAACTTTTTATATTAATCTAAATTCTAATTATTTGACAATCATATTCATCATTACAATAATTTAGAAGAAGATATTAACCTATATGGTTCCATTTTTTCCTCTTCAGTATGTGATTTGGAGAAACATTCATCAATTTTTGTTTGACCCACTTTAGTCGAGTAAAATTCTGCAATAGAGGGTACTGAATTCTTCTATAATATTTTGTCCAGGGTAAATGGGATTTTCTTTAGCTTACAAATTTAGTACTAATTAAAAACAATTAGAAATTCAGTAGCAATTAGAAATTCAGTAGCAGTTATGTATGTTAAATTGACTACTACGTATGGATACTAAGCTCATAAATATTAACATATAGTTTTCCAGGAAAACATATAAGTTTTTTATTATATTGGGGAAGTCATAGGACAGATTATCACAAAGCTCACATATGAGCTAACAGAAACACCAGAACCAAACATGACAAACGGCGGCAGGGAGAGACAAGTCTCGGCGAACAACACTATGAATACAGTCAACAAACCTGACTAACAACCTGACTTGGGTTCTATATTTAATCAAAACAAAGTAAAGTTTGCATACATAAAATCTATGTTTGATCCCCTCTTCCTTATTCAGAAGACCCAAATCCAACAACAAACACAAGACATGGCCTATACTTTACAATAGCATGGTCTACTATTTTTCTATTTTCAAGTCTTCCATGGATGTATCCCTTGATGTAGTCACAAGTATACTCAAATGTGGAGCTTTCGGTATCTGATGCCTCCTCACAATTAATTATTGCACCTCTTTCACAAACTAAATTGGATATACTGGGCTTTAATTTGATGGAAGAAGTGTCTGTGGTGAAATCCTGTTGAATGTTCTTCAATAGATTGGACACATCTCTCATAGTGGGCCGAGTTTCAGGTGAATCACTTGAACACAGCAAACCAAGACGCATCAGTGAAATGAGACATTCCTCTGTTTCTTTGCAGGCCCCTTCCATTAACAAGCTTTGATCAACTACCTCAAACGCCCTGTCTGGAAATGCCCTTTTCACCCAGTTATGCAGGTTCAGATCACCATCAAATATATCATCAGTTGGCTGCTTCCTTGTCAGCATTTCCAATAACAAAATGCCATAGCTATAAACATCTCCCCGAGTAGACACTATGCCACTCAATCCATATTCTGCAGTCAATTCAATTATTATAGTTCTTTTCTCCATTGTAACAGGGAAATTCATAAATTTTTCAAAAGGATGTTTGAGAAACCATACCTGGTGCGATGTAGCCCACTGAACCTTTTAAATCTATTGTTGAAGTTACTGAATTCGCCGCGATTCTTCCCATCAGTCTGGATATCCCAAAATCTGAAAGATGAGCTGCCATGCTTTCATCTAAAAGAACATTGCTTGGTTTTATGTCACAATGCACTATTTGTACCAAGCAATCATAATGAAGATATTCCACGGCATTGGCTATATCTATTGCTATGTTCAGCCGTTTTCTCAGTCCCAATCTACAACTGTCTAGATACAAATGTTTCTCTAAACTTCCATTACAGAAATACTGAAAGATTAAAGCTTTGAAGTGAAGGGTGGAGCATATAGTAATGATACTAGCAAGATTTCGGTGTCGAACCTTCTGCAACACTTTACATTCTGCTCTGAAAATCTTGTCTGATTGCTCATGCATTAAATTGAGAACCTTCACGGCAACACGGGTACCATCAGGCAAAACTCCTTTGTACACTGATCCAAAGCTGTTTGTTGCTACTAGATTGGAGTTGTGAAATCTGTTGGTCGCTGCAAGAAGTTCCTCATATGAGATCCGTGGATGCTCCACCTTTTGAAGGATTTTACGAATTGTTTGTTTAAATTCCTCTCTGTTATGCAATTTCCTTATCCATAGAACTCCCAAAACTAGACAGAAAATTACAAAAACGGCAACAACACCTACTACTCCCAATACTTTTATTAGGGATATGGGATCGCTTTTTCCCGTTGTTTGATAAGTCCAAGTGACAGATTTGTTTGAGAGGTGCAAATGGCAGATTTTTTTGATTTGTTTGAAAGGTACTAAATCGTTGTTGGATAGGTCCAAATAGCAGATTTGTTTTAAAGACTCTGGAATTTTTCCTGTTAATTTGTTATTTGACAGGTTCAACCAGTAAAGATAATTCATATACCCCAGAGACTCTGGAATTTTTCCTGTTAATTTGTTTCTTGACAGGTTCAACAGGTAAAGCCCTGTCACATTCCGTAAAGCCTCTGGAATTTCGCCTGTCAAAGAATTGTGGCTTAGATCCAGAAAGTTCAGCAGGGACTTTCCATTTTATATATTCAGTGAATTAATTCTTGTTAAACAATTATTCTGTAAGTATAAAGTCTCCAGCTGCTCAAGATTGAAAATTTTTGAGGATATGTTACCGTATAATAGATTGCCACTCAAATTCACATAAGTCAAATTAGATAAATTTGAGAGCTCATCTATAATACTTCCCTCAAACATATTATTTGACAGGGACAAAGACCTCAACTGTAGAAGTTTAGGCAGCACATGCTTCAATTGACCTCCCAATCTATTGTTCTCCAATTCAAGCGACTGGAGTTGTGTACAACTTGCTAGCTGCTCCGGAATTGGGCCGTTTAGAAAGTTGTTATTCATTACTAGGTGTGTCAAATTTTGGGCATTTGAAACTGCAGAAGGGATGGTTCCAGAAAGTTGATTATATGAAAGGTCCAGATCCTCCAGATTGCTTAAAGAGAACAATTGGGGAGGAATAAATCCTGTTAATTGATTGTTGCTGAGGTCAAGGACTTGCAGATTGCTCAAAGAACTCAATTGCGGAGTAATAGATTCTGAAAAGCTATTGAAAGAGAGACGCAGAATTGTCAAATTGGCAAAGCTGCCAACACAATCTGGGATTGGGCCTCGTAGGTAGTTGTTATTGAGGTTAAGAAGTTGAAGTGCTGGCAGCTTACACACATACTGCCAAATACGCGCATGCTGCAAAATACTGTTATTAATATTAAAACCGGACATGTCGAGTCCTACTACATCACCCCTATTTTCACTGCAACTTACACCATACCATTGGCATGGATCAGAATCAGTATCCCAGAAAATCGGAAACTGGGGATTTGAATAAATGGAGATACTTTTCATGACTTCAAGTTGTGCGGTGTTGAGAGAGAGTGCAAGAGTGAGAAATGAGAGAGTGAACAAGAGAGTCAGAAGAGGAGGAGGATGTGCGCAAAAATACCTCGTAGCAGAGTGGCGTTGTTCCCCGTTCAAAGATGTTGCTAAGACTCTCTGTGATACATGGATTTTCATCAGTCGTAGAAGTGCGGGTATATGTAAGCCTCTGCTCGGTTAAGTACGAAAAATTCGAAAACAAGGATAGAATTCTGGTCAACGTTAATTGGAATTTTGGTCTTGAATGAAATGTCAAATGAAATCGATGCAGCCTGCGGGTCGATTCCTTTTAGCACTTCTTGAAGGCCAGAGGCAGAGGAGAATACAGAAACTAAAACATCTCAACGCAGAAATTTTCAATCACTGAATAATACAAGAGAATAGAAATTTAGATCACACAAAGTAAATAGAAGGATTGATATTGTATTGCTTCATTCAAAATATATTGCAGAACATTCTTCAGAAAACTTGCTCGCCACTCCTATTTTCTATTCTCCATTAAAAAAAATTAAAATCATCTTACATAAAAAATACTTTACTGGAAAACTTGACCCCCAAGGAAAAAAGGAGAAATAGGGGAGAGGGCTAATAGTCGTGCACCCTAACTTCAGACTTCTAATTATCTTATGTGGAAATTTCAAATCACTCCCAATTTTCTACAGCAGCTTACTTGGCAAGTCCCCTGCTTATAACTAAGGTTTCAGGGCCACATCATCAAATATGATGCCACATCAGCATGTTTTTTGTTAAGGTATCCAAAATGGCCTCAAAAATAAGTGAGACCAATACTTGTGCATTCACATCATTAGTAGTTGAGCTCTCATGTGGCATCACATGATTAGTTGCTTTTTAGATCAAAAGAATATATTTTGTTTAATTATGGGTAGTCAAATCACAACTATTGGATATTATCTAAACAACTAGTGGGTATTATAATCACAATTGAATGCACGACTATTGGACCCCACACGACAATTGACTCCTCTCCCCTAAATGACATCAATAATATCTCCAGTAACTTAACTTTCACATCAAGTAAAAACCTTTTACCACACAAATTACAAAAACCATATTAAATAGTCTTTAAACATTGCATGCCCTTGAAAAATAAAGTACGCCAAAAATCCACCAAAAGTCATTCACCACCAACCACCACTGACACGAGAAGATGCAGGACTGAGGTATACCCATGCATCCGTACAATAGTGAAGAGATGACTGCAGAAATACAGAAAGTGAGGCAACGATAGGAGTTGAAGTTACAACATCAAGAGTGGGGAAGTGCAACATCAAGAGCCGTCAGGAGTGGGAAGGAGTTGGAATTATTTCTAACAGCTTATAATGGTCCTTTCAAATGGGCTCCCATCAATATTGAAATAAATTATTCAATCCTCCAATCTCTCCTCATTATTAATTAGTCATGTCCCCTTTTCTAGGGAATCAATTGAAGGGTGGAATCTAGGAATTCCTCCACAAGAGTACATTTCAGCTTGCAGTTTGGAAAATATCATCTATAATAACACCTGCATATCATCTCCAAATCTCAAAGGAAATGGATCCAATACGAAAAGATATTGCTATCAAAAGATGACTATGACGAGCAATTGGCACCCACTTTAGAAGGGATAATGGATAAGACACCTTTGGATCATTTGGCATCAATTATGAAGTTTAAAGAAGATGGAATGGGCTAGGGAAATGTGTGGATAGGTTCATAGGGTGGAACACTAATTCCAAAATAATCTACCTTGGCCTTAAGGCTGACCTAATGTGGCATGTGAAAATTCAAATTATGGGCTTTGGTGCCATTTTTGCTCAAGGCCGACCTATTCCTTGAGGGAAATTGTTAGTATATAAATATAGGGATTCAATTCTTGTAATAGACACCAAATTATTATGTCATTCTTCTATATTAGGGACATGTGTTCTAAATTCTTCTCTGGACGAAAACCCAATGATCCTTAATACTATTATTGATTTGAGTGAACATTGTATATCATTCTGTATCAGTCTTAGTGAACTACATTTTATATATATCATATATGTTGTTGGAATTCTAAAGTTTATCATTATATCAAGTGATCTTTGTGTTCATATGTGTTGTTTAGTGAATTCAATCCATAAATCAGTATTTTTGTTAAAATTTTATGCTAGGAACATTACTGTGGTATCAAACCAACCTATAGGATTTTTTAATGATTAATGTTGCCAAGTGAAAGGGAGATTACGCTCAAAAGGAGAGAATTGAAGAAACTAGATCAAGAAGAAACCATGGATGATGAAGTGAAAGAATCCAAAGCAAGATTAGAGGAAATGATACAAGGGAAAAATTATCTTGTAGACATGTTTGGCTAGATGCTTCAATGGATGTAGACTAACTCTAGGAAGGAGAATGATAGTATTAACGGAGTTGGAGCTACCAGTGAAACTAGTGGTGGAAAGGGGAAGGAGAAGATGGTTGTTACACAAATATTTAGAACTAACTTTAGTAATAGGCCTCTCAAGCCTAAATTCATTTAGAGAATAGAAGAAGTTCAAGGGGAAGAAACTACCCTCCAAAATGGCATCTCAAGAGCTTATGACGAGTATAAAGCTTTGGACCCTTAGATCAAGGATATCTTATTTTTGAGAGATTTCATGGCAATGAAGAAGAATAAGAAATGAACTTACCATTCACCACTTAAACCAAAATATTTGGAGCACTCATTGGGGAAGCTATCTATTTCATCCTTTGATGGATTTGAGAAGACCACTCGTAGGCCATGGTTGTAGAAACTTTACACATACTTGGTACTCAAACCTATGTATGGAGAAGATGCCATAAAATTTCCCACCCTACATCTGGAAGGAATGGCTCATGAGTGGTGGTACCATGGTCTGATCACTTAATGCCATAAATTGATCAAATCTTATGATGATTTTTATAGCAAGCTAGTTGAAAGATTTGATAGGAGAGATCCAAAAGAACATTTTAGAGAATTGGCCGACCTCAAACAAAAGGGAAGTGTGAAAGAATATGTTGCATATGTCCAAAGGCTATCAGTCATGGTAACCAACATCTTAGAGAAGAGACTCGTAGTCCTATTCATTGAAGGCTTGGTAGACAAATTAGAGGCTTGTTGAAGGCTTTCTACCCACCAACACTTTAGGAGACTATCCAAAAAGTTTTTCGTCTGGAGAATTAAATTCCTCAACGGAAATCAAAACCCTCATTATGGAATAAGCAAAAGGGGAATTTCCAAAAGAAGCCTTTGACTGATCTGAAACTTGCTCCCCCTACCACACCTAAGAAGATTGATACCTAGATCACAATGTTGAGGTCATGTTGTGAGATAGACATGGATCAAGATGGAAGCAAGATGCAAGTACCTGCCCCTAGTGTCTAGTAATGTTTGGAACTCCATGAATGAATGCATAGATCAAGATGATGGATGGATGGATACGATATGCGAAGGATGCAAAGGTTTATCTTGTGATAGGATAGAGCATGATCATTGGGATAGTGCAAGATGTGGGCTATGGACTTCATGGAATAAAATAGGATCAATAGTAATGACCATGTCAAGATTTTTCCATAAGCAAGTTTGAAGTGTGTGCCAAAAATTTGTCAAGATCAAGATACTTTTGGATTTGGATGAGAAATGGATTGGATGGATGGTGAATGGATGGACAATTTATTATGGGTAGATGGATGGAAATGTTGGATTTATTATAGAGGGGATGGGATGCTTCCACCTAGAATGGTGTGCATAGATGCTCAATTCTACACATGACACTTGTTTTCTAGGTTTTCATCATTGTACTTGCCCAAAGTTCCATTGTAGTGGTTTTCACTAGAGGACAATTTTTCTCTTGACTATTTCCTGAGTTTTTTAAATTTTTTTAATTTTTTCAAAGGCTTAGATCATGCCAAACCACCTAGTTTTGTTGATGTAGATGCTACTATCAAGATACATGCCAATGGTACCTTTCCTAAAGGAGTTACTTTTTCAATATGTGGGCACTTGAATGTAACCCCCTATATGTTCTTATATTCAATGAATCTTGATTAACCTTATTCAAATGCACAAATTATGATAGATTTCCCTTAGAGTCCTTATGATAAAGAGTTGTTGCCCACACACAGTCAATGTGAGATTAGGATATCATTGATGTTGAGGTGGGTGGTGGAATGTGATGAGGGATCTAATATGCTAATGGATTGGTTGAGAGCTTGGAATCTTTGATTCACCAAACTTGGGATGATGAGAAATGAAACGTGGATATGGAAATCTGATTGGAATCAGGACTAACTGCTTGATATACTTTGTATGTCACTCTTGAAGCTTTCTTTTTCATCAATGGACATCTTTGATGGATGGAAGTATCTTTTTTATTTTTCCCCATAGTTTCTTTGACTAATGGAGTTTGATAGGAATATTTTTCTTTATTTTTCTTTACTATCCATTTGAAATTTTTTTGTCCATTTTGATTTTTTAATTCTTTAGCTTCGATGAATTGCACGTTTATTTTGTAAATATTTTCCTCTTCTTATTGGTCCCAAATTTTAGGTGGAAAGATATGAGGATGGTGATTGATGATATGAATGGTTGACATGTTGGATGTGTTTTTATCATAAGGAATCTTCGTTCCACCATGTTGATGTTTGCATTAGATAAGATTTCCCTCTATGAATACCACTGCCTACATAACTGAGATATTGAAATATCATTTCCTTGTGTCTGAAATCACTTGAGACCTCATAGGAATTCTTAGCAGGTACATGCATGGATAGAACTATAGCTTTTTCTCTCACTCCTTTATATAGCCCATCAAAAAATGTGCTTGAGGTTGAAACCTGAGGTGATGAAATTATTAGGTAGGCCTCCTAACAATAAGAAAGGATTAATGTTGATATTTTCTCATCACCCAAGATTGCATGTAGCGCAAGGGAAGAGGATAGATAGACAAATTTCTTTAGCAATAAAACAAGAACAAGTGAAACCTAGAAGTATTTCTCATCACCCTAGATCACATGAAGCACAAGGGGAGAGGATACATACTTTCTAGCTTACCAACCAAAGAAAACAAGTTCATTTTAAGTACACCAAAGATTTAAATGTTTGTTTCAATTGTTAAACTCCAAAATGAAATGTACAAGTTGTGGTTCAATTTTACTACACCAATTTGAAATATGAAAGTTGTCTTGTTCATTTTAAGCACGAAATTGAAAGATGAAGCTTGTGTTGTTCATTTTAATGCACTAAAGTAAATGTGAATTCATTTTAATGCACTAAATTTGAAAGATGAGTCCTAGATTAACTCTTCAAAACAAGTGTTAATAAATACTTTTCTAAATGCCACATGCTATAAAAAGTTAGGTGAAATTAGGAAACAACAAATGATTCAGGTTAGCTAAATATTAGACACCAAAATCAGCCTAAACCCTACAAATTAGACCACTATTAGACCTAACAGAAGTGTTGCACTATCAAACAAAATTACTATGCTATTGAACTTTCAAAAGCAAGGTAGAAAGGAAAAGGCACCCTAGTTTTGACAAAAGAGCACCTATGTTGCAAAGATGGCCTTTTGTGCCTAAGACAAAAGTGCCCCTCTACTACAAAGGCATCCCTATAGGTACAAATGTGCCCCTTTACTGATACAAGCACCCCAATTTGAAAATAGAAGTGTTGGAGCTTGCATGGAAGTGTTGGACTATTAGGTGATAGAAGCACAAAGCTTTGATGAAATCATGAACCTTTAACAAAGGACTTGTACTACCCCTGAAACCTACAATGGCTGACAAAACTCAAGGAAAGTTGATTAGATAGGGACATGGGTCCCGCCAGGCATGCCAAAATGCAAGTATATAAATTAAAATGATCAAATAACAATGAAATCAAAGTAGTTAGGATCTTAAAACATCAAATCAAAGAACCTATAAGATAATGATTAATCAAAAGAATACTCTTAAAGAAATTCAATTACACAATACTAGAAAGACTCAATTCAAAAGCATTAAACATAAGTCAAAGTAATTGAACATAAACTAGTATGCAAACCTTTCAATCCCATTGTGGATTGATGCATAAGTGAGATGAATGTGGATTGCTCAGTTTTATGGATTATCCATTATTGTAAAAGCTTGATTGAAGATACTTGATGAGGGTTGATTCACAAAAAAAGATCTCAAATTACTCAAAGGTGAGTAATGAATTTGAGAGAATAGCTTTTCATAAGGATTTTGAATTGAATTGATATGAAAATAGCTTGGATTTTATAGATTTTTGAGATATTGATCAATGGCAAGAATTTAAAATGCTAATCAATGGAGGAAATTAAATAGAGGATGAAGACATGGATCAAGAATGGATCTATGATCATCAATCCATGAAGGTATGGATCAAGGATTAGATCAAGGGTCAATAATCCATGAGAGACTCAACAATATTCCTTATTCTAGGAATTATGTTGGATATATTTTGAGTGGAGGAAAGAATTTGAATTTGAAAAGGGAATATTTCATGGGAATATTCTTTGTGTAAGTTGGAGGGTTGGAGGAAAATTGGTTAATTAAACAATTATGAAAATCATTTAATTGTGCAAGTTGAGGAATTAGGATGATCTTTAATTAAACAATCACAAATTATTTAATCAAAGAGGGAAGATGACATTTAATTAAACAATTGGACATTATTTAATCAAAAAGGGTGAGATATTAGCATTTTAATCAAATTATTTAGAATTATTTAATCAAAAGGGGGAGAAAATGATGAATTATTATGAATTATTATGAATTAATCAAATAACCTTAATTAATCAATTAATAGTAGAATAAGATGAATTTAACTAAATAATTGGAAACCATTTAATAAATAGACAAAACTAGGTTATAATGAAATAAATAGTGTTAGTAAGCAAAATCAAGATGTGTGATATGCTCAAGACATTTTTAGGTGTCTATAGGTTACATCAAACCAAGCTCTAGCCCTTTCATATCTTCTATGGTGCTAGTAAAGAAGAAGGATGACACTTTATGGATGTGCATAGACTATCGAGCATTGGACAAGAAAACCATTAAGAACCGATGCCCAATTCCATGGATAGTTAAGCTAATTGATGAGCTACATGGTGTGGTGTACTTATCAAAGATTGATTTGAGGTCTAAATACCACCAAATCCACATGAGGGAAGAAGATGTATATAATATTGCTTTTTGGTGTCATTATGGGAATTTTGAGTTCCTAGTTATGCCCTTTTGTCTCACTAATTCTCCATCAACTTTCCAATCATGCATGAATCATGGTTTTGATAAGCACTTGAAGAATTTTGTGTTTGTTTTGTTTGATGATATTTTGATCTATAAAAAAACATGGAAGGAACATTTAAAGCATTTGAATATAGTCTTGGGAATTCTAGAACAATGGTATCTCTTTGAAAAGATGTCCAAATGTGAGTTTGGGTCAAAAAAGATATTGTATTTGGGACATGCCATAAGTTCTAAAGGAGTTCATGTTGATTAGCAAAAGATCCAAGCCATTCTAGACTAGCCACCTCCTACAAAATTTCCTTAGCTAAGAGGTTTCTTTAGATTGTGTAGCTATTATCAGAGGTTTGTTAAAGGATTTTCTTAGTCTATGGAACCTCTCACCAATCTAACTAAAGCAAGAGCCTTTGAATGGACAAAGGAAGCATAAGGGACCTTTGAGAAGATAAAAGAGGTAATGATCTCTTTTCCAATTCTTGCAATTCCTAATTTCTCACTTCCATTCATTGTAGAATGTGATGCTTTTAGTGAAGGAATTGGAGTGGTACTTTCTTAGAAGGGACACACATAGCATTTTAAAGTAAGAAATTGAGGGACAGTGAAAAGGGGTATCCCATTTATGATAAAGAGATACTAGCTATAATGTATGCTCTAGAGAATTTATGGAAATACCTGGTGAATGGAAGATTTGTGGTCAAGACAGATCATAACAATTTGAAATTATTCCTAAGCCAACAAAATTTGAATGAAGGGCAGCAAAAATGAGTCATTAAGCTATAAGCATATGATTTTGATATTGAATATATCAATGGAAAGAAAAATGTTGTGGTAGATGCACAGTCAAGGAGACCTATACTATGCCATGTTTCCATTAGATCAATAGACTAGAAGGATTCCATCATGGAGGAATATGCTAAGGATCCATTTGCTACAAAATTCCTGGAAGGTGCAGAGGGAGATGACTGATATGTGATAGAAGAAGGCTTGATACTATTCAAGAACAAAGCATTCCTAGTGTTGGTATCCAAGGTAAAAGAGAATATATTAGAGGATTACCATAATGTTCCAACAATAGGGCATCCTAGATTCTATAAAACTTATCGAAGGATCAAAGAAAGGTTCACTTGGAAGGGCCTTAAGGAGGATATTCTCTCACATATCAATGAATGCATCACATGTCATAAAAACAAAAGGGAGAGAGAAATTTTGGCTAGACTCTTACAAACCATTCACATTTGGGAACACACATGGGAAATCATTTACATGGATTTCATTACAAATTGCCTAAAGTGCAAGGGAAGATTGCATTTATGTTGTAATTGACAAATTGACCAAATATGCTCATCTCTAGTGAAGACAAGGCTCCAATACTTAAGGAATCATGCCACTAGTCAATCGATGACCTAGATCAAATGAATATACTTGGGGGAGTATTTCTAAAATAAAACTCATCGCATGCCATTAGCATGTCTCCTTTCAAATAAATCTATGGATATGATCCATTAATTTTTTCTAAGTTAGTCCTCATAGATAGTAGAGTTCCAATAGCAAGCAATTTGGTAAATCAAAGTCAAGATATATTGAGAACACTTAAGGATTATCTACAAGTTGCCCAAAATAAAAAAAACATGTATGCAGATAGGAAATGCACAAAGAGATCATTTGAGTTGGAGGATATGGTATTTATTAGATTGTATCCATATAGACAGTCTTCAATCAAGAAATGTGGATCAAAAATGCTCAATACTAAGTTCTATGGGCCATATAAGATAACTAGGAAGGTTGGAGAAGTTGTGTATGAGTGGAGCTTCTAGAAAATAGTAAAATTCACAATATCTTCCATGTCTCATGTCTAAAGAAGGATCTTGGATTTCATACTACTCCTATAGGGGAGTTACCCCCACTAGATGATGAAGGGAAGATCATTCTCATCCCAAAAGTTGTGATTGATGTTGAAAATTGAGGTGTTTTCTTAGCTTAATACTTTATAAAAATTTAAGATTGCTGATCTAAATATGCTTTTCTTTTTCTTACAGATTCTTTGTGGGTGATTATCTGATTAATCCATTTTACCATTTGTAGAATGAAGATAGAAGTTGTAGAAGAATTAGATGGGATATTAGAAAGATTGCACAAGCATATACCGTGGAGAAACCCTTTTGGGAAAAAACTCCACCAAGAATTAATCTATTATTCAATCTCTAAAGCAGATTACAATAGCTCCAATTCTTGCTTGACAATGCTTCTTTTGCCTTCACCAAATGTTCTTCACAACCTACAATAAAATTGATTCTAACTCTCTTCAACTTGCTTGAGATAAATAGGCTTTGATCAACTTTGAAAACTCCAATTGAGTTACAATTACAATGCTCAAGCCCTATCCCTAAAAGGTACGCCTATCTCTTGCAAGTAAATTTATGCCATGAAGAACAATGTCAAATCCTCATCTTCATCCATTTGGGCGTCCCAAACTAAAGTAAAAACTCAACCTTTATTCTGTAAATATCTTCAAGGATTCATCCTCAAAGTAGCCGCCCAAGAGTGGGCCCACTTAACATAGCCTTCTGAAATATCTTAACATACAAAGCAGTTAATTCCAAGAAGCCAACTTGTGGGCCCAAGATGGGTCAAGTCATTTCTTGTTTTAACTAAAACATTTCTCTCCACCATTCATGCAAGAAAGGTCATCCCATGTTAACTGAAGGTAGTCCCTATTATCTATTATGCAACTCAAGCCATTAGTCATGCATTCCAAGTTAACTGAAGTCAACTAGCATTCAACTAAAACTAACTGAAGATAACTGAACCATAACTCAACCGAACTGAAGATAACCTGAACCATAACTGAAATGAACTGAACATAACTGAACTAAACTAAACTTCATGCATGTAAACATCAAACCCTAACTCCTAAGATCTTTACATGCATTACAAAAGTGTTATCTCTTACTCCAAATAGTTAACTTAACTCAAGGTGAGTGTCACCTTCCCTATGGGTGCCCCATGTGCTCCTATTATTTAGGAACTCATCTTGGATTCCCTCACATGCTCCTATCATTTAGAATTTGTTGGTGTCCCAAATTGAACCAAACCAATGAATCCTAAAGAATTAGCCAATTTCTTATAATCAGACTCAATGGGGATTTGGCCAACTGATAAGATTCAGTCAATGACTAAGATCTTCTACACTTCTGGCTCTGTATGACCAAGGTGGGTACACCTATACAATGTCCTAAAACTTAATTCAACCATACACACTAGCATTGCTTTTTATAGTAGATAAATCACAATGAAAAGACACCAAGGAAAGCATTAATAACCTCAAATCTGACTACATTCTCAGTAACTCAATGCTCACTCAGCAATTAGGAAGTAGGACACAAAACTACAACCAAAAAATAAGGATTTAAAATGATTTTGAATTTAAACATGTTCTGAAATGCATAAAACTGAATAATAGATCAAAGCCAATTCTAGGCCATGGAGTCAAACACATAAAGAGAGTTCATCAACAAATGATATTCAACCAGTGGATTTAAAATTGTTAATGCTTTGCATCAACTTTTAGTGTCTTACACCAACAATCCCACTTCTATTGTCAATCAAACTCCTCTTATCAAATCCAACCTGTACACTTAAATCACAATTACCTACTCAAATAATTTTAACCATTTCATTGAAATAGAAAAATGAAATCAAAAAATAATCTCAAGGAAATTGAGATGACAAATTAAAAGATACTTGATATTATTGAATTTATATGACTAAAATATACAAATTTGGAGACAATTTGATGACATTCATGAATGTGCAAACACTTTGAAGACATTCATGATTTATTAGCATAAACTAGCTAATATTTACTCATGAAATCAACAATTGAAGCTTACAGACTCAAATTATAACTCAAAATTAAACATTTCTCTATCTACCCAGCCCCATACAAAACCTCAAAATTAGAATAATGAGAGAAGAATAGATAACTCTAGAAGATGCCCTAAAACTGATCTATTGAAGACATCTAGCAACCTCTTTCCCATTGATTAACAATTTGCAAAGCTTCTCTCATCTCTCTACAACAAACTAAATTTGCCTCCAATTTTCCCTTTACATAAAGTTTCCAAGCAAAAGAAAAATGCTCCTGTGGAGAAATTCTCCATTCTACCTGTTGTGTGAAAAACTCTCCTTTCCCCGTGAAAATTCTGTTTATGCTCCTTTATAATGCTACACATTACAATTATTCTTATTTATGTTCCCAACACATAATCTTTGTTTATAAAGTGATTAAATTCACTTTATCCATGATGTTTCCCTTTGTTGCACATTAATATTTTAATCCCTAGCAAATAATAATCTTTTGATTGTAAAGTGAATGTTAAATTCACTTTACCCATATTATCTTACCTCAGAGTCACATTTTATTGCCTACCAACATTTCACCCAGTGAACAATTATTCACTTTCCATAGACATACTACCTGTGCACTTTACTTTGCAACCAATCTTATTTTATTTCACATTTAAAACATTTCACCTTACCTCATTTTCCAACACAAAGTACTTCACATGCATTTTACATTTTCACCATTTGAAATAAAATCATGGGCCCATTAAAGTCTTCATTTTGTGCTCTATGCTGACACCATTTAAAATTGAATAGCATCTCCCTTATAATTTACCTCCATCAGGCCTTTTATTTTTATCCAACTCTGCATTTACTTGGATAGGCCCACCTCCTTTCTTCTCTCTCGCCAACCCCACAGGAAATGAAGGGATTATCACTAGGAAAATTTAATTTTTAATGTTTTTCTCTTTGAAAAATTTCAAAATATTAGCCCCTTTAAAAGACCCATTTAATATTTCACCCGATGTGTGAACTTCTCCCGATCAACAAAAGATTCTCCCAGGCCCGTTGTGCCACGTAGCAACATTTCGCCAGTTCGCTGGAATTAAACATCGATCACTTTCATCCCTCAATCTGGTGGGGAACAGTGAGGATAAGGCTAGAGTTTTACCCTCTTTTCTTCTCCATTGATCTTACTTCAGCTTGCTTCATTCCCTAATTTCTCATTGTGCGCTTCATTCTTCTCTGCATTTGGTCAGCATTCATGGCGGCAATGTCTTCCTTTAGTTTATGAAGCCAACAAGTCCACTCGATGCTCATGCATTTTGGTGCATCTCATCACTAAAGCCTTTCCTCTAGTGGTACTCAATGAATCGAGCCCTCCTTGATAGCATTTGCCATGAAAGTTTCATAGGACTTTCTCAACAAATCCATTTCACACATATCCTGCAACCACGGTATTTCCTGCCAAATGCATTTGCTTGGAAGTTTTTAATATTTTTCACTGCTTCCAATCTGCACACATCATGCTAGGGTGGCGTTCCCCAGTCAAATGCATTTGATTTAAAATTTCTAAAGCATTTTCAACAAAATCATTTTGTAGCTCTGTATTTTAGTGTTGGTGCGAGTTGGAAAGGGGAAAAGCTTTTGGTGCGGGCTCTTCACTGCAGCCAGTTGCATTTACTTTAGAGTCTCTAAATTCTTTTCAACAATTCCATCTTTGGATATATGTTGTGTTAATTGCATTTACTTCCTCCTGTTGGTGAGACTTCATCTTATTGTTGCACCATCAATTTCATTGTGATATCATATACATCCTCCTCTGTTTGTTGGTGTGTGGGCATTTCATATTCTCACATTTTATTTTAATGGATGCTCGAACCTTTCATTCTCTCTGTGGAAATAGTGAGAGTTTTATCTCTTGTATTTCCATCAATGGAGAACTATTGCTGGTTGAGAATTTTTATTTTACAGAGAAGCCATGAGCGATGCCGTGAACTTTGAAGCTTTTCAAAATTTGTTTTGAGAATGTCCAACCAATGGGATGAAAGAATTAAAATAATTTTTGCGTCCTATTCAAATGTTGAAAATATTTATGCCCTAAAATCATTTTGAACTGTTTTAAATATAAACATTTAAAACATTAGAAGTAGGCAAATTTTAATTCCACCTACAAGCCAAATGGAGAAATTTCACTGCGAGCAAAGCGGGGCACCTAAAGCCATGAAATTTTGTGTAGGAGCATAATTAATTATTTAGAGAAAACCCATTTCCTCTATTTTTTCCTAGCCATTAAAATTTAGGTAACTCCTTTGTAAACTGGCCCCCGAGATGTGTTATCCACGATAAAAATACATTAAAATAATGTATCATATGACCTCGGATATTGATGAAAAAGGAGCTATAGAGGTTTAAGACCAAAACAAGCAATTGGTTGCAATTAGAATTGCAAATTTTGAAAATTTTCAAAACACCATATTTGGCCTTGTCACGATCAGAAACCAATTAAATAACCCATTAGAAATTATCATTAAGGTGCAAAATTCAATAGGTGTGTAGAAATTTGACCCAATAATGGAGTGCAAAAGATAGCTTGGCAAAAGGAATTAGGAGATGAAAGATATTAATCAGCAAAGTTGCCTACTCTAACTTTTCTACAATTGTGCTTGTTCAGAAACCAAGTAAACCTAATCAAATCGACTCCTGTCGAGCTGCCACTGGACATAGTAGCTCATTTTAGTACAGTGAACATGTGTGAAGAAGGATTTTTCTTGAAACATCCCCCATCAAAAGATGTTGACGATCAAAGTTGACCTCTCAAAAAGGTTTATGTAGATGCAGGTGCAAAATTGAACAAATTCCATTTGTTTTTGATATGCTAAAAATAGCAAATTAAATTATGAGGCATTGAAAACTGACATGCGAGCTCATCTTGGTATGGAGAATGAAGAACAACAATCATTTTCTCTTGACAACCAACCAGTTGCAAAATGTGAGCTCGAACGGGGGGCTACTTTGCAATACTGAACATTTGCAAACAGCAAAAAAAGTTACAAAACCCTCCAACTTCGCTTTTCAAAACCCTAACAAAACTCATTGTGGGAAGCTAAAAACTGACATGTACACTCACATAGGTCACATGAGTGTGTTTGCAGATGGGTTTTGCACGAAATTCAACAGGCTCTAAAATATGACCCTCCAAAGTGGGTCACTCAGGTAGATTTCTCAAGTGCACTTCTAAAAGTATAGAGGTAAAAATTTTGAAATGGGCACTTCAAATTTTAAAAATTTGAGAGTGCTAATAGTGGCTCTGGCTGGGGATCTATGCCCCCTGTGGGCATAGCAAGATTCCAGATCTCTGGGGAAGTAGACCAAATTTTGAGTCCATTGGGTGTCCTCAAATTGCTCCTTTATTCAAATTTCTTTTCAACTTCATATAATGACCCCAGGCCACCAAATGAAAAATAGGAGTCAACATTTACCTCTGTCAAACACAATTATGTAAAAAGAGTTGAGCTCCCTCAACTCATTTTGGCCTTTGTCACACCACAAGAGCACGAGTGATTGCACTTTGCAAACAAAAGTATTAGGCTTGCTTTTATGCAAGTGAAAAATTTCTCTTCCTTCAACTTTGTGATCAACTGGCAACCAAATTACATGGGCTTCATCATTGCCACTCTCTTCATTCTCTGATTTAGTATTGAGTGGCAACATTTGAAAATGGTAATCAAGCCCATATGAAAGCATAGTCTGATCATAATCATATCCCTGATCAAACATGTTGGTACTTCCTAACGGGAAATCATATTCAACATTATAAACATATTAACAATCATTGTACATCAGAAATTTAGGCATACTTTCATAATGTTGATTGTCATGTGGCAACAACTGATCATATTCACCATACAAATCACTTTCAGGCTAAAAACAACCCTCTTTAGTATCTTGCACATTGCCACATTCTATAAAAACTCCTTCCAGCTAACAAAAGTAGCACTCACATTTTGCCTTGTGGCTGAAACTATTGGGCTCAATCTAATTACTAGTTTATATATCGAGATTTAAACCATCATAAGAACTTACCAAGAGATCTTGTTTATCATGCAAAACATCTCCAAGTGTATGCAAAGAGATACACTCATATATTAGCACACTCTGTAACTATTCTTCATCATGCTAGTACAGAGAGTCATCAGAGATTTCTAACTCATCATCATCTGTAGTTATCTTCTCATCTTCTGAACATGACATGCTAACCTCTTTAGTATCACAAGCCTGCTCAAAAACAAGCAATTTTGGTTTAGGATCATAATTTGATTTCTCATTGAAATCAACATGTACATTCACATGAAAAGACTCGTGCCTAGGCTCATTCAAGTCAGTAAACAAATACTTGTATAAATCTGCATTACAATCTTCAATAATTGACTCATTAGATATGCAATCCTCAAGGTCATATGTTGCTTCAAACTCATCAAAACAGATTTTTGATTTTGCATCAACATATATACACTCATACTCATCATGTAATGCATCTTTACAATCACATAGTTGTTTGTCTTCATTTACATCATCATTATCACATGATCAGTTGATTCACCATTGGAAATAGAATTAGATTCAATTGCATCATGCCTTGCATCTTGAAGGTAATCATCACTTTCAAAGACAATAGCAGTAGCACATAACAACTGAGAGTTGTTCTCATGTGTACATCTCTGATATTTGATGGTCAGCAGATTTGAAATTTGTTCACAACTCAATAGATCATTACTCTGATCTATTCTCTCAACAACTTCCTCTTCTTGACCTTCATTGGAATTTAATGGACTATCAAATTGAAAATCAAGGTATGCCAAGACACCATCATCATCAAAATCTAAAAACTCAATGGGTTGATCATAAATAGGGCCTTCCCAATCATAAGAGATTGGATCACTAACAACCTTGTAAAAAACATGCTCACAATCCATCATAGATAATAGATTTTCCATTTGTTCATCCTTACTCACTTTTGGGCTGTCATAACAGCAATCTACATCACTTTGCATTTCAACATTGAGTTGGGTGTCTTCATTGAGCTTTTCATTTTCATCCTCTTGAGGGTAGACATAAACATCTTCATTGTCAAACTAAAAACCATTAATGATTTTCTCACTACAACTGTTTGTAGATGATCTTTCAAACTGAAATTCATCACATACCTCTTCACTTGTAGTTGATATACTGATGTTCTCAAGTGCATTTTCCAAATCAGCAAGTTCATTTGCCTCATCATGAAGACTTGCATCAAGACTACATTCATCACATGTAGGATTGACTTGATCAACTATATTATATTGGTGATTGCATATCTCTTCTTCAAAGGGTGAATCTAATTGATATTCTTCATCATATTCTTGGCTCGAAAGACTCAACTATTGATTTTCATTTGGGTACATTTCTTTTGTGAGTTTTTCAAAGACAACTTTCTCATCACTTGATGATGCCTCCTTCTTGTCTTCAACCTTCTCAAATGTGCACTTATTTGAATACCTATGATCATTTGCATTCACATAATTACTGATTTCATCAGCATGTTTATCCAAAAGTGAAGACAACAAGCTTTGCACATATTCATTCCTTTGTTTCTCCAAATTATCCAAAACTGTGTAATCCATATGCATGCTCAGTATTTCAAAAAAAAATAACAATGCACTAAATCATTTTTCATAAGTTTCAAAATACATGTGGATACAGTTTGATGTACTAGGTCTGAAATTCTTTGGGATTAGTGACAAGGAAGCAACAAAACTATGACTGAAATCAACACTTGACTCTTCATCTTGTTTCTTGATTTGCTTTAACCTCATGACAAGGTTAGAAGGTTCCCTTGCAAATTCTTCTATGTAAGCATTTACTAATTTATCCCATCAAGGAAATGACTTCTCAGCAAAACTTAGATATCAATCCTAAGCTCTTGCTTCAAGGGATCTAACAAAATATTTCATCCACATATCTAGATATCCAAAGGAATGTCTCTCCATAAATCTAGAAAAACTTTTGACATGTGCATCTCCTTCACAAATATTGTATCCATTAAATCTAGGCATCTCATTATAAACTTTAGCTGACATATACCTTCAATTTTATAATCAACCCATGACAAATCTAATTGAGCATACAATGGATCAAAGGAATTGATAAATGGTGCAACAATTTGACAAGTAGACACAGTATGATCGTCTCTTAACCGGACTTGTTGAAACAATTGGTGTCTTTCATCCATCTCTTTAAGCCTTCTTTCAAGTACATCATTCCATTCTAGACTGAACCTAGGCTTATTAACTCTTGGTTTCTTGCACTTTGGGGTACTAGATGCTTGAATATTATTATACTTTTGACACTTCTTGAAAAGTTGAATCAAGGTGTTCACTTGGTATGGCTACTATATGTCCATGGATATTACAAATCAAATCTTACTAATTATGCATAATGACAATCATGACCAAATGAAAGATTATTATGACAATTGCTGACATGCTACTGACCTGGGCTTGAATCATATGACAATGTAAATGGATAGAAATCCCTATAATATAAAAATGCATTATAACCATCCAAACTAGCAAATATTTGAGCACTAGACAAAATCTTTCAATGGAATTGTAATTACATTCAACAGATCCAACAAATGGAAGTGTGCGAACTTAAATTTACTATCCTTTCCCTCTATTAGTGCTAAATCACTCAATAGGGAACCAAAATTTCTTTCCTAAGAAGTTAAAATATGTGAAGAATACCTGGAAACGTTGCAGTTGCTGCAAATTATTTTGGAAATATTGTAGATCTAGAACTGTATTCACCTCTTCAGCAGGTTCTTCTTGACAGAGTCACGACCTCTCTTTTTAGAGGACAGAACTTTGAACAACATGAAGTTCTTTTACATGTAAACTTCTTTCTAAGTTCCTTCCACCAGTAGAGTGCACCACATATCATAAAATAATCAAGTTCACTGCAACAATTATTTCTCATGGCTTGAAATCCTTCAATAGTTGAACTAATTTCAGAATGGAAAATAATTATGACTCTTAAATGCAAATGATTTGACTCTGTTTCTAGATTCTTCAATGATAATTTTCTCAAATTCTCCCCAACACATGTTTATAAAATGCATAAGACTGAATAATAGATTAGTGCCAATTCTGGGCCATGGACTCACACACATAAAGAGAGTTCATCAACAAATGACATTCAACCAATGGATTTAAAATTGTTAATGTCTTGCATCAATTGTTAGTGTCTTACACCAAAAATCCCACTCCTATTGTCAGTCAAACTCTTCTTATCAGATCCAACCTGCACACTTAAATCACAATTACCTGCTCAAAGCATTTTAACCATTTCATTGAAATAGAACAATGAACAAACAAAACAATCTCAAGGAAATTGAGATGACAAATCCAAAGATACTTGATATTATTGAATTTATATGACTAAAATATATAGATCTAGAGACAATTTGATGACATTCATAAATGTGCAAACACTTTGAAGGCATTCATGATTTATTAGTACAAACTGATTGATATTTACTCATGAAATCAATAATTGAAGCCTATAAACTTAGATTATAACTTAGAATTAAACATTTCTCTATCTACCCAGCCCCATACAAAACCTCATAATCAGAATAATGAAAGAAAAGATGTAGAAGAATAGAGAACTCTAGAAGAAGCCCTAAAACTCATCTGTAGAAGACATCTGGCAGCCTTTTTCCCATTGATTAACAATTTGCAAAGCTTCTCTCATCTCTCTGCAACAAACTGACTTTGCCTCCAATTTTCCCTTTACATCAAGTTGCCAAGCAACAGAAAAATGCCCATATGGAGAAATTCTCCATTCTAACCATTGTGTGAAAAACTCTCATTTTCCCGTGAAAATTTTGTTTATGCTTCTTTATAATGCTATACATTATAATTATTCTTATTTATGTGCACAAAACATAATCTGTGTTTATAAAGTGAGTAAATTCACTTTATCCATGTTTCCCTTTGTTGCACATTAATATTTTAATCCCCGACAAATAATAATCTTTTGATTGTAAAGTGAATGCTAAATTCACTTTACCCATATTCTCTTACCTCAAAGTCACATTTTATTGCCCAACAACATTTTGCGTGCAACAATTATTCAGTTTCCATAGACATACTACTTGTGCACTTTACTTTACAACCAATCTTATTTTATTTCACATTTAAAATATTTCACCTTACCTCATTTTCCAACACAAAGTACTTCACATGCATTTTACATTTTCACCATTTGAAATAAAATCATAGGCCCATTAAAGTCTTCATTTTGTGCTCTATGTTGATGCCATTTAAAATTGAATAGGATATCCCTTATAATTTACCTCCATTAGACCTTTTATTTTTATCCCACTTTGCATTTACCTGGACGGGTCCACCTCCTTTCTTCTCTCTCGCAAACCCCACGGGAAATAATCAACAAGCAAAAAAACTCGATGAGCTAGCGGGGAAAGGGATTATCACCAGGAAAATTTAATTTTTAATTTTTTTCTCTTTGAAAAATTTCAAAATATTAGCCTGTTTAAAAGACCCATTTAATATTTCACCCAACACGTGAACTTCACCCGATCAACAAATGCTTCTCCTAGGCCCACTGTGCCATGTGGCAGCATTTCACCAGTTCACTGGAATTAAACATCAAGCACTTCCATTTTGCGATCTGGCGGGGAACGGTGAGGATAAGGTTGGAATTTTACCCTCTTTTCTTCTCCGTTGATCTTACTTTAGCTTGCTTCATGCCCTAATTTCTTATTTGTGCTTCATTCTTCTCTCCATTCATGGCGGCAATGTCTTCCTTCAGTTTATGAAGCCAACAAGTCCATTCGATGCTCATGCATTTTGGTGCATCTCATCACTAAAGCCTTTCCTCTAGTGGTACTCAATGACTCGAGCCCTCCTTGATAGCATTTTCCATGAAAGTTTCAAAGGAATTTCTCAACAAATCCATTTCACACATATCCTGTGGCCATGATATTTCCTACCAAATGCATTTGCTTGGAAGTTTTTAATATTTTTCACCACTTCCAATCTATGCATATCATGCTAGGGTGGTGTTCCATAGTCAAATGCATTTGATTTAAATTTTCTAAAGCATTTTCAACATAATCATTTTGTATCTTTGTATTTTAGTGTTGGCGCGGGTTGGAAAGGGGAAAAGCTTTTGGTGTGGGCTCTTCACAACAGCTAGTTGCATTTACTTTAGAGTCTCTAAAGTCTTTTCAACAATTTCATCTTTGGACATATGTTGCACTGGTTGCATTTACTTCCTCCTATTGGTGAGACTTCATCTTATTGTTGCACCATCAATTTGATTGTGATATCATACATCCTCCTTTGTTTGTTGGTGTGTGGGCATTTCATATTCTCACATTTTAATTTAATGGATGCTCGTACCTTTCATTCTCTCTATGTAAACAATGAAAGTTTTATCCCTTGTATGTCCATCAATGGATAACTATTGTTGGTTGATAATTTTCATTTTTACAAAGAAGCCATGAGCAATGTCCTGAACTTTGAAGCTTTTCAAAAAAAAAATTTAGAGTGTCTAGCCAATGGGATGAAAGAATTAAAATCCCTTTTGCCTCCTATTAAAATGTTGAAAAGATTTATACCCTAAAATCATTTTGAACTGTTTTAACTATAAACATTTAAAACATTAGAAGTAGACAAATTTAATTCCGCCTGCAAGCCAAATGGAGAAATTTCACTGCGAGCAAACCAGAGCAGCTGAAGACATGAAATTTTGCGTAGGAGCATAATCAATTATTTAGAGACAATCCATCTCCATTAATTTTTCCCATCCATTAAAATTTAGGTACCTCCTTTGTAAACTGGCCCTCGGGACGTGTTAGCCACAGCAAAAATACATTAAAATAATGTATCATATGACCTTCGATCTTGATAAAAATGGAGTTGTAGAGGTTTTAGACCAATAAAAGAAATGGGCTGTCATTAGAATTATAAAATTTGAAACTTTTCGGAACTCCATTTTTGGCCCTGTCACGATTAGAAAGCAATTAACCCATCAAAACTTATCCTGGAGGTGCGAAATTCAATAGGCATGTAGACATTTGACCCAAGAATGGAATACAAAAGGTGGCTCAACAAAAGGAGTCACGGGGTGACAGATATTAATCAAAACAGTTGCCTACTCTAACTTTACTACAATTGTGCTTGTTCAAAAATCAATTAAAACTGATCAAATCACCTCTTTGGAAAATTATCAAATCGACTCTTGGCAAGCTGCCACTGGACATAGTAGCTCATTTTGGTGCAGTGAACACGTTTCCAGAAGGATTTTGGTTGAAACATTTCCCATCAAAAGATACTGACGGTCAAAGTTGACCTCTCAGAAAGGTTTCTACAGATGCAGGTGCAAAACTGAACAAATTCCATTTGGTTTTGATCTGCTAAAAATAGCAAAACAAATCATGAGGCCCTAAAAACTAACATGCGAGCTCATCTTGGTATGCAAAATGTGCAACAAAAATCATTTTCTCTTGACAACCAACCAATTCCAAAATGCGAGCTCAAACAGGAGACTACTTTGCAAAACTGCACGTTTGCAAACAGTAAAAAAAGCGACAAAACCCTCCAACTTTTCTTTTCAAAACCCTGACTAAACTTATCGTGGGAAGTTCAAAAAAGACATGTACACTCACATAGGTCACATGAGTGTGTTTGTAGATGGGTTTTGCATGAAAGTCAACAAGCTCTGAAATATGACCCTCCAAAGTGGGTCACTCAGGTAGATTTCTCAAGTGCACTTCTAAAAGTGCATAGGAAAAAATTTTGAAATGGGCACTTCAAATTTTTGAAATTTGAGAGTACCAACAGTGGCTCTGACTGGGAATGTATGCCCCTTGTGGGCATAGAAATATTTCAGATCTCTAGGGAAGTAGACCAAATTCTGAGTCAATCAGGTGTCCTCAAATTGCTCCTTTATTCAACTTTCTTTTTCAACTTCATCTGGTGACCCCAACCCACCAAATGAAAAATGGGAGTCAACATTTACCTCTATCAAACATAATTATGTAAAAAGAGCTGATCTCCCTCAACTCGTGTTGGCCTTTGTCACACCACAAGAGCATGTGTGATTGCACTTTTACAAACACAACTATCAGGCTACCTTTATGCAAGTGAAAACTTGCTCTTTGCTCAACTTTGTCATCAACTAGCAACCAAATTACATGTGTTTCATCATTGCCACTCTCTTCATTCTCTGATTTAGTATCAAGTGGCAACATTTGAAAATGGTGATCAAGACCATATGAAAGCATAGTTTGATCATAATCATCTACCTGATCAAACATGTTGGTACCTCCTAACAGGCAATCATATTCAACATTATAAACATGTTCACAATCACTGTACATCAGAAAGTCAGACATACTTTCATGATGTTGATTGTCATGTGGCAACAACTGATCATATTCACCATACAAAACACTTTCAAGCTAAAAACACAACCCTCTTCAGTATCTTGCACATTGCCACATTCTATAAAAGCTCCTTCTAGCTAACAAAAGTAGCACTCACATTCTTCATTTTGGCTGAAACTATTGGGCTTAATCTGATCACTAGTTTTCATATCGATATTTAAACCATCACAAGAACTTACCAAGAGATCTTGTTTATCATGCAAATCATCTCCAAGTGTATGCAAAGAGATACACTCATCTATTAGCACACTCTGTAACTGTTCTTCATCATGTTGGTACAAAGAGTCATTAGAGATTTATGACTCGTCATCATTTGTAGTTATCTTTTCATCTTTTGAACATGATATGTCAACCTCTTCAGTATCACAAGCTTGCTCAACAATAGGAAATTTTGGTTTAGAATCATAATTTGATTTCTCATTGAAATAAACATCTACATTCACATGAAAAGGCTCATGCCTAGGCTCATTCAAGTCAGTAAACAAAGACTTGTCTAAATCTGCATTACAATCTTCAATAATTGACTCATCATATATACAATCCACAAGGTCATCTACTACTTCCATCTCATCAAAACAAATTTATGAGTTTGCATCAGCATATATGCTGTCATACTCATCAAACAATGCATCTTTACAATCACATAGCTACTTTTCTTCATTTGCATCATCATTATCATCATCGGTTGATTCACCATTGGAAATAGAATCAGATTCACTTGCATCATACCTTGCATCTTGAAGGTCATCACCACTGTAAAAGAAAATAGCAGTAGCACATAACAATTGAGAGTTCTTCTCATGTGTACATCTCTAATATTTGGTGGTCAGCAGATTTGAAATTTGTTCACAACTCAGTAGATCATTACTATGATCTATCCTCTCAACCACTTCCTCTTCTTGACCTTCATTGGAATTGAATGCACTATCAAATGGAAAATCAAGATATGCCAAGACATCATCATCATCAAAATCTAAAAACTCAATGGGTTGATCATAAATAGGGCCTTCCCAATCATAAGAGATTGGATCACTAACAACCTTGTCAAAAGCATGCTCACAATCCATCATAGAGAATAGATTGTCCATTTGTTCATCTTTACTCACTTCTGGGCTGTCATAACAACAATCCACATCACTTTGCATTTCAACATTGAGTTGGGTATCTTCATTGAGCTTGTCATATTCATCCTCTTGAGGGTAGACATAAGCATCTTCATTGTCAAATTGAAAACCATCAATGGTTTTCTCACTACAACTGTTTGTAGATGATCTTTCAAACTAAAATTCATCACATACCTCTTCACTTACAGCTGATATACTGATATTCTCAAGCACATTTTCCAAATCATCAAGTTCATTTGTCTCATCATGAAGACTTGCGGCAAGACTACATTCATCACATGTAGGATTGACTTGATCAACTGTATCATTATATTACTGATTGCATATCTCTTCTTCAAAGGGTGAATCCAATTGATATTCTTCATCATGTTCTTGGCTCGAAAGACTTAGTTGCTGATTTTCATTTGCATACATTTCTTTTGTAAGTTGTTCAAAGACAACTTTCTCATCACTTGATGATGCCTCCTTCTTGTCTTCAACCTTCTCAAGTGTGCACTCGTTTGAAGACCTCTAATCATTTTCTTTCACATAATTGTTGATTTCTTCAACATGTTTATCCAAAATTGAAGACAACAAGCCTTGTACATACTAATTCCTTTGTTTCTCCAAATTATCCAAAGATGTGTAAGTCATCAGCATGTTCAACATTTCAAATTTTTTTAACAATGCACTAGATCCTTTTTCACAAGCTTCAAAATACATATGGATATAGTCGAATGTACTAGGTTTGAAATTCTCTAGGATTAGTGACAAGGCATAAGCAAATCTATGACTGAAATCAACACTTGACTCTTCATCTTGTTTCTTGATTTGCTTTAACCTCATGACAAGGTCAGAAGGTTCCCTTGCAAATTCTTCTCTATAAGCATTCACTAATTTATCACAACAAGCAAATGACTTCTCACCAAAACTTAGATACCAATCCTGAGCTCTTGCTTCAAGGGATCTAACGAAAAAACTCATCCACATATCCTGATATCCAAAGGAATGTTTCTCCATGAAGCTGGAAAAACTTTTGACATGTGCATCTCCTTGAAAAATATTGTATCCATTAAATCTAGGCATCTCCTTATAAACTTGAGCTAACATACCTTCAATTTTATAATCAACCCATGACAAATCTAATTGAGCATACAATGGATTAAAGAAATTGACAAATGGTGCAACAAATTTTAGACAAGTAGACACAGTATGATTGTCTCTTAACTGGACTTGTTGAAACAACTTGTGTCTTTCATCCATCTCTTTAAGCCTTCTTTCAAATATATCATTCCATTCCGGACTAAGCCTAGGCTTATTAACTCTTGGATTCTTGCACTTTGGGGTACTAGATGCTTGGAGATTATTATAATTTTGACACTTCTTGACAAGTTGAATCAAGGTGTTCACTGGTATGGCTACTTTATGATCCATGGGTATTACAAATCAAGGATTACTAATTATGCATAATGACAATCATGACCAAATTAAAGATTATTATGACAATTGTTTACATGCTAGTGACCTGGGCTCGAATCATATGACAATGTAAATGGATGGAAATTCCTAGAATATACAAATGCATTCTAACCATCCAAACTAGCAAATATTTGAGCACTAGAAAAAATCTTTCAATGGAACTGCAATTGCATTCAACAGATCCAACAAATGGAAGTGTGCATACTTAAATTTACTATCCTTTCCCTCTATTAGTGCTAAATTACTGAATAGGGAACCAAAATTTATTTCCTAAGAAGTTCAAATACGTGAAGAATACCTGGAAACGTTGAAGCTACTGCAAATTGTTCTGGAAATATTGTAGATCTGGAACTATATTCACCTCTTCAACAGGTTCTTCTTGACAGATTCACCACCTCTCTTTGTAGAGGACTGAACTTCGAACAACATGAAGTTCTTTCACATGTAAATTTCTTTATGAGCTCCTTCCACCAGCAGAGCACCATATATTATAAAATAATCATGTTCATTGCAACAATTATTTCTCTAGGCTTGAAATTCTTCAGTATTTGAACTTAATTCATAATGGAAAATAATTTCACGACTCTTATGCAAATCATTTGACTTTGTTTCTAGATTCTTCAATGAGAATTTTCTCAAATTCTCCCTAGCAGAGTCACCATTCTGATGGTGTTCCAAATTGAACCAAACCAATGAATCCTAAAGAATTAGCCAATTTCTTATAATCAGACTCAATGGGGATTTTCCCAACTGACAAGATTTAGTCAATGATTGAGATCTTCTACACTTCTCACTCTTTCAGGACCAAGGTCCAGGTAAACCTATACAATGTCCTAAAACATATTTCAACCGTACACACTGGCATTTTTTTTATAGCAAATAAATCCCAATGAAAAGACACCAAGGAAAGCATTAATAACCTCAAATCTGGCTATATTCTTAGTAACTCAACACTCAATCAACAATTATGAAGCACGACACAAAACTATAACCAAAAAACAAGGATTTAAAATGATTTTGAATTTAAACATGTTTTTGAAATGCATAAAACTAAATAATAGATCAATGCCAATTCTCGGCCATGGAGTCAAACACATAAAGAGATTTCATCAATAAATGGCATTCAATCAGTGGATTTAAAGTTGTTAATGCCTTGCATCAACTATTAGTGTCTAACACCAACAATCCCACTCCTATTGTCAATCAAACTCCTCTTATCAGATCCAACCTGCACACTTAAATCACAATTACCTACTCAAAGAATTTTAACTATTTCATTGAAATAGAACAATGAACATACAAAACAATCTCAAGGAAATTGAGATGAAAAATTAAAAGATACTTGATATTATTGAATTTATATGACTAAAATATACAAATTTGGAAACAATTTGATGACATTCATAAATGTGCAAACACTTTGAAGACATTCATGATTTATTAGCATAAATTGGTTGATATTTACTCATAAAATCAATAATTGAAACTTACAGACTCAAATTATAACTCAAAATTAAACATTTGTCTATCTACCCAACCTCATACAAAACCTCAAAATCAGAATAATGAGAGAAGAAAAGAAGATATAGAAGAATAGAGCACTCTAGAAGATGCCCTAAAACTGATATGTTGAAGACATCTGGTAGCATCTTTCCCGTTGATTAACAATTTGCAAAGCCTCTCTCATCTCTCTACAACAAACTAAATTTTCCTCCAATTTTCCCTTTACATCAAGTTGCCAAGCAATAGAAAAATTCCCATGTGGAAAAATTCTCCATTCTACCTGTTGTGTGAAAAACTCTCGTTTGCTCATGAAAATTTTGTTTCTACTCCTTTATAATGCTACACATTATAATTATTCTTATTTATGTGCCCAACACATAATCTCTATTTATAAAGTGATTAAATTCACTTTATCCATGTTTCCCTTTGTTGCACACTAATATTTTAATCCCTAGCAAATAATAATCTTTTGATTGTAAAGTGAATGTTGAATTCACTTTACCCATATTCTCTTACCTCATAGTCACATTTTATTGCCCAGCAACATTTCACCCAGTGAACAATTATTCACTTTCCATAGACATACTACCTGTGCACTTTACTTTGCAACCAATCTTATTTTATTTCACATTTAAAATATTTCACCTTACCTCATTTTCCAGCACAAAGTACTTCACGTGCATTTTACATTTTCACCATTTGAAATAAAATCATTGGCCCATTCAAGTCTTCATTTTGTGCTCTATGCTAATGCCATTTAAAATTGAATAGGATCTCCCTTACAATTTACCTCCATCGGGCCTTTTATTTTTATCCCACTTTGTATTTACCTGGACGGGCCCACCTCCTTTCTTCTCTCTCGCCAAGCCCGCGGGAAATAATTAACAAGCAACAAAATTTTGCGAGCTAGAGAGGAAAGGGATTATCACTGGGAAAATTTATTTTTTCATGTTTTTCTCTTTGAAAATTTTCAAAATATTAGGCCCCTTTAAAAGACCCATTTAATATTTCACCCGATGTGTGAACTTCACCTAATCAACAAAAGCCTCTCCCGAGCCCATTGTGCCATGTGGCAGCATTTTGCCAATTCAGTGGAATTAAACATAGTGCACTTTCATCCCACAATATGGCGAGGAAAGATGAGGATAAGGCTAGAGTCTTACCCTCTTTTCTTCTCCATTGATCTTACTTCATCTTGCTTCATGCCCTAATTTCTCATTGTGCACTTCATTCTTCTATGATTGCTCAGCATTCATGGCGGCAATGTCTTACTTTAGTTTATGAAGCCAACAAGTCCATTCGATGCTCATGCATTTTGGTGCATCTCATCACTAAATCCTTTCCTCAAGTGGTACTCAATGACTTGAGCCCTCCTTCATAGCATTTTCCATGAAAGTTTTAGAGGACTTTCTCAACAAATCCATTTCACACATATCCTGCAGCCACAGTATTTCCTGCCAAATGCATTTGCTTGGAAGTTTTTAATATTTTTCACCACTTCCAATCTGTGCACATCATGCTAGGGTGGCATTCCACAGCCAAATGCATTTGATTTAAATTTTCTAAAGCATTTTCAACAAAATCATTTTGTATCTCTATAGTTTGGTGTTGGTGCGGGTTGGAAAGGGGAAAAGCTTTTGGTGTGGGCTCTTCACAGCAGCCAGTTGCATTTACTTTAGAGTCTCTAAAGTCTTTTCAACCATTTCATCTTTGGACATATGTTGCATTGGTTGCATTTACTTCCTCATGTTGGTGAGACTTCATCTTATTGTTGCACCATCAATTTCATTGTGATATCATGCATCCTCCTCTGTTTGTTGGTGTGTGGGCGTTTCATATTCTCACATTTTATTTTAATGGATGCTTGTACCTTTCATTCTCTCTGTGCAAACAGTGATAGTTTTATCTCTTGTATGTCCATCAATGGAGAACTATTGTTGGTTGAGAATTTTCATTTTTACAGAGAAGCCATGAGCGATGCCATGAACTTTGAAGCTTTTCAAAATTTGTTTTGAGAGTGTCCAGCCAATGGGATGAAAGAATTAAATTCCCTTTTTCCTTCTATTAAAATGTTGAAAACATTTATGCCCTAAAATCATTTTGAACTGTTTTAAATATAAACATTTAAAACATTAGAAGTAGGGAAAATTTAATTCCGCTTGCAAGCCAAATGGAGAAATTTCACTGCAAGCAAACCAAGGCACCTAAAGCCATGAAATTTTGTGTTGGATCATAATAAAGTATTTAGAGAAAACCCATTTCCTCTAATTTTTCCCAACCATTAAAATTTAGGTACCTCCTTTGTAAACTAGACCCCGAGACGTATTACCCGCGACAAAAATACATTAAAATAATGTATCATGTGACCTCTAATCTTGATGAGAATGGAGATGTAGAGGTTTTATACCAAAAAAATAAATGGGTTGTTATTAGAATTACAAAATTTGAAACTCTTCATAACACCATTTGTGGCCCTGTCGTGATCATAAAGCAATTAAATAACCCATCAAAACTTATCCTAGAGGTGTGAAATTGAACAGGCGTGTAGACATTTGACCCAAGAATGGAGTGAAAAATATGGCTCAACAAAAGGATTCATGAGATGAAAGATATTAATCAACAAATTTTCCTACTCTGACTTTTCTGCAACTGTGCTTGTTCATAAACCAATTAAAACTAATCAAATCACCTCTTTGGAAAAATATCAAATCAACTCCTAGCGAGCTTCCATTGGACATAGTAGCTCACTTTGGTGCAGTGAACACGTGTGCAAAAATATTTTGCTTGAAACATTTCCCATCAAAAGATACTGACGGTCAAATTTGACCTCTCAAAAAGGTTTTTGTAGATGTAGGTGCAAAATTGAACAAATTCCATTTTGTTTTCATTTGCTAAAAATAGAAAATCAAATCATGAGGCCCTAAAAACTAACATGCAAGCTCATCTTGGTATGGAGAATGCAAAATAACAATCATTTTCTCTTGACAACCAACTAGTTGCAAAATGCGAGCTCGAACGGGAGGCTACTTTGCAAAACTAAACATTTACAAACAACAGAAAAAGTGACAAAACCCTCCAACTTCACTTTTTGAAACCCTGACTAAACTCATCATGGGAAGCTAAAAACTGACATGTACACTCACATAGGTCACATGGGTGTGTTTGCAGATGGGTTTTGCACGAAAGTCAACAGGCTTTGAAATATGACCCTTCAAAGTGGGTCACTCAGGGAGATTTCTGAAGTGCACTTCTAAAAGTGCAAAGGAAAATTTTTTGAAATGGGAACTTCAAATTTTGGAAATTTGAGAGTGCCAACATAATTAATTAGAAATGTCAATTAACATGATTATTTCATCCAAAATTAATCTCTCTCTAATCCTAGTGTTTGAGAACACTTTCCAAGGACTTAGGACACACATGAAATACATAATGTTTAGGATTACAATTAAATGGCCTCATATTTCCAACATTCTCCCACTTGACATTATCTATTGCAATTATTCTAAACAGGGATCATTATATAAATCAAGTACAGAACATAAGGCCAATGGCCTTCCTACACCAACTAATCAATCCATGCCAACTTCAAATACAACTTGCATAATCATGAAGCTCCAAGCAAATGACTAAAAGAAAGATAACTTATCTGTAGGAACTAGTTTCATAAGATAATCTGCAACATTAATTAAAGTGTCAACTTTTCTCAATTAATACCTTCTCACTCTCAACCATTTATCACACAAAGTGATACTTAACATCAACATGCTTAGTATTCACAACAACATGCTTAGTATTCACAACAACATTACATAGTGGAGAAGAAGTCTGATTCGCTTCGGAGCTTCTCTGAGGTGGTGGCTTCTGATTCACCTGCTGGTGGGGCTTCTGAATCACAGGCTGCTGGGGTTTCTGACTCACTTGCTGCTGGGGCTTTTGATTCACAGGTTGCTGGGGTTTCGTCTGCTGGGGTTTCTCCTTCCTCCGCTGGGGAAGCTACCATGATAAACCATATTGAGAATACTACTAGACTAGTTTCTGTGTCTACTGATGGAGCTTTGTTTCCCACCTCTGATTGCTCTCCGGTTATTTCCACACCTATTCAGGTGAACTTTGATGTTACTTCCTGGGTTGCGGATTTTCATCCTCAGGAAATTAATGGGCTGGCTTGGCAGGCTAAGGCAGCACAAGTTGAAGAAGGTTGGACTACTGTAACTGGAAAAAAACCTAAACCCTCTAGGCCTTCTTTTGATATGAATCTTCGCTCCAACAAACGAAACTCTAATTGTAAAACTTAATGGTGTTTGTTTGTGAGCTAGTTTTTTGTTGACTGCAGGCTGTCTTTTTTGCAGTCTGGATTTTTTGGCTTGTTTAAGTTGTTTGGCTTTTGGTTGTATTGGGTTCCGAATCCCATCAAAATCTGTCTTTTCCCAATTTCAAAAACATCAACATGCTTAGTACAAGCATGATACATAAGTTTTTTGGCTAAACACATAGCACTTTGACTATCACATTCAAGTTTAACTTATTTGCAATTAAAACCAATACCTTTCCCAAGTCTCTTTATCCAAAATGCCTCTTTGGAGGCATGTGAAACTGCCGAGTGTGTTGAACTCATGTTCAACCAAGGTGTATGCTCCTTGGTCTTTTCTGTTGAAAATAGTTTTTCTTACAAGTAATCATTCCAAAAAATATCTCTTACCATAAGAGAACTTAAGCATCGCCTATTTCTCCAAGCATCCATGAGGACCTGTAACCAACCAATCCATTCCAAACTCCAAATGCAACATAGCACTATCATGACGTAATCAAGCAAATGATTAATGTACCCAATACTTAAGAGAACTACACAAGATCAATGTCAAACCTCCAATCTTGAACATAAACATGACATCCATGATCTAACCATCTCCTCCTATGAGATCACATGCACCATAACACACATAAACATCCTAGTCTCAAGAGAACCATGCCAAACTCTAAATGCAACAAGAGTAAACCATGACATAATAGCAACCACTCTAAACCAAGAAAAAACCATATTCCCAATCACATGAGGATAACCTTACCAATGATGCATCCACATCACTGCCAACAACTCCCACTAAATTGTGGTACTGAGTCACACATGGCATCATGACTACCATCCTCTTCATGAAGATCACTATATCCAACCAAAGCTCCCACTGAACTATGATACCGAGTTATACATGGCATCAAGATAAACATCAAACCATCATTTTCAAAAGCATATGGAATTTCAGACATTTCCTCATGATCAAAATGATCATAACATGTTCCATGCCACAACTCTAAACCACTAATCAATAGTATACCATGACATAATAACAAACACCATCCTACAACCAAGAATTCACTTCATTGCCAAATTCTCCCACTGAACCATGATACTAAGCAATCCCATGGCATCATGATGCACATAATCAAAACCATATTTATGTCATAAGCTCACACCAAACCTATGAATCCAAGCTCTCAATGACACATGATAACCATCCTCTAAAGAAAGAATATATACCTCTTGTAACAAACTTATTTTCCAAAATCAGCAATAACAAAAATAGTAAAAGCTCCCACTACAACAAAAAAATCTCCAATCTTTTAAGAGAAAGTCATCCCAATACTCTACCCAACTTCAACTTTGATACCAAATGTTGAAAATTGAGGTGTTTTCTTGGCTTAATACTTTGTAAAACTTTAAGATTGCTGATCTAAATATGCTTTTCCTTTTGTTACAGATTCTTTGTGGGTGATTATCTGATTAATCCATTTTACCATTTGTAGAATGAAGACAAAAGTTGTAGAAGAATTAAACATGATATTAGAAAGATTACACATGCATATACCGTTGAGAAACCCTTTTGAGAAAAATCCCCACCAAGAATTAATCTATTATTCAATCTCTGAAGTAGATTACAATAGCTCCAATTCTTGCTTGAGAATGCTTCTTTTTCCTTCACCAAATCTTCTTCACAACCTGCAATAAAAATGATTCTAACTCTCTTCAACTTGTTTGAGATAAATAGGATTTGATCAACTTTGTAAACTCCAATTGAGTTACAATTACAATGCTCAAGCCCTATCCCTAAAAGGTACGCCTATCTCTTGCAAGTAAAGTTATGTTGTGAAGAACAATGTCAAATCCTCATCTTCATCCATTTGGGCATCCCAAACTGAAGTACAAACTCAACCTTTATTTTGTAAATATCTTCAAGGCTTCATCCTCAAAGTAGGTTCCCAAGAGTGGGCCCACTTAACTTAGCCTTATGAAATATCTTAACATGAAAAGGAGTTAATTCCAAGAAGGCAACTTGGGCACCCAAGATGGGTCCAAGTCATTTATTGTTAACTAAAACTTTTCTCTCCACCATTCATTCAAGAATAGTAATCCCTTATTAGTTAAAGGTAGTCCATGTTATCTATCATGCAACTCAAACCATTATTCTTGCATTCCAAGTTAACTGAAGTCAACTAGCATTCAACAAAAACTAACTAAAGATAACTAAACCATAATTGAACTAAATTGAACTGAACTTCATGCATGTAAACATCAAACCCTAACTTCTAGGATCTTTACATGCATTACAAAAGCATTATCTCGTACTCCAAATAGTTAACTTAACTCAAGGTGAGTGTCACCTTCCATGTGGGTGCCCCATGTTCTCCTATTATTTAGGAACTCATCTTGGACGCCCTCACATGCTCCTATCATTTAGAATTAATTAGAAATGTCAATTAACATGATTTATTCATCCAAAATTAATCTCTCTCTAATCCTAGTTATGAGAACACTTTCCAAGGACTTAGGAGACACATAAAATAAATAATGTTTAGTATTGCAATTAAATGGCATCCTATTTCCAACATTTTTCCGCTTGACCTTATACATTGCAATTATTCTAAACAAGGATTATTATATAAATCAAATATAGAACTTAAGGCCAATGGCCTTCCTGCACCAACTAATCAATCCATGCCAACTTCAAATGCAACCAGCATAATCATGAAGCTCCAAGCAAATGAATAAAACCAAGATAACTTATCTATAGGAACTGGTTTCATAAGATAATTTGTAACATTAATTAAAGTTTCAACTTTTCTCAATTAATACCTTCCCACTCTCAACCATTTATCGCTCAAAGTGATACTTAATGTCAACATGCTTAGTACGAGCATGATACATAAATTTTTGGCTAAACACATAGCACTTTGACTATCACATTCAAGCTTAACTTACTTGCAATTAAAATCAATACCTTTCCCAAGTCTCTTTATCCAAAATGCCTCTTTGGAGGCATGTGAAATTGTCGACTGTGTGAACTCACGTTCAACCAAGGTGTAGGCTCCTCTATCTTTTCTGTTGAAAATAGATTTTCTTACAAGTAACCATTCCAAAAAATATCTCTTAGGGTGATCCCATAATAGTGGTTTACAATTTTTGGCCAAACTGGACACTGGAATTATTATTTTTAACTAAATCTTCACATTCGGACACCTATAGCCGCTAAACCGTGAGGAATTTGAAGATGATGCAAACTAGAGTCTCATCACATTTTGTTTGTAGATTCTAAAAATATTTTTTTCTAAATTTTTGGAATCAAATTGCACTTCTTTTTCTATCTCCCACAAAAACTAGTTTTTTCAAAAACAACATTTTTAAAAGTGGCCACCGTATAATGCATAACTTTTTTCCATGAAGGATAAAATTCTAATTCTTTCAAATTTAGATTTTAACTCGATATCTAGTGCTTCACTTGGTTAGATAGTTTTTTATTGAATATTTGTTCTTTAATCAAGTTTGAAGTCAAACCAATGACAATTCAGACATAGCGCGACCGTATAATGCGTAACTTTTTTTGTATATATCGAAATTCAATTATTATTTTTTTGTTGGATCAAGGACTTCAATATCTAGCACACTCATATTTTTCAAAAAAAAAATTTGATAATCTGCTATTTTTCCACATGTGCAGAATAGAGACCTTCATTTTCAACGAAAAACCTATGTTTAATAAAACTAAAAAAACAAATACATAATAAAACCAAAACATATTAAAATTATATTCATTGGATAACTCATTTCGAGGACTACCTGACTCCAATTGGGTTTGTGAAGATTCCCCCATTTTCATCCTCAACCTGACCGTCAAAGCATAAAAAATTAGGTTTTTTGTGTGAACAAAGTCAAAAATTAGGGAAAAGGGGGGTTCGCTAGCGAACCCCCAGGGGTTCTAGCGAACCAAGGTTCATTTGAACCCCCTCAATATGCATTTTCCCTTTTGTTTTTTGGGCGAGAAATGTGGGCCCCGTGATTGATGGGTTCGGTCGAACCCCTTTATGGTTCGGTCAAACTTGTAGGTTCATTTGAACCCCTAAAACTAATTTGTTTGCCATGGGGCCATTTTTTCTTAGTTTTCCTTCCTCAATCAAATTGTAAACCACTATTGTGGCTTCACCCTACCATAAGAGAAATTAAGCCTCACCTATTTCTCCAAGTATCCACAAGGACCTATAACCAACCAATCCATGTCAAACTCCAAATGCAACATAGCACTATCATGAAGTAATCAAGCAAATGATTAATGTACCCAATACTTAAGAGAACTACACAAGATCAATGTCAAACCTCCAATCTTGAACATAAACATGACATCCATGATCTAACCATCTCCTCCTATGAGATCACATGCACCATAACACACATAAACATCCTAGTCTCAAGAGAACCATGCCAAACTCTAAATGCAACAAGAGTAAACCATGATATAATAGCAACCACTCTAAACCAAGAAAAAACCATATTCCCAATCACATGAGGATAACCTTACCAATGATTCATCCACGTCACTGCCAACAACTCTCACTGAGTTGTGGTACCGAGTCACACATGGCATCATGACTACCATCCTATTCATCAAGATCACTATATCTTACCAAAGCTCCCACTGAACTTTGATACCAAGCTATACATGGCAACAAGTTAAACATCAAACCATCACTGTCAAAAGCATATGGAATTTCATACATTTCCTCATGATCAAAATTATCATAACTTGTACCATGCCACAACTCTAAACCACTAATCAAGAGTATACCACAACATAATAACAAAAACCATCCTACAACCAAGAATTCACTTCATTGCCAAATGCTCTCACTAAACCGTGATATTGAGCAATCCCATGGCATCATGATGCACATAATCAAAACCACATTGTTGTCATAAGCTCACACCAAACTTGTGAATCCAAACTCTCAATGACACATGATAACCATCCTCTAAAGCAAGAATATATACCTCTTGTAACAAACTTATTTTCCAAAATCAGCAATAACAAAAATAGTAAAAACTTCCACTACAGTCAAAAAACCTCCAATCTTTTAAGAGAAAGGAATCCCAATACTCTACCCAACCTTAGCTCTGATACCAAATGCTGAAAATTGAGGTGTTTTCTTAGCTTAATACTTTGTAAAACTTTAAGATTGTTGATCTAAATATGTTTTTCCTTTTGTTACAGATTCTTTGTGGGTGATTATCTGATTAATCTTCTTCATAACTTGCAATAAAATTGATTCTAACTCTCTTCAACTTTCTTGAGATAAATAGGCTTTGATCAACTTTGTAAACTCCAATTAAGTTACAATTACAATGCTCAAGCCCTATCCCTAAAAGGTACACCTATTTCTTGCAAGTAAATTTATGTTGTGGAGAACAGTGTCAAATCCTCATCTTCATCCATTTGGGTGTCCCAAACTGAAGTACAAACTCAACCTTTATTCTATAACTATCTTCAAGGCTTCATCCTCAAAGTAGGCGCCCAAGAGTGGGCCCACTTAACTTAGCCTTCTAAAATATCTTAACAGGGAAAGGAGTTAATTCCAAGAAGCCAACTTGGGCGCCTAAGATGGGTCCAAGTCATTTCTTGTTAACTGAAACATTTCTCTCCACCATTCATGCAAGAATGGTCATCCCCTATTAACTAAAGGTAGTCCTTGTTATCTTTCATGCAACTCAATCCATTAGTCATGCATTCCAAGTTAACTAAAGTCAACTAACATTCAACTAAAACTAATTGAAGATAACTGAACCATAAATGAACTAAACTAAACTAAACTAAACTGAACTTCATGCATGTAAACATCAAACCCTAACTCCTAGGATCTTTACATGCATTACAAAAGTGTTATCTCTTAGTCCAAACAGTTAACTCAAGGTGAGTGTCACCTTCCATGTGGGTGCCCCATGTGCTCCTATTATTTAGGAACTCATCTTGGACACCCTCACATGCTCCTATTATTTAGAATTAATTACAAATGCCAATTAACATGCTTATTTCATCTAAAATTAATCTCTCTCTAATCCTAGTGTTTGAGAATAGTTTCCAAGGACTTAGGAGACACATGAAATAAATAATGTTTAGGATTGCAATTAAATGGCATCCTATTTCCAACAATTGATAAGATTCAAAACATTTAGAAATAGGAGCATGATGGAGTATCTTGTCTGATGGAAGAATTTTCCCTTGAAAAGTGGTACTTGGGAGGGAACTAAGATATTTGAACATCCCATTTTGCATTGCTTTAGGAAAGGAAATCTCGAGAGGGGGGGACTTGTCATGTCTCCTTTTCCACGGAACCAACTAAAGGGCGAAATCTAAGAATTCCTCATTAGGAGCACATTTTGGCTTGTAGTTTGGCAAATAGCATCTAAAATTACACCTGCACATCATATCCAATTATCAAGGGAAATGGATCCAGTATTGGAAAGATATTGTTATCATAAGATGACTGTGTCGAGCAACTAGCACCTACTTCAACAAGGATAATGGATAAGACACCTCCAGATCATGTGACATCAATTGTGAAGTTCTGGGAAGATGGAAGAGGCTAGGGAAACATGTGGATAGGTTTGTAGGGTGGCACACTAATTCCAAAGAATCTACCTTGGCCTTAGGGCCGACCCATTTTAGCGTGTGAAAATTCAGTTTTTGGACTTTGGCACCATTTTGGCTCAAGGCTAACTTGTTCCTTGAGAGAAATTGCTAGCATATAAATATAGGGAATCAATTCTTTTAAGAGGCATCAAATTATTATGTCACTCTTCTATATTTAGGGGCACTTGTGTTCTAAATCCTTTGTGGATGAAAACCCATAGGATGTTGTGATCATTGGATGTAAACCCAATGATCACTAGGATCAAAGGATAAAACCCCTTTGGTTCTTGAGGGAATTCCCATGCAGGTATTGCATTTGAGCTTTACGAAATTTGTAAGGAAGATTGTAATACTGTTTTTGATCTGAGGAAACATTGTAAATCATTCCATATAAGTCTTAGTGAGTTGTATTTGATATACATCATATATGTGATTGGAATTCTAAATGTTATCATTATATCAAGTGATCTTTGTATTCATATGTGTTGTTCATTGAATTCAATCCATAAATCAATCTTTATAATAAAATTTTATGCTAGGAACATTACATCATCCCCTAATCCCTATGCCTATCTAAAATCAAAATCAAAATCAAAATAACAAAATATAATAAATAGAAAATTAAAAAATAATAATAATAAAAGAAATAATGTCCAACAATGAGAATTAATCCTTATGGTGCCTTGGACAAGTAGCATAATAAAAAACATAACAAGAAGGAATCATGTGTAAATATCCCAATCCACTAAATTAAGTTTGGCTTCTCTTTTTTCCAACTTTCTGGACTTACTCTCATTAGATTAGATTATATGCAGATTTGAGCATTAGAAGCATGTTGACGAAATTTATAGGAATGAGAGTGATTTGTAATTGATTGGATGGCATGACAAGACACGTAACAATGTCCACATTTGCTTCGTGATTTCCACGCCCTTTATTTTTGACTAGTGTAGAATGTCGACAAGATTTGCAATCACATTAGATGATGTAGTAGTTTGGACTATTATTCACGGTGGACTTTGAACGATGGCGTAACGAAAGGGGATACATACATTGAATGCGACTCACATGTTATTTTATTATATGAATATGGTATGTCTACCTAGGATACATCGATTTTTGAAGAAATTTTTTATGTTTCGTGATTTCTACCGTCTTTCCTTTATACGTCTCGATTATGACTTTTAGAAAATTGAATAGGGTCTCGATTATGAGATTTCTACCATTCTTCATTCTCATCAAATTACTCTAAACTTGAGTGGTCAAATGTTTACCACGAGGAAAGTTGATTTGTGGTCAAATGTTTACCACGAGGAAAGTAGATAAATCAATGCGAGACAGATTTTTGTTATTATATTCTTCTTCTCTCTTGAATTGAATTGAATGGTTACAATGTTTGCCGTAATAAAAGGGTTGAGTCCCCAGAGAATGTCCACATTTGCTTCGTCATTTCCACGCCCTTACATTTATGAGTAATGTAGAAAGTTGGCAAGATTTTGCAATCACATTAGGTGTAGTTTGTAGTATTATTGTTGACGGTGGACTTTGAACGGTGAAAATGTTTGGCGTAACGAAGGGGGATACATTCAATGCGATTGAGATGTTTGCAGTGACACATTTTATTATATGAAAACGGTCTGTCTTCCTATATCGATTTTCAAAGAAATTTTTATATGAAAACGGTCTTTCTACCATTCTTATCAAATTAGTGTAAACTTGAATGGTCAAACGTTTGCCACGAGGAATGTAGATAAATCAATGCGAGACAGAGTTTTGTTATATTCTTCTTCTCTCTAGAATTGAATTGAATGGTCACAATGTTTGCCGTAATAAAAGGGTTAAGTCCCCACTGAATGTGAAATGATGTACATGGAAAGTTTGTATATGTTATGGTAATATATATTAATTAAAATATGAGATGGTGTAATTTATATGGAAGTTGATTAATTTTATCTTAATTTGTTATTATTATAATTTATTTTCAAGATCTAGATTCTATTTTCATATTTATTTGTTCATTATTTTGGTATTTTAAATTTTGGATAGATCTATAGTAGATATCAATTCTAAAGCTTTATTTTTTATTTTTTTTATTTTTAATTTGGAACCATGATTTCCTTCCTTATTAATCATTACGGGTCAACTAAAAGACACATTATCTTATTTAATTACATGTTAGGATCCAGTATATTTAAAGAAATGGTCCTAATTTATTTAGAACATGTACAGGGGAGAGTGAGACAAAGAGAGAGGGCAGGAGCGAGGCGGGGACTCTATTTGAGCTCATCTAGAATTTGATTGCAAAAAGATAAAAATTGTTACATCAACATTGAAAAACATTGTAGTGGAACTTATTTAGCTCCTAAGTTTTCCTTCTAAGTATTTAAGAGGGTTTTATTTGCCTAAGTCTAAAAACACAAACACTAGTTTGTAATCATTGCCCCTTTTATTATGCTCTACAATTGACCTACATTCTCATGGTCGATTTATTAAGTATCTTCTTTGAGCCCTTTTATTCATTCAATAATCTACCCCCTTTCCAAAGTAACCTACTCTCCCATTTAATGCGTGTGCTTTAATAAATCACTTAAAGTGGCTTGTTCAAGTTATTAAAATGCCCCATCACCTTCCATAGTGGAATCATGTGTCAATGGCTATGGTGCTAGCATCATCAACATGTGGATGTTTCTTATTGGATCACATAACTCAAGCTTGTTGTGCGATAAAAAGGAGGATTTTTCTTTTACCTGCAACAGTGTGTCCCTTCAACACATGGAGCCTATTTAGCATGGGATTGAGTTTCTTCTTTACGACTAAGGCCAATACACACAATGGAACCTAAGTTCCATATGTACTGATATCACAAAACAAGTTCATATTGTGAGTTCTTAAGGCTGGCACAATCTCAAGCCACAATAACACACATAAGGGTGACAACTTTCCTAATTCGAGCCACATTAGCTTATTTGTCCAAATTTTATTAAGTTTGCATAGGACCATTGAGGTTTCTTTTAAAAGGACTTTTCATAACATTAAAGATAAAATATTTTCAAATAAAGCAAAGGATAACCATCGATTTGTCCATGTCGGGTGAGAATCAAAGGTTAAGAACAGTTACCTACAAACACCCTATTCATACGTATGAGATTTAATGGTGTTTTCTACCAATGTCTATCAAATTCTCTCAAATTTTCAAGACAATTGTATTTGTTCAAGTTCTTTTAAGCCTTGGAAAGTGTCTTGTATGGAGAAGTTGTGGAATTTAAGTTGTTTTAGAATTCACATAATCCAATTAGGGTTTCTTAAAGTGATAAATAGGTTATTCAAATTCTTGACCTAAATTGTGCAAATTGTGTTTGAATTTTTTCTCTAGTCTAGTTAGGTTGTGTTTTTTATTAAAGATCAAGGAAAGAAGTCCTAGGTTTTGTAAATTTTAGAAAAGAAGCAAAGAACCTCAGTTACTCCTAAAGCCATAGTTTTGTAAGAGAAACCCTAGTTCCAAAAATGGATGGACCATCAAGAAAATTGAAAAAGGGGTTAGATGAAGATATACTACATCAACTACCTTGTTCTTCAAAAATATCTAATAATTCTTAGGGTGCTAGGATACTTTTTCAGGGTGGTTGATAGGGAAGATGTTGCTAGGGATGCCACCATTCTGGCATAGAGTTGGAAATTGTTCATAAACGAATTCAAGAAATGCCAATCACCTAGACCTTTATCAAATATATGGAGCTTGGATTTGTGATGATAGGTAGTCCCTAATGTATTCATAAATGTGGATTTAATCAAGGAAATTGTAAGGTGATATGAACCCAATGCTAGGACTATATTCAATGTCAAGGGTGTAAAATTGGCGAGTTTGGAGAGGAAGTATATTTGTGAGGTCTTTCACTTGATAAAGAATGCATGTATCCCAATTGACCTTGGCTTAATCACAAGAAAATATTCAAGGGATAGAGAAAGTTTCAAATTCAAATGGTTACCTCATCACAAAAAAGAGGTCCAAATAGGCAGCTAGTGAGGCTCACTCTCACTAAACTAGAACCTTTCAATTATGATATTTTTGAATAGTATTTCATCAATACCTACTTTGAAATATATCCTTCAATATGGAATGTAACATGCATTAACATGACCAAATAAAAACCATATTAAACTCAAAAGTCTTACAATAGTAATCATAAAATTGTTTTGATGATCACTAATTGAGTCATACTCAAGCCAATTGGGAATGTATATCCATTAGATCATCATTTAAATATATACATGGGTCAGCTAGTACAATGCCTATGATAGCAATGTGATTTCACCATTTTATAGTTATGCTATACATAGTGTTGTAATATACAAGAAGGTGACAATCTCCTTTTAGAACATGATATTGTTTTTGATATTAGGGAAAAGAAGATTTTGAAGGGATCCGTAACCCTTTACAACAAGAAAAGCCAGGCTACAGAAAGGACAACCTGCAACCAACAAAAAAGCCAGCACCCAAACAAAACCCATCAAGATTTACAATTAGCACTTTTCTTGTGGGAGCGAAGAGTCATGTCGAAAGAAGGCCGTGAAGATTTATCTTTTTTACCCTTGACAGTAATCCATCCTTCTTCCACCTGCGCAGCCATACTATGCCACACCTTCTTAATATTTTCATGATGATGAAAGCCAACAACCTTACACATGGGGTTGTCCTCATGACTACTTTGTAAAGATAGAGACTTATCAGAAAAGCTGTCAGGATGAATAGCCAAGGCGCTTTCACCTGGAGAGGCAACAAATGGCTCAATAGGGGTTGCCTTAACAACCTCACCAATAGAGACGACCGGAGGGGGGGTCCAAGGTCCTGTGGTTCCGAAGCAACCACCTCAGAAAAACTCCTGTTATGATCATCATTCTTCTCAACAGTATAATGTTGTTGAGAAGCACCTTTCCACCAAGTTGATGTCTTAGTATTTTTCTCAAGTCCACAATGTGCAGCAGCGTGTCCGGTTTTGAAGCATCTCCTACACCAGAAAGGAATTCCTTCATAATCCAAATATTGGATCCAAGAGCCTTTAGAAGATTTGAGTAAGATCTCAGCAGGTAACCCTTTTGAAACATTTAAATCGACCAATATGCAAGCAAAGGTGGAATGAAGAATGTCAGAAGATTCATCATCCACCATCAAAAAATCTCCAAGAGCATCACCCACTTCCTCCAAAAGAGAGTCATTCCAAAGATGAAGGGGGAGATTAGGTAATCGAACCCAAATTGGGAATTTGTTAAAAGTTTCAGAAATAGGGTTGAAATTAGAATGCCAAGGCTTGACCATTACCAAAATTTGTCTTCCCAACTAAAAAATTTGTCACACAAAATAACATTTATGTCCTAAGCATTCTCAAATTTTGCCACAAAAAATCCTTTAGCCATAGGATAAATGTGAACTTTACCCAAAATAAGTGGTTCCCATTCAAAAGTAATCCAAGAGTGCAGAAGAGGGAGGCTGGGCCAAAATCCTTTGAACTGACAAATCACTCCATGAACAGAGAGGTCAGCAGTTGTCTCCTCAATTTCGTTGACAGTTTCATCTTTTAGCTTCACAGAGATTGTATTCCGGACTGGAATAAAACCTCCAGAAAACCCCAGCTTAGATCCGACACTCATCCTGGCTTTGGCCGCAGCACCAACACTCTTAGCCTGCCCTCCACCATGCATATTCGCACCAGGAACATTAGCCATTCTAGACGCCGAAGGAACAGGGCTGACACTTCCCTGTCTGCCACCGTCGCTCCAACCTTTCCCCTGCAATCCGATCAACAGACCAGCACCCGAGCCATCCGCCAGTAAACCTTCCGCCAAACCATGAGGAGAACCACCGCCGATGCCCACAAGAGCCAAGGAACCGCCTGTGACGCCCACAGAAGCCCTGGAACCGCCAGCACACTCTCCTGCTCTCTCCGCCATTCAAAATTAATTTCTATGGCTATTTTAGAACATGATATTGTTATAACAAGATATACCACTCTCTTTTATGCATAGCTAGGTAGGATATATCTAAATACATGGTAGATCATGTTATTTACCATATAATTCTCATTTGAGATATTTGACAAAGGCCTCCTACAAGAGACCTTAAAGAAGATTTACACTACCCAAAGTATATTTATTAATACTATGAAATAAGGTATATGGTAGTAAAAACCATTTCCATGATATAATGTAATAAGGTATTAGGCTTTTGATAAATAAGAATCGTGTCTAAAATGATATTATAATAAATTAATTTTAGTTTGTAGGGGCAACCCATAAAGAATATATATTTAACTATTTGCATCATGTTTTTAAGACTTATTGTTACAACTATACACCACTATTTAAAAATGATAATAATTATACATTGTATAAGGTCACTCTAATAGTAATTAAATTAAATACAAATTATCCCCAATTATCTCCATAGCCATTAAATGTGAATCATATGCTTCTAGTGGCAACTAAGGTAAAATACCTATATATAGATGTTTAAATGTGCACCTATTGGTGTCTAAATTATGTTAATCATAATTATGGATGACAATGTATACAATGATATTCCACCAAGACTAGCAAATACATAAATTTAGGAGTATACACTAGGCACACAATTTTCTTAAGGATATGCAACTTTACACATATGGAAGGAAAACTATTTGAAAATATCCCTCAATGGTTTTAAGCATATAAGTAGTTCATATGAATTATTTGATAAAATACCTCAAAAGAAAGTGGTATCATGAATGCCTTGTTTGTAGTGTATAACCAAAATAGTTGAATTTAATGTGCTTTGATAGATGGCCATACCTTGCTCCATAACTCCCACCAATCTTGGGTTAGTTGAATTTAATAGTTAAGGGTGTTCATGTTTTGTTGCACATGGACACCATATCTTGTGTCACTCTCCAAACACCTCCTTCAATTTTCTTTGGTCATACCACCAATTCCCATCCAAATGTATCATTTAAGTGACTCTAATTATTTTTGTACTTTTATCTTAGGGATGTGACAGGTCTATACTTTATTTGTGTTTAATTTTGGCCCCCATCTTTGCACACATATGATTTAGAATGCATCTTTTATGGTAGATTCACATGCACAATAAATTTGGGGCAAAATGTAGAGGTGTAAAGTGTATACTTCGGATTTTCTCCTTCTCATCTTGTAATCACATTTTCCTTGTCAATATCTATAATTATAGTGTCTAATTTTAGTTTTCTGACATCCAATTGAATGAACTTAGCCTCAAGCCTTTCCACTAGGAAATTATCCCTTGTGGTCTACACTTAATTCTAATCTTACCCCTTTCCCTTCCGTGAACATGACTACTATCACAATTATATCCCCTTAAAGAATTGCTTATTCTATTTTGTCTAACTTAATCAATACTTGATTTCACATTCCTTGAGTCAACTCCATTCCAAAATGTCGTTGTTGTTGGTTAGCTCAAGTGCAAAAGTTTAACACATAAGATTCCCTATTTAAGAAAAAAAAAATACTCTTATTGGATAATCAATGATACACTTGGGTACATAAAATCACAAGAGGATCTCCTAATTTAAGAGCATTAAGAACAATCAAAGAGCACTTTTATATTAAGAGCATACTTGCATTTGATATCATCCATTTTGGTCCATTAATTTATCTTATCATTATATATTGCATACAACTATTACAAAAGGCCTAATTAAGGAAAACGGATGTTGAGTCCTTTAGTCCTAACACAACAAACTTTCAAAGTTGTTTAAAATACTACTTTGACTTAACACAAGTTTTTAACCAAATAAATAATACCCAAATTAAACAAAGACAAAGACAAGATCACAGATTTAGATAAGGCTACAATTTTCAACATAGAAGATCACAATAGTAATCCTATCCAACTAATTTATAAGATTCAAAAATACATCAATTCAAAAGAACCTGAAACTTATAAATAAGATCTAATTCATAACTTACAACATAATATATTAATTCCATTAAAAAAAGATAAACAAATTCTTAACCCTACCCATTTCATTTAAAGGATTACTTATTTTATACTTGACTCAGTTCTACATATATTAATCTAAATGTAATTAATTAACAATCATATTCATTTCCTTATATTACCATAATTTAGAAGATATTAACACGCACGGTTCCATTTCTTCCTGTTCAAATATATAATTTGTAAAAGCATAAGTCAACTTTTGAATGCTTTAGTAGAGGAAAACTCTGAGATAGAGGAAACTGGCAATTCTTCTGTAATATTTTGTTCATAAGAAATTGAATTTTCTTTAGCTTAGGATGTTCAGGGGAAATTGAATTTTCTTTAGCTCAGATTAGAAACAATCAAAAATTCAGTATCAATTATGTATGTTACATTCAGTAATTCGTATTGAAAGTAAGCTCATAAATTTTAACATACATTTTTCCATGATAACATAAAAAAA